>CANTUT010000010.1:2017500-3217500 GCA_947687605.1 Reutealis trisperma
AAAAGTTGAACGGCTCACTGATATTCCAAAATCTTGATTTCTTGATGAGCTTAATCTGCTTATTGAATATTGAACCGTTGATATAATACTTCCTTGATTATTGAGCCAAAGTGAACCAAACATTTCTTTATGGCACTTGGCCAAATGAGTCTATATTGTTTGATCTTATAGTATGATCAATAATGACAACCCAATTGATATTATATATTATCCATTGTAATATTATATTTCTTGTGCTTTAAATATAAGTCTAAATGTTGGATCACTTTTCTAATTAAAATGCATTGCAATTCTTTGGCATGCATGATATGCTTTACCAATTATTGAATTAAATATCCCTTATGGCACTTGGCCACATGAACCTTATTGCTTCTTTTCCCAATATGATCAATGATGGGAATTTTGATTATTTATTGATATATTATCCATTGAAGTATTTCATGGATGAAAAGGAAAAATGTTTTAATGATATCGTGGCAAGCAGAATACCCCTCTGATGTGGGGTAATACATCAGACATTGTGCACAATGGTAATGAACCTGCGGATAGGGTAAAGAGTATCCGAACCCTAGCTGGGAAGGGTTTATGGCCCCCAGTACGTGCGACCCGATCAGTTGTACGTGTGACTGAAATGGGAGTGAGCAAGGCGTAAGCCGCCACTCAAGTGATAATGATAATGTGGGAAACACACCGTTTCCATAAAGGAAATATTCTGCTAAAAATGCAATAATTACTGTATATGGAAAACTATTCCATAAGAATGATTCTTGATTCGTTTCACTTCATTGCTATAAGAAATTATCACTAAACCACCTATCACTTGCTTATTTTATACAGTTTTATTATGTACTCACTGAGCTCTGTCTCATATTTTAGTGGTTTAAACTTTTCAGGTACAGTCAATGAGTTAGCAAAGTAAAAAGTCCCAAGCTCATCATTCGCTTGGGAACTGTTTTGATAAGTTTCGGTGTTGTAAGTAGAACTCCATGGTTATTGAAAGTTATAAGGTCTATATGTAACATGAATGGTTATTAGTGGGTTAGCATTAATATGTTAAAGGATGTTTGTATAATATGATTTGTATCATAACCGTTATTGTAAATACATATGAACTATTGAACGTTGAGTTAATGACATGAAATGAAACTTTAAAGGTTTTACAAGTTATATATGTAAATAATATTATAAGTGGAAATGATAGCAAGTAATGGATATTAAGGAAATGTGATTAGGCTACGGTCTTGGGATATGGTTCAATGTAATGAATGTCAATTGATTATGAGTGGAATTGGTTCTACGGGTTTTGGTGCCCTTATGGCTACCCATGCCCTAGGACCGTCGCGGCTCAAAAGGTGGGTCGTGACAGCTACAAGTGTGCAAGATGGAATTGCAACACACGCTGTAGAAATATTGGATTTGCATCCATAAATCGAGAAGACAAAATTAAATTCATAAAGGATGGACTGAGTAAGGAGTCTATGGATAATATCTTACAGACTCTTGAGACGCATCCTTGTGGACAAGTTCAACGCACTCTTTTAGATTTATGGGAAGTATTCAAAGAAGAGAAGCAGCGTTACAGTCTAGGGAATCTGACGATAAAAGACCCTGTTTGCCAGTTAATAAGAAAACTGGATGGGAAGCCTATCCTCGACTCATAGAAGGCGTGTAAGCGGTTACTGGACGTAAAACCAGAGGAAGATGTGAGCCAAAATCACAACTACTGTTTATAATTAGGTGTATCACTAACTTTTTTATTTTTCAATGCATTATTTTTTTTCTATATCTTGCAGTACTTTTTGACTTTTTAGCACCTACATTTTATTTTCCTGCAAATTTTTTTTTCTACTGTCGACAACTTTTTAGTCTTTCAATGTCTACTTTTAGCTTTTCAATATTTTCTTTTTGACTTTTGTACACATGCTGCAGATTTTTCTACTTTCGTTAGCTTTTTAGTTTTTCAATGTCTATTTCTTTTTAGTTTTTCAAATATTTCTTTTGACATTTGTACACACAGCATTGATTATTTTTTGTTTTTATTATTATTTTTGTTTTTATACTTTTTCTGTCAATAATTATTTTATCCCATTGAACTGTTCTTTTACTCTTCTAATTTCTTTATATGCACATTCATTATTGTCAATATGCACACAACCCTTTCGAGAGATCTGTGAGAGAAAATGGCAGAATCCTCAACACGCAAATTCAAAACTATTTGTGTCTTTTGTAGTTCAAACTCTGGCAAGAAAAGAGAGTACTTGACAGCAGCTAATGAACTTGGTAAGATTTTAGCTGAACGAAAAATTGATTTGGTGTTTGAGGGAGATAGTTTAGGGTTAAGGGGTTGTGTCGCAAGTTCTGCATATATTAGAGGTAGTAAAGTCTTAGGAGTAGTTCTAAAGGCTTTGGCTCGAAATAAACAAATCACTGGTGGAACTATAGGTAATGAGTTACAGGTCAATAGCATGTACGAACGAATGGCATACATGAATGTCAATGCTGATGCTTTTATCGCATTACCTGGTGGTTTAGAAACATTTGAAGATATTTTCACCATTGCATCTTGGACCCAATTAACTGTTCTTCAAAAGCCATTGGGATTACTTAATGTTGATGGTTTTTATAATGGTTTGTTATCTTTTCTCGATCATGCTGTGGAACAGGGTTTTATGACACCAGCGAGTCGACGCATCTTAGTCTCTGCTTCAACTATTGATCAATTGATTGATCAACTGCAAAACTTTAAATCTGAACCTGATCCATTGATGGCACAGGTAGTTTGGCACCCCAGGACCAGTAGCAGTAAAAAGCGAGGACTAGATCTGAATCTCCGGTTATAACTTCCCTAACTCTTGTAGTTTTTCTTATCGCATTTTTTTTTATTTTGTGTGTGTGTTTTTTTTGTTGCACCTGATCAAGCGAAGTTTTAAGTTCGATTCACTAAATGTAAGATGACTGAGTAAAGAGTTGCTTTTGTACTCTTGATACGCATCCTAAATTTATGTGATTTTCCTTTTAAAAAAAAAAAAAACTAACTAACTAACTCAAGAGTTATTCATACAAGATGGCTGAGTAAAGAGTACTTTTTGTGCTCTTGATACGCATCTGTATTTTTTTTTCTTTTTTTTTCTTCTTTCTTTTTTTTTAGTTTCCAAAATAAAAAATTAAAAAAAATAAAAAAAATAAAAAAATAAAAAATTGATATTTTCTTTTTGTGTGATTAATTTCTCATGCTTGCTTTTAGTGTTGTTTCAAGATGTTTTACAGGAAGCAAAGAAGTGAAATGCACATCCTGCTTATAATTTGGAATCCACTTTTCTACAAGAGGGAGTATTTTCTTTCTTTTGGTTTGTTTTTTTGACATTGAGGACAATGTCCATTGCAAGTTTGGGGGAGGTTTAGTTTGTTTTTTGTTTTTAGTCATTTCTTTTGTGTTTTGATGAATAATTTAAAATTTTTTTACTCTTTTATTGATAAAATATGCTTGTGTTAAATAATTTGATGAAAGGCCAATGATAGATTATAATTGATATTTATGGACAATTTATTAAAGTATTTCAGGTTGAGCAACTATTTTGGGTAAGAAATTAACTTTTATTAAGATTATGTTTTGCTTTGCTTTGCATTATATTGATTGCATTGAATTTGTGTATGCTTACTTAGAGAGGGTTTCTACACATTTTTATTTTCATTTGTCTCACCTATCTTAAAACATGTTTTTGCAAACTTTTGAGGCGAAATTTTGAATTCATTTTGAAAGAGAGATATGATTTAGGCATTGTTTGTTTAGCCTGTTACTTGTATCTACCCTTATTTTATTTTTTTTTCCTAGTTTACCCCTTGGTGCCTTGATAATTTTAGCTTTCTTTTCTTTGTTAATTAACTTTAATTGTTATCTTTCACCCTGTTTGTGAGATAATTTTGTCAAGTTTACATTTTAATGAAAAAAAGGGAATTATTGAAGTTTTAAAAGAAAATAAGGATTTCTAATAACTGAGAGTATTATTCATTATAAAAGACCACCTTCTGCTTAAAATAAGTTTGGGGGAAAGCAAGAAAATTGAACCAATAAAAGTTAGTAATTCTTGCTTGTCTTTAGAATAATGTTGTTGGCGAAAAAAAAAAAAAAAAAAGAACAAAAAGAAGAAGAGGTGGGCTTAAAAGAAAAAAACATTGAAAAAGAATAGTGCTTAAGATGAAAAGGATCCTTCATTAATATAATTCCTTTATTTGAGCTATTGATTTTGTAAACTTGGCATAATTATTTTACTTTTGTTCATTTAGTCTGTTCTTTGTTTAGCCAAAAATACCTTGTGTTAGCCCCATTACAACCCTAGTCAAGACCTATTGATCTCTCTTGATTTGTGAATTCCATTAGTGGAGATTGTTTGCTTTAATATGCTTATGAGATTTGTACATCTATTTTATATCATTTGATAGAGGCATTTAAAGATATTAGTGTGTATATGCCTATCTGAAGTGCAACAATTTCTTTGCAGTTGATTTAATGCATAGTTATTCAAGGCATGATTAAGATGAGGATTGTTTTGAACCTGAGATAGAAGCTTGACTTGCAATACTATTGATATGTTGTTTGTAAATATTAATTTCTTAAGACCTTAAAAAAAAAAAATCAACATAAGCATGAGGGGATTAAGTCTCTTTTTTGTGATATTTTATTTTTCTTTGAAATAAATTTTTAAAGGTGTTTGTGGGTATCACCACTGGAAACCCTCACGAGACTATAACTCGTCCTCTATGGGACACCTAGGGGTTTAAAGGCTTATTGCATACGCTAAATGCAATCGTAATTTCCTACGAAAGTGGACTAGTTTAGGTTTTGAATTTTCTTTTGCTTGAGGACAAGCAAAAAACTTAAGTTTGGGGGTATGATAACTCTATATTTTTAGAGTTATTTTAATTGTTTAAACTTAAATTTTAGCTCAATTCTCAAGAATGCAATAATATTATTACTTATTTTTAGAAATAAATAGTTCTACAATTTATAAATAAATTATAACATATTTTAAGTATTTTTATTTTATTTTTGCAGATCAAAATGATGCAATAAAAATAATGATGCAAGCAATGATTCAAGTTTTCAATCCATGAGAAATAAATTCAATGGTTGGTGGCCAAAATTCAATGGTTGGTAGCCAACTTAACCATTTTTGAATATTGATGAAGGAATTCAATGGTTGGTAGCCAACCTAACTATTTTTGAATATTGATGAAGAAATTCAATGGTTGGTGGCCAACCTAACCATCAATGTTGAATTTTTGATGTAAGAATTTTAATAGAACTTGAATTCTTCCACCAAACATGTCTATAAATACCATGCTTGGCAAAGGGAAATAGCATCAAAGAAAATCCATAAAAAAAATATGTAGAGAGATTTTTATATGTTTTCTTATAGTAGATTAGTTTTATTTTTTATTTTGATAAAGAGGAGGAGTTTTTGGAAGCTTGAGTTCATCAAAGATTGTATCCCAAAACAAGTTCTCTCTAAACTCTATTCTTGAATTTAATTATAAGTTATTATTATATTTATTATGTTTATTGTTAATTTAATTGTTTCTTTCTTTTTAATTATGAATAGCTAAATTTATTTTTTTAGGATTTAGATGTAATCTTTTGATTTGCATATGATTATTTATATTTAATTGATTGGATTTGATTGTTGGAATTAATCTTTTATCTTAGAACTTAATGCTTGTAATTAACTGGCCATTAATTACATGATTTAAGATATTGTGTGAAGTAGCGAGAGTAGAAGTACAATATTAGTTCATTAGGATAATTGACCTAGGGAATGTATTGCTTAGAGATAAGAATACTCCTTTGTGATTTTTAAAAGGATTTCCATA
Source organism: Reutealis trisperma (assembly GCA_947687605.1). Classification (NCBI taxonomy): domain Eukaryota; kingdom Viridiplantae; phylum Streptophyta; class Magnoliopsida; order Malpighiales; family Euphorbiaceae; genus Reutealis; species Reutealis trisperma. Next base: position 2,023,369 of record CANTUT010000010.1, read on the forward strand.
AAACTTAATGGGTTTGTGTTAATTGCTTATGATCACGAGAGTAGACGTAAGATTAATATGAACACACATGTTGTATCTTGAGAGAGAACATCATATAATTTAGGGAAATCTAATCATTAATTCCAGCAAAAATAATCCATCTAAAAATTATAAAGAAATCATATGTGATCAAATTGATGAATTCTAAATCCTAAACCTTTAATTTTATTTCATATTTATCATCATTTATTTACTTCTTAAAATATAAATTCTCATAGTTGATTTTCTAAATAATAGAGTAATCTTAATTTTGGTACTTGTCAACCCTTCCTCGTGGGGGATCGACACTTATTTCACTACTATATTACTTGTTCACGACCTGTGCACTTGCAGAAATCGCGCAACACTTCACACAATATCTTAAATCATGCAATTAATGGCCAGTTAATTACAAGCATTAAGTTCTAAGATAAAAGATTAATTCCAACAATCAAATCCAATCAATTAAATATAAATAATCATATGCAAATCAAAAGATTACATCTAAATTCTAGAAAAATAAATTTAGCTATTCATAATTAAAAGAGAAAAAACAATTAAATTAACAATAAAAATAATAAACATAATAATAACTTATAATTAAATTCAAGAATAGAGTTTAGAGAGAACTTGTTTTGGGATACAATCTTTGATGAACTCAAGCTTCCAAAAACTCCTCCTCTTTATCAAAATAAAAAATAAAACTAATCTACTATAAGAAAACATATAAAAATCTCTCTACATATTTTTTTTATGGATTTTCTTTTGATGCATTTTCCTTTTGCCAAGCATGGTATTTATAGACATGTTTGGTGGAAGAATTCAAGTTCCATTAAAATTCTTACATCAAAAATTCAACATTGATGGTTAGGTTGGTCACCAACCATTGAATTCTTTCATCAATATTCAAAAATGGTTAAGTTGGCTACCAACCATTGAATTTTGGCCACCAACCATTGAATTTATTTCTTATGGATTGAAAACTTGAATCATTGCTTGCATCATTATTTTTATTGCATCATTTTGATCTGCAAAAATAAAATAAAAATACTTAAAATATGTTATAATTTATTTATAAATTATAGAACTATTTATTTCTAAAAATAAGTAATAATATTATTGCATTCTTGAGAATTGAGCTAAAATTTAAGTTTAAACAATTAAAATAACTCTAAAAATATAGAGTTATCACATTCCACTGATTTTTGATCCATAACACCAGCTGAATTCAGAGGAAACATTTCCACCATGGTTTCCTGCAACTTCAAATCCCAATTTGCATAAGAAATAACAAAACGAAATACATATAATTTCAAAATCATAAACAAATATATTCGTACTCCGAACCTTCTAAAAGATATTCATAAATTCTAACCCAACAACCCTGTTTAATTTAATGAAAAATTTTGACAAATCCACGAAGAAAATGAAAAATCAGAGAAAAGAAAGAATAAATTTGATTGTCAATTCTTTATATCCAAAGTTAATCAAACAGATTTACAGATTCAGCACCAAACGTTCATAATGTAGAACCAATTTGCAAAACTTCTTCATACACTTCCTTGTAAGTTTTCTAAGCATAAAGCCCCACCTGAATTTTTTTTAAAAATAAAAATTCCTGTGAAATAGAACTTGATGCAAGGACTTGAAAAAATAAAATAAAATTAGCAAAAAATACAACTTCTAAACATCAAGAACATAATATGGTTTAAAAATTACCTTTAAAAGCTTAATGTTCACTGGATTGACTTCTATAACAGTACTAAGAAATAATAATATATTGCAATAAAAAAGCCTAGTTTCTTGAGAATAAAAACAAAAAAAAATCAATTCAAAAAAATTAGTAATAAGATATATTTCCACCCAAAAAAAAAAAAAAAAAACTACAGGTGTCAAAAAATAGTAAGATGACTAATCTTCATTTGACATGCTTATGGCCTGAAATTGGCAATCAATTATTGAATTGCCTGCATACATTCCATATATCCACAATGTTATATGGTGGATGTTTGGTGGTCAAATGTTTAAGGATTAAATTTCATACAATAGTCCTCAATCCCAAATGATACATCAAAAAATCTCTTTTTGCCTCTTTTCGACCAACAAAATCAGCAATTGGCTTATTTGTGATTGCACGAACCATCGCACCAAAATCAATATAGAACCAAACACAGAATGCTGTATACAACACAAAGATTCACATATAAGTTTGGAAATATTGCCAAACATCAGAAACATTGCCATTGTTTTGAATCATATATGATTTTTCAGGAAAAAAAAAAAAGCAATAATAATATCTCATTCTGTATACTGCTGTTATTCAAAATGTTTGATTATTTACAAACATCATACATCTTCGCCAATCATGATTTCTATTAATGATATAAGCTATTACTCTAGAATGCTATGGCTCTTCTTCTCATGCATATCGTTTTCCATTGTGTGTTCTTCCAAGCTGTTGTCAATATATATATATATGTAGACTTGTTATTATGAATTCCAAACAATTGCAATTTTCTAAATTAATCTTGGAAATTTCGAAAATCACAACTTCTTTCATCACTGCATTTAGGGATGGCACACTGATATCTAGAAAAGACAAATAAATAGGCCTCTAGTCCTCTCAATGTTTTCGTTGTCAAAAGTGCATTCAGAGTGTTCACTATGGACCTCAATTGAGGTGGCTAATGTCATGGCACTAAAACTCAGTTAGTAAAGGCATTCTCTTACCTTCACTGCATAATATGTTATTTCATAGGAATCCCAAAAAAAATTTCTTGTGCTCAACAATATATTCTCTGAAAAATTCTATCTTTGTTAGGATAGATACTTAACAGATAAAGGGACATGCCATTAACTCACCTTTGCTAGAGATATAGAATGATCTTCTGTCATAGTATATCTTAAGTAGGTGATGAATAGCCTGCCTGAAAGCAAACCGTTAGTTAGAACTAATAAACATAGTCTTCTCAAAAAATTAGTAACATAAGCAAATTTAAACTTCATAAATTGAAATTTAAGACTCATAAACTGATGTCAGACTTGAACTACTTTTCCACAAAAAAAAAGAAAAAAAAAAAAAAGGGAAATTTACTTACATTGCATCCAAATTTGAAAGAATCATACACAACAATGGATGTGCTTAGATAAACCATCCAAACAATCTCTTTGCTGCTATTCTATTCTGTAGATCCATTTTCCCCATCTGCTAAATTCTTCCTCATGGGTGGCTGTCTCACTGCTTCGTGCACACCATTTTTACCATTACCATTTTCTATATCCTCTTTGATGGCCATTTCTTGTCTATTTAACTTGTCCAATTTTTTTTTTTATCTATCTATTGTAAAGGAAATGAGGAAATTCGAAGAAATCGTTTTGAGCTCACAAAATCCAAAAAATCTATAAACCATGCATGTAGATTTATGAAAAATATTGAAATAAATAAATTAAATAAAAGAAACCTTGAGATGAGTAGTGCCATCTTTTTCAATGATCCAACCGGTTTCAGAGCAAATAGCTTTTAAAACTTTATTATTATCACACTGTTAAAAAATGACAAATTTAAGTGGAACAACGTCGTTTTTGCATAGGATCTTAGCAAGCGAAGGGACAAACTGGACATTTCCTAATAGGAAGAGAGGCCAAAAGAGATATTTCGGTCAAAATCCGGGTCAAAGTCAATATTCATCAGTGCATCCACTTTTAATGTATTTATATAGATACCAACTTTAAAATTCTTAATTTCTTAACTTCTACTATGTAAACTCTCCCAGGAATAGTTTTGTTTATTTGTAAGTGATTAAATAATCAGTGTTGCCATCACAAAATCTACATACAAGTTTAATTTGGACCTTATTAAAATAATAACTTCTATATATGATGTGGTAAATTAAGTCTACCTAAAAGTTTCTCAAGTTGTAAGTTTACTTTTACTTTTTTTTTTTATTTTTTAATATACTTCTTGAATTTAATTTAATTAATTAAATATTGTTTTTGATATTTTCCAAGTTTCTGGTTTTTTTCTTTTTTTTTGGCCTGGCAATCAACTTTTTGACAAGCTAACAAAAATTTTATTTTTTAACTATTATTTTGAAAAATTCATTATTTTTAAATTATAAATTTTTTCTTATTTTGAAATTTTTTTATATAAAAATAAAGAATATAACAAAAAAAATTATTGATTTGTGTGTTTAAAAAAAAAAATTGTTTGAATCTAAATAATTATCTCCTGAGTTTTCACTTAACTAATTTATTTGTGAAAATTCTAATTTATCACTTAATTAATTTATTTGTGAAAATTTTCATTTAATTTGTTATAAAGTATTAAAAATTATTTAATTTATTCATGAAATGTATAATTTTAAACATCATAAAATATTTTAAATAATCTTTAATCAATATTTACATTGTAATATTTTTTTAGCAAATAGAAAGTCAAACAATAATATTAAACTCCTTATCTCTTATACCTTCAATTAATGTTTAAAAAAATCTACTAATATTTGAAGTATTTTTATCAGAAACATATTTGGAAAACGGTAGATTTGGGTGTTCGAAAATAAAGAAATTTCAGAAAAAACACTAATTAGACAATAATTAAGATTTTTTCATATGCTAATTACCAATTACTACAAGAAGTAATTTCTTGTTAATAACGTTTTGAGCAATATTTTTTTAATTAATTAAATAATAATTAATATTTAAATTCACAAATTTTCAATTCTAAAGAACATTTAAGAACATCTTATTTTTCAAAATGAGAAACAAGCAAAGGAAAACATTTTTTACAATTTTTTTTTGCAATAATAAAAACCCATAATGAGAACATTCATATTGTTCGTTGGGTAAGTCCTTATATCGAAAGAGGCGATATAAGAAATGCTGTTGATCCAAGACGAGAAGGAAATTTTGATACCAACTCTGTTTGAAAATTCATGGAAATAGCAATGTCATGTGTACCATCAATTTCCATTCAAAGACCAACCATGAACCATGCAGTTGCAGAATTAAAGGAGTGTTTGGTAACAGAAATTGCTCGTGAACAGAGTTGCAAAATGGAGGGGCAAACTACGAGATTGAGCAATTCTTTTGAAATGATTACTGTTGATCTTGAATCAGCTATGGGTCCAGAAGCGAGGTAGAAATGCAAGTGGATTTCACCCACTCTTCTAGTTCTAGATGTATATTTATACCATATAAAGTATAAATTAATCACTCCAAAAGACAAGTCTCTAAATTACATTAATAGCAGTGGCTTAGGCCTTATGTACACATCTTGAACCTTTTTCTATTATTATTATTTCAGAAAATACATACATTAAGTGTCCTTTTGCATTGTGGTTTGGCAGTTTTTTTACAAACTTCTTTTAAGGTGTTTAGAGGCTAAGTTGTGATTTTAATTTTTTTTTTAAACCATAATTTACTAAAACCGTAACAAAAATTAAAAATAAAAAGAGTTAAAACACAACATTGATGTGGGACTCTTTTCTTTAAGTTTCCTGGGGTGCAGAACCAGGCTCAGATTTAGCAGCTACACTTAGAGTGGGAATATTAAGTATAACACGAAACGAATTTGATTCAAAATTATTGAATTTGGATTAATAATTATCGTGTTGGTATCAATTTAATATTGATTGTATGTATTATAACATAATAATAATCATTTTATATCATGAATTAACCCGTGAACTCATAAATAATATATTTAACCACACCTATTAATATCACGTACTATATTAACACATTTTATATATATATATATATATATATATATATGATACTTTTAGTTTTTTGGCAAATTTATATTTAATTATTTTACATAATAATATAAAGTTAATTGAGTAAACTTGATAATTCTTAAATATTAAAATAAAAAATTCATTAATTATAAATTTTAAATATATTTTTTGCATCAATATCATATTATTTATTAATTAATTAAATTATATTTATATTTATATTTAAAATTTTAACATAATAAATTAATTATATTCCATTCGTACTGCCACAAACATCATTCATTAACACATACTGCCACCCCTCGCTAGACTGCCAAATCATACAGCACGTCTTAATAAAGTTTTAATTTCCTTTTTTTTTTCTTTTTATAAATGTGGTCAAGGATCAAAAGTTATCCATAAGAAATGATGGGTCAAGATTATTTTTTAAGGGGATCAAGTATAATATAAACTTTATACTATATTATAAATTATCATTGTATATTAAAATTTTTAAAAACTACAATTCAATTTTAATTTTTATATAAATTAACATACTATATATTAAATTTTCACAAATTAAAGGAACTATGGCTACCCTCAATCCCTTCTAACTCCGTCATTATCCATAAGGCCGTGATTGTGTTGGAATAAATAAATATAAAAGTCATTTAATTTGTAAATAATTTTTCAAAAATATATTTATAAATGCATGTTCATAGCAATATATTATATAAAATTTGTTATTATGGTCGTATTAATGTGTAGTCTTTGATTGTTCAAAATTTATTTGCAAAATTTATTAATTTTAGTAGAATTAATTACCTCAAACATGATTAATTTATAGAATTAAAATTGTAAAATAATATTAATTTATAGAAAATTATAATTATAAACAATAATGCAAAAAAAAATTCAGAGCAAATACATAATAATGCAAAAATTCACCAATAGTTAATAATTAAAGTTTTTAATATATTGACATGTAGAAAAACATGTGAAACTAAATTTTGAATGATATAAAGGACATACACAATAAACCATAGCAAGAATATGGATTTCCCATGTAAACTTCAATGGCCCAAAAAGCATAACAGTGATGAGATGCAATTTTGAATGTAGTTTTTAACTGAATCGGAAATTGTAGTATTCATAAGAATTTATATTAGGGTTAAGTCAGGTATTGTAAATATAGATTGTGAAGAATGAAGATTGATGACACGTGGAATCATTATTTATTTAGCATTAGTCAATTAGTTAGAGGATTAGTTAAGTTGTTAGGAGATTAGTTAAGCAGTTTTAAAATGTAACAGTTTTTCCCTCCTTTTCTTTGCTTAGTTTTCTAGCTTCTGTATATAAGTTCTTCTGCTTCATTGGGAAGCCTAATGAAATAAGATAATCATTTCATCAAATTCAGTTTTGCTCACATGGTATCAGAGGTTCCGTGAGTTAGATTTATGGTATTTTCTTCACGATTCATCTCTCTATTTCATTTTTCTTGATTCATTCCATTTATGTTTGATTGTTTCAATTCCTATGGATTTCATCTTCAAATTTTGTTCAAATTGTTTGCGAATATGGCTACTAAAACAAACCCTAATGATGATCCATCTTCACCTTATTGCTTACATCATTTTGAAAATCACAATTTAGTCATGGTAATGCCTGAGCTCAATACTTCTAATTACATCTCATGGAAACATTCTTTCTTACTTGTTGTTTCTATTCAAAACAAGCAAAGCTTTTTGGATGGTTCCATTAAGAAACCTATTGCAACAGATGAACTTTATTTGCCTTGGGTCAGGTGTAATAATCTCCTAGTAGCTTGGTTGCGTAGATCAATCACACCTTCAATTGCATCCACAGTGTTTTACATTAATGATGCATATAAGATTTGGGAGAAATTAGCTAAGAGATTCTCACAGCCGAATGAAGCTAGAATTTGTAATCTTCAACATCAACTATATTCAATTGTTCAGGGAACCAGATCTGTTGATGCATGTTATACAGTACTCACTAGTATTTGGGAAGAATTGAGAATTGTTAGACCTTTGCCTCACTGTACTTGTGGAAAATGCAGTGATGGATGTTTTAAGAAATTTGTTGAAGCAAATATGAGAGACTTTGTTTACAAGTTTCTAAATGGCTTGAATGACTCTTTTCAGTCTATGAGATCTCAAATAATTGCTATGAAGCCTTTTCCCTCCATTGAACAAGCTTACAATATAATTCTTAGAGAATAAAATTAGAGATCTCTATTGATCTAGACACAGAGTTTCACTGATGGTATTGTAATGGCTGCAAAAAGGTTTAGGAATACAGATAGGATATGCAATCACTATGGGAAACCAGGCCATTTGAAGGAAAAATGCTTCATGCTCATAGGTTATCCTCCATATTTTAAATTCAAAGGCAAAAACAGAGTCAATTCAAGGGCAATTTCACAAGCAGCTGCTGTGCAAATAGATTATTAGGAAATACAATTAGTTACTAAGTCAATGTCTGAGATTAGTCTTTCTAAGGATCAAATTCAGAAACTTATGGTGCTTCTTAATGATTCTGCTGCTAGTTCTTCATTTGCAACTACAAATCCACCAAATTATGTTCCTATGGTTAACTTTGCAGGTAATCTTTCCTCAATTCCTTCCATATTTTCTTCTGTCAATACAAATAAACTTAAACAATTGCAACCCTTAGAGTCTAGAATACCTACCTAGATTGTTAATACTGGAGCTACAGATCACATTATCTGTTCTTTATCATTTTTTGATTCCTATAAACTAGTTCATGATTACTATGTTCAATTGCCAAATGGAGTTATAGTGCAAGTTACACATATTGGATCAGTGACTATAAATGCTTATCTTATGCTATCTCATGTCCTTTACATTCCTAGTTTTCATTTCAATTTGCTATTAGTTAATAAATTACTTCTTAATGTTCAACTTTATGCCATTTTCTTTCTTAATCATTGCTTCGTCTAGGTCCTGTCCCTATGGATGCGATTGGATTGGCTAAAGCAAGATAAGGACTTTTCTATCTTCAAACTACTTTCATACGTCAACAACAGAACTCTACTTCATCTCTACATAACACTAAAGCTATTGTTTGTTCAGTATCCATAACTACCTAGCATCACAGGCTAGGACATATGCCTATGAATAAAATTTCTCAATGTATTCCAGACATAGATTCTCATTCTATTTCTGTTTGTATTTTTTGTCCTAAAGATAAAATGAAAAGAACACCTTTCCTTACTCATGTAAGCAATACAACTTCAATTTTTGAGCTTGTACATGTAGATGTATGGGGTCCTTACTCCCAACCTGACATGAATGGGAATCACTATTTTTTTTACTTTAGTAGATGATTTCTCCAAATCCATTTGGGTGTGTCTTATGAAAAATAAATCTGATGTTGGTTTCTTAATTCCTTAATTTCATGTTTTTGTTCAAACACAGTTTCACAAGCAAATTAAGATACTTAGAACTGACAATGGAAAAGAGTTTCAACTGTAAACCTTTTTCAATTATTCTAGTGTTGTTCACCAAACGTCTTGTCCATATACTCCTCAACAAAATGGTATTGCTAAAAGGAGACATCAAACCATACTTAATACAGCAAGAGCTTTATTGTTTTATGCACCTCTACCTTTAAAATTTTGAGGAGATGCTATCCTTACTGCTGTTTATCTACTTAACAGATTGCCTACTTTTATTCTTCAAAACAAGACACCCCATGAAGTTTTGTTTCAAAAACCACCCACATATGACCATTTGAGATCCTTTGGCTGCCTAGCCTTTGCAGCAAACCTTACACCACATAGGAAAAATTTTGATACTAGAGCAAAAAGATGCATTTTTATAGGCTACAATACCAACACTAAAGGATATAAACTGTATGATTTGGACAACCACACTACTTTCATTTCAAAAAATGTCAAGTTTCATGAAGACATCTATCCTTACTTACCTCCTTCTGATACTGATTCCTCTTAATTTGTTTTTCCAACATTGCCACAGTTTGATTACACTCTAACTGATATACAGTCTTCTAATACTCAGTCACCTACATCTTCACCTTCTTCTTCAAATCCTATTCTTCCTGATATGTCATTAGTTGATCAGTCTAATTCTGAGTCTTCTCCACCTTTGAGTCCATCTATTTCTCCAAATACATTATCCAGTTCATCTCAGAAAAGTCCTCATACACAAGCATAAGTCACTGATCCTACAGATTTGCATTCATTACCAATCTCTTTACCCACATCCTCTTATTCCAATTTACCTACACTTAGGAAAAGTACTAGACAAAAACAATTATCTACTTATTTACATGATTTTCATGTTAATTCACCACACCTCACTCATTTTGTTATCACTAATCCTGTCACATCTCATCCCATTCAAAATCATCTTACCTATCATAATTTGTCTTCAAACTATCAAAAATATGCTTTTTCTATTAGTTCTACTATTAATCCTATCACTTATGAAGAAGCTAGTCAGCATAATCATTGGTTAGCTGCCATGAAATCTGAAATTCAAGCCTTAGAGGACAATCAAACATGGACAATAGTGCCATTACCTCCTGGTATGAAATCCATAGGTTGTAAATGGGTTTATAAGACCAAGCATAATGCAGATGGGATTATTAAAAGACATAAGGCCAGGTTGGTGGCTAAGGATTATACTCAAAGAGAAGGTTTTGACTACCAGGAGACCTTCAGTCCAGTTGTTAAGCACACTACTATTAGAGTTTTCTTATCTTTAGCAGTAATACAAGGATGGCACTTAGGACAACTGGATGTGCATCATGCATTCTTAAATGGAGACTTACATGAAGAAGTATACATGGATATACGTCCTGGTTACTAGTTCCAGGGGGAGATTGGCAATGCAAGAAAAACTGGCACCAGTCAAGACTTTACTAAGTCACAAAAACTTGTATGCAAGCTCAATAATTCCTTATATGGACTAAAACAGGCTTCCAGGCAATGGAATGCCAAATTCACAGAAGCATTTACTACTTTTTAAGTCCAAAGCAGATTACTCCCTTTTTACTAAAAAGACAGATAGTGACTTCATTGCCCTATTGGTGTATGTAGATGATATTGTGGTGGCAAGCATAAGTCTTACAATACTAGAGCAACTAAAGAAAGATTTACATGCTCATTTCAAATTAAGAGACCTAGGAACTCTAAGATATTTTCTTGGATTAGAAGTGGGAAGGTCTAGACAAGGGATTTCATTATGTCAGAGAAAATATACTCTTGAACTGTTGTAGGAATTTGGTCAATTAGGTGCCAAAGCTTCTAGTGTACCCATCAATGTTAATCATGGCTTAACACACATTGAAGAAGGTGTTCTACTTGATGCTACTGCTTATAGACAGCTTGTTGGCAAGTTAATGTATTTAACATTAACTAGACTTGATATCAGTTATGCAGTGCATATATTGACTCGATTCAGGGATAAGCCTAGTGCTATACATCTACAACAAGCTTTCAAGGTTTTAAAATATCTCAAGAAAGCTCCAGGACAAGGCATTCTGTTATCTGTAGATTCTCCTACTCAGTTGACAACCTTTTTAGACAGTGACTAGGCTGGGTGTAAAGAGACTAGAAGATCTTTGACTGGCTTTTATGTTTTTTTGGGAAAGTCTTTAATAAGCTGGAAATCAAAGAAACAAAGTGTGGTAGCAAGAAGCTCAGCAGAAGCTGAGTACAGAGCCTTAGCTTCAACTATTTATCAAATTTTATGGCTCAAATCAGAACTGAAGGACTTAGATGCAGAACATATACAGACAGTACATGTATTTTGTGATAATGTTTTAGCAATACAAATAGCCAAAAATCCAGTGATGCATGAAAGTACTAAACATGTGGAATTAGATTGTCACTTTATAAGAGAAAGGGTGGAAGATAAAACAGTTTTATTAGAGCATGTGAGAAGCAAGAATCATACTGCAAATATTTTCACTAAAGCATTACATCCACAGTAGTTTCAGTTTCTTCTGAGCAAGATGAACATACATAATATGTATGTTCACCTTCAGGGAGAGTGTGAAGAATGAAGATAGATGACACGTGGCATCATTATTTATTTAGCATTAGTCAATTAGTTAGAGGATTAGTTAAGTTGTTAGGAGATTAGTTAGGTAGTTTTAAAATGTAACAGTTTTTGACGTGGAGGCTATTTCAGAGAGATTCCTGAGCCGTTGGGACAAGCAGTAGCCCAAGTATAAAAAATACAAGCTCGGGCCAGCTGGGATTTGGGGCCTTATAAATATGCGATTCAAAAGGAAACGGGCCACTGGCTCAAAGTCATCGCCTTTGGCGATGAGCGACGTCGTTTTTCGGCCAAATTCCTTCGTTTGGGCCCTTAAAATGGCAGTTAATCCATTTATGAAAATTTTTTATTTCTGTCATAACTTTTGATATTTAATTCTATTTTCGGCGCCGTTTATGGTATTCATCTTGTTTAGTTTCCTATTTTTATTTATGGTAACATTGTAATTTCGCCATTTATGGCAGTTTTGTACCTAGGGTTTCGAGCCCCCTATTTAGACTATTGTTTTGGCCTGTTTGAGGGATGAATAATTCAGCGATATTTTAAAAACCCTAAAATTGGATTTATCCTTTTGCTTACACTGCGTCAGGTGGTATCAGAGCCTATGGCGACTGGCGATGGTCTTCGTGACGGTGTTCAGGAGGTTGGAGCCCCAATCCTTGGGGACGACGCGCTACAACGATTGGAGCAGCGTTTAGAAACACATATAGAGCAGCAGATTGATCACAGATTTTGACGTTTTGAGGAATGCTTTGATGCAATTGTAGATCGTTTGGATGCTATGGGTATCGACATGAACCGGGATCGGAATAATGACAGAAGGCCAAGAGTCGAAGCTGCTCGTGGTAATCCTGTCGAGAGACCTGTCCCTGTCCATAGGCGGCCAGATAATGAGAATGATTCTGAGTCTGAAGATGAAGAAGAGTTTGCAGGAGGTCGGTATGATAGATATGGTAGGAATGGAGATCGGGGTCAAGAGGATGATTATAGACGACGTAGGCATGATAAAGAAGATAGGGATTTTCGTTTGAAAGTTAACATCCTTAGTTTCAATGGGGGTCTGGGTATTGAAGATTTTTTGGATTGGATAGCGGAGATTGATAGGTTCTTTGACTATATGGAAACGCCCATTGAGAAGCGAGTGAGATTAGTGGTCTATCGATTAAAGGGCAGAGCTTCTGCCTGGTGGGAGAGGACCTAGAATAGAAGATTCTGTGAAGGCAAGGGACGAGTTCGCACTTGGTACAGGATGAAAAGCTTGTTGATGCGGGAGTTTTTGCCTCCAAATTATGAGCAGATCTTGTTTCAACAATATCAATGTTGTCAGCAGGGCAATCGTTCAGTCCATGAATACACCACAGAGTTCATGAGGCTCTCTAAAAGAAATAACCTAACCGAGTCAGAAGGGCAGCAGGTTGCTAGATGCTTGGATGGCCTGAGACCAGTGATCAGAGACAGAATTGGTGTACAGTTTGTGCAGAACCCTAACTAAGGCCAAGAACATGGCTATAAAAGCAGAATTGATGCAACAAGAGCTGAGTAGGAGGAACTTTGATAGTTACAAGCCTGCTGGTGTCCCTGAGAAGGCTACTAGAATAGACCAGGATGTTGCTGGCGTACTGAGCGTTATAGTAACAATCGCTATAACAATGAGTGAAACCAGGGGGATAAGGCTGTAGGCAAGCGAGCAGTGAATGAAGGAAAAGACAAAGAAGTGCAGAAAGTAGCAAACCCTTATGTGAAGCCAACTACAGGGAAGTGTTTCAGATGCAATCAACCGGCCCATAGATCTAATGAGTGTCCTCAACGAAAAACTATCAACTTGACAGCTAGAGAAGATGAGGAGGAGGAGTACAGCTATGAGTCAGATGGTGATGAGGATGATTTTGAGGACCAGGAACTAGAAGGGGCCACCTACGTAGTGCGAAGAATGATGCTCGCACCAAAACAGGAGAGGGAGTCCCAGCGCCACCAGTTGTTTCGTACTCGGTGCACTATCTTTGGTAAGATCTTTGCTGTTGTTATTGATAGTGGTAGCATAGAGAATATCATAGGGAAAGTGACAGTTAAAAAGTTAGGGGGTGCCTGTAGAGAAGCATCCAAGCCCTTATACTTTAGGTTGGATTAAATCAGGGGCTGAAAGTATTGAAGTGACTGAGAGGTGCAAAATTCCTTTTTCAATTGGGAAATATAAAGATGAAATTTATTGTGATGTTGTGGAAATGGATGTGTGCCACTTGCTGTTTGGGAGGCTCTGGCAGTATGATGTCGATGCTCAACATTCGGGGAGGAGTAATCAGTATAGTTTGGTGAAGGACGGAGTGAAGTATACACTACTGCCTCTGAAGAACAAAACAGAGGGGCCACCAGTGAAGAATTTCTTAAGCCTTACTGGGAATTTTGAGGCTGAAGTCAAAGAGACCAAGATGATTCATGCCTTGATAGTCAAACAAGTCTATGAGGAGGAGCCTGAGTTGCTAGTGGAGGAGCTTCCTGAAGCTGTGAAGCCTTTACTTTTGGAATTTCAAGATTTAATGCCAGATGAGGTTCCAGATGGTTTGCCACCCATGAGGGACATTCAACACCATATAGACTTGATGCCTGTTGCTAGCCTACCTAACTTGCCACATTACAGAATGAGCCCGAAGGAGAGTGAGATCCTAAAAGAGAAGGTTGAAGAGTTGCTAAGGAAGGGGCATATTCGTAAGAGCATGAGTCCTTATGCTGTGCCTGCCTTATTGACTCCAAAGAAGGATGGCAGTTGGAGGATGTGTGTGGACAGTAGAGCAATCAACAAGATAACTGTGGGTTATAAGTTTCCCATCCCGCGGTTAGATGATATGCTGGACCGGTTGCATAGGGCTAAGTGATTTACAAAGCTGGATTTGAAGAATGGCTATCATCAAATACGAATTAGGCCTGGAGATGAGTGGAAGACCGCTTTCAAAACAAAGGAAGGCTTATATGAGTGGCTGGTGATGCCTTTTGGTCTTTCAAATGCCCCAAGTACATTTATGCGGCTTATGAATTAGGTATTGAGGCCTTTTATTGGTAAATTTATTGTGGTTTACTTTGATGATATTCTGATTTATAGCAAGACCGAAGAGGAGCATTTAGTGCAATTAAGGGAAGTACTAACAGCTTTGAAGGAGAATAAATTATTTGTAAACCTTAAGAAGTGCAGTTTCCTTACAAATAAACTGCTATTCTTGGGGTATATTGTTAGTGCTGATGGTATCCAGGTTGATGAAGCCAAGGTGAAAGCAATCAGGGACTGGCCAACTCCCAAAACTATCTCAGAGGTTCAGAGTTTCCATGGGCTGGCCACTTTCTACAGGCGCTTTATCAAGAATTTCAGCACCATTGCAGCACCAGTCACTGAGTGTATGAAGAAGGGCAAGTACCATTGGGGGAAGGAAGCAGCGAACAGTTTTGCCATTTTGAAAGAAAAACTATGCACAGCTCCAATCCTGGCTTTACCAGATTTTGACAAGCTATTTGAAGTTGACTGTGATGCTAGTGGAGTAGGTATAGGAGTAGTACTGTCCCAGGAGTGCAGGCCCATATGCTATTTTAGTGAGAAGCTCAGTGATGCAAGGCAGAAGTGGAGCACCTATGACAAAGAATTTTACTTTGTTGTACGAGCCTTTAAAACTTGGGAGCACTACATAGTTGGTAAGGAGTTTGTGCTCTATTCAGATCATGAAGCGCTAAAGTACTTGAACAGCCAGAAGCGGATCAACAAAGACATACATGCCCGGTGGTGTCAATTTTTACAGAAGTTTCCCTTTAGGCTACATCACAAGTCAGGGGTGCATAATATTGTTGCAGATGCATTGAGTCGAAGAGCTGGTCTATTAGTTACATTGAGCCAAGAGATTCTGGGGTTTGAGCAGCTGAAAGAGTGCTATGCTAATGATGAGGATTTTGGACAAATTTGGGAGACTTATTCTGGTGGGCAACCTGTGTCTGATTTTTACATCCAGAATGAGTATTTAATGCATGGCAACCAATTCTGTCTTCCTCGCACTTCACTACGGGAGAAGGTAATTCGTGATTTACATGGTGGAGGGTTAGCAGCTCATTTGGGGAGAGATAAAACAGTTGCAGCAGTCCGCGAACGTTTCTATTGGCCACAAATCCTAAAGGACGTAACCAAGTATGTTCAGAGGTGCTATGTGTGTCAGACTGCCAAGGGACAATTTAAAAACACTGGGTTATATATGCCTTTACCGGTTCCTGAGAACATCTAGGAAGATTTGTCTATGAATTTTATCTTAGGCTTACCTCGCACTCAAAGAGGTGCAGATTCTATTTTTGTTGTTGTTGACAGGTTTTCCAAGATGGCGCATTTCATTCCTTGCCGAAAGACTTCTGATGCTGTCGGTATAGCTAGACTGTTCTTCAAAGAAATAGTCCGCTTGCATGGTGTGCCAAAGACCATCACTTCAGACAGAGACAACAAATTTCTTGGGCACTTCTGGCGAACTTTATGGAGGCTGTTTGACTCGGCCTTGAATTTCAGCAGCACTGCTCATCCTCAAACTGATGGACAAACAGAAGCAGTTAATCGTACTTTGGGAAATTTGATTCACAGTATTTGTGGGGACAAACCAAAGCAGTGGGATGTGGCATTGCCTCAAGTTGAATTTGCCTATAATAATGCTGTTCACAGTGCTATTGGCAGGTCTCCTTTCTCTATTGTCTACACTAAGGCGCCACATCATACTCTTGATTTAATTTATCTTCCTAAAGATGCAGAGAAGAGTGTTGCAGCAGCTCATATGGCTCAACAAGTGGTAGAAGTGCATCAGGAGGTCAAACAAAAATTAGAAGCTGCCAACCAAAAGTACAAAGAAGCTGCTGACAAGCATAGGAGGAAGCAAGTTTTTTCTGTAGGAGATCCAGTAATGGTGTTCTTTCGGCGTGAACGCTTTCCAGTGGGTACTTATAGCAAGCTTCAGCCAAGGAAATATGGCCCTTACACTGTCAGCAGGAAGATAAATGACAATGCCTATGTTATTGATCTTCCCAAAAGCATGGCTATTTCGAACACTTTCAACGTAGCTGATCTGTCACCCTACCATTCCTCTGAAGAACCACTGTACCCTGATCCAGAGTCCAACTCGAGGATGAGTTTTTGCCAAGTGGAGGAGACTGACGTGGAGGCTATTTCAGAGAGATTCCTGAGTCGTTGGGACAAGCAGCAACCCAAGTACAAAAAATACTAGATCGGGCTAGCTAAGATTTGGGGCCTTATAAATATGCGATTCAAAAGAAAACGGGCCACCGGCTCAAAGTCATCGCCTTTGGCGATGAGCGACGTCATTTTTCGGCAAAATTCCTTCGTTTGGGCCTTTAAAATGGCAGTTAATCCATTTATGGAAACTTTTTATTTCTGTCATAACTTTTGATATTTAATTCTGTTTTTAGCGCCGTTTGTGACGTTCATCTTGTTTAGTTTCCTATTTTTATTTATGGTAACATTGTAATTTCGCCATTTATGGCAGTTTTGTACCTAGGGTTTCGGGCCCCCTATTTAGACTCTTGTTTTGGCTTGTTTGAGGGATGAATAATTCAGCCATATTTTGAAAACCCTAAAATTAGATTTATCATTTTGCTTACGCTGCGTCAGTTTTTCCCTCCTTTTCTTAGCTTAGTTTTCCAGCTTCTATATATAATTTCTTCTGGTTCATTAGGAAGCTTAATGAAATAAGATAATCATTTCATCATATTCAATTTTGCTGACATAGATATTTATGATAAAAGACAATAATAAAAAAAATTGAAAAAATCCTAACAAAGGATATTGATAAAATTGACGACATGATTTCACCAAAAAGTAATTTTATGTAAATTCTTAAATTCTAAAATATCATAGATGGCGAATTTTCATCTTAATAGTTTATTATTCAAATATAAATACAACTCAATTATTAAATGTATAATAAAATACCATAAAAATATGGACCAATTAATTAAAAAGAATCCAATCATATTAATAAAGAAAAGGAAAAAAAATAAAAGCAAATTACTATTTATTTCTTTTAGCATTTAGACTAAATTCATTGTTTCGGCGCTAACTTTACTTTTTAGAAATATATTAAGATTTCATTTATATTGAGAAATTTTTCAATTCATAGATTTAATAAAATTTATAGATTTTAAATTCATGAATTATAAAATTTATAAATTTTAAAAATTTGACTGTTTGAATTTATTATAAATTAATAAATAATTAGGGATAATTTTAGAATAAAAAAATTATCATAATCTCTTATATATAAAAAATGATATATTTTGAGTTTTTCTATCTAAGAAGTGTGAAAATAAAACATTTAAAAATAAAAAATTTTAAAAAATGAGAGATTTTTCAAAATCTATGGATTTTCAAAATCAATGTTCATCTACTACTTAATCCATCTCTCTAAATGTTTGCACTTTACTATTAATTTTAATAAAAAGATAATTTTATCCTTAATGAAACAAATAACCTTTATGAGCCAACCACGACAAGAAGTACAAATTCGTCTACGGTTGCAACACAAAAAAAAAAAAAAAATTGGTGGTGATGACATATTTAAAAAATAATAATAATATTATTCGCATCTTATAATAATAAATTTATTTTTATTTTTTATTTATTTAAAATTATAATCTATTTTTATTTTTGATAGAGTAATTAATTTATTAATTTTTTAATATAATATTATTTAATGTGAACTTTTATTAGTATGAGTCGTTTAAATTTAATAAAATAATATGAATTATTTAATATTAAAGAAGGGTATATTAAGAAAATATTAATAAAATTTATTACTTTAATTATATTTTCTTTAATCGGTAAAGTTTGGAAAAAATAATTATTACATCAACATTATTTACCGTAATAGATAGTATTAAATAGTAAAGACCATTACTCCTTGGGCCTGCAACTGCAAAAAAGTCCATTGCAGCGACCACAGTTACCTAAAAAACTACTGACAAAGGAAACGAAAAAGATAAAATTAGATACTAAATGTAGTAAATAACATGACAATTCTAAGATAAAAGAGAAGCCTACTTCAAAAAAAGATAAAAGAGAAGCCCAATCAATTTCACCAGATGGGTATTTCTCCAAAGCCAAATTCCCAGAATCAACAAATCCCCTTTACTGATTATCAAATCCCCTACATCACCCAAACCTTACACAGACACTAACCAAACCAGCAATACAAATCAACCCTTTGACCCGCTAACAATGATAAATTACAATTCAACAAAAGAAAAAGAAAAACCCCTAAAAAATAAGAAAAAAAAAACCATGAAGAATTCCAATTACCGATCCAGTGAGGATTAGATCTTCTCCATTTTATCAGCCTTAACAAAGCGATTCGCCTTTGCAATCGCATTGCGACCAGCGCCCTTGAAATCAAATAAGCAATCATGATTCTGTGGAAATACCGATGACTCCCACACTTGCACTTAAATCCAATCAGTTGAGAGCGGTTTAGTCTTTACAATATGATTACCTTTGTGCTTTACATGGAGAGAGAAAGAGAGCTTAGGGAGTTGAGAGCAGTTTAGTCTTTTACAATATGATTAACTTCGTGCTTTACAAATAGAGAGAGAGAGAGCTTGGGGTTCGTTGAGAGTAGTTTAGTCTTTACCATATGATTGACTTTTACTTTTTTGAGTTGACTTAATGGTTAAGGGTAAATGGGATGGTGGGACTACTGCTATTGAGGCCTTCATTGAAAATCTTTTTGGTATGAGTTATAATCTTTAATCCACGACAGAAAAGAAAGAAAAATAAAATAAAATGATTAATAAATGTTTATTATTCAAAAGCTTAAGAAATAAGAAACAATATTAATTATTAAAAATAAAATATTATAATTAAAATAATATTTTTAACAATAAGTAAGTGATATCTTTTATTTTCTCATTTTTTTTTATTTGAACTCCTAAAGAAAATCTAAGTGGTATAGATGAAATTAAATATTAAAGATACCTTATGTGTTTTTAAAAATACAGCGTCTCACTCATAAATTTGGCCTAAAATCAAAGAACAAATAATAATTTATCTAAACATATATTGGGATCCATCACCGAACCCACTAAAAAGAAAAATGTATAGATTGTTTTCTTTTTCATGGGATTCTCCTCCACTTGATCTTTTACGAGCTTGATAATTGTGGCTGAATTTAAAAGATTAAATTTTATAAATTTAATAAAAATTTAGAATAATTAACCTTAATAAAATATAATATAATATAATTAAACATATTTTTAACATAATACTTATACTAAAAATATCTTCGATTATATTGAATTGTATTGAATTACACTTAATAAATGTTTCCTTGATTTATTAAATTCACAATTTTTTCATAAATTGAAGTTCTACTTTGCAAATAGTCCCACTAACTGTCGTTTTTGGTTTGATAGAGTCCTACAGTACATGATCTTTTTTTTTTTTTTTTTTTTAAAGATTAGTACAAGTTAGTTGTTAGTCGGAGGAGAGGGAGATTTTTAAGATGGACTACTAAGGGTTTTATACTCGGCCTTGTGACTCCATGAGAAATTATTCTCATATAGCAAGCAGAGCAAGGTTTATACCCCAAAACTTTCAGTTCTAAGGACAAAACTCTTACTAATTTAGTTAGGTCTGAATTTTACGGTACATGATCTGTTATTGTTTGTAAAATCTATATCAATTACACTTGAATGTGAACTACATGTGTTACGAAGTATGACTTCAAATGTCAAGTATAGACTCGGAAACAAAGTTGTGTAGACGTGAAACTGAATTAGTTTTAGCAGTGTTTTTATGGTTACTTTGTATTTAAACAAAGTAACCTATTTTGTTGGAAAAAAAAATAGTTTTTTTTTTTATACAAAAAATCATAATTTTATTTATATTTTTTGGTAAATTAAACTATTTTTTTGCAATTTTATTTAATTGTGAAAAAAGTTTTAATTTTTCAAAAAATATAATTTTTTTGTAATATAATTTATTTTATACAAAACAATAATTTTATGAGAAAATAATAATTATGAAAAAATGTTACTCTTTTTAAAAAAATCATAATCTTTTTATAAAAGACATTGTATAGACAAATTTTTATATTATTTTATTTTAAAATAAAGTACAAATTCCTTTTAGGCCAATAGAAAAGTTATAAATAATAAATATAATTAAAATATTTAAAGTATTATAATTAAATTAATTTGCTACTACATTTCATTAATTAAAATTGAGAAATGCTACAATGGTTAAGATTGTATTTTAAATTTATATATCTATAAAATTTATAAAAAAAATGGTCTAATTTATAAAAAAATATAATAAGATTATATTTTTTTTGTAAAAGAGTTTTTTTTAATTACGAAATTATTTTTCTTTTTCATAAATTTATTGTTTTATAAAAAATAAATCATATATTAGTAAAATTAAAAGTTTTTTCGTAACTAAAAATTATAAAAAAAATAATTTAATTTACAAAAAATATGAATAAAATTATTATTTTTCATAAAAAACTATTTTTTTTTCGCAAATAAAGTAGGTTACTTTGTTAAAAATAAAATAACCCTAGAAAACACTTAGTTCTAGCATATAACTTATACTTTTTTCCTCCACCTTTTTTTTTTGAAAAATTTCAATCTGCATTATATGTATATACCAACATAATGAGATAAAAATATATAAAATAAAAAATATATTGATATCTTTTTATTGAACAAAAAATAAATAAAAAGTTATATTTACTAAAATATCTTATTATTTATTGATTTAATATATGAGATAAATTTATGTATCTTAAAATATAGGCAAGTATTTTCCCTTTTTTTTCATACACCACTTTGTAGTATGTCCCTAAACGGGATATTATTAATAAAGTTTGGTCTCCTTACAGTTAGTCATGATCTTTTCTCTTATTAATGCACAATTCATTTTAATTAAAATTACGAGATTACATGTTGGAATTACAATAATAATGATAATAATAAGATATATTATACCATGATCTTTTCTATCATTAATGTACTGATGTATTATACCACAAATACACAAAATCTATCTAAATTTATAATTATTGAATATACATAATATGAGGAAAAGTCGTCAAAATTTTTGATATCGTTTGATAGGTCATAATGACATGTAATATAATATAATTAAAATAATTTTAGTGTAAATTTATATTAAAATATTACATTTCATTACAGTTCATTAAAAAGTTAAGTCTTTTATAAAATTATTAAAATATCTGAGATTTAAAGTCAAGTCAAGATATTTAGTTAATAATAAGTTAGACTTTATAACATGACTTAAGCTACTCACTACATCCCATTTTATTTTGAATATTTTCTTTTTTAAGATGTTTTAAAAGGATATCCAATTTCTATTTTTGACATATTTTTTTAACTTTTATATTTATTTTATCTTTGGATAATCATTTAACTGTTTCTCATAAAATTTACAGAAAAATATAAAAATTATATTTAATAAGGGTATAAAAGAAAAAATAATATAATATTTAATACATTTTTAAATTTTGTAAAAAAAATCCCAAATAAAATGAAACGGAAGGAATATTTAATTTGAATTTTTTTTATTAAAAGCTATTTATAATTGTTATAACTAATCAATATAAAATTTACCTACACCCACTCTTATAGGTTTAACTTTGCTAATTTAATGAGTTTTATTATAAGATGAGGATCAGCTCCTATTGTAGTCACCGTAATATTATTTTGATTTATTGGAGACCTCTTGTATGTTAAAAAAAAAACATGTAAATATAAAAGATGAATGAAGAAATTCAAATAAAGGGGTTTAATGATACAAAACTATAAAATAAATTAATGTATCAAATAAGTTAGTTATAATAAAATATTTACATTCTATAACAGTAAATGTACTGTACCAAATCTCTCTCTCTCTCTCTATATATATAAAATAAAATTTTAACTCAAGAGTTGCTTAGAAAATTTTTTGCCGTTTATTAAGTAATTTTTTAAAAATTAAACTTATTTGAAATAATCTAATAAATTTTTTTTCACTTCATTATGTTTTTATAGATTCAAATTGAAATTTATACAAATCAATATATTATAATATTTTTTTAATCATTTTTTGAGTTGATCCATATATAAATATAATAAACTTGATCTAAATATTTTATTTATATTAAATTATCATAAAAAAATTCAAAATTCAATAAAATAATAATAATAATAATTTTTATATATTAAAAAATATAAGTTAAATGAAAAATACAACTAAAACCCATGAAAACCAGACAATCATTGGTAAACCTTTAAAAGTAAAGGCTGTTCTGTGACGCACCATAGCCATATTATGTATCCTCTTGCATTCACAATTTCACATCGAGCGGTCTCCTCTTACTTTTTTGAACGATATAGGAAATTTCAAAGAGAAACAGAAATGTTCATTCTTTAGCTTATGTGATTCTTTAATTTATTTTTCAATCATTTTTATCACTAAAGTTCTTTTATCATTTTTATGATTTTTAATTTTAAGATTTATCAATCATCATTGAATGTATTAAATATATGATCCCATATTAATTAATTATAAACTTATTAAGTGATTAATATATAAATAAATTTTCCAACCTTAACAGTTAGTTTTTAAAGTTTGTTCTCCCAAATATATATTAAAAATTTAATTGATTATTGTAGCACTTCATATTCCATCATAATTTTAACTGGAATTTCAATTTCTTGCTTGTAGAGAGCCTTTTTCAAAATTCTTATTCGTAGAGGGTTTTTTTCAACTTTTTTATCTGTGGAGGGTTTCAGTATTTCTTTTAATTTCTTACCCATAGATAGTTTTTTTTTTATTGTTTTACTTATTGAGAGTTTCTTATCTTGCCCATAAAAGGTTTATTTCAAACAAATTAATTTTTATTATAAATTACAAGTGTTAATTGGACTTAATAAAAAATTATTTTTTTCCAGTTATTACTTGAGGGAGCTATTAAATATATAATCCCACATTAATTAATTACAAATTTATTAAGTGATTAATATATAAATAAACTTTTCAACCTTGGCAGCTAGTTTTAAGATTGATTCTCTCAAATTTATATTAAAAATTTAATAGAATGTAGTCACTAAATTTTGATTTATATGAGTAAATCCTTTAATTTTAATTTTAATTTGCTTCAATAAGATAATAAATATTAAATTTTTTAATATAATTCAATTAGATTCTTTAATATCCGATAAACAAGTAAAATTAGCCTAACGTATAAGTAAAATTAGCCTAATGTATAGTTTTACAATTAAAAATTGATTGTAAAACTTTTTAAGGACAACACAAAAATAAATTTATGAAAATTTTGCAGTAATGATTTTAGCGAAATAAAATTAAAATTTATGATTAATGATTACAACGATGCAAATTATAATTTGGAAATCCTGCACATGCTGAAACATACTAAGACAATTTAACTTTAGTCCCCAATATTTACTTTAAATAATAGTTTTATCTATACAATTTAAAAAAGTCACTTTTTAATCTATGAGGTGTGATTTCATTCCCTAAATAGTTCTTCCATCCATTTTTCTATTAAAAATATATAAAAAATCTAAAATACCATTTATTTGTTGTTAAATTTTCGATGCCTCCCAACTAAATTCAAGAACTAAATAAATTTCTTTCTTCAATTTCTCTCTCAAATCCCTCTTTAAACAAATAAATTCAAAAACTAAATCAATTAGATTCCCAAATTAAATTAAGAACTAAACCAATTACACTCTCAACTCAATTAAATTCTCATATTAAGAATTAAATTTTCAATTGTCCCTAATTCATCCCATAGTCAACTAAAGAAATACAATCTGAAGAACAATAACAAAACACAACCACCAACCAAACACAACCACTTGAAAACTTATCCACATTTGCTGTGGCAACAGAGGCGAGCTCCACCAAGTACGGCGGATGAGGACTTTGTCAACTAAATGGGTTGAGCAAATTGAGATGAGATTTGACAATTGAAAATGTAAGATTTGCAGTGAAAAATGATGAAAAGTTTAATGAGGCAAATTTGAAAGAAGCAACACTTAAAATATTTGGATTTACAGTGGACTCCATTAACAAATCTTCAAGAACATAATGATGTTGAAAAGGGAGAAACGGCAATGGAAGCTCTAAAGCCAGACCAAAATTTAAAGGAGCTATTTTTGTTCGGTTATAGAGCCATTAAGTATCCAAGTTGGCTTTGTTCCCTAACAAATTTGGTGGAGATTTCATTTTGGAATTGCCCAAGTATTCAATTCTTCCCACCCTTTGATCAATTCTCTTTTCTTGAAAGTTTGTTAATTTTTTATTGGGATATGTACAGTTGTTATTAAGCTGTATATTTTTATTATGCTGTAAATTTTTATTGACCTTTTCCTATTTTAGAAGATTTCCTTATATTATAAGATTTCTTATTTCTTATTTAGGAGTTTGATGTATATATAAACTAGAGATCGTGAATGAGAAAGGGTAGAGTTTTTTTTCTTCCAATATTCTTTGTTTCTACATGGTATCAGAGCCATGGTTGATCCACCTAAAGAAGGAGAAAAATTTGGAATTGAGAAGAAACCTTCGAATCCTTATACTCTCACCTCGAATGATAATCCAGGTAATATTATTACCCAAGTTCAGCTAAAAGGAGAAAATTATGATGAATGGGCACGGGCTATGCGGACAGCACTTCGTGCTAAGAAGAAATATGGATTTGTTGATGGAACAATTAAACAACCAGCTGAGGATGCATCAGATTTTGAAGATTGGTGGACAGTTAATTCTATGCTGGTCTCGTGGGTGTTTAATACCATTGAACCCACATTGCGCTCGACCATCTCGCATATGGAGATTGTAAAGGATCTGTGGGATGACATTAGGGAGCGATTTTCTATTGGGAATGGACCTCGAGTGCAGCAATTGCGATCAGATCTAGCAAACTGTAAACAAAATGGGCAAGCCATTGTGGCCTATTATGGTAGACTCAAAATGATCTGGGATGAATTGAACAACTACGATCAAATACCAGTATGTACTTGTACTGGTTGCAGATGTAATCTTACGGCTGATTTGGAAAAGAAGCGTGAAGATGAGAGGGTCCATCAATTTTTGATGGGGCTGGACGAAGAAGGATATGGAACAGTTCGTTCCAATGTCTTGAGTACAGAACCACTGCCAAACTTGAACCGCGCATATGCTATGGTTGTGCAACAAGAAAGGGTGCAAACTGTGACTCGCACAAAGGAAGAAAGAGGGAATCCAGTTGGCTTTGCAATGCAAACAAGAGGTCGCAATTCAGGGGGGGACTCAAAGGATAAAAACGTGACATGCACAAACTGCAACTGGGAAGGACACGATGCAGGTTCTTGCTTCCAACTTATTGGTTACCCAGAATGGTGGGGTAGCAGACCACGGACAGCTGCACCTAGACGAGGTGGAGGACGTAAACGCAATATGGGAAATCAAAGAGCAAATGTAATTCAAGCTTCTGGATCTGATGGTGAGAGAAGTGTAGTAACTGATGAAGATAGAAAGGGTATTGTAGGTTTGAGTGATGAGCAATGGACCAAATTGCTCGGATTACTAAATTCTCAAAATATTGGTACAAATGACAGGTTGATGGGTAAGCATAAATTTTTGTCTTGGATTATCGATTCAGGAGCTTCTAATCATATGACTAGTGAATATGCATGTATGAGTGAAGCAAGAGATATTGTGCCATGTCCAGTTGGGTTACCTGATGGAGTGGAGACCATGGCATTGAAAGAAGGGACTGTATGTCTTGGAGGAGATTTAAAGTTGCAGCATGTTATTTTTGTGCCCAACCTAAAATGCAATTTAATCTCTGTATCACAACTTCTTAGAGATTCAAAGTCGGTCATTCAACTTACTGACAAATTTTGTGTTATACAGGACCGAAGTACGAGGAAGGTGATTGGAGCGGGTGAGGAGCGTGAGGGGCTTTACTTTCTCAAAAGAAGAACTTCTGCGCATGCATACAAGATAGATGGTGTTGCATCAGTTCGACTTTGGCATAAACGGATGGGTCATCCATCTCACAAGGTGTTAAAATTGATTCCTGGAGTAGTTGGTTTTAATAATGATAAGACTTGTGATGTCTGTTTATGTGCTAAACAAACAAGAGAAATATTTTGTTCTAGTAATAATAAAGCCAAAGAATGTTTTGATTTGATACATTGCGATTTATGGGGACCTTATAGAGTCCCTTCTTCTTGTGGTGCAATTTACTTTTTGACTATTGTGGATGATTGTTCTCGTGCTGTTTGGATATATTTGTTGAATGGGAAAAATGAAGTAGGTTCGATTCTTAAGAAATTTATGGCAATGATCCAAAGGCAATTTGAAAAAAATGTGAAAATTGTTAGAAGTGACAATGGTAGTGAGTTTATGTGTTTGAAAGAATATTTTGATGATAATGGTATTTTGCATCAAACTTCATGTGTCGGGACTCCCCAACAAAATGGACGGGTGGAGAGGAAGCACCGTCATATTCTAAATGTTGCTCGAGCTTTACGGTTTCAAGCACAGTTGCCCATTGAATTTTGGGGCGAATGTATCCTCACAGCTGGCTATTTAATTAATAGAACACCGTCGACACTTTTAAATGGTAAAACTCCCTATGAAATTCTGTTTGGACAGGAGCCATCATATACTAATATTCGCACTTTTGGATGCTTATGTTATGGTCATCATTTGAATCGAGATAAGGATAAATTTGCTAGTAGGAGTCGAAAATGCATTTTTGTTGGCTATCCATTTGGACAGAAAGGGTGGAAACTATATGACTTGGAAACTTGTGAATATTTCATTTCCAGGGATGTGGTATTTGTTGAAACTGATTTTCCTTATACCAATAAAGATAGTTCTATTGGTGATTTAAATGTAAAAGAAGATCAAAATTGCACTAGTGATGGTGAGGAATTGGATAGTGATGATCAAGGAAAGTGTGTTGATAAGATGGCCAGCGAAGTTGAAAAAGATTGTGATCGGGTAAACATGGAGAATAATGATGAGGTAGACATTGTTGCTTCTGCAGAAAATCTAGGAAAGGGACAGCGGGTTAAGCTTCCTTCGGTGCGGTTAAGGGATTATATGACTAATACCTTGAAGTTAAGCCCTTCAGCGCGCTCATCGTTCCAATCAAATTTCTCAGGTACTCTTTATCTTATAGCTCACTATATGAATTATGATAAGTTATCCATACAACATCGGTCCTTTTTGGCTAGTATTACCACAGGACATGAACCCAGCTCGTATGGTGAAGCGATTAAAGAAGATCGATGGAGAGAAACCATGAGAAAAGAAATCCAGGCTCTTGAGGACAATGACACATGGTTGGTGGTGGATTTGCCATCTGGGAAGAAAGCAATTGGTAGCAAGTGGGTGTATAAGATTAAATACAACTCTGATGGAAACGTTGAACGTTGTAAAGCTAGACTGGTGATTCTTGGAAATAATCAAGTGGAAGGGATTGACTTTCATGAAACTTTTGCTCCCACAGCAAAGATGGTTACCGTGCGCACTTTTATTGCTGTTGCAGTTGCGAAAAACTGGAGTTTGCATCAAATGGATGTGCAAAATGCCTTTCTTCATGGTAATTTGGATGAAGAAGTCTACATGAAAATGCTGCCGGGTTTTGCTTCTCATTCTTCGGGCAAGGTATGTAAACTTAAAAAATCTCTCTATGGTTTACGTCAAGCTCCTCGATGTTGGTTTGCTAAATTGGCAGAGTCTTTGAAGACATATGGTTTTGCACAATCAAGCTCTGATTATTCTTTATTTGTTTTTAAAGATGGGGATGTTCAATTAAATATTCTTATCTATGTTGATGATCTTATTATTTCCGGCAATGATGATGTGGCTGTTCAACGTTTCAAGGATTATTTGAACCGATGTTTCCATATGAAAGATTTGGGAAAATTAAAATATTTCTTAGGAATAGAGGTGGCTCGGAATCCTAAAGGTGTTCTCTTATGCCAACGGAAATATGCACTGGATATCATCTCAGAAACTGGTTTGTTAGGGGCTAAACCAGCAATGACTCCTCTTGAACAGAATTATAAACTAGCTCTTGCAACTGGTGCAGATTTAAAAGATCCAGCAAAGTATAGGCGATTGGTGGGACGGCTTATTTACCTGACTATTACTCGACCTGAATTGTCTTATTGTGTTCATACTCTTGCTCAATTTATGCACCAGCCGAAGCAGGAACATTGGGAGGCAGCCTTGCGTGTTGTTCGTTATTTGAAAGGGAATCCAGGACAAGGGATATTTTTAAGTGCAGATTGTGATATGAATTTATATGGTTATTGTGACTCTGATTGGGCTAGTTGCCCTTTGACGCGAAGATCTTTGACAGGTTATTTTGTTTTCTTGGGCAATTCTCCTATTTCATGGAAAACCAAGAAGCAACATACGGTATCTCGTTCTTCCGCTGAAGCTGAGTATAGGTCTATGACTACAACAGCTTGTGAATTGAAATGGTTGAAGGGTTTGCTGATTTTTTTTGGTGTTGATCATTCTGGGCCTATGCATCTCTATTGTGATAGTCAGGCAGCCTTGCACATTGCTGCTAATCCAGTTTATCATGAACGTACGAAGCACATTGAAGTCGACTGTCATTTTATTCGTGATGAGATAAGCTCGGGGAATATTATGACTAAATATGTGCATACTTCGGTTCAGCTTGTTGATATTTTTACAAAAGCTTTAGGCAAGGACAAGTTTGATCTTATTTGTCGCAAGTTGGGCATTCTAGATATTCATGCTCCAACTTGAGGGGGGGTATTGGGATATGTACAGTTGTTATTAAGCTGTATATTTTTATTATGCTGTAAATTTTTATTGACCTTTTCCTATTTTAGAAGATTTCCTTATATTAGAAGATTTCTTATTTCTTATTTAGGAGTTTGATGTATATATAAACTAGAGATCGTGAATGAGAAAGGGTAGAGTTTTTTTTCTTCCAATATTCTTTGTTTCTACATTTTTTTTTGCCAAATGAAAAGTTTGTTAATTGTTAATTTTGCTACAAACTGTAGGGATGCTCAGAGATTAAATAGTACTTTGCCTTAACTTTATTTGCTAATATAATGCTACTAACATGATGAATTAATTAAATTAAGGTCTTATTTGAATTGAGAGATTTTATAAAATTCATAAATTCAGATTAAATATATTGTTTAGCAATTTAAAAAAGAGTCAAAATCTATAAATTTTAAAAACCTCCTCATCTTCAAAATTTTTTATTTTTAAAAGTTTTGATTATGCACCTCTTAGGTGGAAAAATCTAAAATCAATTTTTTTTTTTTATAAATAAGGGGATTATAATAATTTCTTTTTATTTTAATATTGTTTATAATAACCTATTGATTTTATAATCAATCCAAACGCTAGAATTTTTTAAATTCTTAGATTTTATTATATTCATGAATTTGAAAATCTTCAATCCAAACAAGGCCTAAGATTCTTTTCATTATGTTGGCAGCAAATAGTGAATCACACGAACTACACGTGCATGCCGCATAAAATAGAAATAATTTTTCACATTTTCAAATCAAACTATATTTCAGAATATGAAAGAGACAAACGAAGGAAGAATAAAATTGTGCGGAGAAAATGGTAGTTAGGAGTTGACAGTCATCCTTTTTCTTTTCTTTTCTTCATAAAGAAAGAGACAAATTTTATGTAGTCCACATTTAAATAAAGAGTCATAGTGTTAATTATTTATTGCTAACTATGATCACCCAATTAGCAGTTAGATTAGCTTAAGTAATAAGAGTCATTAGCTGCTAATTAATCGGAAGAGGATGAACGGCCAGCAAATATTGCATTTGGTTACAGTGCCATGGCTAGTCTCTGTTATGCTGTCCACAAGTAGCCATGGAAACCCAGTAGATAACAATCTGCAACGCGCCGACAGAAGAGTGCTCGCCACTGAAAATCCAGGTAAACTACCTACTTACTCACTTCTTTTCATCCAATGGATTTTACTCCTCCTGTTTTTATTATATTTCGAAATTATACTCATGATTTTCTGTATCCTTGCGGAATGTTTGATGGAGACTCGTTGTATACTAGGTTCCATAAACATCGATTGCGGGGCGGATGAAGATTATGCAGATGAAGAAACGGGCATATTCTACAAATCTGATACAGATTTCATAAGCACTGGAAAAAATCATAATACATCGCCAGAGAACAATGGTCCTAATCTTCTGCCGCAGTTTAAGAACCTAAGAAGTTTTCCACAAGGAAAAAGGAACTGTTACACACTGAAAACTGAACAGGGCAAAAATCATAGTTACCTTATCAGAGCTTTCTTCATGTATGGAAATTATGATTCCAAAAATCAAATTCCGGAATTTAATGTCTACCTCGGAGTTAATTACTGGGCAACAGTTCGAGTTCCAACTGCTGGATATTCTGGGATTTATGAAGCAATTTTTTTTTCTTCGGATGATTTAATTTACGCATGTTTGGTAAACGCCGGTTTAGGAATACCTATAATCTCAGCAGTGGAATTACGGCTTTTGAATAATTCCATTTATTTATTTGAGAATGGATCACTAGCAAGCAATCGGTATGATATTATCTATCGATATGCTCTTGGCAATCCAACCAAAGTTAGTGCCAGGTAATTAAATTCGCTACAAATTTTATTTAGTTTTGGCGATAAAGATACTTTTCTAGAGCAATGAAATTTGTTAAAATATTCCATATTGATTAAATATAAAAATATTAAGTGATTAATATAGAAATGGATACCCCAACCTTAACAAGTTAGCTTTTAAGTTTAATTCTTCCAAATTTATATTAAAATTTAACAAAATTACTAGTAAATAATACAAAAAGAATTTACACTACCAAAACCAATTTTTATAATCAAAATCAAAATTTGTTATAAAAATTTACATAAATGTATTTGTTATGAATTTTTTAATCCTAGAGACAACTTCAGATCAGAGCCACTGAATTAAAACTCATTGGTTATTATTATCTTTTTTTATTTTTAGTATTGCAATTTTTAATTACTGATTCAGAATGGATGACTCAGGTACAAGGATGATGTGTACGATCGCTTTTGGGATTCATATTCGGTTTCTGATTCGGTTTCAATTAGCACCACAGCAGAAATTGACATATGGAGCAGCAATAATTCGAATAAAGTACCGGTCGAAGTTTTTAAATATGCTGTCCAGCCAAAAGATACCGACCGTTCATTGAATTTTTCATTTAACTATAACTATTCCATGCCTTATTTTTATGTCAACTTTTACTTCGCTGAGATCGCAGAAGCTGCACAAGGGCGCCAACAGAGAAGAGAGTTCACTATTACTCTGAATGGAATAAACTATGGGCCTTTCACACTTGAATATTTGAAGCCATTAACTGTACGTTCACTTAGAACACCAGCACCAATTTCAAAAATTATTCACTTTTCTATCGATTCAACATTGAAATCTGACCTACCACCCATCCTCAACGCCTTTGAGATTGTTTTTATTGCTAACCTCCCTCTTTCCCCGACAAATCCTGCTGATGGTATGCACTATGCCCTTTTATACTATGTCATCATAATAAGAATTGGATTTGATTCAAACATTAATCTGTTCTTCCTTTAAATTACGGGCATGCAGTTGATTCTATTATAGCCTCCAAGCAAGCATACAGGATTAAAAGAGATGACTGGCAAGGTGATCCATGTTTGCCCAGAGATTTTGTATGGAGTGGTTTGACCTGCAGCTATGTCCATAGTTCTCCAAGGATCATCTCTCTGTAAGTGCGCTTTCAAATTTTTTTAATAGTAGAGACTGAAAGGTTATTTTATTTAAAAAAAAATTTCCTTTTTGTTAAGAACTATTTAATTCACTTTTGAAGAAGAGGGTTTTTTGTTCCAAAATCTATCGTTGAAATATCCAAACATGAAATAATTACTTAAAAGTTTTCTTTTCTTTCTTTTCCTATCTCATGCTCCGAACTAATGCTTATAGTGAAATATGAGCGTCATGCAGGAACCTCAGCTCAAGTAATTTGACCGGAGAGATAGCTTCATCACTCTCCAACCTCAAAGCCTTACAATCTTTGTAAGTATTAATTAACATGTACTATGGATTTTGCAACTTCACCTCAGCACTTCCGCCAGATGCTACCAACACACCCAGTGCCGTCTGCCACTATATGGAGTCACAGGTGGTTGCAACTTGGCAGCATAAATTTTTATTTCTTTTATCAAAAACTCTGTTCTTTTTTCCTTTCAGGGATTTATCAAACAATGATTTGACTGGGGCAATACCGGAATTTTTAGCACAACTATCAAATTTGACTATCCTGTAAGTTAATTAGG
The DNA here is from genome assembly GCA_947687605.1 of Reutealis trisperma. Lineage (NCBI taxonomy): Eukaryota > Viridiplantae > Streptophyta > Magnoliopsida > Malpighiales > Euphorbiaceae > Reutealis > Reutealis trisperma. The sequence continues at coordinate 2,056,570 of CANTUT010000010.1, forward strand.
CTTGACATGATCAACCGTAAGTTTTCACGCCATAGAATAGATAGGCGATTATGGTTACGTACACTCTTTGCAGGAATTTAACTGGGAACAACTTCACAGGCTTAATGCCCCACTCACTCATAGAAAAGTCTGAAAATGGAACATTGCTGCTCAGGTTTGGCCAGTTCACTAACTCAAAATTTCACACAAAAAAAAATTTAGAATTCTAAATGAATTTTCATTCATATTATGCTCGTACCGTAATTTTATAATTTACAATTTCGCTTGATAATTAAATTATAGTAAAATCCTTATGCTTATGTCACACTGATTTCAATAATATTTCAAAATGAAAATTCAGATTTTATTAGGAAATTAATTATCACCAGTCATATATACGCATGCTAACTTGATGCATCGTGACATTAATTTAATAATATTCTTTTTCTGAATGCTAGCTGGGAAAGAAATCCAAATCCATGCAAAACAAAGTCCTGTGAGGACAAAAAGCACAGTTTTCTTGTTCTGATTATCACGTCAAATATATCAATTATAGTGTTTTTCCTCTTGTGCATCGTTGCTGTTGTTTGGAAAATGAGAAGACACGGAGGTGATTTCCTTCTCTTACTTCCAGATTTGTACATTGAAATTTTGATTCTTTTTACCCTTTTGTGGAATTTGTATTTATATATTATCTTTGTTGTAGAGACAGATGCAGCTGAATCCAGAAAGGAGCCATCGGTTAGATCAAAGAATCGATATTTCACATACACTGAAATTGTTAGTATTACTAGTAATTTGAGAATGATTATTGGAGAAGGGGGATTTGGAAAGGTCTATCTAGGCAAACTGCAAGATGGCACTCAAGTTGCTGTAAAATTGCTCTCTCAAACATCAACGCAAGGCTACAAGGAATTTAAATCAGAGGTTAGGTTATAATACATAAATTAATGCCAGCTAAAAGGGTATATATATATATGCATACTAAACAATTCCCATTGCAGATTCAACTCTTAATGATTGTTTATCACAGAAACTTAGTGTCCCTCATTGGTTACTGTGATGAGAAAGAAAATAAGGCCCTAGTTTATGAGTACATGGCGAATGGAAACTTGCGACAGCATTTGTATGCTGGTAATTAAGATAAGTAATTACAATTCCATTTCAGAACAGTTAAGTAATTAATTGCTGATATAAATTTGCTGCAGATTCAGGCACTAATGTTTTGAGTTGGATAGACAGACTTAGAATTGCAGTAGATGCAGCGCATGGTACCAGTTATCTATTGAAAACTATATACTTATCTTCAATTTTGTTGTTCTCCTAATTAATTAGATAGCTAGCTTAATTAATTTGTTGAACTTGTAGGATTGGAATATCTACATAATGGTTGCAGGCCACCAATAATCCATAGAGATTTGAAAACTTCTAATATCTTATTGGAGGAAAACTTCCTAGCAAAGATATCTGATTTTGGGCTGTCTAGAGTTTTTGCAACTGAGAGAGACACTCATGTAAAAACATGTCCTGCTGGCACATTTGGATATGTCGATCCTGAGTAATTATTTAGACTTTATAATTTTTGGTTATATTTGGCAAGTCGTAATATAGTAATGAAATGAATTTTAAATTTAATTCAGATATGTTATTACAGTTTACCAAACATAGCTTATATTTATTTATTCAAATATGTTGCGCTTATCTAATCATTTATTTTTCTGTATACAGGTTTTATGTAACAGGAAACTTAAATAAGAAAAGTGATGTCTACAGCTTTGGTATTATTCTATTTGAGTTGATAACTGGGCAGCCTGTAGTAATAAAAGGCGTCGAATATAGCACACACATCCTTCAATGGGTTGGTCCTATGATCGAAAGTGGGGATATAAGGGGCATTGTGGATCCAAGGTTACACGGTGAATTCAACACTAATTCTGCTTGGAAAGCTTTGGAGATAGCCATGTCCTGTGCACTACCGACTGCAATACAGAGGCCGGACATTAATCATGTACTGGCAGAACTAAAGGAATGTTTGGCTATGGAGATTGCATCAGAAACACCTATAATAAGGACGCAAAACAACATTACAACATTCAGCAATTCACTTGAGATGACCTTCCCTAGTGCTAGGTAGAAACTAGTTTATAAAACAATAATGGATTGCTTCAGAAAAGTAGCTAGCTATATATGATATATCAACTTTTAAAGTCTTAATTTCTTAACTTCTACTATGTAAAACTCCCCAAGGAAAATTTTTCTTTATTTGTAAGTGATTAAATAATCAGTGCTACCATCACAAAATCTATACATACAAGTTTAATTTGGACCTTGTCAAAATGATTTAAAGATTTAAAACCCATGAAATAAAGCCCAACTTGCATTAAAGCCCAAGTCCAACTTTTAAAAATAATGTTCATAAATTTTAGAGGAAATTACATTCTCTATCTAATTTTTTGTTTTGTTTACATTTATACATTTAGTTTTCTGTTGCTTTGTTTTTTGTTTTATAGGCTTTTTCCTTCTTTTTATTTATGTTTTTGCCTTTTAACTTATATCTGAACGTGGTTTATACTCTTTTTTTTTTTTTTTTTATGTGTTTTCTATGTTAGGAGTAGGGACTAAAATTTGAGTCATAATCCAGGCCATACAAAACCCAAATTTTTATCATATTTGAGATTCAAGCCAGCCATTTAGTCGAGTTACTAAAATACATATCCAAATTTCACAAGTTTCTTTTTTCTCTTTTTCTTTTTAATTAATATTTTTGTCAAATGAGAGAAAAACAAAAAAAAATATTTAATATATTCTCCAATGGAATATAATTTGAATTATAAGAAAATAATTATTTAATAAATTATAAAGTTTGCAATTTAATAAACTAATTTAGATAATAATATATAATTTATAACAATGTCTGAATTACATAGGAATGACAATGGTGCAAAATGAGATGTGTGAAAGTAAAAATCATATTATTTTTTATGGTTTTGTTTATTTTATTTTAAACAATGATTTCATAGATTAACTAAAATTATATTTTTATATTTATCATTTAATGATATATGTATAGATGTCTTATTTGAATAACATTTATCAATATTTCAAAAATAAAAATAAATAGTGAGTAAAAAATTATACAACTCTTGAAGTAAATATATTTTTCTCCAATCCATTATTATTATTATTATTATTATTATTATTATTATTATTATTATTATTATTAGTTACATAACATTAAATAAATTAATGAAAACTCTAATCTTTCAAATAGATAAGAGACTCAAATTGAAAATCCTACTCTTCACTATCATCATTTTCTTTTTACAAACAATATCATTTTATTAGTAAGAGTATAAAATACATCAATAAACTATTGTACAAATCAACTTCTGCAAATAATAATAATAATAATAATAATAATAATAATAATAATAATAAACAAACCATTTTTAAATTTTTTTTTAAAAAATTAGTATACAAAACACGTGTGAGGTAAATTTTTTTTTAAGTCTCATTATTGATGTGTTTTCTTTTATTTTGAATGACCCTTTTTTGTTGTTGTAAATTTTTTATTTTTCATGTTTTGTGTATGAATCTAAAAGGTGTTATTCCAATCGATGTCATGATGCAGTTGTGTGGAAGTAGTTTGAAAGTCTTTTTGTTGATCGGCTTTTATTTTATTTTTTGTTTTAGTCTCTTTATTTAATATTTTATTATGTAATATTTTTAAATATTTGTATGTTTTTAATAGTATATTTATGTATAGGATGGATTATCTTAGTTTAATACATTTTATATTTTTGGTTGGTTTTTTTGTTATTTTTTTGAATTTTTTGCATGATTTTTTAATTTTTATTGGTTTCAATTGTATACTAAGAATGAACATCAGTATTGTTAAAGTACTGTAATTTGAGAGAGATGATGAAATAGCTTGAAAATTATGTTGTGTTTTGGTTGATCAGAGGTTAATTTGTGATTAAGTATATATTGATTGTTGGTTGATAACATGTAAATTGCAAGTTGATTACAGGTTGATTGTCAGTTTTTATTTATTTTAGCATTAGTATTGCTAAAAATACCGGCTGTTTTTGGTGGATCAAAAATTGATTTGTATTGATTACAGGTTGATTGCTGGTTTTAGTATTAGTATTTCTAAAATACTATAATTTTCGAGACATGATGAAATACCTTGAGAATTAAGTTGTATTTTGGTTGATTAGAAATTGATTTTGTGGTTGATTAAGTTGTTTGTCATTTTTTGTGAGTTGATTTTTGGTATTTTGGTTGATTATCGATTGATTGTTAGTTTTTGCATATTTTAGCATTAGCATTACAACTCAAGATAGTTTATGTTTTCATGCCTATATCTATTATGATGTACAAATACTTGTTTTATATCTATATTTGTATAGAAGAAGGAAAAGAATAGGATTTCAAATTAGAATATGCAAAAGTGAGTAAAATTGTATTATCATCACATATACCCATAATATACCTATCATATACTCTTTACTGTGTATTATTAAAAATGTTTCTTTTTTTTTATAAATTAAAATACAATATTAACATGTTTTAAAACTAATTCTCAACTTATAAATTTTTGTTTTGTCAATACTTAAACTAATTTTCTTTTCAACATTTCAATTTTAAATTTTTATTTTTTTTCCTTGTTTAATTTTCTTCTTCAATTTGTAAAACAAACTCTCACATAATTTAAAATCATATAAAAGATAAAAAATCTTCAAATCAATAGACAAAATTTAAAAGAAGAAACTTATAAAATTTTATTTCATTGAACAATAAATAAAATATTTCAAAAAAAATATTCATTCAATTATTTTGAATATCCATTTTTTTTTTACTTATATTTTAAGTTGAAAATTTTTAAATTATTTATGAGTCTCCATTTTCATGTTATAATTTATGTATTAAATTTTTAATATAGATTTGGGTGAAACAACCTTTAAAGCTAGATATTAATATTAAAGAGTTAATTTCTATATCAATCACTTTATATGTTTGTATTCAATCAATATGTGATAAATTCTTAACAGCTCCCCTCAAGTGGCAACTGGATGTAGATAATTTTTATTAAATTTAGTTGACACTTGCAAATTTTGTGATATAGACTGGATTAATATAATTGAAGGCCCAACACAGGGCGAAGAAATATATTTAAAAGCCCATCACCAGGCTAAAGATAATTAAATAAAACTTTCTACGGGTCAAGAATTGAAATACTCTCCACAGATTAAGAAGAATTGAAAGAAACCTTTAATGGGAAAGAAATTAAAAAAAAAAAACCCTCAGTTCAAATTCTGATAAAATATGAGATATTGCAAAAATCAATTAACCTTTGATACATATTAAGTTTTTAGTATAGATTTGGAAGAATCAATTTTAAAAATTAACTATCAAAGTTGAAAACTCTGTTTGTATATTAATCACTTGATATGTTTGTATTTTATTAATGTTGGATAGATTCTTAACATTATGTTTTAAATTAATTCAGCGAAAAATATTCTAAAATTCATTAAATTATAGATTATATTAGACTAACAATATAGGTTAGACAAACTAAGTTGAAATTTAAATATAAATTGAAGATCTCAAAATAATAAAGGAAGAAAAGTTGTGAGAAAATTTTTTTTTTTGTTGCTTTGAAAATTTGACTTTCTTGACTAAATGGATAAAATCGAATTATTAATAATTAATTATATTAATTTAGACAAACAAATTTTTAAAATTTGAAATAATTAGTAATTAGTTTGAATAAATTCTGGGGGATTTAGCAATTGTCATTATCATAAATCCACAATTATTATCGATAAGAGGTAAAAATAATTCTTAAAATATATTTGGGCTCCTTTAGATTAAGGCCCACTATCACCTTATGTCTCCCAAGATTATAGAAGAATGAACGAAGCCCATTGGCCAAATCCTCAATTATCCTAAGCCCAAAAACTCTCCAAATGAACTTGTGTTGTTTTATAGTCAAATAACTTGCTAAACAAGTCAAGACCGAAGCTTACTCTGACGTGTCATATCAACTGACACAAAGACATATCCTTAGGCAACCCGCACCCTATCTGACACCTTCCTTACCAAACACCTCTAAGGACAAGACAAAGGACATGCGTCCACCATCATTACACCTACCCTCGCCAGACGATATGGTTGAATGACAGAGGACATCCTTTCTTAGGAAAATGTGTCAGGTTTACCTCATACGGAATCATACAAAAGAGGAAGAGAAACTCAAACCTAGGTAGATAGAATTCTACACTCTCTCACCTCCTTTCTCTCGCTAAAAATACTCTGAAGCCCAAGAGGAAGTAATCTCTTCTTGGGGATTAATATCCTATCAATACTGACTTGATCGTCGGAGGATTTTCGCCAGACAAATGGTCTGGCTCCTCTTTGATCATCCTTTTCTTCTTTGTAGATACAAGTCTCAAAGCCCAGCAAGGAAGATCCAGCCTATCTTCTTTCATTTTGATTTCGTACCGATCAATTATATTATATATACTAAAAAGTTAGATACCTTACAAATAATGTATATAATCTTATCTGTTAAAGAAAAAGAAAAAGAAAATAAAAAAAAAAAAAGGAAGTAATTAAAGTGCTCTATTGTACAATTTCATCGCCAACATGTAAAGCAATATTATTGGATGGTTCAGATTCAATGCATGCAATGAATAGTGGAGAGATAATTAGAGATATAGTGCACATTGTTTTTATAGAAGGCCATAAATTAAAACATATTTTTGTAAAAAAATGGTCAAAGAGCATGTTTTTGTAAGAAAATTTGTCAAAACGTATTTGATACTAAAGTCTATTTTAGGCTAAATTTGAAAGAAAGAAGAAAACTTAACCAAGAAGAGTTAAAGGTGCTTAGTCTTGAAGGAGTCATTAAAGTTATGTCTAGCTCTCATTGTACATTTGACTAAAGATATTGCTAACCGATTTTCTTCACCCATATGACATTTGACTAAAGAGAGATATCCCCAAGTGCAAACTAATTTCCTTCGCTAATTTTAAAGAGGTGCAAAGGTATTCTTTATTTTAAAGAGAATGTTTTACATAAATAAAGAAAATCTTAATTAATTTTTAAATATGAAAAGTGTAATTTTTTTTTTTTTTACATCCAACAGATTTTTTAATTTTTAATTTTACTTTTTTTCATAAACAATTGATAAGAGAATTAAATAGCATACATAAAAAATTGCTAAATTTTAAATAGAGAGTGAAATTGACTATCTGGATGTGAAGAGTCATATTCACTCTCCATTTTAAATTTAAATAATAAAAAATTCATTGGAATTTTATTTTCGTTTATTGAATCTTTATTTTATAGAGAATTTAGGACATGTAAAGAGTCCCATTGAGATATTCTAAGTCTAGTATTTAATTTTATACTAAATCAAATTATTGTGAGCATTAATAAATTAAACAAATTATTTTTTTAATTAGTAATATTTGTCATCTTACAATTCAAATATATTTTAAATGTAACATTTTCAACTTGGTAGTTACCGACGTTTGACAAAATTGAGCAAACAATTCTTAAATTTAGTGGAGGCTGTTGATCTTCAAAAAGAACATGACTGATTGTATCATGACTAATCAATCATTTGAAATCTTATCTGTCTTAGAAGCTAGAAGATTGGAGGTGGGGAAAATATGACTTCTCAGAAAGGAAATGTGGTCCCGTGTTAAATTAAAGCAGTAGAAAGAAAATGCATGCACGAAGCTCCGGTCAAAATAATGCATGCATGAAGCTCCGGTCAAAATCTGGCTTTATCCTTAATTTTAATTTAACTTATTTCAGACGGTTATTTATTTAATTCAAAATGCGTTTGATAAGTTGTAATGAAATGTAATTTAATATAATTAAATATATTTTTAATATAAATTTACATTAAGGTACCATTTGGTAAACCATAATGGTATGTAATATAATGTAATTAAATATATTATTAGTGTAAATTTATATTAAAAATGCATTTAATTACATTACATTATATTTATAACTTACCAAATGCACTCTAAAAATATATTTGATTATATTACATTACATGTTATTACGGCATACTAAACGTTACATTATTTCATTAAGTTATTTATTTTCTTAGCATGTATTTTCTTTAGTGCTATTTTGGATTAGAGGTAGATTTCAATTGAATTTTGTGGGTGGTGGGTCATGTTAAGTCCAGTTGTATTTTTTTTATATATAATTTTTTTTAAAGTAACTTTGAAATTTTCCAAAAAAGAATTTCTAAAAAAATCATTTATTATTATTATTTTGAGTTAAACAGATTGTACTTCATGTTGAATTAACATGTTCAGATTTATAAGTACTTAACTACACCTCTCAGCTTGCAGGCTGCTTATTTGCCTAGTATATATAAGACCAGAACTGAACAATTTTCTGGAAAGCACAAATATGGGTTTCTGGCAATTAGTACTGCTATTGGTAACAGTATGGCTAGTCTTGCTGCCTACGCTCTCTGTATCTTTTGGAAACTTGGAACTAGATACCACAAATAATCCGGGTAAATAATTAATTAATTAATTGACGTTGTGTTTATACGGTGGTTATGATTGTTATTATTATTGATTTGGCTTTGGCAGGGGTTGTATGCTTCTTAGTTATAACACGCATATATAACTGAGTTTTTTTTTTCTTTTTGAATTTTGTTACAAAATTTTAATTAAGGATTTATAAGCATTGATTGTGGAGTGGATCAAGATTATCTAGACAAGGAAACAGGAATATTTTACAAGTCGGATACAGATTTCATAAGCACAGGAGAAAACCTGGACATATCCCCCGACTACTACTACGATAATGAAATTCCTGTTTTTAGGCGACTGTTTCAGAACCTCAGGTTTTTTCCGGAAGGAAGAAAGAATTGTTACAAATTGCGACCTGAGCAAGGCAAAAACCATAACTATCTTGTTAGAGTACTCTTCAAGTATGGAAATTACGATGCAAAGAATCAAATGCCAAAGTTTGATTTGTATCTTGGAGTTAATTATTGGTTGACAGTGCAACATGCAAATGTGTCAGCATTTCTAATGTCTGAGATTATCCACTTCTCTTTAACTGATACTATTGATGTTTGCCTTATCAATACTGGCTCTGGAATACCTTTCATTTCAGCATTAGAACTACGGATTTTGAACGATTCTATTTATAGATTTGAGTCCAGAGAGTTATTGCCCCTATGGCGTTTAGACCTTGGCAATTCAACCAACCTGTATCTCAGGTAAAAAATTGTTGTTTTCTTTTCCCTGTTTTTTTAATTAATCTCTGTATCTTAAAATTTTGTACCATATATTCTATATTGTCTCCATTTTAGGTACAGTGATGATGTGTACGATCGCATCTGGGCGACTTATACCGAAGATGATTGGATTTCAGTTAACACAACAGCAGATATTGACATTCATGACAGCAACAATTCTTATAAAGTGCCGCTTAAAGTGTGGAGAACTGCAGTCCAACCACGAACTTCCCTCAGATCATTGAATTTATCCATGTCTAATATGATGGCCACTGAATTATATGTCTGCTTTCACTTTGCCGAAATTTTACAGGTTGGACAAGGCCAAAGAAGAAGAAGAGAATTCACCATCAGTTTCAATGGTGCTAAGTATGGACCTATTACCCTTCAATACTTGAAGCCGCTCAGCATATGCCCTCCTAAATCACCAATACAAGGTAGTGTTGTAATTTCTATCGATTCAACAAAGCGGTCTGACCTTCCTCCTATCCTCAATGGCATAGAGATTTTAGGGGTAAGGAAGCCTCCTAATTCACCAACAGACCCAGCAGACGGTATGTTCCATTTTTCTCACACAAAACTTCAATTTCCCATGATAAATTTTATGTTTTATTACATTTCCAACCAAGAGCCTGACAAAAAATTCTGGGTTCTGTCCCTGGGGCATGACCCAGCTCAACTCGCTTGAAAAATATTGTTACATTTGGCCTGGTATGCTTAATTATTAAAACAAATTAATAGTTTCAATAAATCTGGCCTAGGATAAAAAAAATAAAACAAAAAACTCACCCGCTGAACATGTCTATATTCCAACTGCACTTCTCACCCTTTTGCTCTTGAATGATCATAGTTGATGCTATCGCTGCCATCAAGCAAATATACAAGATAAAAAAAGATGACAATTGGCAAGGAGATCCATGTATCCCAAGAGATTTTAAATGGACTGGATTGAACTGCAGCTATGACACAAATCCTCCAAGAATCATCTCTCTGTGAGTTCATTTTCAGTCATCCTTATTATGGTAATGTTAAAGTTAAATTATGTTAAATTGTACACATAAACAAGATATACAAGTCTCACTCCAAAAAGTTGGAAATCTCAGGAATTACTTTTATTTTGATTAAATGTGCCGACATATTATTATGTTTTTTAATGTGAACTGCGCACCATCGTTATTGAGATAATGGCATGTAACATTTTACTCCTAATAAGGGAATTGTAAGCAGGGACCTCAGTTCAAGTAAATTGACAGGAATGATTTCTTCATCATTCTCCAACCTCAAAATGATACAGTCCTTGTAAGTAGTAATTGTCCTGTAATAAATTCTTCACGTACAAAATGTCTAAAATATCTAATTACCATTTTCTTTTGTTTAGAGATTTATCATATAATGAACTGACTGGCGAAGTGCCAGAATTTTTGGCAGAATTGCCAAATTTAACAATCCTGTAAGTTGATGAGCTTTGATAATTTGCATGAGAAATTTTGGCATAATATACAGGTGATTTACTTTCATACTTTTTATTCAGAAATTTAACTGGAAACAGGCTCAGAGGTCCAATTCCTCTGTCTCTTCTGCAAAAATCTGACAATGGGATATTGCAGCTGAGGTTTGATTTTATCACTTTCTACATCCATCAATTTAATTAGCTTATGATCTGCTTGTTTTAATCTACTACACACATGGTGAACAATTTCTATTTGGAAATTTGGAACCAAAACTGAGTCCTGTTGCTAGTTATAACAAGTCCTTAGGCATATTTTGCAGAAATTGCACACCAAAATTTTGTTTTCAAAGCACACATGCATGGTCGAATTGATGCACTTATAATCAGATGCTATTATGCTTAATGTCAGCTTGGATGGAAATCCAAATCTATGCCTGTCAGATTACTGTGAGAAAAAAAAGCAAATTTCTATTCTTCCAATTGTTATATCAGTCGTAGCAGTTTCAGTGCTTCTCCTGTTTAGCAGTATGGTGATCTTTTGCAGAATGAAAAGACGAGGAGGTAATTTTTCATTTTACAGTCATGATCTTCATTGCTACAGTGATGATTTTAATTACAATTCTGTTTCCTTTCTCTTCATATCTGTTTCTTATTGCTGTCCCCATACATTTGATTCTTCCCTCAGCAGCAACACAGTCCAATAAGGAAGGGTCAGCAATATCAAAGAATCGTTCGTTTAGTTACGCAGAGATTGTTAGTATTACTGATAACTTTAAAACCATCATTGGAGAAGGAGGATTTGGGAAAGTTTACTTGGGGACTTTAAAAGACAGCACTCAAGTTGCTGTTAAGTTGCTATCTCAAAACTCAAGGCAAGGTTATAAGGAATTTCAAGCAGAGGTGATGTTCAAAAACAGCATCTGCAGTTCTAAGTTAGCTGAACTGTTTTATCTTTTTCTGGAGATGCATGTTGTATATTAGTTAAAATAGATTAGCAATTTGAAATGCAGGCGCAACTCTTGATGATTGTTCATCACAGGAATTTGGTTTCTCTAATTGGATATTGTGATGATCGTCATAATAAAGCACTGATTTATGAATATATGGTTTATGGAAACTTGAAAGAGCATTTATCAGGTACCTATTATGATACTATAACAAATATTGGATTTAACTATATTAATTCTATCATTAACATCAATTATACTCCATGTTGATACTATTTTTTATTTAAAGGCTAGACAAAAAGAATCATGAGCTGCACCCTGGAACCTCAACTAGGTTGACACCTCCTTAGCATCTTCATCACACTCTTCATGCCTAAATTTATTGGTGTTGATGCTATTATCAAATATTAACAGCACGTTATCGGTGCTATTAAATTAAAGGTCTATGGCAGTGTTATTAAAAACTTTTAGTTACATGAGTTTTATATGTAAGGTGGCATTACTGCTAATTTTTTAGTAACATGTAGACTATGTTATTAAAAGGGATAATTTGTTGTGGTGTGACTCCTATTTGATCGTATTCTAATCCAAATTTTAATAATGCCAATTTTGATTGCAGAGACAAGTGGAAGTATTTTGAATTGGGATGAGAGACTTCAAATTGCAGTAGATGCAGCACACGGTTCTCTAGCTGATCTAGTTACCAAGTCTTTTTTGCTTCATTGATCATTTCTTGTTCCATTAATTAGGTGCTAATCAATGGCTAAATGGTGTTTCAGGATTGGAATATCTACATAATGGTTGCAAACCACCAATAATCCATAGAGATTTAAAGACTTCCAACATCTTAATAAATGATAAATTGCAAGCAAAGATAGCTGATTTTGGTTTATCCAGAGCTTTCAAAAATGAAAGTGGTTCGCATATTACGACTCACCCTGCTGGCACCTATGGCTACCTGGATCCTGAGTAAGTGTTAGGACCCGTTTGGTGTGGTTATTATTTATAGTTGTTGAGAAACATCTATTATTAAAATTTATTTATTTTTATTATTAATATGTTAAAGCACAAAAGCAGACAGTCACCTATGAGAAAACCTTAAAAAGGAAATTTTTGCTTGTTTCATCGACCAGTTTTCCACTTTCGATTGCTCAAAGCTCTAATTGTATTAATTAATGTTCCGCTGATATCCAAATTATTTTGAATTTTCAAATAGGGCCCAAGCATCAGCAAACTTTAGCCAAAAAAGTGATGTATACAGCTTTGGAATCACTCTACTTGAGCTGATAACAGGTCAGCCTGCAATAAAAAGAGACATGACAGAAGAAATAATTCTTATACAAAAATGGGTTAAACCAATAATTGAAAGAGGTGATATTCAAAGCCTTGTTGATCCAAGGCTACAAGGCCAATTTGACACTAATTCTGCCTGGAAAGTTATGGAAACAGCCTTGACCTGTGTACAGAATTCTGCGATACAAAGGCCAGACATGAGCCATGTGTTGGCTGAACTAAAGGAATGTTTGGCTATGGTAAGGTCTTTTGGAAGTTCTGAGAGGATGGAAGGAGGAAGGACAAGATCATTAGCAATTGACACTTCAATGGTCCCAAGTCCAAGGTAGTATCTGATTTGTGACTGTATCTCACATGGGTGGTTGAAATAATGGTCTGAAGCAATTTAGTTAAGTAATAGAGTTACATTTTGCTAGTCATCCACCTGTCCAACAAGTTAGCAAATGTTAGTTGTGTTGTATCTATCGATTGTGTTGCAAACTTGCAAAACTATTTGAAAAGTTGTGTAAAGTTTATTTTGTAAGGACCTAATTTGTATAATACATTTAACTGTGTTGGTATTTGGTTTATCCCACAAATGCAAAATGAAAGAATTGAGGGCCAAATATATGATGCTACCATCAAATGCCTCAAGCCGTTTTGATGTTTTGGCCCAATATTAATTGCAAACTGCCTATTGGGCCAATATAGTGGAACCATATAGGGCATTTTTAGTTTTTCTTTACTTTCATGCGCTTGAATCATTGGCAAGGACGTCATTATGTTTTTTTTTTCTTTTTTTTTTTTAAGAATGATGAATTATGTTATTAAAATTTTGGCCATAATTTTTCTTTTGCAAAATTTAACTTGAATTAGGACTAAATTTGAGATTTTCCAATATCGGAGAACACTTTAATACTACTAAATTAAATGTTCATTAATTATACACTTGCACTAGTAAATTTTGATTTAATGATGTTGAAGCTATTTAAATTATAAATTTGTGAGACTGGTGACAATAAATTGAAAAAAAAAAAAACTAAATTTCTGCAATATATATTTTCAATGTACATAAATATTTGTCCTAAAGTAATTTTTTCTTTTTGTATAATTATGTTAAATTATCACATTTGTAATATGCTTATAAAAATATTAACTTTAGTAAATACTTACGGGAGCTGTTGTATCAATGATCATTTGCTTCACTATCAACAACGCCAGTGTCCTTTAGTTTAATAATTAATGTTTTGTTTTATATAAGATCTGTTGCAATTTCTGGTTGCAAAGATTGATTAAATTTCTTATCCAGTTACTCATACAATAGTCTTAATGATATGTTGACTGACTGCTTTAATTATTTTGTCATTGACTCAATGTAATTTAGTGCACTTATAAAATCTAACATCCAAGTTGCTAATTACTCCATAAGATACAAACTGCATTACACAAAGGGATTATAATTGCTGGCCAACTTGTAGTAATAAAAGGCGATGAAAACAACACCCACATAGTTCAGTGGGTAGGTCCTGTATATGATTGGAAGTGGGAATATCAGGGACATTGTGGATCAAAGGTTACAAGGTGAATTTAACACATATTCATTCCTAGTTTTAATAATTTTATGACAATGTATATAAACAAGACATTAAATTTTTTTTTTTTTTTGGAAATACCATTAGGGGAGTAAAATGTATTTAAAATTTCATTTTTAATGGCATATTTATGATGTATTATTTTCTTTATATTTTTCGTCGAAATATTTTTACTCCTAACTAAAAAAAAATTTTGATTTTTTTCTATTTTATGAAATGTATTTATGTTTCAATTTTTAGTAGCATATTTGTTGGATATTTTTATATTTTTTAATGTGAAGTACATTTTTGGTATTTTATGAAATTCATGCAATGTAAATTTTATTTTTATGACATAATTAAACATAAATTTTTAGTTCATTTTATCAGTTTATTAACGGATTTTTTAAATAAAATAAAATTATGTGCATACATTTACATCTACAAATTCATATAAACTTAATAATATAATTAAAAATTACATGGCAATATATAAATTAACTACAAATTACAAATTCACATAACAGTATTTATATTTTTAATATGCATTTACAAATAAACATCGAATTAACAACATAACAAATTATACATAACATTTAAAAGTACATTATAAATTATTACAATTATATATTATTATAAATAAATTAAAGTATAGTACAGATCTCTTGAAGCGCGAATACTTACTTCTATTGTAGGCTCACACATAAATTATCCGAAACAAAATTAAAATTCTATTAATAAAACCAAAATAATTAAAATAATTACTAAAATAATTTCAACATATTTAATACTATCATAAATTTATAAAAAATTTATTAAGCTTAAAAATATTAAATATCTCAAAAATTTTATTAGCATATATATATATATATATATATATATATATATATATATATATATATATATATATATATATATATATATATATACACACACACGAATACTTACTTCTATTATAGGCCCACACATAAATTATCTGAAACAAAATTAAAATTCTATTAATAAAACCAAAATAATTAAAATAATTACTAAAATAATTTCAACATATTTAATACTATCATAAATTTATAAAAAATTTATTAAGCTTAAAAATATTAAATATCTCAAAAAATTTATTAGCATTATATATATATATATATATATATATATATATATATATATATATATATATATATATATATATATATATATATATATATATATATATATATATATATATATATATATTGTAACGTCCCTGACCACTCGCTAGCGATATTGTCCGCTTTAGGCTTGGGTTTGGATATCCAATACCCTCACGGTTTTAAAATGCGTTACTAGGGAGAGGTATCCACACCCTTATAAGGCGTGCTTCGTTCTCCTCTCCAACCGATGTAGGATATCACAATCCATCCCCCTTAGGGCCCAGCGTCCTCGCTGGCACACCGATCTGAGAACCAGCTCTGATACCATTATAACGTCCATGACCATTCGCTAGCGATATTGTCCACTTTGGGCTTGGGTCTGGACATCCAACACTCTCGCGATTTTAAAACGCGTCACTAGGGAGAGGTATCCACACCCTTATAAGGCGTGCTTCGTTCTCCTCTCCAACCGATGTGGGATCTCACATATATAGACACACACACACACAGAGTGTACGTATATATACATTGTATGTGTGTGTGTGTGTGTGTATATATATATATACATAATTACACATATATACACACTAAAATTAACAAAAATCACACTTAAATTTCAACAAAAACTCAATAAACAAAATTTAATTTAAACTTAAATTCAATCTGAATAAACAATATTTAATCAACCCATACCACCAAAACTTCGACAATTGCCAATGAAGGAAGAACGGCGGCCAAAAAATGGGAGGGTACAATATGCTCTTGACATAGAACGACCGATGCAAGAGGAAGAAGAAGAACAATGGGAGGAAAGAAAGAAAGGAAAAAGGGGAAGATGACCATGTTATATTTAAGAATTACTGATAGATTATCGATAGACACTGCCATGTGGATTAAAAAAATCCATTCGTAATCCGTCAATAAATAACCAAAGGCGGTAAAAGGCTGCCACATTTTTTCAATTCGGTCCGTATTCCATCAATAAAAATTATTAACCTTTTTTTTTAAATGGTTGGTAATTACTGACGGAAATATTGCATTCCATCAGTAAATACATTAATTGCTGCCAAAAAAATCGTGCCTTTTCATGACCGTCCATAATTGGTCGATAAATCATCAGTAATACATGTTTCAATATCTATTAGTATATTCTGTCAATAATCCGTCAGTAATATTTTATTTTCATCAGTAAACCGTCAGTAAATATTTAAATATTTTACTATACCTGTACGTCATTATTCTGTCAATGTTCGGTCAGTATTTATTAAAAAAATTGTGTCCGTCAATAATTTTCGTCGATAAATGTCATGTTTCTGGTAGTGTTGATTTATTAAATTCATATTTTGTTTTTCATAAATTGAAGTTCTACTTTGCAAACAATCCCACTAACTGTCGTTTTTGGTTTGATAGAGTCCTATAGTACAGGATCTTTTTTTTTTTTTTTTTAAAGGTTAGTACAAGTTAGTTGTTAGTTGGAGGAGAGGGGGATTTTTAAGATGGGTCACTAAGGGTCCTATACTTGGCCTAATGACTCTATGAGAAATTATTCTCATATAGTAGGCGGAGCAAGGTCTCTACCCTAAAACTTCAAGTTTACCAATCCAACTAGCCTGAATCCCACAGTACATGATCTGTTAAATTGTTGTAAAATCTGTGTCAACTACACTTGAACGTGAACTGTACATGTTAAGAAGTATGACTTTAAAAGTCAAGTATAAACTTGGAAACAAAGTTGTGAGAACATGAAATTGAATTAGTTTTAGCATCAGAAACATCGATAATACGGACACAAAACAATATTATAGCATTCAGCAATTCAGTTGAGATGACCTTCCCTAGTGCTAGATAGAAACTAGTTTATAAAACAATAATGCATTGCTTCAGACAAGTAGCTAGCTATATATGATATATCAACTTTTAAATTCTTAATTTCTTAGCTTCTACTATGTAAAACTCCCCAAGGAAAAATTTTCTTTAATTGTAAATGATTAAATAATCAGTGCTACCATCACAAAATCTATACATACAAGTTTAATTTGGACCTTATCAAAATGATATAAAGATTTAAAACTCATGAAATAAAGCCCAACTTGCATTAAAGCCTAAGTCCAACTTTTGAAAATAGTGTTTATAAATTTCAGAGGAAATTACACCCTCTATCTAATTTTTGTTTTATTTACATTTATACATTATGTTTTATAAGTTTAGTTTTTTGCCACTTTGTTTTTTGTTTTATAGGCTTTTTCCTTCTTTTTATTTATGTTTTTGGCTTTTTTTATTAGATGTTTTTATCTAAACATGGTTTATACTGTTTTTTTTTTTATGTATTTTCTATGTTATGAATAGGGACAAAAATTTGAGTCACAATTCAAGTCCACACAAAATCCAAAATTTTTATCCTACTTGAGATTCAAGCCTGCCATTTAGTCCATTACTAAAATACACATCTAAATTTCACAAGTTTCTTTTTTCTTTTTTTTTTTTAATTAATATTACTGTCAAATGAGAGAAAACAAAAAAAAAATTATTTAATTCTCCAATGGAATATAATTTGAATTATAAGAAAATAATTATTTGATAAATTATAAAGTTTGCAATTTAATAAACTAAGTTAGATAATAATATATAATTTATAACAATGTCTGAATTACATAGGAATGACAATGGTGCAAAATGAAATGAATAGATAGGATGTGTGAAAGTAAAATTCATATTATTTTTTATGGTTTGTTTATTTTATTTTAAACAATGATTTCATAAATTAACTAAACTTATATGTTTATATTTATCATTTAATGATATAGGTATAGATGTCTTATTTGAATAACATTAATCAATATTTCAAAAATAAAAATAAATAGTGAGTAAAAAATTATACAACTCTTGAAATAAATATATTTTTCTCCAATCCATCATCATCATCATTATTAATAGCTCCCCTTAGGTGGTAATTGGGCGAAGATAATTTTTTATTAAATCTAGTTGACACTTATGAGGTGTTGTAATAATCTATTAAACTCTGATACCATATTAAGTTTTTAATATAGATTTAGAAAAACCAACTTTAAAAATTAACTTTTGAAGTTGAAAAGTCCATTTATATATTAATTACTTGATATGTTTGTATTTAATCAATGTGGGATAGATTCTTAACATTATGTTTTAAATTAATTCAGCAAAAAATATTCTAAACTTCATTAAATTATAGATTTTATTAGACTAACAATATAGGTTGGAAAAACTAAGTTGAAATTTAAATATAAATTGAAGATCTCAAAATAATAAAAGAAGAAAAGTTGTGAGATTTTTTTTTTTTTTGTTAATTTGAAAATTTGACTTTCTTGACTAAATGGATAAAAACGAATTGTTAATAATTAATTATGTTAATTTAGAAAAAAAAATTAAAATTTGAAAGAATTGGTAATTAGTTTGGATAAATTCTGGAGGATTTAGCAATTGTCATTATCATAAATCCATAATTATATATATTAAAAAGTTAGATGCCTTAAAAATAATGTATATAATCTTATCTGTTAAAGAAAAAGAAAAAGAAAATAAAAAAAATAATAGGAAGTAATTAAATTGCTCTATTGTACAATTTCATAGCTAACATGTAAAGCAATATTATTGGATGGTTCAGATTTAATGCATGCAATGATTAGTGGAGAGATAATTAGAGATATAGTGCACATCGTTTTTATAGAAGGCCATAAATTAAAACATATTTTTGTAAGAAAATTTGTCAAAACGTATTTGATACTAAAGTCTATTTTAGGCTAAATTTGAAAGAAAGAAGAAAACTTAACCAAGTAGAGTTAAAGGTGCATAGTCTTGAAGGAGTCATTAAAGTTATGTCTAGCTCTCATTGACCATTTGACTAAAGATATTGCTAACCAATTTTCTTCACCCATATGACATTTGACTAAAGAGAGATATCCCCAAGTGCAAACTAATTTCCTTCGCTTCGCTAATTTTAAAGAGGTGCAAAGGTATTTTTTATTTTAAAGAGAATATTTTACATAAATAAAGAAAATCTTAATTAATTTTTATATATGAAAAGTGTAATTTTTTTTTTTTTTTACATACAATAGACTTTTTAATTTTTAATTTTACTTTTTTTTCATAAATAATTGATAAGATAATTAAATAGTATACATAAAAAGTTGTTATATTTAAAATAGAGAGTGAAATTGACTCTCTTAATATGAAGAGTCATATTCACTCTCTATTTTAAATTTAAATAATAAAAAATTTATTGAAATCTTATTTTCGTGTATTGATTCTTTATTTTATAGAGAATTTAGGACATATAAAGAGTCCCATTGAGATATTCTAAGTCTAGTAATTAATTTTACACTGAATCAAATTATTGTGAGCATTAAGAAATTAAACAAATTATTTTTTTAATTAGTAATATTCGTCATCTTATAATTCAAATATATTTTAAATGTAACATTTTCAACTTGGTAGTTACCCACGTTTTACAAAATTAAGCAAACAATTTTTTGTTAGTAAATTAAAAAATATTTTGTTCTCCAATTTACCAATAAAAAAATTTGTCGGTATATTATCGCTAATTTTTTACACTATTTTTTTGAACCTTATTTAGCAATAAAATTTGACAGTAATTTTTTATTAGTAAATTGTTGATAATTATAAATAAAAAAAAAGAAAATTTTCAATTATCGTTAATATTTTGTATGTGATTTTGTAAATTTACTAACTAAATTATTTCATTAGATAAATTTTATTGATAAACTGTGATTTTCTTATAATGTTATCTATCTTGGAAGCTAGAAGATTGGAGGTGGGGAAAATATTACTTCTCAGAAAGGAAATGTGGTCCTGCGTTAATTAAGGATATTACAAGAGGAAATTATAGGCAGTAGAAAGAAAATGCATGCATGAAGCGCGGGTCAAAATCTGGCTTTATACTTAATTTCAATCAACTTATTTCATACGATGGTTATGCATTTTCTTTAGTTTTATTTGGATTAGAGGTAGATTTGCAGTTGTATTTTTTTATAATTTTTTTTAAAGTAACTTTGAAATTTTCCAAAAAAGAATTTCTAAAAAAATTATTTATTTTTATTATCATTTTGAGTCAAACAGACTGCATTTCATGTTGAATTAACATTTTCAGATTTATAAGCACTAAACTATACCTCTCAATTTGCAAGTTGCTTATCAGCTTAATATATATATATATATATATATATATATATATATATATATATATATATATATATATATATATATATATATATATATATATATATATATATATATATATATATATATATATATATATATATATATATTAGAAGAAAATGAATTTGTATTTTTGTGTGTTTCAATTGTATATTTACAAAGGTATTTATATACAGAATCTCACACTAGAAAAGGAAAGGAAAATAAGAAAAATTAATATACAAGATAATGACAAATCAATTACATAATCCATGCCAAAAATCAAGCCTATAATTGCGACTCTTGATTACTTGAATCATGTTAAAAATTTAGTCAATAAATTATGTTTTTGGTTGGTAATATGTATACCGATGAGTTACCTCGACAAAAAAATTTATTCAGAGTTTAGCTTGTCGGTAACATAATTTACCAATTAAATACAAAACCGTCGGTAATTACCGATAAAATTTTTTATCGGTAAATTATTTTTATATCATCAGTAAAATAATTTATATTATTGGGATTTTTGTAGGGAGACAATTTATCAACTAAAAACCTATCAGTAGATTTTTATTTTTTAAAAAATAAAAAAATAGTTGGTAATTCGTCCCTAAAGTTTAAATAAATATTTTTTGAAAGTAAATATTTTATCAGTAATCCATCAATAAAATTTTATTTTTTTAAAAATACATATTTTTCAAAAAATTAAAATTTATAGAATGAACATGAAAATTAAAAAATAAAAAATTATAAATAAATTAGGAAGCTTAAAGAATATAAAAAATGATTAAATTACAGAAAACTAAATTAAAATTATATTTCAAACTACAAAAAGAATGAAATAAACTTAAAATTAAGAGAGAAAATGATAAGAGTAAAAAAGACTGATGGGTATGAATGCCACCGCTCCTACTCCCACTGCGAATCCTTTTTAAAGTGGAGATTTTTCCAGCTTCCCCGAAGCCAAAAGACTGATGGAGAAATTTGAAACCCTAGAATGATCCATCAAGAATATCAAAAAACATGAGGACATCAAAGAGGTCAACTCCCTTGCTCTTTTTCCGAACGCTAGGGTTCCACCCAAGTTCAAGATGCTTGTGATGGACAAGTTTAACGGCACCACTTGCCGTAAGACCCACCTCAAGATGTACGTGGGTGTCATAAGACCCTTTGGTGTGGATGATGAGCACCTTGCTCAATTATTCCAGCAGTCATTAACCGAAACTGCCGTTAAGTAGTTATTAGATCTGGACAAAAATCATAACAAGACTTGGGATGACATCTACAATGCCTTCGTTAAGCAATACCATTATAATATTGAGGTAGATGTCACTCGACGAGACCTAAAAACCACTAAACAAAATTAAAGAGAATCTTTCACTGCGTTCGTTACAAGGTGGAGGGCAAAGGCGGCACAAATGGTGAAACGCCCATCCGAAGAGGAACAAATTGACATCATTGTGAAAAACCTCCTTCCACAATATTAAGTTCACTTGCAAACCCAGTATCTCTCGGACTTTAAAGCTCTCATTGCTATAGCCTCTAAAATCAAGGATTTAATTTAGACTGGCCAAATCAAGAATGAATCCTCAAATTCGAGATACCGCAAGAACACCAACCTCACCTCCAACACCACTCATTCTACTCCCTAAAAAGGAGGAGAAATTAATGCTGTCTCTTACCATTAACCCATGAGATTAGAAAGAAGGAGTTTTTCTGAATTGGGAATGCCTCTGAGCACTGTCTACAAAAAGGCTCTGGAGGCCCACCTCGTCAAACCCTTAGAGCCAAGACCACCCCCAAATCCTTTGCCCAAGAACTATAATGCCAACGAATGATGTAATTATCACCAAGGGCTCGGGCATAAAATGAATGTTTGCAAGGCTTTGAGACATCGAATTCAGGACCTAATAGACAGTGGGGATATCATTGCTCCAAGAGCTAAACCTAACATCACCACTAATACTTTGCCTAACCACCAGGTGAATGTCAATCTTATTTCTTCTGACGAATCGGGAATTGATCCTCTCTCCCTTATCTACCCCATTGATAACTCTATATTTTTAGAGTTATTTTATTTGTTTAAACTTAAATTTTAGCTCAGTTCTCGAGAATGCAATAATATTATTACTTATTTTTAGAAATAAATAGTTCTACAATTTATAAATAAATTATAACATATTTTAAGTATTTTTATTTTATTTTTGCAGATCAAAATGATGCAGTAAAAATAATGATGCAAGCAATGATTCAAGTTTTTAATCCATGAGAAATAAATTCAATGGTTGGTGGCCAAAATTCAATGGTTAGTAGCCAACCTAACCATTTTGAATATTGATGAAGGAATTCAATGGTTGGTGGCCAACCTAACCATCAATGTTGAATTTTTGATGTAAGAATTTTAATGGAACTTGAATTCTTCCACCAAACATGCCTATAAATACCATGCTTGGCAAAGGAAAAGAGCATCAAAGAAAATCCATAAAAAAAAAATATGTAGAGAGATTTTCATATGTTTTCTTAGGGTAGATTAGTTTTATTTTTTTATTTTGATCAAGAGGAGGAGTTTTTGGAAGCTTGAGTTCATCAAAGATTGTATCCCAAAACAAGTTCTCTCTAAACTCTATTCTTGAATTTAATTATAAGTTATTATTATGTTTATTATTTTTATTGTTAATTTAATTGTTTCTTCTCTTTTAATTATGAATAGCTAAATTTATTTTTCTAGGATTTAGATGTAATCTTTTGATTTGCATATGATTATTTATATTTAATTGATTGGATTGATTGTTGGAATTAATCTTTTATCTTAGAACTTAATGCTTGTAATTAACTGGCCATTAATTGCATGATTTAAGATATTGTGTGAAGTAGCGAGAGTGGAAACACAATATTAGTTCATTAGGATAATTGACCTAGGGAATGTATTGCTTAGAGATAAGAATACTCCTTTGTGATTTTTAAAAGGATTTCCATAAAACTTAATGGGTTTGTGTTAATTGCTTATGATCACGAGAGTAGACGTAAGGTTAATATGAACACACATGTTGTATCTTGAGAGAGAACATCATATAATTTAGGGAAATCTAATCATTAATTCTAGCAAAAATAATCCATCTAAAAATTATAAAGAAATCATATGTGATCAATTGATGAATTCTAAATCCTAGACCTTTAATCTTATTTTCATATTTATCATTATTTATTTACTTTAATTTCATTTTAACTTAAAATATAAATCTCATAATTGATTTTCTAAATAATAGAGTAATATTAAAAATTGGTACTTGACAAACCCTTCCTCGTAGGAACGATACTCACTCATCACTTTATTACTTGTAAATGATCTGTGCACTTGCAGAAATCGCGCAACAAGTTTTTGGCGCCATTGCCGGGGAAGGCAATTTTTGACAATATCAATAGGTTGATATACTCTATTAATTTAGATTTATTTTGTATATTTTTTAAATTTTTGCAGATTTTTTTTAACTTTTATAAAAAAAAAAAAAGAAGGCTTTTCACAACTTTTAATGGTGTGATGGAGGAATGATACTAAATAGAGCAACAAGCATGTATGGTAAGGATAGTTTTAGTAAGTTAAATGCTAAAATTGATGCATTGATTAACTTAATTGATAAAGTTAATGCTAATACTTTATTTAATTCATGTTTGAGTTGTGATATGTGTGGAGGTAATCATTTGAATTCTGAGTGTCAATATGCAGAGCAGGTACAAATTTTCCCAAATTATAACAGTTATGAGAATTATCCATATTCCAATATAAACAACTCAAGATGGAGTGAGTATTCGAGCTTTTCATGGGAAAACTAATACGATCAAGGTAACAATTCATGGTATCCTTATCCATATGATTTTCAAGATCATGCACCATTTAAAGAGCACAAACTATCTTATGAAATAGCATTAGAAAAATTCATAAATGCTACTTACGAAAGATGTGAAAAAATGGAAGATAGGATGAATCAATGGACTAGCCACAATACAAATTTTGATATACAAATGGAACAATTTGCTAGTCCATTAGATACTCAAGGCCATGGTAACCTGACAAGCCAAATTGAAGAACATTCTAGAGAATAATGCTTGGCAATTTCTTTGAGTAATGATGTAGAAGAGATGATTGATCAACCAGATACTTCAAGCAAGCAAGATAAAAAGGAAGAGGTTGAGCCCAATTTGCCTAAAAATTTCAAATATCCTTCTCTCATGGATGATATTTACGGAGTGGTTGCAATTGATAGGGAAATTGAAGAGGTATTTGAAAAAGAGAACTCAAAGGAAACTCTTTCAGTTTGTTTGGTGAAAACAACACCAAATATGCCAAAACCATACAGAATATCAATTTGATGACTTGGAAGAAAATAAGAGGCATTCACCACCATCAACTGAGCACTCACCGACTCTTGATTCAACTCCACTACCTTCCTATCTCAATTTCTTAAGAAAATTTAGAGCAAGAAAAAGAGCTCGTTGGAAAATTTTTAAAAATTATGAGCCTAATTATAAAATGTTAAATAATTTCTGTCTTAATTTTTTTCCACGCATACTCAAATTAAGCTGGCTTGACTCATTAAAATTGGCAAAAGTTTATCTTTGCACAATTATCGAGATGATATACTTTGTGTATTATCCTCCATGATGAAGATCTAGCTATAGTCAAGCTAAAGACTATAAATAAAGCGCTTTTGGGAGGTAACCCAAATTTCTAACTTGTTTACTTCTTTTTAATTTCTTTTGTTCCTTTGTTTGTTTCATTTTATTTTAATTTTGCTTTAGTGTTGTTTGTGAGTTATTAAATAGCTTATTAGGAGGAAACCCAAGTTTTCTCTTTATTAGGTTTCTTTTATTTCTATTTAGTTGTTTTGTTGTAAATTTTCTCTTTCATTTTCTTAACAAAGTTAATTAGACATGGAAGCATCTCTTGCAGCATTAAAAAATAGATTTTTAACTCTTCCCCAAGATATGCTCAAGAAAATTGATGAACGCAGACTGGAAAGAATGAAGGCATTAGGTGTCTGAATCTTCCTGAAGATATTCGCTGGATCATAGAAGCCAAAGTACAATTGGTAAGTGAGATTGATGACTCATTTATTAAATGTTTGTCAGGTACGGGGAGAAGTTCTTACTCAAAGAAGAGGAGAGCTAAAAGAATGGGGGTCTCTTACAAGTGTGCAAGATGGAATTGCAACACACGCTATAGAAATATTGGATTTGCATCCATAAATCGAGAAGATAAAATTAAATTCATAAAGGATGGACTGAGTAAGGAGTCTTTGGATAATATCCTACAGACTCTTGAGACGCATCCTTGTGGACAAGTTTAACGCACTATTTTAGATTTATGGGAACTATTCAAGGAAGAGAAGTAGCGTTACAGTCTAGGGAATCTGACGATAAAAGACCCTGTTTGCCAGTTAATAAGAAAACTGGATGGAAAGCCTATCCTCGACTCATAGAAGGCGTGTAACCCGTTACTGGACGTAAAACCAGAGGAAGATGCGAGCCAAAATCACAACTACTATTTATAATCAAGTGTATCACTAACTTTTTTATTTTTCAATGCATTATTTTTTTTTACATCTTGCAGTACTTTTTGACTTTTTAGCACCTAGATTTTATTTTTCTGTAAATTTTTTATTTTACTATCGATAACTTTTTAGTCTTTTAATGTCTACTTTTAGCTTTTCAATATTTTCTTTTTGACTTTTGTACACATGCTGCAGATTTTTCTACTTTTATTAGCTTTTTAGTCTTTCAATTCTGTTTCTTTTTAGTTTTTCAAATATTCCTTTTGACATTTGTATACACAGCATTGATTATTTTTGTTTTTATTATCATTTTTGTTTTTATACTTTTTCTGTCAATAATTATTTTATCCCATTGAACTGTTCTTTTACTCTTCTAGTTTCTTTATATGCACATTCATTATTGTCAATATGCACACAATCCTTTCGAGAGATCTACAGGAGAAAATGGCAGAACCCTCAACACGAAAATTTAAAACTATTTGTGTCTTTTGTAGTCCAAACTCTGGCAAGAAAAGAGAGTACTTGATAGCAGCTAATGAACTTGGTAGGATTTTAGCTGAACGAAAATTTGATTTGGTGTTTGAGGGAGGTAGTTGAGGGTTAAAGGGTTGTGTCGCAAGTTCTACATATATTAGAGGTAGTAAAGTCTTAGGAGTAGTTCTAAAGGCTTTGGCTCAAAATAAATAAATCACTGGTAGAACTATAGGTAATGAGTTACAGGTCAATAGCATGTATGAACGAATGGCATACATGAATCTCAATACTGATGCTTTTATCGCATTACCTGGTGGTTTAGAAATATTTGAAGATATTTTCACCATTGCATCTTGGACCCAATTAACTGTTCTTCAAAAGCCATTGGGATTACTTAATGTTGATGGTTTTTATAATGGTTTGTTATCTTTTCTCGATTATGCTGTGGAACAGGGTTTTATGACACCAGTGAGTCGACGCATCTTAGTCTCTGCTTCAACTATTGATCAACTGTAAAACTTTAAATTTGAACCTGATCCATTGATGGCAAGGTAGTTTAGCACCCCAGGGCCAGTAGCAGTAAAAAGGAAGGACTAGATCTAAATCTCCGGTTATAACTTCCCTAACTCTTGTAGTTTTTTTTTATCGCATTTTTTTATTTTGTGTGTGTGTTTTTTGTTACACCTGATCAAACGAAGTTTTAGATTCGATTCACTAAATGTAAGATGGCTGAGTAAAGAGTTATTTTTGTACTCTTGATACGCATCTTAAATTTATGTGATTTTCCTTTTAAAAAAAAAAAAAAACTAACTAGCTAGCTAACTAACTAACTAACTCAAGAGTTATTCATACAAGATGGCTGAGTAAAGAGTACTTTTTGTGTTCTTGATACGTATCTATATTTTTTTTTCCTCTTTCTTTTTTTTTAGTTTCCAAAATAAAAAAATTAAAAAAAAATAAAAATAAACAAAAATAAACAAAATTGATATTTTCTTTTTGTGTGATTAATTTCTCATGCTTGCTTTTAGTGTTGTTTCAAGATGTTTTACAGGAAGCAAGGAAGTGAAATGCATATCCTGCTTATAATTTGGAATCCACTTTTCTATAAGATGGAGTATTTTTTTTCTTTTGGTTTATTTCTTTGACATTGAGGACAATGTCCATTGCAAGTTTGGGGGAGATTTAGTTTGTTTTCTTTGTTTTCAGTAATTTCTTTCGTGTTTTTATGAATAAATTTAAAATTTTTTACTCTTTTATTAATAAAATATGCTTGTGTTAAATAATTTTATGAAAGGCCAATGATAGATTATAATTGATATTTATGGACAATTTATTAAAGTATTTCAGGTTGAGCAACTATTTTGAGTAAGAAATTAACTTTTATTAAGATTATATTTTGCTTTGCTTTGCATTATATTGATTGCATTGAATTTGTGTATGCTTACTTAGAGAGGGCTTCTACATATTTTTTATCTTCATTTGCCTCACCTATCTTAGAACATGTTTTTGCAAACTTTTGAGGGGAAATTTTGAATTCATTTTGAAAGAGAGATATGATTTAGGCATTGTTTGTTTAGCCTATTACTTATATCCACCCTTATTTTAATTTTTTCCATAGTTTACCCATTTGTGCCTTGTTAATTTTAGCCTTCTTTTTTTTGTTAATTAATCTTAATTGTTATCTTTCACCCTGTTTGTGAGATAATTTTGTCAAGTTTACATTCTAATGAAGAAAAGGGAATTATTGAAGTTTTAAAAGAAAATAAGGGTCTCTAACAAGTGAAAGTATTATTCATTGTAAAAGATCACCTTCTGTTTAAAGTAAGTTTGGGGGACAGCAAGAAAATTGAATAAATAAAAAGTTAGTAATTCTTGCTTATCTTTAGAATAATATTGTTGGCAAAATAAAATAAAAGAAAAAAAAAAGAAAAAGAAAAAGAAAAAAATAAAAAATAAAAAAAATAGAAGAAGAAGAAGGGGGCTTAAAAGAAGAAAACATTGAAGAAGAATGATGCTTAAGATGGAAGGGATCCTTCATTAACATAATCCTTTTATTTGAGCTATTGATTTTCTTTTGTAAACTTGGTATAATTATCTTACTTTTGTTCATTTAGCCTTTTCTTTGTTCAGCCAAAAGACCTTGTGTTAGCCCCATTATAAGCCTAGTTAAGACCTATTGATCTCTCTTAATTTGTGAATTCCATTAGTGGAGATTGTTTGCATTAATATGCTTATGAGATTTGCACATCTATTTTATATCTTTTGATAGAGGCATTTAAAGATATCAGTGTGTATATGCCTATCTAAAGTGCAACAATTTCTTTGCGGTTGATTTAATGCATGGTTATTCAGGGCATGATTAAGATAAGGATTATTTTGAACCTGAGATAGAAGCTTGACTTGCAATACTATTGATATGTTGTTTGTGAATATTAATCTCTTGAGACCTTTAAAAAATTATTCAAACTAAGCATGAGAAGATTAAATTTTCTTTTTGAAATAAATATTTAAAAGTTTAGAGTTTTATAGGTGTTTATGGGTATCACCACTGGAAGCTCTCACGAGACTATAACTCGTCCTCTATGGGACACCTAGGGGTTTAAAGGCTTGTTGCATACGTTAAATGCAATCGTAATTTCCTACGAAAGTGAACTAGTTTAGATTTTGAATTTTCTTTTACTTGAGGACAAGCAAAAATTTAAGTTTGGGAGTGTGATAACTCTATATTTTTAGAGTTATTTTAATTGTTTAAACTTAAATTTTAGCTCAATTCTCGAGAATGCAATAATATTATTACTTATTTTTAGAAATAAATAGTTCTACAATTTATAAATAAATTATAACATATTTTAAGTATTTTTATTTTATTTTTGCATATCAAAATGATGCAGTAAAAATAATGATGCAAGCAATGATTTAAGTTTTCAATCCATGAGAAATAAATTCAATGGTTGGTGGCCAAAATTCAATGGTTGGTAGCCAACCTAACCATTTTTGAATATTGATAAAGGAATTCAATGGTTGGTGGCCAAAATTCAATGGTTGGTAGCCAACCTAACCATTTTTGAATATTAATGAAGAAATTCAATGGTTGGTGGCCAACCTAACCATCAATGTTGAATTTTTGATGTAAGAATTTTAATGGAACTTGAATTCTTCCACCAAACATGTCTATAAATACCATGCTTGGCAAAGGGAAATGGCATCAAATAAAATCCATAAAAAATATGTAGAGAGATTTTCATATGTTTTCTTAGAGTAGATTAGTTTTATTTTTTATTTTGATCAAGAGGAGGAGTTTTTGGAAGCTTGAGTTCATCAAAGATTGTATCCCAAAACAAGTTCTCTCTAAACTCTATTCTTGAATTTAATTATAAGTTATTATTATGTTTATTATTTTTATTCTTAATTTAATTGTTTCTTCTCTTTTAATTATGAATAGCTAATTTTATTTTCTAGGATTTAGATGTAATCTTTTGATTTGCATATGATTATTTATATTTAATTGATTGGGTTGATTGTTGGAATTAATCTTTTATCTTAGAACTTAATGCTTGTAATTAACTGGCCATTAATTGCATGATTTAAGATATTGTGTGAAGTAGCGACAGTGGAAGCACAATATTAGTTCATTAGGATAATTGACCTAGGGAATGTATTGCTTAGAGATAAGAATACTCCTTTGTGATTTTTAAAAGGATTTCCATAAAACTTAATGGGTTTGTGTTAATTGCTTATGATCACGAGAGTAGACGTAAGGTTAATATGAACACACATGTTGTATCTTGAGAGAGAACATCATATAATTTAGGGAAATCTAATCATTAATTCCAGCAAAAATAATCCATCTAAAAATTATAAAGAAATCATATGTGATCAATTGATGAATTCTAAATCCTAGACCTTTAATCTTATTTTCATATTTATCATTATTTATTTACTTTAATTTCATTTTAACTTAAAATATAAATCTCATAATTGATTTTCTAAATAATAGAGTAATATTAAAAATTGGTACTTGACAAACCCTTTCTTGTGGGAACGATACTCACTCATTACTTTATTATTTGTAAACGATCTGTGCACTTGCAAAAATCGCGCAACACTAGTGCCCATAGTAAGCTTGACCTTACACTAAACGACAAACCACCATATAATAAGACCATGGGCCCACAGGTTAAGCAGATCCAAATAAATAGCATTTACATCCAAGCCACACTAGCTACCAAAGTCATTATCTCAAAAACATTAATTAACATATTATTATTGGTTCTGCTTAACAAACAACGAACAACCCAAAAGGTACATAATAATACAACTGATAATAAAATAAAATATAGATTTCAGATGTAACATTACAGAGTTCTAGAGTATCAATATATACATACATATTATTTACATAACTCAGTACTTAATAATATAGAATACTGCCGAAAGGCAATTAGCAGTTTAACTCAATTACAATCCCTTCACAAGCTTATTTTACAACCTGAAAAATATAATTTGAACAGGAATGAGTGCTTGACTCAATGAATGATACTAGTTAATATACTAACCTTATATCATATAAATATGTATCTAATATTTATGCCAATGCAACGTGTCACAGAGATAAACAAACCATACAAGTAAACAAGGATGGGATCCAGTTCACAGTATCCCATTAAATCTCAATGTGGGGAGCTGATCCTTTTATCCTCGCTCTTTGAATCCAACAATTTGTCTCTTATATCCAATGGGTCTGGCCGTCACTGGTCTGTACCACGCAGCCTCGACTCGACTGGTTGCGGCCCTTGCGATGAGCAGGCCTGGCCAGCATCCATCAATCATAGCTCATCTTCTCAATCTCATCATAATCATAATCATAAACATAGGTCCTAAGTGATACTGTATCCTCCTGATCCCTATCCGTCCAACCACAATCATTATGCAAGACAAATATTAGTTCATCAGCCACATTCAAACGTTAACATGCATCGATGCAGTAACAATGCATAATATATATATATATATATATATATATATATATATATATATATATATATATATATATATATATATATATATATATATATATATATATATATATATATATATATATATATATATATATATATATATATATATATATATATATATATTATGCATTGTTACTGCATCGATGCATGTTAACGTTTGAATGTGGCTGATGAACTAATATTTGTCTTGCATAATGATTGTGGTTGGACGGATAGGGATCAGGAGGATACAGTATCACTTAGGACCTATGTTTATGATTATGATTATGATGAGATTGAGTACAGTAAGTGCAAATGCATAAAAAGAAACAGGATAATAGATTAGGAAGTATCAATCACCTAGTTGATAACTCATTTAACCAACTATCCTCGGAACTGAGACCCTTGGAATCGGGAAGACGTCGAAGATATTGACACTGATAATAAACGATACTATCAGAATACGAACAACTCACATATCAAAACATAACTAAAAGACTATTAAGATTCTTGCTAGAATTTCGACAGAATCTAACTTCAACTCGGACATTACCCAAAATCAAAAGAAAACATAGCATTTCTAAAATAATCTCAATAGTCAATACAACCCAATACAACTCTAGAGACCCCTCCTGGGTCCTCCTAACTCATAATCATCAATACAACTCAACTATCAATTTTATTCATCAAATACTAATTAAAATCTAACAAATATAATACAATAACAACTGAAATTTGGTAATTCTATATTTTTAGAGTTATTTTATGTGTTTAAACTTAAATTTTAGCTCAATTCTCGATAATGCAATTATATTATTACTTATTTTGAGAAATAAATAGTTCTACAATTTATAAATAAATTATTACATATTTGAAGTATTTTTATTTTATTTTTGCAGATCAAAATGATGTCACAATGATGCAATAAAATAAATGATGCAGGGGATGATATCATAAAAACAATGATGCTAGCAATGATTCAAGTTTTCAATCCATGAGAAATAAATTCAATAGTTAGTGGTCAACCTAATTATTTTTGAATATTGATGAAGAAATTCAATGGTTGGTGGCCAACCTAACCATCATTATTGAATTTCTGATGTAAGAATTTTAATGGAACTTGAATTCTTCCACCAAGCATGCCTATAAATACCATGCTTGGCAAAGGAAAAGTGCATCAAGAAATCCATCAAAAAAAATATTTAGAGAGAAAAAAATAGATTAGTTTTCTTTTTTGTTATTTTTATTAAGAGAAGTTTTGGAGCTCATGTTCATCAAAGATTGTATCCCAAAAAGAGTTCTTCTAAACTTTACTTTTGAATTTAATTTTAAGTTATTATTATGTTTATTGTTAATTTAATTGTTTTTTCCTTTTTAATTATGAGTAGGTAAGTTCATTTTTCTAGGATTTAGATATAATCTTTTGATTTGCATATGATTATTTATATTTAATTGATTGGGTTTGATTGTTGGAATTAATATTTTATCTTAGAACTTAATGCTTATAATTAACTGGCCATTAATTGCATAATTTAAAATATTGTGCGAAGTAGTGAGAGTGAAAACACAATATTAGTTCATTAAGATATTAGACCTAGGGTATGTGTTGCTTAGAGATAAGAACACTCCTTTGTGATTTTTAAAAGGATTTCCATAAAACTTAATGGGTTTGTATTAATTGCTTATGATCATAAGAGTAGACGTAAGGTTAATATGAACACACACGTTGCATCTTGAGAGAGAACATCATATAATTTAGGGAAATCTAATTATTAATTCTAGCAAAAATAATGCATCTAAAGATTATAAAGAAATCATATGTGATTAATTGATGAATTCTAAATCCTAGACCTTTAATCTTATTTTCATATTTATTATCATTTATTTACTTGAATTTTACTTTAGGTGAAAATATGAATTCTCATAATTAATTTTCTAAATAATAGAGTAATCTTAATTTTGATACTTGTCAACCCTTCCCTGTGGATTCGACACTCTATTCATATACTATTACTTGGCACGACCTGTACACTTACAGAAATCGTGCAACAAAATTCAAGGGATTCGAGTTTACCCTCACAAATTTCAATCAAACAAACGTTAAGAGTTGTACTGGAACAAAAAAAAAGGAGCTGCCAGACTTGTCCCACGCACCGCCGTCGGAGCATTGCCTGCCAACCACACAGTGTCACTGCTAGTAGCAGAATGGGGTGATCTTCACACTAACAGGTTCACCTTGATGCTAGGAGCTTACAAATAGCCACCACTTGCTACCACACACCACTGATTCACTGAAAAATGCCCTCAAACGTTTGGCTTCCATAATTCTGATCTCCACTTCCGGTGAGCCTCAAGGGACAGGACAAATACCGATTGAAAGCTTTCGAGGTGAGGACTCAAATGGCACCGGTCTCACTCGATTTGGCTGCCGAAATCTCCAGTTGAAGATTCGGCACTGGTGGAGCTTCCCTCTGTGCATTTACTACCATCGGTCATTAATCTCTGCTGCTCTTGGTATCCAAATGCTCACCGACAAATGGGCTACTGCTTGGAGGTGGTGGTGCAACCCATAGCCAGCTGAAACCCCTCAAATCACCGTTCTCTCTCTCTCTCTCTGTCTTCTCTCTTCCTCTCTGTCCCATTTCTATTCTTCCAATCCGAAAACTAGCCATCTGATTGGCTCTCATCTAGCCAATTAGATGGGTCAACTCTCTCTTCTTCTTTTATTTTTAAAACATATATATATATATATATATATATATAACAACTTATGTTATTATAATAATAATAATAATAATAATAATAATAATATTCATCACAATTATAAACCTTTATTGATAAAGAATTAATCTCTATAAAATTTTCATAAATAATTAAATAAATATTCTCAACTTTGAAATCTCAAAAAATACTAAAATTAATGGATAATTAACTTAACTTATAATTAAATATAATTTAGAATATTAAAATACTAATACTTCTTCAATTATCCCACATACTTAACATTAAAATATAATTACGATTAATAATACATTTTTCGAATTATATGAATATATAAATTTAATAAAAATATAACTTCAATATTTGCTTAAATAAAGAAAAAAATAAAATAATATCTTTCCGTACAAAAATAGGGTTTAATAAAATAAATGAAAATTTAGCGTATTACACTAACAATATAGGTTAGACAAACTAAGTTGAAATTTAAATATAAATTGAAGATCTCAAAATAATAAAAGAAGAAAAGTTGTGAGAAATTTTTTTTTTTTTGTTACTTTGAAAATTTGACTTTCTTGACTAAATGGATAAAATCGAACTATTAATAATTAATTATGTTAATTTAGACAAACAAAATTTTAAAATTTGAAAGAATTAGTAATTAGTTTGGATAAATTCTGGAGGATTTAGCAATTGTCATTATCATAAATCCATAATTATATATATTAAAAAGTTAGATACCTTACAAATAATGTATATAATCTTATCTGTTAAAGAAAAAGAAAAAGAAAATAAAAAAAATAATAGGAAGTAATTAAAGTGCTCTATTGTACAATTTCATCGCCAACATGTAAAGCAATATTATTGGATGGTTCAGATTTAATGCATGCAATGATTAGTGGAGAGATAATTAGAGATATAGTGCACATCGGTTTTATAGAAGGCCATAAATTAAAACAATTTTTGTAAAAAAATGGTCAAAGAGGATTTTTTGTAAGAAAATTTGTCAAAATGTATATAATACTAAAGTCTATTTTAGGCTAAATTTGAAAGAAAGAAGAAAACTTAACCAAGTAGAGTTAAAGGTGCTTAGTCTTGAAGGAGTCATTAAAGTTATGTCTAGCTCTCATTGACCATTTGACTAAAGATATTGCTAACCAATTTTCTTCTCCCGCATGGCATTTGACAAAAGAGAGATATCACCAAGTGCAAACTAATTTCCTTCGCTAATTTTAAAGAGGTGCAAAGGAAATTTTCTTCCCCGAAAGGAAATGTGGTCCTGCGTTAATTAAGGATATTACAAGAGGAAATTAAGCTGTAGAAAGAAAATGCATGCATGAAGCTCCGGTCAAAATCTGGCTTTATACTTAGTTTCAATCAACTTATTTCATACGATGGTTTTGCATTTTCTTTATTTTTATTTGGATTAGAGGTAGATTTGCAGTTGTATTTTTTTATATTTTTTTTTAAAGTAACTTTGAAAATTTCCAAAAAAGAATTTCTAAAAAAATTATTTATTATTATTATTTTGAGTCAAACATATTACATGTCATGCTGAATTAACATTTTCAGATTTATAAGCACTTAAGTATACCTCTCAATTTGCAAGTTGCTTATCTGCTTAATACATATATTAGAAGAAAATGAATTTGTATTTTTGTGTGTTTCAATTGTATATTTACAGAGGTATTTATATACAAAACCTTACACTAGAAAAGGAAAGGAAAAAAAGGATAATTAATGTATAAGATAATGACAAATCAATTACATAATCCATGCCAAAAATCAAGCCTATAATTGTGACTCTTGATTAGTTGAATCATGTTAAAAATTTAGTCTGTAAATTATGTTTTTTGGTATGTAATATGTATACCGACGAGTTATCTCAACAACAAAATTTAGTTAGAATTTAACTTGTTAGTAAAATAATTTACCGACTAAATACAAAACTGTCGGTAATTACTGACAAAATTTTTATCGGTAAATTATTTTTATAATTGTTGGTAAAATAATTTATATCGTTGATATTTTTGTAGGGAGACAATTTACCGATTAAAAATCTATCGGTAAATTTTTATTTTTTAAAAAATAAAAAAATAGTCAGTAATTTATCGGTAAAATTTAAATAAATATTTTTTGAAAGTAAATATTTTATAGATAATTCGTCAATAAAATTTTATTTTATTAAAAATACATATTTGTCAAAAAATTAAAATAATAATTTAAAAATTAAAATTTTTAGAATGAACATGAAAATTAAAAAATAAAAAGTTATAAATAAATTAGGAAGCTTAAAGAATATAAAAAATGATTAAATTAAAATTATATTTGAAACTACAAAAATAATGAAATAAACCTAAAATTAAGAGAGAAAATGATAAGAGTAAAAAAGAAAGGGTAAGATAAAGAATTTATTTAATTTATTTTTTAGTTTACTAAATTTATATAAAAAATTAAATTTAAGATAACAAATAATTATCTTTTTAAAATCATATTAATACTTTTTTTTATTATGCTACAAAACTATTTAAGAAATATAAATAATAAATTATAAAAACTAAAAAAAAGAAATTGAAATAATTTTAATAGATTTTTTGCATTGAAGGGTTTGGAATTTAGGAAGTAAAACAAAAAAAAAAAAAAGAATAAGAAAGAAATAGTATATGAGTATTAAAGAGTATGAAAGTATTAAGTCAGAAAGAAAGAAAATGAAAAAAATAATTGAATGAGAAAGAAAGAAAAAGAAATTTTATTTGTGAGAAATGAAGAGAAGAAATTGAAAAAAATAAGAAACGAGAAAGAGAAGAAGTGAGAGAAAAAAATGATGAGGAAGAGAGGATGAGCCATTTTATACTTTTTTTTACGCTATTTATCGATTAAATTTCTGTCAGTAAATTTTTCAAATGAAATTGGAAAGGAAATTCTCTCCAAAATTTTTATTTACTAATAGATTACTGATTAAATTTCTCTTGGTAATTTATTTTTTCTTTAAAAAGATCAAATGAAAAATTTAGAGAAAAATTTTCTTCTAAAATTTTCATTTATCGATAGACTATTGACTAAATTTTTGTCAGTAATTTTTAAAAAAAAAAATCAAATGAAAATTTGAAGGGCAATTTCCTCCCAAAATTTTTATTTATTAACAGAATATTTTGTTGGTGAAGTAAAAAAAAAAAACATTCTCTATAATTTACCAACTGAAAATTTTTATCTGTAGATTGTAAAGTTTTTGTAATTAAATTAAAGAAAATTTTACTTTTTAACTTACTGATTAAAATTTTTATTGGTAAATTTACTAATGAAAAATTTAGTCAGTAAATTGAAAAGTTTTTGTAATTAAATTTTAAAAAAATTGCTATATAATTTACTGACTGAAATATTGGTCGGTAAATTTACCGACGAAAAATTTTTGTCGGTAAATTGGAAAGTTTTGTAATTAAATCAAATAAAAATTTGCTTTTTAATTTACTGACTAAGATTTTTGTCAGTAAAGTTACCAACGAAAATTTTGGTTGGTAAATTTAAAATTTTTTATCTGTAAATTAAAAAGATTTTGTTCTCCAATTTACTGATAAAAATTTTTGTCGATAAACAAAAAAAGTTGTCTGTATATTGTCACTTATTTTTTGTGCTATTTTTTTGAACCTTATTTAGTGACGAAATTTGATAGTCAGTAAATTTTTATTAGTAAACTGTTAGTAATTAATAAAAAAAAGAAAAATTTCAATTATCATTAGTATTCTGTTGGTAATTTAGTAAATATACTAATAAAATTTTTTAAGTCAATAAATTTTACAGATAAACTGTAAATTTCTTGTAGTGTTATCTGTCTCAGAAGCTAGAAGGTCGGAGGTGGAGAAAATATTACTTCTCAGACAGGAAATGTGGTCCTGCGTTAATTAAGGATATTACAAGAGGAAATTAAGCTGTAGAAAGAAAATGCATGCATGAAGCTCCGGTCAAAATCTGGCTTTATACCTAATTTCAATCAACGTATTTCATACGATGGTTATGCATTTTCTTTAGTTGTATTTGGATTAGAAGTAGATTTGCAGTTGTATTTTTTTATAATTTTTTTAAAAAGTAACTTTGAAATTTTCCAAAAAAGAATTTCTAAGAAAATTATTTATTATTATTATTTTGAGTCAAACAGATTGCATTTCATGTTGAATTAACATTTTCAGATTTACAAGCACTTAACTATACCTCTTAATTTGCAAGTTGCTTATCTGCTTAATATATAAATTAGAAGAAAATGAGTTTGTATTTTTGCGTGTTTCAAGTATACTGATGAAAAATAGAACTACATTTTCTCTCATTAATTCATCAAAACCAATTACAATTATTTATATACAAATTGATGAAAACTAATAGAAGTTAACAGAAACTGAAATAGTAACAAACTTATAACAAACTAATAACAAATTCTATTCATCTATATATTCTAATAGCCCCCTCAAACTGAAGCATACACAATGTGGATGCTTAGTTTGAAATATTGCTTGATAAACCATCATGGAGGCAACCAATGCTAACACAACCAAACTCTTCTAAATTTCTACCACATAATAGCAAGAGCAAAATTGAATGATGATAAGTATAGCATTTCCAACACTAAGTTGACTAACACTACCATACATTCCAGATACCACATAAGCAATAGCCTCACCAGCAGCTATCAAAATGCCCAACAACTTTTGGGCTCCATTTAATAGCTCACGATCCTCATCATGAACACTGTTGTCCACTTCAATGATCTTTGAACCAACCAACAATTGCATAACCAATCTAGAAGTCACAATTGGAATAATCCCGAGCTCCATAACAGTCCCATGAAAGACTGAAAACTTAGAAAGAATGAGGAACAAAACCTCAAGCAAGAATAAATGACGAACACAACCTCAATCAACAAGAAAAAGGAGGAACACAGCCTCAATTAACAAGAAATTATATTCTTATCAATCATTTCATCAAAGAACCCAAACTTCCCTCTTCACAGAACCACATTTCCTGTACATATCAATCAATTCCCAACAACAACTCCAAACTCCATACCAAAATTCGCAAACTTTCAAACTTCACTGCAAACCAGTGCAAAAGAGAGTAGCCCTTTCATCCAACTAGCCACATGAGAAAAAATCTCATATCCTAATGGCAACACAATACGGACCTATGATAGCATCAACAAGTCCATGAGCACAATGAGAAAGGGAATTGTGGTCAACCCATTGTGGCTTGATCTAAAAATAGAGATAGCATCACCATCAGCCATTGTCCTCCACCCATAACGACTTGGTGAGCTCCTGATCATGGCATTACCAGTAGGCTTACAATCATGAATGTGGAGTCCGTGAATGATCACATTGGTAACAAATTGGATAGTGGCGCATGCTCCATTAGCAATGTGTACATTGACCCCACGACCATCAATGGTCTTGAAGCTATTCATGACAAGTTCCTGCTTCAATTGAATCACCGTATCCCTTTTGAACACAATCCATAAAGGTTCATCCTGAATAACGGCATGGCGCAAATTTCCAGGTTAACAGGGCCATCATCACCAGCATCAGTAATAATATAGAAGTGACCATCACGGCCACCAATGGCATTTCTGCCAAAACCAATTCCACACTCAGCAAGGCGCTTCCTATTTTTCTGCCAGTTGGGATCACAACGCCAGCAATCATCAATAGGATTGCCTGTTCCACATGAGCAATAACCCAGCTTCCTTCTTTCAGTGCTGTTGCGGATGCTCATTTCCACCATGGCAACAACCTCTTCTGGGTCATCAACTGCATGCTCATTTTTCCATGTCCAGTCTCTTCACTATGATTGGCCACCATTGATGAGTTTTTCTAGCTCTGCAACCACTCTGTTTCAACATTCCTAATACGACCAGAGATCCCATCGTTCCTTACAGTTGAGGTAACTTCAACGACCATCAGAACAAGCACCACCGCAAAGGCAGAAAAATCGCCACTTGGAAGGTACAAGAACAGCAATTGTCATTCCCTTTCAAAATCTCTATGTTTAGTAGTAATGTTTGATATTGCAGAGAAAAGAAAAGGGAAAAAGCAGAGAGGAACAAAAAAACAAGTGTAGAGTCAGAGAGCAAGAAAATTTCAAAGAGATTAACCATTCATTAATCTAAAAAAAAAACAAATTTTACAGAGAAAAATCAGATATAGGGATTTAGCCAACATCAAAATGGTCATTGATTTAGGGATTTAGGGATGGCTACTCAAAGACAGAGAAAATTGATTTAGGGATTTAGATTTCACATCACCGATTTAAGGACTTAGCAAATGAACTAGAAATTTTTAATCACAAGAAGACAAGGATTAAAATGAAATAATCTGATCTAAAAATGAACAAGAAAGCAATTAAAGTTTTGATGTTTGGCAACTGAGAAACTTGATGAGAAAATAAAGGAAAGTAAAAGGAAAAAAAGCAGACGTATAGTGCCTTTAATAATATGATGGTAGACAAAGTGACAATCAATTTCATTGTGTTTGGTGCATTAACGAAAAATATCATTGTGAGAGAATTGGATAGCACTTCGATTATCACAATGAAGCACACAGTGGCAGAAGAATGTGTGACACTCATATCTACTAATAACCATCATAACCAAAGTAATTCAGATGTAGCATTAGCAAGAGCCCAATATTCATATTTTGTGCTGGAGCAAGCAACCATAATCTGTTTTTTGCTTCGCCAAGAAATAAGAGAATCACCCAGAGAGAAATAATAACCAGTAGTAGAATGACAATCGGTTAGATTACCAACCCAGTTAGCATCATAATAGCCTGATAACACCAAAGAAGAGGTAGCACAAAAATGTAAACCATGAAAAAGAGTTCATTTGATATAATAAAGGATCCAAAGTACTATAGAAAAATGATATGAGCGAGGAGCAGACATGAACTGATTGACCAGATGAACACCATAGGAGATATCAGGATAGGTAACAGTGAGATAAACAAGACTTCCAACAAGTGTGAGGTGTCGCCTGAGCACTGACCCAGTCCGCTAGAGGGAATCGGGATGCTCATTCGGGTTTAAACTTGCGATGGAATCCTTAGATTCAGATTGATTGATTTTGAAAATGATTTTTGAGAGTCACCATCTTAATTTTATTTAGTTGGGAAAACATTAAGAAAAAAACCCAAATTGACTCCAATTTATTAATTTTCAATTAATTTACCCATGAATAAAATCACTAGCGTCGAACCAGGTTGAGTTCGAGGACTAGGTTTTTAGTTTTAAATAATCGCAGTTTGGCTCTTAAATTTAATTTGACTTTAAAAATTAATTTCATGGGTGACAAATATTATATGATAATTATAATGCATAGGCGTAATGAGAAAATGAAACCTCCACAAATTACATTAAAAAAGGAAAAATGAGATTGATTAGGATTTGGATTTGAGGTTTGGATATACATTCCAAATATGCCTACATACCTCATTGAATGGAGATCAAAACCCACATAATTCATTCCATGATTAAGTGGAGGGGTTTAGGGATTGATTAGATTGATTTTGGTTTAGGTTTGTGGAGAGTGAGGAAAAAGGCTGATACCTTTGTTTTTTGTAGGCGGAGGGTTTTACTGGTCGAAAATTTCGTTCTATCAAGATCGAATAATTGGATTGATTTGGAGATTAATTAATTAATTAAAATGATTAATTAGCTAATTAATGTAATGAAATGGATAGATTGATGAATTAATTAATTAAAATGATTAATTAATTAATTTGGGTGAAGGGTGGATTAAAAAAAAAAAGATTAATTTGATTTTTGAAAAAAAGAATGATTTTTAAAAAAAGAGTGATTAATTAATTAATTAAAAAGATTAATTAATTAATTAATTAAGTGATTAATTAAAAAAAGAGTTTTAGTTAATTAAAAAGATTAATTAACTTAGTTAGGGTGAGGTAATTAATTAATTAAAAAGATTAATTAATTAATTAGAGAGTGATTAGACGGAGAAGAAGAAGACAAGTTGATAGATAACCATCTACTTCAACTTTGGAGGTGTGAGAAATGGGAGAATGGAGGGGAGTATTTATAGGAAAAGTGGGTAAGGGTAATTTGGGAAGTGAAAAAGTGAAAAGACCAAAAGAGTAGGGCTATAAAAATATTGAAAAATCATATTAGGGGTATTTTGAGAGCTGCAAAAAGAATAGTGGGGACCGTGCCATTGGAGGACATAGCGGCGCAATCAGAGAGGCCGGCGGTGCTGCCTAGATAGCCGATGGCTCCACCAGCTGCTCCTACCGCAGTTGACGTGACTTTTTTTTTAAAGATTGGTTGGTATGGAGTTTAAAAAATTTGGATGTCTGGTAGCAATATAATTGAAGGCTAAAAAAATTTTTTCGGAGGCGTTGCCCCCTCCCTACGCTAATCGGTTAGTGGAACCACTGTAACAGGTCCACGTAGTACGTTAAACTCAGCAAGTGTTAAGGCTGCATTTG
Organism: Reutealis trisperma; assembly: GCA_947687605.1. Lineage (NCBI taxonomy): Eukaryota > Viridiplantae > Streptophyta > Magnoliopsida > Malpighiales > Euphorbiaceae > Reutealis > Reutealis trisperma. The sequence continues at coordinate 2,099,608 of CANTUT010000010.1, forward strand.
GATGATGAGGGTGTAAAATTGAGAGTTCATATGTATTAATTGTGAATTAATGATCCTAAATTGCCTATGGGATTGATTGTATGATTCACCTCAAATGAGACAAGCATGACTCTTTTAAGATTTACTTGTTAAGTTGATATATATGGAAAGAATTAAGGGTACTAAGTTGAAAGTTAAATTAAATTGATATTAAAATTATGATTTGTTGTGTTTGGCTTTAGAGAAGTCTTGATATGAACTATTATGTGAATTCACGTGAGTCTAAAAAGGCAAAGCATGCAAGACTCAACATGTTATGTACAAGTGATAAGTGCACTTCTAAGTACAACTCCAAGTATATGTGAATGATATATACGCATGAGGTAGTTATAGGATAGGATTGCATGATGTTAAGCCAATGCTAAATATTGAATTGTAATGTTGTATTAGAGCTTGGGAAATGTTAGAAGTATAAAGGCTACGAGCATTAGGAACTAAGGAACCATAAGGTGAGTAAACATTACATTCATGCTACAAGTACAAGTTATCATAATATGTAAACCTTTGAGATTCTTGAAACCCGAGTTACTTTCTATCATAAATTATAATTATATGATTTCTTTATTAAACTTGGATTGCCAAAGGACAATTGGTCCGAAACTACTATTGCCTATTCAATGATAAGAAAAGAGCCTTTATGATTGTTGTTTTACCTTACATTCTTTCTGGAACCACACTGTTGTTTATCCTTTGTTCAATAAGCTAAACTTCTATTGCTACTATTATATATGTGATTGCATATTTTTTTCAATGCCATTGTTACAAATGATTGCCATTAGCTTTGGCTATGGTACCTATGAACCCTTATATGTAGAAATTCTCGTACTGATGCGGGAAATCATCAGAATCTATGCACATTACCTTAACTCAATAGATAGGGATAGTGTATCCACCTCAGCTAGATGTGGCGATTCTAGCCGTGGAGTTTGATCAGCTTCACGCTTATTTATAAGTTGGGTGTTGGAATTTGGTATGATATCACCTCTCCCTTTTTTATGCTCAAGTGGATAAGGCAAAAGCCATCACTTTATAAGTTATAAGTTTGATTTCTACGAATATTGTTAAATCGCAAACTATGAATTATAAACTATGAACCTTCTAGGGAATATGTGTTATTGTACAAGTTATACTTTTTACTTATTGAGATCATCTATCTCAACCATTTCCTTGCATGGTTTCAGGTGAGCATTATGAGGAGGTAAGATGATAGTTTAAGCAAATTACTTCGTTTGGGAGATTTCCTTGTCCAATTTTATTTACATACTATAATATGCAAGAGTCGTTCTTAGATGTTCCAGGAGTTTCTTTTTGAAACATTATTCATTTGATGATTAATTTGAAGTCTTAATTGTTCTTTTCTTATGGATTGTATTCAAAGTATTTTTTTTAAAAAAACTGTTTTTCCGCTACTTAAGGATTTCCTTTATTATTGGTTATTCAAGCTAATGCATGAGATTTTGGTACGATTCTAGGCAGTATTTAACCGTGCATGAGAGGGTTTTACAAGAGTGGGTGACTTTATATCTCCCCATGTTCTAAGACCGTTATATCTCAGAAGTGGGGATGTGACAGCGGCTTCCAATGGAGGCCGGCAAGTTGTTCTGAAGTCACCGGAAAGAAAAGAACAGATTGGTATATCAAAAACTCATATTTGGCGCCGAAAATTTAATGAAAAAATGGAGAGAGATATTGAAGAACACAGGAAAGGTGGCAAACCAAAAAATGCCAAAAAACATATAGGAAAGGAAGGAGAGGAAAAAAAATCTCAAAGGGGCTCTGAAACCGTATTAGAAGAAAATGAATTTGTATTTCAGTGCATTTCAATTGTACATTTACACAGATATTTATATACGAACCTTACACTAGAAAATGAAAGGAAAATTAATGTACAAGATAATGACAAATTAATTACACAATTCATGCCAAAAATCAAGCCTATAATTGTGACTCTGGATTCCTTGAATCATGTTAACATAAATTAACATGTTCAGATTTATAAGTACTTAACTACCCCTCTCAACTTGCAGGCCGCTTATCTGCCTAGTATATATATGACCAGAACTGAACAATTTTCTGGAAAGCACAAATATGGGTTTCTGGCAATTAGTACTGCTATTGGTAACACTATGGCCAGTCTTGCTGCTTCCGCTGTCTGTATCTTTTGGAAACTTGGAACTAGATGCCACAAATAATCCGGGTAAATAATTAATTAATTGACTTTGTGTTTATACGTTGGTTATCATTGTTATTATTATTGATTTGGCTTCGGCAGTGGTTGTATGCTTCTTAATTATAACACGCATATATAACTGAGTTTTTTTTTTTTTTTTTTTTTTTGACTTTTTGCACAAAATTTTAATTAAGGATTTATAAGCATTGATTGTGGGGTGGATCAAGATTACCTAGACAAGGAAACAGGAATATTTTACAAGTCGGATGCAGATTTCATAAGCACAGGAGAAAACCAGGACATATCCCCCGACTACTACTACGATAATGAATTTCCTTTTTTTAGGCGACAGTCTCAGAACCTCAGGTTTTTTCCGGAAGGAGAAAGGAATTGTTACAAATTGCGACCTGAGCAAGGCAAAAACCATAATTATCTTGTCAGAGTATTCTTCAATTATGCAAATTACGATGCAAAGAATCAAATGCCAAAGTTTCATTTGTATCTTGGAGTTAATTATTGGATGACAGTGCAATTTGCATATATGCAGTCTGAGATTATCCACTTCTCTTTAACTGATACTATTGATGTTTGCCTTATCAATGCTGGCTTTGGAACACCTTTTATTTCAGCATTGGAACTACGGCTTTTGAACGATTCCATTTATAGAATTGAGTCCAGAGAGTTATTGATTAGATGGCGTTTAGACCTTGGCCATTCAACCAACCTGTTTGTCAGGTAAAAAATTGTTGTTTTCTTTTCCTTGTCTTTTTAATTAATCTCTGTATCTTAAAATTTTGTACCATATATTCTATATTTGTCTCCATTTTAGGTACAGTGATGATGTGTACGATCGCATCTGGCAGACGGAGACCAGAGATGATTGGATTTCAGTTAACACAACAGCAGATATTGACACTCAGGGCAGCAACAATTCCTATAAATTGCCGCTTAAAGTGTGGAGAACTGCAGTCCAACCACGAACTTCCCTCAGATCATTGAATTTTTCCATGTATAATGTGCCGTCCACTGAATTATATGCGTGCTTTCACTTTGCCGAAATTTTACAGGTTGGACAAGGCCAAAAAAGAAGAGAATTCACCATCAGTTTGAATGGTGCTAAGTATGGACCTATTACCCTTCAATACTTGAAGCCGCTCAGCATATGCCCTCCTAAATCACCAATAAAAGGTAGTGTTGTAATTTCTATCGATTCAACAAAGCGGTCTGACCTTCCACCTATCCTCAATGGCTTTGAGATTTTTGAGGTAAGCAAGCCTCCTAATTCACAAACAGACCCAGCAGACGGTATGTTCCTTTTGCTCTCACAAAACTTCAATTTCCCATGATTAATTTTATGTTTTATTACATTTGCAACCAAGAGCCTGACAAAAAATTCTGGATTCTGTCCCTGGGGCATGACCCAGCTCAACTCGCTTGAAAAATATTGTTACATTTGGCCTGGTATGCTTAACTATTAAAACAAATTAATAGTTTCAATAAATCTGCCTAGGTTTAAAAAAATAAAACAAAAAACTCACCCGCTGAACATGTCTATATTCCAACCGCACTTCTCACCCTTTTGCTCTTGAATGGTCATAGTTGATGCTATCACTGCCATCAAGCAAATATACAAGATAAACAAAGATGACAATTGGCAAGGAGATCCATGTATCCCAAGAGATTTTAAATGGACTGGATTGAACTGCAGCTATCACACAAATCCTCCAAGAATCATCTCTCTGTGAGTTCATTTTCAGTCATCCTTATTATGGTAATGTTAAAGTTAAATTATGTTAAATTGTACACATAAACAAGATATACAAGTCTCACTCCAAAAAGTTGGAAACCTCAGGAATTACTTCTATTTTGATTAAATGTGCTAATATATTATTATGTTTTTTAATGTGAACTGCGCACCATCGTTATTTGGATAATGGCATGTAACATTTTACTCCTAATAAGTGAATTGTAAGCAGGGACCTCAGTTCAAGTAAATTGACAGGAATGATTTCTTCATCATTCTCCAACCTCAAAATGATACAGTCCTTGTAAGTAGTAATTGTCCTGTAATAAATTCTTCAAGTACAAAATGTCTAAAATATCTAATTACCATTTTCTTTTGTTTAGAGATTTATCATATAATGAACTGACTGGGGAAGTGCCCGAATTTTTATCAGAATTGCCAAATTTAACAATCCTGTAAGTTGATGAGCTTTGATAATTTGCATGAGAAATTTTGGCATAATATACAGGTGATTTACTTTCATACTTTTATTCAGAAATTTAACTGGAAACAAGCTCAGAGGTCCAATTCCTCTGTCTCTTCTGCAAAAATCTAACAATGGGATATTGCAGCTGAGGTTTGATTTTATCACTTTCTACAAACATCAATTTAATTAGCTTATGCTCTGCTTGTTTTAATCTACTACACACATGGTGAACAGTTTCTATTTGGAACCAAAACTGAGTCCTGTTGCTAGTCATAACAAGTCCTTAGGCATATTTTGCAGAAATTGCACCTAAATTATGTTTTCAAAGCACACATGCATGGTGAATTGATGCACTTATAATCAGATGCTATTATGCTTAATGCCAGCTTGGATGGAAATCCAAATCTATGCCGGTCAGATTACTGTGAGAAAAAAAAGCAAATTTCTATTCTTCCAATTGCTATATCAGTTGTAGCAGTTTCAGTGCTTCTCCTGTTTAGCAGTATGGTGATCTTTTGCAGAATGAAAAGACGAGCAGGTAATTTTTCATTTTACAGTCATGATCCTCATTGCTACAGTGATGATTTTAATTAAAATTCTGTTTCCTTTCTCTTCATATCTGTTTCTTACTGTCCCCATACATTTGATTCTTCCCTCAGCAACAACACAGTCCAATAGGGAAGGGTCAGCAATATCAAAGAATCGTTCGTTTAGTTACGCAGAGATTGTTAGTATTACTGATAACTTTAAAACCATCATTGGAGAAGGAGGATTTGGGAAAGTTTACTTGGGTACTTTAAAAGACAGCACTCAAGTTGCAGTTAAGTTGCTATCTCAAAACTCAAGGCAAGGTTATAAGGAATTTCAAGCAGAGGTGATGTTCAAACACAGCATCTGCAGTTCTAAGTTAGATGAACTGTTTATCTTTTTCTGGAGATGCATATTGTATATTAGTTAAAATAGATTAGCAATTTGAAATGCAGGCGCAACTCTTGATGATTGTTCATCACAGGAATTTGGTTTCTCTAATTGGATATTGTGATGATCGTCATAATAAAGCACTGATTTATGAATATATGGTTTATGGAAACTTGAAAGAGCATTTATCAGGTACCTATTATGATACTATAACAAATATTGGATTTAACTATATTAATTTTATCATTAACATCAATTATACTCCATATACTATTTTTTTATATAAAGGCTAAACAAAAAGGATCAGGAGATGCACCCGGAGATCTCAACTAGGTTGACACCTCCTTAGCATCTTCATCACACTCTTCATGCCTAAATTTATCGGTGTTGATACTATTATCAAATATTAACAGCATGTTATCGGTGCTATTAAATTAAAGGTCTATGGCAGTGTTATTAAAAACTTTTAGTTACATGAGTTTTATATATAAGGTGGCATTACTGCTAATTTTTTAGTAACATGTAGACTATGCTATTAAAAGCGATAATTTGTTGTGGTGTGACTCCTATTTGACAGTATTCTAATCCAAATTTTAATAATGCCAATTTTGATTGCAGAGACAAGTGGAAGTATTTTGAATTGGGACGAGAGACTTCAAATTGCAGTAGATGCAGCACACGGTTCTCTAGCTGATCTAGTTACCAAGTCTTTTTTGCTTCGTTGATCATTTCTTGTTCCATTAATTATGTGCTAATCAATGGCTAAATGGTGTTTCAGGATTGGAATATCTACATAATGGTTGCAAACCACCAATAATCCATAGAGATTTAAAGACTTCCAACATCTTAATAAATGACAAACTGCAAGCAAAGATTGCTGATTTTGGTTTATCCAGAGCTTTCAAAAATGAAAGTTGTTCGCATATTACGACTCACCCTGCTGGCACCTATGGCTACCTGGATCCTGAGTAAGTGTTAGGACCCGTTTGGTGTGGTTATTATTTATAGTTTTTGAGAAACATCTATTATTAAAATTTATTTATTTTTATTATTAATATGTTAAAGCACAAAAGCAGACAGTCACCATATGAGAAAACCTTAAAAAGGAAATTTTTGCTTGTTTCATCGACCAGTTTTCCACTTTCGATTGCTCAAAGCTCTAATTGTATTAATTAATGTTCTGTTGATATCCAAATTATTTTGAATTTTCAAATAGGGCCCAAGCATCAGCAAACTTTAGCCAAAAAAGTGATGTATACAGCTTTGGAATCACTCTACTTGAGCTGATAACAGGTCAGCCTGCAATAAAAAGAGACATGACAGGAGAAATAATTCTTATACAAAAATGGGTTAAACCAATAATTGAAAGAGGTGATATTCAAAGCCTTGTTGATCCAAGGCTACAAGGCCAATTTGACACTAATTCTGCCTGGAAAGTTATGGAAACAGCCTTGACCTGTGTACAGAATTCTGCGATACAAAGGCCAGACATGAGTCATGTGTTGGCTGAACTAAAGGAATGTTTGGCTATGGTAAGGTCTTTTGGAAGTTCTGAGAGGATGGAAGGAGGAAGGACAAGATCATTAGCAATTGACACTACAATGGTCCCAAGTCCAAGGTAGTATCTGATTTGTGACTGTATCTCACATGGGTGGTTGAAATAATGGTCTGAAGCAATTTAGTTAAGTAATAGAGTTACATTTTGCTAGTCAACCACCTGTCCAACAAGTTAGCAAATGTTAGTTGTGTTGTATCTATCGATTGTGTTGCAAACTTGCAAAACTATTTGAAAAGTTGTGTAAAGTTTATTTTGTAAGGACCTAATTTGTATAATACATTTAACTGTGTTGGTATTTGGTTTATCCCACAAATGCAAAATGAAAGAATTGAGGGCCTAATATGTGACGGTACCATCAAATGCCTCAAGCCGCTTTGATGTAGGCCCAATATTAATTGAAAAGTGCCCATAGGCCCAATATAGTGGAAACATAAGGGCCTTTTTAGTTTTTCTTTACTTTCATGTGTTTAAATCATTGGCAAGGACGTCATTATGTTTTTTTTTCTTTTTTTTTTTTTTTTTTTTAAGAATGATGAATTATGTTATTAAAATTTTGGGCCATAATTTTTCTTTTGTAAAATTTAACACTAGTTAGGACTGAATTTGAGATTTTTCAATAGCGGAGACCACTTTAATATTACTAAATTAAATGTTCGTTAGTTATACACTTGCACTAGTAAATTTTGATTTAATGATGTTGAAACTATTCAAATTACAAATTTGTGAGACTGTTGAAAATAAATTGAAAAAAAAAAAAACTAAATTTCTGCAATATATATTTTCAATGTACATATATATTTGTCCTAAAGTAATTTTTTCTTTTTGTATAATTATGTTAAATTATCACATTTGTAATATGGTTATAAAAGTATTAACTTCAGTAAATACTTAACGGAGCTGTTGTATCAATAATCATTTGTTCACTGTCAACAACGCCAGTGTCCTTTAGTTTAATAATTAATGTTTTGTTTTATATAAGATCTGTTGCAATTTCTGGTTGCAATGATTGATTAAAAAAAAAAGATTGATTAAATTTCAACATATCCAATTACTCGTACAATAGTTTTAGGGATATTGACTGACTGCTTTAATTATTTTGTCATCAACTCAATGTAATTTAGTGCACTTATAAAATCTAACATCCAAGTTGCTAATTACTCCATAAGATACAAACTGCATTACACAAAGGGATTATAATTGCTGGCCAACTTGTAGTAATAAAAGGCGATGAATACAACACCCACATAGTTCAGTGGGTAGGTCCTGTATATGATTGGAAGCGGGAATATTAGAGACATTGTGGATCAAAGGTTACAAGGTGAATTTAACACATATTCATTCCTATTTTTAATAATTTTATGACATTGTATATAAACAAGATATCAAATTTTTTTTTTGGAAGTACCATTAGGGGAGTAAAATGTATTTAAAATTTTATTTTTAATGTCATATTTATGATGTATTTTTTTTTTTATATTTTTTGTTGAAATATTTTTACTCCTAATTAAAAAAAATTCTGATTTTTTTGTATTTTATGAAATGCATTTATGTTTCAATTTTTGGTAGCATATTTGTTGGATATTTTTATATTTTTTAATGTGAAGTACATCTTTGGTATTTTATGAAATTCATGCAATGTAAATTTTATTTTTTATGGCATAATTAAACATAAATTTTTAATTCATTTTATCGGTTTATTAACGGATTTCTTAAGTAAAATAAAATTACATACATACATATGCATCTACAAATTCACATAAACTTAATAATATAATTAAAAATTACAAGCCAATATATAAATTAACTACAAATTACAAATTTACATCACAGCATTTATATTTTTCATATACATTTACAAATAAATATAGAATTAACAACATAACAAATTACAAATAATACATAACATTTAAAAGCACATTACAAATTATTACATTTATATATTATTATAAATAAATTAAATTATAATACAGACCTCTTGACGAGTGAATACTTACTTCTATTGTAGGCCCACATGTAAATTATCTGAAACAAAATTAAAATTCTATTAATAAAACCAAAATAATTAAAATAATTACTAAAATAATTTCACCATATTTAATATTATCATAAATTTATAAAAAATTTATTAGCATATATATATATATATATATATATATATATATATATATATAGATAGATAGATAGACACACACACACAGAGTGTACGTATATATACACTGTGTGTGTTTGTGTATATATATATATATATATATACATAATTACACATATATACACACTAAAATGAACAAAAATCACACTTGAATTTCAACAAAATCTCAATAAACAAAATTTAATTTAAACTTAAATTCAATCTCAATAAACAATATTTAATCAACCCATGCCACCAAAACTTCAATAATTGCCGGTGAAGGAAGAACGACGGCCAAAAAACGGGAGAGTACAATATGCTCTTGACATAGAACAACAGATGCGAGAGGAAGAAGAAGAACAAAGGGAAGAAAGAAAGAAGGGAAAAAGGGGAAGACGAACATGTTATATTTAAGAATTACTGACAAATTATCGACAGATACTGCTATGTGGATTAAAAAAATCCATCCATAATCCATCAGTAAATGACCAAAAGCGGTAAAAGGCTGCCACATTTTTTCAGTTCGGTCCGTATTCCATTAATAAAAATTACCAACCTTTTTTTTTTTAAATGGTTGGTAATTACTAATAGAAACGTTGCATTCCATTAGTAAATACATTAATTGCCGCCAAAAAAATCATGCCTCTTCATGATCGTCCACAATTGGTCGATAAATCATTGGTAATACATGTTCCAATATCCATTAGTATATTCTGTTAATAGTCCGTCAGTAATATTTTATTTTCATCAGTAAACCATCATTAAATGTTTAAATATTTTACCACAGTAATACGTCATTATTCTGTCAAAGTTTAGTCAGCATTTACCGACGGAATTGTGCCCATCGGTAATTTTTGTCGATAAATGTCATGTTTCTGGTAGTGTTGATTTATTAAATTCATATTTTTTTTTCATAAATTGAAGTTCTACTCTGCAAACAATCCCACTAACTGTTGTCTTTGGTTTGATAGAGTCCTATAGTGCTGGATCTTTTTTTTTTTTTTTTTAAAGGTTAGTACAAGTTAGTTGTTAGTTGGAGGAGAGCGGGATTTTTAAGATGGGCCACTAAGGGTCCTATACTTGGCCTAATGACTCTATGAGAAATTATTCTTGTACAGTAGGTGGAGCAAGGTCTCTACCCCAAAACTTCAAGTTCCAAGGGTAAAACTCTTACCAATCCAACTAGCCTGAATCCCACAGTACATGATCTGTTAAATTGTTGTAAAATCTGTGTCCACTACACTTGAATGTGAACTGCACATGTTAAGAAGTATGACTTTGAAAGTCAAGTATAGACTTGGAAACAAAGTTGTGTGGATGTGAAATTGAATTAGTTCTAGCATTAGAAACACTGATAATAAGGACACAAAACAATATTACAGCATTCAGCAATTCACTTGAGGTGGCCTTCCCTAGTGCTAGGTAGAAACTAGTTTATAAAACAATAATGCATTGCTTCAGACAAGTAGCTAGCTATATATGATATATCAACTTTTAAATTGTTAATTTCTTAACTTCTACTATGTAAAACTCCCCAAGGAAAATTTTTCTTTAATTGTAAGTGATTAAATAATCAGTGCTACCATCACAAAATCTATACATACAAGTTTAATTTGGACCTTATCAAAATGATTTAAAGATTTAAAACTCATGAAATAAAGCCCAACTTGCATTAAAGCCTAAGTCCAACTTTTGGAAATAGTGTTTATAAATTTCAGAGGAAATTACACCCTCTATCTAATTTTTGTTTTAGTTACATTTACACGTTATGTTTTATAAGTTTAGTTTTTGTCGCTTTGTTTTTTGTTTTATAGGCTTTTTCTTTCTTTTTATTTATGTTTTTGCCTTTTTTTATTAGATGTTTTTATCTAAACGTAGTAAATACTCTTTTTCTTTAATGTATTTTCTATGTTATGAATAGGGACAAAAATTTGAGTCACAATTCAAGTCCACACAAAACCCAAAATTTTTATCCTACTTGAGATTCAAGTCTGCCATTTAGTCCATTACTAAAATATACATCTAAATTTCACAAGTTTCTTTTTTTTTTAATTAATATTACTGTCAAATGAGAGAAAACAAAAAAAAAATTATTTAATTCTCCAATGGAATATAATTTGAATTATAAGAAAATAATTATTTGATAATTATAAAGTTTGCAATTTAATAAACTAAGTTAGATAATAATATATAATTTATAACAATGTCTGAATTACATAGGAATGAGAATGGTGCAAAATGAAATGAATAGATAGGATGTGTGAAAGTAAAATTCATATTATTTTTTATACTTTTATTTATTTTATTTTAAACAATGATTTCATAAATTAACTAAAATTATATATTTATATTTATCATTTAATGATATATGTATAGATGTCTTATTTGAATAACAATAATCAATATATCAAAAATAAAAATAAATAGTGAGTAAAAAATTATACAACTCTTGAAGTAAATATATTTGCCTCTCAAGTGGCAATTGGGAGAAGATAATTTTTATAATTTTTTATTAAATCTAGTTGACACTTATGAGGTATTGTAATAATTGATTAAACTCTAATACCATATTAAGTTTTTAATATAGATTTGGAAAAATTAATTTTAAAAACTAACTTTTGAAGTTGAAAACTCCATTTGTATATTAATCACTTGATATATTTGTATTTAATCAATGTGAGATAGATTCTTAACACTATATTTTAAATTAATTCAACAAAAAATATTCTAAACTTCATCAAATTATAGATTTTATTAGACTAACAATATAGGTTGGACAAACTAAGTTGAAATTTAAATATAAATTGAAGATCTCAAAATAATAAAAGAAGAAAAGTTGTTAGATTTTTTTTTTGTTAATTTGAAAATTTGACTTTCTTGACTAAATGGATAAAAACGAATTATTAATAATTAATTATGTTAATTTAGATAAAAAAAAATTAAAATTTGAAAGAATTAGTAATTAGTTTGGATAAATTCTGGAGGATTTAGCAATTGTCATTATCATAAATCCATAATTATATATATTAAAAAGTTAGATACCTTAAAAATAATGTATATAATCTTATCTGTTAAAGAAAAAGAAAATAAAAAAATAATAGGAAATAATTAAAGTGCTTTATTGTACAATTTCATAGCCAACATGTAGAGCAATATTATTGGATGGTTCAGATTTAATGCATGCAATGATTAGTGGAGAGATAATTAGGTATGTATAGTGCACATCGTTTTTATAGAAGGCCAGAAATTAAAACATATTTTTGTAAGAAAATTTGTCAAAACGTATATAATACTAAAGTCTATTTTAGGCTAAATTTGAAAGAAAGAAGAAAACTTAACCAAGAAGTGTTAAAGGTGCTTAGTCTTGAAGGAGTCATTAAAGTTATGTCTAGCTCTCATTGACCATTTGACTAAAGATATTGCTAACCAATTTTCTTCACCCGCATGGCATTTGACAAAAGAGAGATATCACCAAGTGCAAACTAATTTCCTTCGCTAATTTTAAAGAGGTGCAAAGGAAATTTTCTTCCCCGAAAGGAAATGTGGTCCTGCGTTAATTAAGGATATTACAAGAGGAAATTAAGCTGTAGAAAGAAAATGCATGCATGAAGCTCCGGTCAAAATCTGGCTTTATACTTAGTTTCAATCAACTTATTTCATACGATGGTTTTGCATTTTCTTTATTTTTATTTGGATTAGAGGTAGCACCGCTTCGCCTAGCAGCACGACGCTTGTATTGCTCTCCCACAACCCCGTTTTCACGGTTTAGGCTGCTCCCATTTCGCTCGCCGCTACTACGGGAATCTGCAGTTGTATTTTTTTATATTTTTTTTAAAGTAACTTTGAAAATTTCCAAAAAAGAATTTGTAAAAAAATTATTTATTATTATTATTTTGAGTCAAGCAGATTGCATTTCATGTTGAATTAACATTTTCAGATTTATAAGCACTTAACTATACCTCTCAATTTGCAAGTTGCTTATCTACTTAATATATACTATATTAGAAGAAAATGAATTTGTATTTCTGTGTGTTTCAATTGTACATTTATAGAGGTATTTATATATAGAACCTTACACTAGAAAAGGAAAGGAAAATATTAGGGACAATTGATTTAAAAAAAAAAAAAAGAAAAAATGATTTCAAAAAATTAAGGACAAAAAAAAGTTTAAGGAAATTGGCAAAGAGGATTCTATTATAAGATCAATCAACGAAGCTCATCCTCTAGCAAGTAGCTTTAAGTTTGTGTGGGTTTTGGAAAAAAATTAAAAAAGAAAGAATATTCAGGGGTTGGATATATGCAGTGCCTGAGCTTGAATATTACTTTTAGAAGGGCCAAATCAAAAACATTATGATATAAGTCTACAATAATTACTTTTAATTTAGGGGGTCAAATATTAAAAAATATAAAATATAACTATTTAAAAAAAAAAAAAAAAGAAATGTATATAATATTTATTAAAATTTTTAAATTTTGAAGGGTTATGATCTCTTTATATCTCCACAAAGATCTGCCTCTGAATACATGCAGTAGAAAAAAATTGTCATATTCCATCACACATACAAACTATGGCAATTAATGGTAAATTAATTAAAATAAATAAATGATTTAAAGAATTAAGTTTTGGGTTTGGTAATTTGCAATTTGGAACTCATAGTTTTTTTTTTTTTTTATTATTTGTCTAAACTAAAAAATATCAATTTGATTTTAGTAGAAATCGGTCAAAAAAAAAAAAAACAGTGGAATTCAATGTCTAGAAAAAGAATGTGAAGGATTTAATGGTTGAGGGCATAAAGTCATGCTTGATTCTTGGACTCTTGGTCTTTACTAATTAAGGGATATGAATTGTTTTGTTAATTTTGTTGAATTTCATGTTTTTTTATTTTTTTTTTTAATGGACAAGATGCTTATTTGCAGTGTTGCGCGATTTCTGCAAGTGCACAGATCGTTTACAAGTAATAAAGTGATGAGTGAGTATCGTTCCCACGAGAAAGAGTTTGTCAAATACCAATTTTTAATATTACTCTATTATTTAGAAAATCAATTATGAGATTTATATTTTAAGCTAAAATAAAATTGAAGTAAATAAATAATGATAAATATGAAAATAAGATTAAAGGTCTAGGATTTAGAATTCATCAATTGATTACATATGATTTCTTTATAATTTTTTAGACGGATTATTTTTGCTGGAATTAATGATTAGATTTTCCTAAATTATATGATGTTTTCTCTCAAGATACAACATGTATGTTTATATTAATCTTACGTCTACTCTCGTGATTATAAGCAATTAACACAAACCATTAAGTTTTATGGAAATCTTTTTAAAAATCACAAAGGAATATTCTTATATCTAAGCAATACATTCCCTAAGTCAATTATCCTAATGAACTAATATTGTGCTTCCACTCTCGCTACTTCACACAATATCTTAAATCATACAATTAATAACCAGTTAATTACAAGTATTAAATTCTAAGATAAAAGATTAATTCCAATAATCAAATCCAATCAATTAAATATAAATAATCATATGCAAATCAAAAGATTACATCTAAATCCTAGAAAAATAAATTTACCTATTCATAATTGAAAAGGAAGAAATAATTAAATTAACAATAAAAATAATAAACATAATAATAACTTATAATTAAATTCAAGAATAGAGTTTAGAGAGAACTTGTTTTGGGATACAATATTTGATAAACTCAAGTTTCCAAAAACTCCTCCTCTTGATCAAAATAAAAAATAAAACTAATCTACTCTAAGAAAACATATAAAAATCTCTCTACATATTTTTTTTATGGATTTTCTTTGATGCTATTTCCCTTTGCCAAGCATGGTATTTATAAACATGTTTGGTGGAAGAATTCAAGTTCCATTAAAATTCTTACACCAAAAATTTAACATTGATGGTTAGGTTGACCACCAACCATTGAATTCCTTCATCAATATTCAAAAATGGTTAGGTTGGCTACCAACCATTGAATTTTAGCCACCAACCATTGAATTCCTTCATCAATATTCAAAAATGGTTAGGTTGGCTACCAACCATTGAATTTTGGCCACTAACCATTGAATTTTGGCCACCAACCATTGAATTTATTTCTCATGGATTGAAAACTTGAATCATTGCTTGCATCATTATTTTTATTGCATCATTTTGATATGCAAAAATAAAATAAAAATACTTAAAATATGTTATAATTTATTTATAAATTGTACAACTATTTATTTCTAAAAATAAGTAATAATATTATTGCATTCTTGAGAATTGAGCTAAAATTTAAGTTTAAACAATTAAAATAACTCTAAAAATATAGAGTTATCACACTCCCAAACTTAAGTTTTTGCTTGTCCTCAAACAAAAGAAAATTCAAAACCTAAACTAGTCCACTTTCGTAGGAAATTACGATTACATTTAGCGTATGCAACAAGCCTTTAAACCCCTAGGTGTCCCATAGAGGACGAGTTATAATCCCGTGAGGGCTTCCAGTGGTGATACCCACAAACACCTATAAAACTCTATACCTTCAAATATTTATTTCAAAAAGAAAATTTAATCTGCTTATGCTTAGTTTGAATAATTTTTCAAAGGTCTCAAGAAATTAATATTCACAAACAACATATCAATAGTATTACAAGTCGAACTTCTATCTCAGGTTCAAAATAATCCTCATCTTAATCATGCCTTGAATAACTATACATTAAATCAACTGCAAAGAAATTGTTGTACTTCAGATGGGCATATACACACTAATATCTTTAAATGCCTCTATCAAATGATATAAAATAGATGTACAAATATCATAAGCATATTAAAGCAAATAATCTCCACTAATGGAATTCACAAATCAAGAGAGATCAATAAGTCTTAACTAGGATTGTAATGGGGCTAACACAAGATATTTTTTGCTAAACAAATAACAGGCTAAATGAACAAAAGTAAAATAATTATGCCAAGTTTACAAAATCAATAGCTCAAATAAAGGAATTATATTAATGAAGGATCCCTTTTATCTTAAGTACTATTCTTTTTCAATGTTTTCGTCTTTTAAGCCCACCTCTTCTTCTTCTTGTTCTTTTTTTTTTTCTTTTTTCGCCAACAACATTATTCTAAAAACAAGCAAGAATTACTAACTTTTATTGGTTCAATTTTCTTGCTTTCCCCCAAACTTATTTTAAGCAGAAGGTGGTCTTTTATAATGAATAATACTCTCAGTTATTAGAAATCCTTATTTTCTTTTAAAACTTCAATAATTCCCTTTTTTTCATTAAAATGTAAACTTGACAAAATTATCTCACAAACAGGGTGAAAGATAACAATTAAGGTTAATTAATAAAAAAAGAAAGCTAAAATTATCAAGGCACAAAGGGGTAAACTAGGGAAAAAAATTAAAATAAGGGTAGATACAAGTAACAGGCTAAACAAACAATGCCTAAATCATATCTCTCTTCCAAAATGAATTCAAAATTTCGCCTCAAAAGTTTGCAAAAACATGTTCTAAGATAGGTGAGGCAAATGAAGATAAAAATGTGTAGAAGCTCTCTCTAAGTAAGCATACACAAATTCAATGCAATCAATATAATGCAAAGCAAAGCAAAACATAATCTTAATAAAAAATAATTTCTTACCTAAAATAGTTGCTCAACCTGAAATACTTTAATAAATTGTCCATAAATATCAATTATAATCAATCATTAGTCTTTCATCAAATTATTTAATATAAGCATATTTTACAAAAAAAAAAATTAATTTATTCATCAAAACACAAAAGAAATGACTGAAAATAAAAAATAAACTAAACCTCCCCCAAACTTGCAATTGAAATTGTCCTCAATGTCAAAGAAATAAATCAAAAGAAGAAATACTCCCTCTTGTAGAAAATTGGATTTCAAATTGTAAGCAGGGTGTGCATTCCATCTCTTTGTTTCCTATAAAACATCATGAAACAACACTAAAAGCAAGCATGAGAAACTAATCACACAAAAAAGAAAACATCAATATATTTTTTTTTTGTATTTATTATTATTATTTTTTATTTTTTTTATTTTGGAAACTAGAAAAAGAAAGAAAAGAAAAAAAATACAAATACGTATTAAGAGCACAAAAAGTACTCTTTACTCTGCCATATTGTATAAATAACTCTTCAGTTAGTTAGTTAGTTAGCTAGCTAGTTAGTTTTTTTTTTTTTTTTTTGAAAAGGAAAATCACATAAATTTAAGATGTGTATCAAGAGTACAAAAGTAACTCTTTACTCAGTCATTTTACATTTAGTGAATCGAACCTAAAACTTCGCTTGATCAAGTGCAACAAAAAAAAAAAACATACACAAAACAAAAAAAAATGCGATAAAAAAAAACTACAAAAGTTAGGGAAGTTATAATCGGAGATTCAGATCTAGTCCTTGCTTTTTACTGCTACTAGCCCTAGGGTGCCAAACTACCTGCGCCATCAATGGATCATGTTCGGATTTAAAGTTTTGCAGTTGATCAGTCAATTGATCAATAGTTGAAGCAGAGACTAAGATGCGTCGACTCGCCGGTGTCATAAAACCCTGTTCCATAGCATGATCGAGAAAAGATAACAAACCATTATAAAAACCATCAACATTAAGTAATCCCAATGGCTTTTGAAGAACAGTTAATTAGGTCCAAGATGCAATGGTGAAAATATCTTCAAATGTTTCTAAACTACCAGGTAATGCGATAAAAGCATCAACATTGAAATTCATGTATGCCATTTGTTCGTACATGCTATTGACCTGTAACTCATTACCTATAGTTCCACCAGTGATTTGTTTATTTCGAGCCAAAGCCTTTAGAACTACTCCTAAGACTTTACTACCTCTAATATATGCAGAACTTGCGACACAACCCCTTAACTCTAAACTACCTCCCTCAAACACCAAATCAAATTTTCGTTCAGCTAAAATCCTACCAAGTTCATTAGCTGCTATCAAGTACTCTCTTTTCTTGCCAGAGTTTGGACTACAAAAGACACAAATAGTTTTGAATTTGCGTGTTGAGGATTCTACCATTTTCTCTCACAGATTTCTCGAAAGGGTTGTGTGCATATTGACAATAACGAATATGCATATAAAGAAACTAGAAGAGTAAAAGAACAGTTCAATGGGATAAAATAATTATTGATAGAAAAAGTATAAAAAACAAAAATGATAATAAAAACAAAAATAATTAATATTGTGTGTACAAATGTCAAAAAGAAAACATTGAAAAACTAAAAGCAAACATTAAAAGACTAAAAAATTAACGAAAGTAGAAAAATCTGCAGCGTGAGTACAAAAGTCAAAAAGAAAATATTGAAAAGCTAAAAGGAGACATTGAAAGACTAAAAAGTTGTCGACAGTAGAAAAATCTGCAGGAAAATAAAATCTATATGCTAAAAAGTCAAAAAGTACTGCAGGATGTAGAAAAAAGAATAATGCATTGAAAAATAAAAAAGTTAGTGATACACCTGATTATAAACAGTAGTTGTGATTTTGGCTCACATCTTCCTCTAGTTTTACGTCCAGTAACCGCTTACACGCCTTCTATGAGTCGAGGATAGGCTTCCCATCCAGTTTTCTTATTAACTGGCAAACAGGGTCTTTTATCGTCAGATTCCCTAGACTGTAACGCTGCTTCTCTTCTTTGAATAGTTCCCATAAATCTAAAAGAGTACGTTGAACTTGTCCACAAGGATGCGTCTCAAGAGTCTGTAGGATATTATCCATAGACTCCTTACTCAGTCCATCCTTTATGAATTTAATTTTGTCTTCTCGATTAATGGATGCAAATCCAATATTTCTACAGCGTGTGTTGCAATTCCATCTTGCACACTTGTAGCAGACTCCCATTCTCTTAGCTCTCCTCTTCTTTGAGTAAGAACTTCTCCCCGTACCTGGCAAACATTTAATAAATGAGTCATCAAACTCACCTGTCAATCGTACTTTGGCTTCTATAATCCAGCGAATATCCTCAGGAAGATTCAGACGCTTAAATGCCTTCATTCTTTCCAGTTTACATTCATCAATTTTCCTGAGCACATCTTAGGGAAGAGTTGGAAATCTGTTTTTTAGTGCTGCAAGAGATGCTTCCATGTCTAATTAACTTTGTTAAGAAAATGAAAGAAAAAATTTACAATGAAACAACTAAACAGAAATAAAAGAAACCTAATAAAGAGAAAACTTGGGTTTCCTCTTAATAAGCTATTTAATAACTCACAAACAACACTAAAGCAAAATTAAAATAAAATGAAACAAACAAAGGAACAAAAGAAATTAAAAAGAAGTAAACAAGTTAGAAATTTGGGTTGCCTCCCAAAAGCGCTTTATTTATAGTCTTTAGCTTGACTATAGCTAGATCTTCATCATGGAGGATAATACACAAAGTATATCATCTCGATAATTGTGGAAAGATAGACTTTTGCCAATTTTAATGAGTTAAGCTAGCTTGATTTGAGTCTGCATGAAAAAAAATTAAGACAGAAATTATTTAATATTTTATAATTAGGCTCATAATTTTTAAAAACTTTCCAGCGAGCTCTTTTTCTTGCTCTAAATTTTCTTAAGAAATTGAGATAGGAAGGTAGTGAAGTTGAATCAAGAGTCGGTGAGTACTCAGTTGATGGTGGTGAATGCTTCTTATTTTCTTCCAAGTCATCAAATTGATATTCTGTATGGTTTGGCATATTTGGTGTTGTTTTCACCAAACAAACTGAAAGAGTTTCCTTTGAGTTCTCTTTTTCAAATACCTCTTCAATTTCCCTATCAATTGCAACCACTCCGTAGATATCATCCATGAGAGAAGGATATTTGAAATTTTTAGGCAAATTGGGCTCAACCTCTTCCTTCTTATCTTGCTTGCTTGAAGTATCTGGTTGATCAATCATCTCTTCTATATCATTACTCAAAGAAATTGCCAAGCATTACTCTCTAGAATGTTCTTCAATTTGGCTTGTCAGGTTAGCATGGCCTTGAGTATCTAATGGACTAGCGAATTGTTCTATTTGTACATTAAAATTTGTATTGTGGCTAGTCCATTGATCCATCCTATCTTCCAATCTTTCACATCGTTCATGAGTAGCATTTATGAATTTTTCCAATGCTACTTCATAAGATGGTATGTGCTTTTTAAATGGTGCATGATCTTGAAAATCATATTGATAAGGATACCATGAATTGTTACCTTGATCGTATTGGTTTTCCCATGAAAAACTCGAATAGTCACTCCATTCTAAGTTGTTTATGTTGGAATATGGATAATTCTCATACCTGTTATAATCTGGGAAAAATTGTATCTGCTCTGCATATTGGCACTCAGAATTCAAATGATTACCTCCACATAAATCACAACTCAAATATGAATTAAATAAACTATTTGCATCAAGTTTATCAATTAAGTTAACCAATATATCGATTTTAGCATTTAACTTACTAAAACCATCCTCACCATACATGCTTGCTGCTCTATTTAGCATCATTCCTCCATTCCACCATTACAAGTTGTGGAAAGCCATCTTTCTCTTTTTTTTTTTTGTTCTTTTTTTTTTTTTTTATAAAAGTTAAAAAAAATCTGCAAAATTTAAAAAAATATATATATAAAAAAAATCTAAAGTAATAGAGTATATCAACCTATTGATATTGTCAAAAATTGTCTTCCCCGGCAACGACACCAAAAACTTGTTACGCGATTTCTGCAAGTGCACAGATCGTTTACAAGTAATAAAGTGATGAGTGAGTATCGTTTCCACGAGGAAGGGTTTGTCAAGTACCAATTTTTAATATTACTCTATTATTTAGAAAATCAATTATGAGATTTATATTTTAAGCTAAAATAAAATTGAAGTAAATAAATAATGATAAATATGAAAATAAGATTAAAGGTCTAGGATTTAGAATTCATCAATTGATTACATATGATTTCTTTATAATTTTTTAGACAGATTATTTTTGCTGGAATTAATGATTAGATTTCCCTAAATTATATGATGTTCTCTCTCAAGATACAACATGTGTGTTTATATTAATCTTACGTCTACTCTCATGATCATAAGCAATTAACACAAACCCATTAAGTTTTATGGAAATCCTTTTAAAAATCACAAAGGAGTATTCTTATCTCTAAGCAATATATTCCCTAGGTCAATTATCCTAATGAACTAATATTGTGCTTCCACTCTCGCTACTTCACACAATATCTTAAATCATACAATTAATAACCAGTTAATTACAAGTATTAAATTCTAAGATAAAATATTAATTCCAATAATCAAATCCAATCAATTAAATATAAATAATCATATGCAAATCCAAAGCTTACATCTAAATCCTAGAAAAATAAATTTACCTATTCATAATTGAAAAGGAAGAAATAATTAAATTAACAATAAAAATAATAAACATAATAATAACTTATAATTAAATTCAAGAATAGAGTTTAGAGAGAACTTGTTTTGGCATACAATCTTTGATAAACTCAAGCTTCCAAAAACTCCTCATCTTGATCAAAATAAAAAATAAAACTAATCTACTCTAAGAAAACATATAAAAATCTCTCTACATATTTTTTTTATGGATTTTCTTTGATGCTATTTCCCTTTGCCAAGCATGGTATTTATAAACATGTTTGGTGAAAGAATTCAAGTTCCATTAAAATTCTTACATCATAAATTCAACATTGATGGTTAGGTTGGCCACCAACCATTGAATTCCTTCATCAATATTCAAAAATAGTTAGGTTGGTTACCAACCATTGAAGTTTGGCCACTAACCATTGAATTCCTTCATTAATACTAAAAAATAGTTAGGTTGGCTACCAACCATTGAATTTTAGCCATCAACCATTGAATTTATTTCTCATGTATTGAAAACTTGAATCATTGCTTGCATCATTATTTTTATTGCATCATTTTGATTTGCAAAAATAAAATAAAAATACTTAAAATATGTTATAATTTATTTATAAATTGTAGAACTATTTATTTCTAAAAATAAGTAATAATATTATTGCATTCTTGAGAATTGAGCTAAAATTTAAGTTTAAACAATTAAAATAACTCTAAAAATATAGAGTTATCATGTAGCTTATTGCTATGGCTCTTGTTGCAAGACTATTATGGCTTAGTTACTTGAAACTATCTCAGCAATTAATTAATCTATATAATGTCAAATTTTCTGGATCAAAACCCATCCTTTGATTTGATGCCTTAATATCTTGTTTTCCATTAACTAAATCAACTAACTGTACATAAAATTTAGGAAAATGTTTAATTATCCTGGACTACTAGAGTATTGAGACCGGCAAATTAAATCATGAACTCCGGTCTATGTTGTTTTATAGACTAGGGATACAAAACACATGACTCTTTCCTCCCAAGTCTATATGTGATTTTTTTTTTTTTTGCAAGTGTTTTCTTTTCTTTTTTTTTTTTTTAAATCAAACATTTTTTTAAATCAATTTTTTCTTTTTTTTTTTAAATCAATTGTCCCTAATTTTTTGAAATCATTTTTTAAATAATAATTTTTTGAAATCATTTTTTCTTTTTTTTTTTTTAAATCAATTGTCCCTAAACATGGTTTATACTCTTTTTTTTTTAATGTATTTTCTATGTTATGAATAGGGACAAAAATTTGAGTCACAATTCAAGTCCACACAAAACCCAAAATTTTTATCCTACTTGAGATTGAAGCCTGCTATTTGGTCCATTACTAAAATACACATCTAAATTTCACAAGTTTCTTTTCTCTTTTTTTTTTAATTAATATTACTATCAAATGAGAGAAAACAAAAAAAAAATATTTAATTCTCCAATGGAATATAATTTGAATTATAAGAAAATAATTATTTGATAGTTATAAAGTTTGCAATTTAATAAACTAAGTTAGATAATAATATATAATTTATAACAATGTCTGAATTACATAGGAATGACAATGGTGCAAAATGAAATGAATAGATAGGATGTGTGAAAGTAAAATTCATATTATTTTTTATGGTTTTGTTTATTTTATTTTAAACAGTGATTTCATAAATTAACTAAAATTATATATTTATATTTATCATTTAATGATATATGTATAGATGTCTTATTTGAATAACATTAATCAATATTTCAAAAATAAAAATAAATAGTGTGTAAAAAATTATACAATTCTTGAAGTAAATATATTTTTCTCCAATCCATCATCATTATTATTATTATTATTATTATTATTATTATTATTATTATTATTATTAACAGTTCCTCTCAAGTGGCAACTGGGCAAAGATAATTTTTTATTAAATCTAATTGACACTTATGAGGTGTTGTAATAATCGATTAAACTCTGATACCATATTAAGTTTTTAATATAGATTTGGAAAAACTAACTTTAAAAACTAACTTTTGAAGTTGAAAAGTCCATTTGTATATTAATCACTTGATATATTTGTATTTAATCAATGCAGGATAGATTCTTAACATTATGTTTTAAATTAATTCAGCAAAAAATATTCTAAACTTCATTAAATTATAGATTTTATTAGACTAACAATATCGGTTGGACAAACTAAGTTGAAATTTAAATATAAATTGAAGATCTCAAAATAATAAAAGAAGAAAAGTTGTGAGAATTTTTTTTTTGTTAATTTGAAAATTTGACTTTCTTGACTAAATGGATAAAAACGAATTATTAATAATTAATTATGTTAATTTAGACAAAAAAATTAAAATTTGAAAGAATTAGTAATTAGTTTGGGTAAATTCTGGAGGATTTAGCAATTGTCATTATAATCTTATCTGTTAAAGAAAAAGAAAAAGAAAAAGAAAAAGAAAATAAAAAAAATAATAGGAAGTAATTAAAGTGCTCTATTGTACAATTTCATAGCCAACATGGAGAGCAATATTATTGGATGGTTCAGATTTAACGCATGCAATGATTAGTGGAGAGATAATTAGAGATATACTATCTCTATTATGAAAAAAAATTGATCATTAAAAAAAAATCATTTTTAAGATAGTAATAACTTTATCATAATTTGTCAAAAAGACTCCTATTAATTGCAGTATAAATTAGAAAAATATTTTTCATATTTGAAAAATGGAAGGGTAAATTAGTCATTTTACCATTTTTTTTATTAGATTACTAAATAGCTACTTATTTATAAATAAAATTAACTTTTTTAATGACTATTTTTTCATAATGGAGAGAGCAGTGCACATCGTTTTTAGAGAATGCCAGAAATTAAAACAATTTTTGTAAAAAAATGGTCAAAGAGCATGTTTTTGTAAGAAAATTTGTCAAAATGTATATAATACTAAAGTCTATTTTAGGCTAAATTTGAAAGAAAGAAGAAAACTTAACCAAGAAGTGTTAAAGGTGCTTAGTCTTGAAGGAGTCATTAAAGTTATGTCTAGCTCTCATTGACCATTTGACTAAAGATATTGCTAACCAATTTTCTTCACCCGCATGGCATTTGACAAAAGAGAGATATCACCAAGTGCAAACTAATTTCCTTCGCTAATTTTAAAGAGGTGCAAAGGAAATTTTCTTCCCCGAAAGGAAATGTGGTCCTGCGTTAATTAAGGATATTACAAGAGGAAATTAAGCTGTAGAAAGAAAATGCATGCATGAAGCTCCGGTCAAAATCTGGTTTTATACTTAGTTTCAATCAACTTATTTCATACGATGGTTTTGCATTTTCTTTATTTTTATTTGGATTAGAGGTAGATTTGCAGTTGTATTTTTTTATATTTTTTTTTAAAGTAACTTTGAAAATTTCCAAAAAAGAATTTCTAAAAAAATTATTTATTATTATTATTTTGAGTCAAACATATTACATGTCATGCTGAATTAACATTTTCAGATTTATAAGCACTTAAGTATACCTCTCAATTTGCAAGTTGCTTATATGCTTAATACATATATTAGAAGAAAATGAATTTGTATTTTTGTGTGTTTCAATTGTATATTTACAGAGGTATTTATATACAGAACCTTACACTAGAAAAGGAAAGGAAAAAAAGGAAAATTAATGTATAAGATAATGACAAATCAATTACATAATCCATGCCAAAAATCAAGCCTATAATTGTGACTCTTGATTAGTTGAATCATGTTAAAAATTTAGTCTGTAAATTATGTTTTTTGGTATGTAATATGTATACCGACGAGTTATCTCAACAACAAAATTTAGTTAGAATTTAACTTGTTAGTAAAATAATTTACCGACTAAATAAAAAACTGTCGGTAATTACTGACAAAATTTTTATCGGTAAATTATTTTTATAATTGTTGGTAAAATAATTTATATCGTTGATATTTTTATAATTGTTGGTAAAATAATTTGTAAGAAAATTTGTCAAAACGTATTTGATACTAAAGTCTATTTTAGGCTAAATTTGAAAGAAAGAAGAAAACTTAACCAAGTAGAGTTAAAGGTGCTTAGTCTTGAAGGAGTCATTAAAGTTATGTCTAGCTCTCATTGACCATTTGACTAAAGATATTGCTAACCAAATTTCTTCAACCATATGACATTTGACTAAAGAGAGATATCCCCAAGTGCAAACTAATTTCCAATTCGCTAATTTTAAAGAGGTGCAAAGGTATTTTTTATTTTAAAGAGAATGTTTTACATAAATAAAGAAAATCTTAATTAATTTTTAAATATGAAAAGTGTAATTTTTTTTTTTACATCCAATAGATTTTTTAATTTTTAATTTTACTTTTTTTCATAAATAATTAATAAAAGAATTAAATAGCATATATAAAAAGTTGCTAAATTTAAAATAGAGAGTGAAATTGACTCTATGAATATAAAGAGTCATATTCACTCGTTATTTTAAATTTAAATGATAAAATGTTCATTGGAATATTATTTTCTTGTATTGAATCTTTATTTCATAGAGAATTTAGGACATATAAAGAGTCCCAATTGAGATATTCTAAGTCTAGTATTTAATTTTATACTAAATCAAATTATTGTGAGCATTAATAAATTAAACAAATTATTTTTTTAATTAGTAATATTTGTCATCCTACAATTCAAATATATTTTAAATGTAACATTTCCAACTTGGTAGTTACCGACGTTTGACAAAATTGAGCAAACAATTCTTAAATTTAGTGGAGGCTGTTGATCTTCAAAATGAACATGACTGATTGTATCATGATTAATCAATCATTTGAAATCTTATCTGTCTTAGAAGCTAGAAGATTGGAGGTGGAGAAAATATGACTTCTTAGAAAGGAAATGTGGTCCTTTGTTAATTAAGGATATAACAACTCCGTTCAAAATCTGGCTTTATCCTTAATTTCAATTTAACTTATTTCATACGGTTATTTATTTTCTTAGCATGAATTTTCTTTAATACTATTTTAGATTAAAGGTAGATTTCAATTGAATTTTGTGGGTGGTGGGTCGGGTTAAGTCCAGTTGTATTTTTTTTTTCATGTTGTATTTTCCAAAAAAGAATTTCTAAAAAATCATTTATTATTATTATTTTGAGTTAAACAGATTGCATTTCATGTTGAATTAACATGTTCAGATTTATAAGTAATTAACAACAGTGCGAAAAATAATATTATTTTATTATCAAATCTCAGAATTTCTATTTATAATGGTATGTTATTCCAAAATCAATTTGTTTGTGATTTTATAAATATTTAAATTTACTTAAAATTTTCAATGCAGAAGAAATTCAAGTTATATTAAAATTGAAAGTCAATTGAAAATCATTTATAATGTAATTAATATTTTCAGTTTTCAGTTTAATTAATCATATATATTATATTTTCAAGTTTTAATTAGAAAGTCATGTATCAATTCATTTAATTTCTTTTCTCTAACATATTCTTAAATATAAGAATATTATTTAAAATTGTAAGAAATGATTTATTTAGGTATGTTTAAGTCATTTTTTTTCAATATTGTATATATATTACTTTTTAAAATACATTCATATATTTTTATAGAATTTATAATTATTTTGTGTCATCATTCTGATTGAATTAAACATGCACGATTGTACAACTTAGATAATATCTATTTTGTATAATTATATTTTTGTTGAATTTTTAGATTCCATATGAAAATTTAACTTAATTTGAATTCAACAACTAAAGTGAATTTAATAATTAAGTTATATAAATATTTATCGATGATAATCTTAAAAGTCGACCAATACGATTTCAGCATCATCATATTTATTTGAGAAGTTTTATATTATTTTAATTAAAAACTTCACTTAACATAAAAGTATATAATTTTATACTTATGATAACTCTATATTTTTAGAGTTATTTTATTTGTTTAAACTTAAATTTTAGCTCAGTTCTCGAGAATGCAATAATATTATTACTTTTTTTAGAAATAAATAGTTTTACAATTTATAAATAAATTATAACATATTTTAAATATTTTTATTTTATTTTTGCAGATCAAAATGATTTCACAATTATGCAATAAAATAAATGATGCAGGCGGTGATGTCATAAAAATAATGATGCAAGCAATGATTCAAGTTTTCAATCCATGAGAAATAAATTCAATGGTCGGTATCCAAAATTCAATGGTTGATGGCTAACCTAACTATTGTTGAATTTTTGATGTAAAAATTCAATGGTTGGTGGTCAACCTAACCATCAGTGTTGAATTTTTGATGTAAGAATTTTAATGGAACTTGAATTCTTCCACCAAACATGCCTATAAATACCATGTTTGGCAAAAGAAAATAGCATCAAAAAAATCCATCAAAAAAAATATGTAAAGAGATTTTCATATGCTTTCTTAGAGTAGATTTGTTTTATTTCTATTTTGATCAAGAGGAGGAATTTTTGGAAGCTTGAGTTCATCAAAAATTGTATCTCAATACAAGTTCTTTTTAAACTCTACTCTTGAATTTAATTTTAAGTTGTTATTATATTTATTGTTAATTTAATTGTTTCTTTCTTTTTAATTATGAGTAGGTAAGTTCATTTTTCTAGGATTTAGATGTAATCTTTTGATTTGCATATAATTATTTATATTTAATTGATTGGGTTTGATTATTGGATTAATCTTTTATCTTATAATTTAATACTTGTAATTAACTGGCCATTAATTACATGATTTAAGATATTGTGTGAAGTAGCGAGAGTGGAAACACAATATTAGTTCATTAGGATAATTGACCTAGGGAATGTATTGTTTAGAGATAAGAATACTTCTTTGTGATTGTTAAAAGGATTTCCATAAAACTTAATGGGTTTGTGTTAATTACTTATTATCACGAGAGTAGACATAAGATTAATATGAGCACATATGTTGTATCTTGAGAGAGAACATCATATAATTTAGGAAAATATAATCATTAATTCCAGCAAAAATAATCCAATATATAGAATATAAAGAAATCATAGGTAATCAATTGATGAATTCTAAATCCTAGGCCTTTAATCTTCTTTTAAATTAATCATCATTTAATTTCTTTAATTTTAATTTAGTTTGAAATATAAATTCCCATAATTGATTTTCTAAATAATAGAGTAATCTTAAAATTGGTACTTGACAAACCCTTCCTCGTGGGAACGATACTTACTCATCACTTTATTACTTGTAAACGGTCTGTGCACTTGCAGAAATTGTGCAACAACTTAAATAACAAAAAATTCATTAAATCTTTAAAAAGGAAAAAGTAAAAAATTTAGAATAAGTATTATATCTTTAACGAGTCGTAATTCACTAATTTTAAAAATTTTAATTGACTAATAAACTATATTTATTATTCTTGAATTCATGGAATAACAAGCTCTTATCGAAAGCGGGTAAAGAAGTGCTTCTCAAAACTGTCATTCAGGCCATGCCCAATTATGTAATGCAGGTTTTTCTTATTCCAAATCATCTTTGTGGGGAACTTGAAAAGTTGATGAATGGCTTTCCACAACTTGTAATGGTGTAATGAAGGAATGATGCTAAATAGAGCAGCAAGCATGTATAGTGAGAATGGTTTTAGTAAGTTAAATGCTAAAATCGATATATTGGCTAACTTAATTGATAAACTTGATGTTAATACTTTATTTAATTCATATTTGAGTTGTGATATATGTGGAGGTAATCATTTGAATTTTGAATGTCAATATGGAGAGCAAGTACAATTTTTTCCAAAGTATAATAGATATGAGAATTATCCATATTCTAACATAAATAACTTAGGATGGAGTGACTATCGAGCTTTTCATGGGAAAACCAATGTGATCAAGGTAATAATTCATGGTATCCTTATCAATATGATTTTCAAGATCATACACTATTTGAAGAGCACAGACCATCTTATGAAATAGCATTGGAAAGATTCATAAATGCCACTTATGAATAATGTGAAAGATTGAAAGATAGGATGGATCAATAAGCTAGCTACAATACAAATGATGATATACAAATAGAACAGGTCGCTAGTCCATTAGATACTCAAGACCATGGTAAACTGACAAGCCAAATTGAATAACATTCTAAAGAGTAATGCTTGGCAATTTCTTTGAGTAATGATGTAGAAGAGATGATTGATCGATCAGATACTTCAAGTAAGCAAGATAAAAAGGAAGAAGATGAGCCCAATTTGCCCAACAATTTCAAATATCCTTCTCTCATGGATAATATCTATGGAGTGGTTGAAATTGATAGGAAAATTGAAGAAGTATTTGAAAAAGAGCACTCAAAGAAAACTCTTTCATTTTGTTTACTGAATACAACACCATATATGCCAGACCATAGAGAATATCAATTTGATGACTTGGAAGAGAAAAATAAGCATTCACCACCATCAATCGAGCACTCACCAACTCTTAATTCAGCACCACTATCTTCCTATTTCAATTTCTTGAGAAAATTTAGAGTAAGAAAAAGAGTGCGTTGGAAGGCTTTTGGAAATTATAAGCCTAATTGTAAAATATTAAATAATTTCTATCTTAATCTTTTTCCATGCAGACTCAAATCAAGCTGGCTTGACTCATTAAAATTGGCAAAAGTCTATCTTTCCATGATTATCAGGATGATATACTTTATGTATTATTTTCCATGATGAAGATCTAGCTATAGTCAAGCTAAAGACTATAAATGAAGCGCTTTTGGAAGGCAACCCAAATTTCTAACTTTTTTTTTTACTTCTTTTTAAATTTCTTTTGTTCTTTTGTTTGTTTCCTTCTATTCTAATTTTGCTTTAGTATTGTTTGTGAGTTGTTAAATAGATTATCAGGAGGAAACCCAAGTTTTCTCTTTATTAGGTTTCTTTTATTTCTATTTAGTTGTTTCGTTGTAAATTTTCTCTTTCATTTTCTTAACTAAGTTAATTAGATATGAAAGCATCTCTTGCAGCACTAAAAAATAGGTTTCCAACTCTTCCCCAAGATATATTCAAAAAAATTGATGAATGCAGACTGGAAAGAATGAAGGCATTTAGGCGTCTGAATCTTTCTAAGAATATTCGCTAGATCATAGAAGCCAAAATACGATTGGCAGGTAAGCTTGATGACTCATTTATTAAATATTTGTCAGGTATGGGGAGAAGTTCTTACTCAAAGAAGAGGAGAGCTAAGAGAATGAGAATTTGCTACAAGTGTGCAAGATGGAATTGCAGCACACGCTATAAAAACATTGGATTTGCATCCATAAATCAAGAAGACAAAATTAAATTCAAAAAGGATGGATTGAGTAAGGAGCCTTTGGATAATATCCTACAGACTCTTTAGAAGCATCATTGTGAATAAGTTCAACATACTCTTTTAGATTTATAGGAACTATTCAAAGAAGAGAAGTAGCATTATAGTCTAAGGAATCTGACGTTAAAAGACTCTATTTGCCAGTTAATAATAAAATTGGATGGGAAGCCTATCCTCGACTCATAGAAAGCGTTTAATCCGTTACTGGATGTAAAATCAGAGAAAGATGTGAGTCAAAATCATAACTACTATTCATAATCAGGTATATTACTAATTTTTTTATTTTTCAATGCATTATTTTTCTACATCTTGCAGTACTTTTTGACTTTTTAGCATCCGGATTTTATTTTCTTGCTGATTTTTCTACTGTCGATAACTTTTTAATCTTTTAATGTTTGCTTTTAGTTTTTTAATGTTTTCTTTTTGACATTTATACATACAGCATCGATTATTTTTTATTTTTATTATTATTTTTGTTTTTCTATCAATAATTATTTTATCCCATTAAATTGTTCTTTTACTCTTCTAGTTTTTTTATATGCACATTCATTATTGTCAATATGCACACAACTCTTTCGAGGGATCTGTGAGAGAAAATGACAGAACTCTCAACACGCAAATTCAAAACTATTTGTATTTTTTGTAGTCCAAACTCTGGCAAGAAAAGAGAGTATTTAATAGAAGCTAATGAACTTGGTAGGATTTTAGCTGAACCAAAAATTGATTTGGTGTTTGAGGGAGATTGTTTAGGGTTAAGGGGTTGTGTCACAAATTCTGCATATATTAGAGGTAGCAAAGTTCTAGGAATAGTTCTAAAGGCTTTTGCTCGAAATAAACATATTACTAGTGGAACTATAGATAATGAGTTACAAGTTATAAGCATGTACAAACGAATGACATACATAAATCTCAATGCTGATACTTTTATCGCATTACCTGGTGGTTTAGAAACATTTAAAGATATCTTCACCTTGCATCCTGGACCCAAATAACTGTTCTTCAAAAGCTATTGGGATTACTTAATGTTGTTGGTTTTTATAATAGTTTGCTATCTTTTCTCAATCATGCTGTGGAATAGGGTTTTATGATACCAGTGAGTCGATGTATCATAGTCTCTACTTCAACTATTGATCAATTGATTGATCAATTGCAAAACTTTAAATCCAAACCTGATCCATTGATGGCGCAGGTGGTTTGGCACCCCAGGGCCAATAGCAGTAAGAAGCGAGGACTAGATTTGACTCTTTGGTTGTAATTTCCCCAATTCTTTTAGTATTTCTTATCACATTTTTTTTATTTTTTATTTTGTTTGTTGCACTTGATCAAGCAAAGTTTTATGTTCGATTCACTAAATATAAGATGGCTGAGTAAAGAGTTACTTTTATACTATTGATACGCATCTTAAATTTCTGTGATTTTCCTTTAAAAAAAAATACTAACTAGCTAGCTAACTAACTAACTCACTGAAGAGTTGTTTATACAAGATGACAAAGTAAAGAGTATTTTTTGTGCTCTTGATACGCATCTGTATTTTTTTTTTTCTTTCTTTTCCTAGTTTCCAAAATTAAAAATTAAAAAAAATAATAAATACAAAAAAAAAAAATTGATGTTTTCTTTTTATGTGATTAGTTTCTCATACTTGCTTTTAGTTGTTTCATGATGTTTTATGGGAAACAAGGAAGTGGAATGCACGTCCTGCTTACAATTTGAAATCTACTTTTCTACAAGAGGGAGTATTTTATTTCTTTTGGTTTGTTTCTTTGACATTGAGAATAATGTCAATTGCAAGTTTGGGGGAGGTTTAGTTTATTTTTTGTTTTCAATCATTTGTTTTGTGTTTTGATGAGTAAATTTAAAATTTTTACTCTTTTATTGATAAAATATGCTTATGTTAAATAATTTGATGAAAGGCCAATGATTGATTACAATTAGTATTTGTGGATTATTTATTAAAGTATTTTAAGTTGAGCAACTATTTTGGATAAGAAATTAACTTTTATTAAGATTATATTTTGCTTTGCTTTGCATTATATTGATTGCATTGAATTTGTATATGCTTACTTAGATAAGGTTTCTACACATTTTTTATCTTTATTTGTCTCATCTATCTTAGAACATGTTTTTGCAAACTTTTAAGGCAAATTTTAAATTCATCTTAAAAGAGAGATATGATTTAGGCATTATTTGTTTAGCCTATTACTTGTATCCACCCTTATTTTAAATTTTTTTTCTAATTTACCCCTTTGTGCCTTGATAATTTTAGCTTTCTTTTCTTTGTTAATTAATCTTAATTTTTATCATTTACCCTATTTGTGAGATAATTTTGTCAAGTTTACATTCTAATGAAGAAAAAGAAATTATTGAAGTTTTAAAAGAAAATAAGGATCTCTAATAACTAAGAGTATTATTCATTGTAAAAGATCACCTTCTGCTTAAAATAAGTTTGGGGGAAAGCAAGAAAATTGAATAAAATAAAAGTTAGTAATTCTTGCTTATCCTTAAAATGATGTTGGTAAAAAAAAAGGGGGGGGGGGGTGTTGGGTGGGTGGGTGTTGTGGTTTAAAAGAAGACAATATTGAAGAATAATGGTGCTTAAGATGAAAATGATCCTTCATTAATATAATCCCTTTATTTAAGCTATTAATTTTCTTTTGTAAACTTGGCATAATTATCTTAATTTTATTCATTTAGCCTTTTCTTTGTTCAACCAAAAAACCTTGTGTTAGCCCCATTACAAGCCTAGTCAATACCTATTGATCTCTCTTGATTTGTGAATTCCATTAGTGAAGATTGTTTGCATTAATATGCTTATAAGATTTGTACATCCATTTTACATCTTTTGATAGAGGTATTTAAAGATATCAGTGTGTATATACCTATCTGAAGTGCAATAATTTCTTTGCGGTTGATTTAATGGATGGTTATTCAAGGCATGATTAAGATAAGAATTATTTTGAACATGAGATAGAAGCTTGACTTACAATACTATTGATATGTTATTTGTAAATATTAATTTCTTGAGACCTTTGAAAAATTATTCAAACTAAGCATGAGAGGATTAAATTTCTTTTTTGAAATAAATATTTGAAAGTTTAGAGTTTTATAAGTGTTTATGGGTATCACTATTGGAAACTCTCATGAGATTATAACTCGTCCTTTATGGAACACCTAGGAATTTAAAGGCTTGTTGCATATGTTAAATGCAATCGTAATTTCCTACGAAAGTGGATTAGTTTAGATTTTGAATTTTCTTTTGCTTGAGGACAAGCAAAAACTTAAGTTTGGGGATATGATAACTCTATATTTTTAGAGTTATTTTATTTGTTTAAACTCAAATTTTAACTTAGTTCTCAAGAATGCAATAATATTATTAATTATTTTTAAAAATAAATAGTTCTACAATTTATAAATAAATTATAATATATTTTTAGTATTTTTATTTTATTTTTATATATCAAAATGATATCACAATGATGCAATAATATCATGACTCAGGCGATGATGTCATTTTATAAATGATGCAGATGATGATGTCATGAAATAAATGATGCAGACGATGATGTCATGAATTAAATGATGTAGGTGATGATCTCATGAAAATAATGATGCAATCAATGATGCAATATGATTGAAAATAAAGATGGAATTTGCCTATAAATAGACATTACCTCTCTTGTCCAAAATCATAACTCAAAATAGAATGAACAGTAGATATAGATAGAAGTTACATATATTTTCTTAGAGTAGATTTCTTTTATTGTTATTTTGATCAAGATGAGGAGTTTTTGGAACTTGAGTTCATCAAAGATTGTATCCCAAAACAAGTTCCTTCTAAACTCTATTCTTGAATTTAATTATAAATTATTATTATGTTTATTATTTTTATTGTTAATTTAATTGTTTCTTCTCTTTTAATTATGAATAGCTAAATTTATCTTTTTAGGATCTAGATGTAATCTTTTGATTTGCATATGATTATTTATATTTAATTGATTAGGTTTGATTATTCAAATTAATCTTTTATCTTAGAATTTAATACTTATAATTAACTGGCCATTAATTGCATCATTTAAGATATTGTGTGAAGTAGCGAGAGTGGAAACACAATATTAGTTTATTAGGATAATTGACCTAGGGAATATATTGCTTAGAGATAAGAATACTCCTTTGTGATTATTAAAAGGATTTCTATAAAACTTTATGGATTTGTATTAATTGTTTATGGTCATGAGAGTAGACATAAGGTTAATACGAGCACACATGTTGTATTTTCAGAGAGAACATCATATAATTTAGGGAGATCTAATAATTAATTTCAGCAAAAATAATCCAATCTAAAAAAATATAAAGAAATCATAGGTAATCAATTGATGAATTCTAAATCCTAGGCCTTTAATCTTCTTTTAAATTAATCATCGTTTAATTTCATTAATTTTAATTTAGTTTGAAATATAAATTTTCATAATTGATTTTCTAAATAATAAAGTAATCTTAAAATTGGTACTTGACAACTCTTTCCTCGTGGGATTGACATTTTACTTAAAAAAAATACTATATTACTTGTTCTTGACCTGTGCACTTGCAGAAATCGTGCAACATCTTTTTGTTCATGATTCCAAATCTTGGGGCAAGGATCTTATCAGAGACATTTTTAATGATCGGGATGCTAGGCTTATTATTAGCATTCCTCTTAGTTCTCGTTTTGTGGAGGATAATTGGTTTTGGTGTCATGATTCTAAAGGAAATTTTTTGGTGAAGAATTGTTATCGAGCTATCAGGGGTGATCCAGATGATTGTAGCAATGGTACTTGGTCTAAAATTTGGAGTTTGAGGATTCCAAATAAAGTGAAAATTTTTTTTTAGAGTCTTAATGTGCAGTGTTTGCCTACAAATGCAATGCTACAGCACTGTCGGGCTCTGGTGGATGGTCACTATCCTCTCTGTTCCAATCATTTAGAAATGCCAATTCATGTTTTTTGGTTCTGTGAGGTTGCGAGTCTCTGTTGGTAATTCTCAGGTTTAAGGGTGAGGAGTTTTGATGATATTCTTAACTGGTTGCATATTAATTTATACTCTCTTTCCCAAGATGATAGTGCCTTGTTTTCGGTAATCTTGGAATAATAGAAACAATTGGGTTTGGAATTCAAAGAGAAGGCGACCGCTTTCAATTCTAAATGCTGCTGGTCAGTATCTTGAGGAATGGAAATCGGTAAGGTCTATCACTGTTTTCCCTCTTAATTATGAACCTGAAGTTGTTGATGGTGATGTAGTTTAGACAAGGCCGAGAGTGAATGCGATGAAGCTTAATGTTGATGCAGCTCTATTCTTTGATGAGGCTGCTACTGGTTTGGGTTGGGTTCTTAGGAATTCAGATGGTGTGTTTCTTAAAGCTTGTTCTATGCACATGAACAGTCTGATGAATCCAGTTGAGGCTGAAGCTTTGTCCATCCGAGAAGCGTTGAGCTGGGTTCGTGATTTGCAGGTTGATAATCTTGTTGTGGAATCGGATGTTATACAGGTTGTTCAGCTATTGTGAAAACCTGGTGCTGTTTTAGCATTGGGATTAATTATTGATGATTGTCTTGACTTTTTGAAACACTTTAATGATGTTAGTGTTAGATTTGTTAGGAGATCAGCTAATGAAGCTGCTCACAGATGTGCTAGGGCGGCTCATTACATGTCTAGCTCAAAGGAATCGTCTTCTATTCCTTTATTTTTATCCTTTGTCATTGCTTTTGATTGTTCTCATTAATGAAGTTGT
Source organism: Reutealis trisperma (assembly GCA_947687605.1). Lineage (NCBI taxonomy): Eukaryota > Viridiplantae > Streptophyta > Magnoliopsida > Malpighiales > Euphorbiaceae > Reutealis > Reutealis trisperma. The sequence goes on from CANTUT010000010.1 coordinate 2,136,072, forward strand.
CCTTATTTATAAAAAATAAGAACATAAAAAAATAAAAAAAAAGAGGAGAATTTTTTTTCTTTTTTTTTTTAATTTTTCAGTAAAGCAAAATTGATAAAATTATGAATAAGTAATGCCAAACTTTATTATAATCTTAGTATTTTGAAAAAAAAAATTAATGAGAAATTCTAAATGAAATTATTAGTTTAAAAGATAATAATTTGGTATATGGGTTTGTCTATATAAGAGTTTAAAAGTATTTAACTGAATAGATAATATATTATTTTACTTAATGAAAGTGCCCATTAAGTGGCTTAGAATAATAAAATAATTTTTTTTTGAACTAATTATTTTTCTTAAAAATTTGTATGAAAGAAAACTAAAAAGTAAAACTAATTTTGAAATAATATTTTATGCAAAAATATTTTATGTATGCATGCAAATATTCTAAAATATTTTATGTATGAGATTATGCAAAGCATGATATTTGACTAAAATAAAATAAATTAGAAAATTATGATAAAATGTATCTATCAATTCCTTTACTTTCTTTTTCTAACATATTTTTGAACATAAGAATATCATTTAAAATTGTAAAAAATATTTATCTTTTTTCAATATTGTATATATATTGTCTTCTAAAGTATATTCATATATTTATATAGAATCTAAAATTATTTTGTATCATCAGTATAATTATATTATACATGCACGGATATATAATTTAGATAATATTTATTATGTATAATTACATTTTTGTTAAATTTTTAGATTTTCACATGAAAATTTAACTTAACTTAGAATCAATAATTAAAGTGAATTTAATAATTAAGTTATATAAATATTGCTCCATGATAATCTTAAAAGTCAACTAATAACATTTCCAACTCATGGTATTTATTTGAGAAGTTTTATATCATTTTAATTGAAAACTTCATTTAATATAAAAATATATAATTTTATGCTTAAGTAACAAAAAATTTATTATTAAATCTTTAATAAAGAATAAATTGAAAGTTTAAAATAATTATTTATATTTCAAACGAGTTAGAATAAGTCATAATAAGAATCAACGTGCGAAACACGTAAAAAAAAAAATCTCCCGTCAAAATTTGGAAATTAAGCAGTAGCTAGAAAGAAAATGCATGCACGAATCTCTCGTCAAAATTGGCTTTATCTTCAGTTTCAATTATATTAAACTTATTTCATACGATTGTGTTGGTCTTGACGCTACAAAACTGGACTAGTTAGCTAAGTCCACAGCATTGACGATCTTCATTTCTCCCATCAGATTTTCAATTCCCCTTTGTTAAAGCATGCGATATTTGTCTCAAATGCGATGTTGGTCTCAAACTCTATTAAATATTTACTTATTATCTACTAAATTTTTTCTACATCATATGCATATACTAATCTAATTAGATAAGAACACCAAAAAAAAAAAAAATATATTTTCATTAGGAAAAATAAATAAAAGAGTTATATTAGCTAAATTATATTATCACTTATTAATTCAGTTTATGAAATAAATCTATACATTTGGTGTAGATAATAATTTTTCCTTCTTATTGAACTCAATTAAATATTTATCTCCAACTTTTTTGGGATGGAAGTTCTTTTATGGTATAAATTTACATTTGTAACTTAACAAACTATATTTAACTAAAATAATTCGAACTTAACACTGTGATTAACTTCTTTTTTTTTTTTTTTTTTTTTGAGGGAATCAAACTGTGATTAACTTAATTGACTTATAAAAAGTAATGTTACTGGCAAAATTAATTATACCTTTCAATTTCCAAGTTGCTTGTCAGCTTAATTGTTTATCCGTGGCCGTAGGGACAACGGGAAAGTAGGAAGCTGGACGTCAGTTTTGCTAGTCTATATATACCAAATATATAGTAATAACCAGAACTACACAATTTTTTGGAAAACACAAATATGGATTACTGGCAACTACTGCTTTTTTGAATTTTGTTACAAAATTTGAATTGAGGGTTTATAAGCATAAATTAGCTTAGGTAAATTCATTAGCTAATTAATCGGAAGAAGATGAAAGGCCAGCAAATATTGCATTTGGTTACAATACTATGGCTAGTCTCCGTTTTGCTGTTCACAAACACTCATGGAAACCCAATAGATAATAATCTGCAACACGCCGACAGAAGAGTGCTCGCCACTGAAAATCCAGGTAAACTAACAACTTACTTCTTTTTATCCAACGGATTTTACTCGTTCTGTGTTTATCATATTTCGAAATATATATATATATATAACTTTTCTGAAGTGCTTCGCAACGATGATCTCCATTATAATTTGTTGCCACTCATTTTAAAATAATTTGATTTGTAAATATTTAGACTTTAAATATTAGTATAAATGCTATATGATATGTAAATAGTTTAAATACATATTATATGATATTATTTTTTAAATTATAATACAAGTTAGATAATAAAATTTCTTTATAAACTACTTTTTTAGTGTAAGCTGCTTTCTTTTTATTTAGTTTTTCACTTTTTACTAATATTTTTATAATAGATACTCAAACACCTCTTGATAATGTAATATATAATTATTTATGATAAATATACTTTTATATTAAAAATAATATACTTATAAATCTCATATCTCATAAACTTATGATATATTTGAATTAATTTGAATAGTACTAATCTTCAATATTGATAGTTGAAACTCGGCTATATATAGCATAAAGAATTAAAAAAATTAAATTTAAATTAAGTATTTCTATGTTGATAGTTAAATCTCGGCTATAATATAAAAATTAAAAAATAAATATTAAATTTAATATTTATAAAATTGCAAATAAATTTTGTTTAAAGAAGAACATACCATTATTAAAAAAAACTTTGATATTTGATAATGTAATAATAAGATCTTGCTCATTATTATTAAATAAACTATCAATTAGTGTACCTTATTTTTCTACTGCATCTTCCCATATAATCAAAAATAATTTTTCTAATAGAATTTATCAAAATCAAATTAAAATTTCTTTAACTAGTTATTATTAATATTCGAATAATCAAAATTAAATTAGAATTTCTCTAACTTTTTAATATTCAAAATAATATAAAAAAAGACATAAATTATTCCAATTGACTTTATTTATACAAACTATTATTTTTTTTTTAAAACATACAAATAATTACTAATAATTAATATAACTAATTTTAAAATTTATAGTGGGACAAAGCAATTATTTACACAATGAAAGTCAAATTAGAATTTCTCTAACTTGTTAATATTCAAACAATCAAAATCAAGTTAGAATTTTTCTAAATTCTAAAAAATTTTATGCTTTTTTTTTTAATGTTTTTTGAATATGAAGTTTTTAGCAAGCTTCTTAATGTTTTTTTTTTTAAATATTGAGAAGCTTACTCAAAAAAAAAAACTTTTTAATATTAAAAAAACATAAAAAACCATAATTATTCTAATTGAATGCTTTTCTTTGTGTAAATTAAATATCATTAATTATATATTAAATAATAATTATTTTATTCATTCTTCTTCTAATAGAATTCATTCTCTCTTTATTTAAATTAAATTAATATAATTAGATAATTAAATTATTTAATTATAATAATTATAATTATAAATTTGCAATATAATTAATTATATATTAAATAATAAATATTTTTTTTCTTATTCTAATTGAATTCATTATTCCTTATTTAAATTAAATTAAATATGATTGGACAATTATATTATTTAATTATTAAATCACCATATTACTTATTATAAATGCACAATAAAAAAACTTATATTTTGTCTTTTTACTTTAAAATGATAATTTAATAACTTTCTTATTCTATATGCCTTAGTATTAAGAAATAAATATTTTGAAACGGATATATATATATATATATATATATATATATATATATATATATATATATATATATATATATATATATATATATATATATATATATATATATATATAATTTTGATGTAGAGAAATATAGTAGTCAATTCATCTTTTAATGGAGAAATAAAAGAGAGTAAAATTAATAAAAAAAAAATCTCCTTAACTCTAAAACAATAATTATTTTAGCAAAATAATTAATTACAATTTGTAATATGTTCTGTTTATTTTTTTAATTTATTGATAATTTTAACAAAATTTTAAAGGTTTCATAAGCATCGATTGCGGGGCGGATGACGATTATGTAGACGAAGAAACGGGCATATTCTACAAATCCGATACAGATTTCATAAGCACTGGAAAAAATCAGGATACATCACCAGAGTACAATGGTCCTGATCTTCCGCCGCAGTTTAAGAACCTAAGAAGTTTTCCACAAGGAAAAAGGAACTGTTACACTCTAAAACCTGAACAGGGCAAAAATCATAGTTACCTTATCAGAGTTTTCTTCATGTACGGAAATTATGATGCCGAGAATCAAATTCCCAAATTTGATCTCTACGTCGGAGTTAATTATTGGGCAACAGTTCAATTAACAACTGCATTTAATTGGCTTTTTTTTGAGACATTTTTTTTTTCTTCCGATGATTTGATTTACGTATGTTTGGTAAACACCGGTTTTGGAATACCTATAATCTCAGCAGTGGAATTACGGCTTTTGAATAATTCCATTTATTTAGTTGAGAATGGGTCACTAGCAAGCAATCGGTATGATATTGTCTATCGATATGATCTTGGCAATCCAACCAAAGTTTCTGCCAGGTAATTAAATTCGCTACAAATTTTATCTAGTTTTGGCAATAATGATACTTTTCTAGAGCCATGAAATTACTAGTAAATCATAAAAAAAGAATTTACACTACCAAAACCCATTTTTATAATCAAAATCAAACTTTGTTATTAAAATTTACATAAATGTCCTACTCTTATCTTTTTTTTTTTTTTTTATTTTTTTTTATTTTTAGTATTGCAATTTTTAATTACTGATTCGGAATGGACGATTCAGGTACAAGGATGATGTGTACGATCGCTTTTGGCATCCATATTCAGTCTCTGATGGGGTTTCAATTAACACCGTAGCTGAAATTGACATATGGAGCAGCAATAATTCGAATAAAGTACCCCTTGAAGTTCTTAAAAATGCTGTCCAGCCAAAACATAACGACAGTTCATTGAATTTTTCATTTAGGCATACCTATTCCTCGCGTGATTTTTATGTCTACTTTTACTTCGCTGAGATCGCAGAAACTACACGAAGAAGAGAGTTCACTATTACTCTCAACGAAGTAAACTATGGGCCTTTTACACTTGAATATTTGAAGCCGTTAACTGTATGTTCACTTAAAACACCAGTACCAATTTCACAAACTATTAACTTTTCAATCGATTCAACGTTGAAATCTGACCTACCACCCATCCTCAACGCCTTTGAGATTTGTTTCGTTAGTCAGCTCCCTCTTTCACCAACAAATCCTGCTGATGGTATGCAGTATGCTCTTTTTATACTCTGTCATCATAACAAGAACTGGATTTGATTCAGACATTAATTTGTTCTTCCTTTAAATTATGGGCGGCATGCAGTTGATTCTATTACAGCCTCCAAGCAAGCATACAATATTACACGAGATGACTGGCAAGGTGATCCATGTGTGCCCAGAAATTTTGTATGGAGTGGTTTGAGGTGCAGCTATGTCCAGAGTCATCCAAGGATCATCTCTCTGTAAGGGCACTTTCAAATTATATATTTAAATAGAAGGGACTGAAAAGTTATTTAAAAAATAATTTTATTTTACTTAAGAACTATTTAATTCATTTTTGAAGAAGAGGGTGTTTTTGTACCAAAATCTCCAACTCTTAGTTAAGCTTAGTTTGGGAGATGAAATAGAAAAAGGGAAATGAGTACACACTATGGCATAACTTAGCGGTAAATACATATTTTTATGAGTAATAAAGTCAAGATCAATTCTCTCCTCCTCAACTATTAAAAAAAAAAAGGGATAAATCAAAGTTATTCTTTGTTTTGAAAATGCTGACACATTAATTATTCTATTAACCCTATATTTTCATTTCAAATTGAAAAAATAATAAATAATTTCTTTTTATTAATAATTGATACCATTTTGTGGTTGAATTATCCAAACATGAAATAATTACTTAGAGTTTTTTTTTTTCCTTTGTCATGCTCCTAACTAAGCCTTATAGTAATATTTGAGCGCATGCAGGAACCTCACCTTAAGTAATTTGACCGGAGAGATAGCTTCATCACTCTCCAACCTCAAAGCTTTGCAATCTTTGTAAGTATTAATCAGGGTTAATTGCAAATAAATTCACAACTTTTTATGAAGTTTTCAATTTAATCACGGCTTTTTAATTTTTGCAATGTCATCAAAATACTTTTTATTCTTTGCAAATCAATGCATGAAAAGTAGACACTGTTTAAATTAGTCCCACGTAACATAATGAGATTGTTTAATTTAACAACATAGGATCCACATAGGATAACATTAAACGTGGGATCCATATTTATTAACATGTAATATGGATTTTGCTACTTCACCTAAGCACTTCCGGATGCTACCAACCGTGCCGTCTGCCATTATATAGAGTCGCAGGTGGCTGCAACTTGGCAGCATAAATTTTTATTTCTTTATTAAAAACTCTGTTTTCTTTTGTCCTTTTCAGGGATTTATCAAACAATGATTTGACTGGAGCAATACCGGAATTTTTAGCACAACTATCAAATTTGACCGTCCTGTAAGTTAATCAGGAGTTAATTAGGTTTGCATAATTAACTGTCAGTTTTTTCGCCATAGAATAGATAGACCATTATAGTTGCACTCTTTGCAGGAATTTAACTGGGAACAAGTTCACAGGCTTAATCCCCCACTCACTCATAGAAAAGTCTGAAAATGGAACATTGCTACTCAGGTTTGGCGTGTTCAATAACTCAACTAATCAATTTCACACGATAAAAAATTCAGAATTCTAAATGAATTTTCATTCATATTATCAAACACCTAAAGTGTAGATTATAAATGAATTTCTTAAAATTTATGCTCGTATCCAATTTAGCTAGGTAATTAAATTATAGTAAAATCCTTATGTCACGCTGATTTCAATAATATTTCAAAATCACAATTGGGATTGTATTAGCAAATTAAATATTACCAGAACTCATATATATCTGATAGAATAATTAATTTATACGCACCGTTTTGATTAGTGTTTGATAAAATAGGTTTGTTAGTTTGTTAAGTTTGTTAGCTTTTCTGTTTTGCCAGCTCAGCTGGGTTAGTTACAGCCTTTTCTTTTTCTTCCTAGACTTGTATATAAACAAATTTGTCTCGATTATTCTAGATATAATAATAATCAGTAAAATTCTTTTTTTTGGCTTCTTCAGTAAGTTTCTCTCTATGTTTCTTTAATCTTCCTTCCATGGTGTTTTGTCCATGATTTGTTCAATATCTTTGATAATCTTTTTCTGAATGCTAGCTGGGAAAGAAATCCAAATCTATGCAAAACAAATTCCTGTGAGGAAAAAAAGCACAGTTTTCTTGTTCTGATTATCGCATCAAATATATCAATTATAGTGCTTTTCCTCTTGTGCATTATAGCTGTTGTTTGGAAAATGAGAAGACAAGGAGGTGATTTCCTTCTCTTCCTTCCAGATTTGTACATTGAAATTTTGATTCTTTCGACCTTTTGTGGGAATTGTATTTATTTATTATCTTTGTGGTAGAGACAGATGCAGTTGAATCCAGAAAGGAACCATTGATTAAATCAAAGAATCAGTACTTCACATACACTGAAATTGTTAGTATTACTAGTAACTTGAGAAAGATTATTGGAGAAGGGGGATTTGGAAAGGTCTATCTAGGCAAAGTGCAAGATGGCATTGAAGTTGCTGTAAAATTGCTGTCTCAAACATCAACACAAGGCTACAAGGAATTTAAATCAGAGGTTAGGTTATAATACATAAATTAATGCCAGTTGAAAGGGTATATATATATATATATATGCACTAAACAATTCCCATTGCAGGTTCAACTCTTAATGATTGTTTATCACAGAAATTTAGTGTCCCTCATTGGTTACTGTGATGAGAATGAAAATAAGGCACTAGTTTATGAATACATGGCGAATGGAAACTTGCGACAACATTTGTATGCAGGTAATTAAGATAATTAATTATAATTCCATTTTCAGTCTATTTAAGTAATTAATTGCTGATATAAATTTGCTGCAGAATCAAGCACTCATGTTTTGAGCTGGATAGACAGACTTAAAATTGCAGTAGATGCAGCGCATGGTACCAATTATCTATTGCAAACTATATACTTATCTTCAATTTTGATGATCTCTTAATTAATTAGATAGCTAGCTTAATTAATTTGCTGAACTTGTAGGATTGGAATATCTACATAATGGTTGCAGGCCACCAATAATCCACAGAGATTTGAAAACTTCTAATATATTATTGGATGAAAGCCTCCTAGCAAAGATATCTGATTTTGGGCTGTCTAGATTTTTTGCAACCGAGAGAGACACTCATGTAAAAACAGGTCCTGCTGGCACATTTGGATATGTTGATCCTGAGTAAGTATTTAAACTTCGTAACTTTTGGTTATATGTCGTAATATAAAAAATAATAGGATGTGATCAAATGCATTTTAAATTTAATTTAAATATGTAATTATTATCAAACACAACTAATATTCATTTATTCAAATATGTTGTGTAAGTCTAATAATTTATTTTTCTGCATACAGATTTTATGAAACAGGAAACTTGAATAAGAAAAGTGATGTCTACAGCTTTGGTATTATTCTATTTGAGTTGATAACTGGAAAGCCTGTAGTAATAAAAGACGTCGAATATAGCACACACATCCTTAAATGGGTTGGTCCTATGATCGAAAGTGGGGATATAGGGGGCATTGTGGATCCAAGGTTACAAGGTGAATTCAACACTAATTCTGCTTGGAAAGCTGTGGAGATAGCAATGTCCTGTGCACTACCAACTGCAAGACAGAGGCCGGACATTAATTATGTACTGGCAGAATTAAAGGAATGTTTGGCTGTGGAGGTTGCATCAGAAACACCGATAATAAGGACTAAAAACAACATTACAGCATTCAGCAATTCACTTCAGATGACCTTCCCTAGTGCTAGGTAGAAACTAGCTTATAAAACAATAATGCATTGCTTCAGACAAGTAGCTAGCTATATATGATAAATCAAATTTTAAATTCTTAATTTCTTAACTTCTACTGTGTAAACTCACCAAGGAAAATTTTTCTTTAATTGTGAGGGGCTTTTAACACAAATACATAAAAAAGAAAAAAAATAACAAAATTATGCCCACAATGAAATTTTTACAAAACAACGCTCTCGACTTTTCTTTTTCTTACAAAATTATGCTCATGGGACTTCACGTGATTTTAGGTAAAACTGACAATGATTTTGAAACTAGAAACAAGTGACATTGGTGTAATTAAGCAAAAAACAAGCAAGTGATTTTGACATAACACGCACACATTTAGAAAGGCAAATTAAAAACTGACAATCCACTTGCTTTTAGTTGACCAGTTGTTTAAAGCTTATATATGCAGCTACTGGGAGTAGTCTTATTGTGGGATCTATTCACAGTACTCACCCTCATCTTGCTCCCATCGTTATATGCACACAGATACACAAAATTGCCAAATTTCAATTTCATAATTTAAGATTGTGTCCATATTGTTGCGGAAATTGACACCGGATTAGAGCAAAATCGCAGCTAATAATTTGAGAAAAATAATAATAAAGATTTATGGACACACAGATTTTACGTGGAAAATCCCCAAACAAATTAGGGTAAAAACCACGGGCAAAAATAGAAGAATTTCACTATGAGAATAATAGGAATTACAATCTCTATTTATAAAGGAGAAACAATTTTAATTCTCTCTTTATAATAGGAAATTAATCACTCTAACTCTCTAAATATTTTCTCTCTAACTCTCTAATTTTATTCTCAAAATGGGATGAAATTAGACCTTGTCTTCATGGCTATTTATAGCCATCCAAGAAACAAAAAATTCAAACCAATTAGTTGTTAATTGGTTGGCTTCCATTTTCTTTTTTTTGTGTGCTATTCCATTTCAAAATTTGGTGCCTCTTTTGTTGACAATTAACTAAATTTGGTGCATCTTTTGTTGACAATCTCCCACTTGAAGATTTGATTGAGGATCAATTAATCTTCACACCGTTCTCTCTATCTTGCCATTTCCATGTTGCTTACGTCTCTACTAGGCCACTGGAGGATAGACACCAAATAAACTTGTCAGTATTGACTGCCTTTGTCATAAAATCTGCCAGGTTCTCTTTCGTATGAATTTTCCGCATATTCACTGTTCCTTCTTCCACTTTCTCACGAACGAAATGGTATTGAACTCAAATGTGCTTTGTCTTTGAATGAAAAGCTGGATTCCTTGCAAGATGCAAGGCACTCTGACTGTCACAAAACAAAGAAATCTTTTCCTGTTTGTGCCCGAGTTCTTCCATTATCATTTTCAACCAGATTGCTTCTTTACTGGCTTGTGTAGCTGCTATATACTCTGCTTCTGTTGTTGATATAGCCACAACTGACTGCAGTTTTGAAACCCAGCTTACTGCTCCTCCAGCAAGAATAAACACATAACCTGTAGTGGATTTACTTTTATCCAAATCACCTGCATAATCTGAGTCAACATACCCTCTGACAGTAAAATCTAATCCTCCATAACATAATGCAGCATCTGAGGTCCCCTTAATGTATCTCAAGACCCTTTTCACAGCATTCCAATGCTTTCTACCAGGATTCGCCATGTATCTACTAACCACTCCCACTGCATGTGCAATGTCTAGTCTTGTACAAATCATAGCAAACATTAAACTTCCCACTGCTGATGCATATGGTACTCGAGACATCTCCATCCTCTCTACTTCACTGCTAGGACTCATCTTGGAGGATAACTTGAAATTAACAGGAAGTGGGGTAGAAATTGGCTTACAATCTTGCATGTTAAAGCGTCGCAAGATCTTCTTCAAATAATTCTTTTGAGAAAGCCAAATCTTCCTATTATTTTTGTCTCGGTGAATTTGCATCCCTAGAATCTTGTTTGCCGGTCCCAAGTCCTTCATTTCAAACTCCCTAGCCAACTGAGCCTTTAGTTCTCTGATATGATCTTTGTTGGGGCCTGCTACCAACATGTCATCAACATACAACAGTAGAATGATGAAATCATTATCTCCAAACCTCTTGAAATAGGCACAAGGGTCTGCATTTAATCTGCTGTATCCAAGGCTCATGATGAAGGAATCAAATCTCTTATACCAACACCTCGGCACCTGTTTGAGACCATATAGAGATTTGTTCAACCTACGAACCAAGTTCTCCTTTCCATGTTCTTCAAATCCTTCTGGTTGGAGCATATAAATTTCTTCTTCAAGATCTCCATGAAGAAAAGCAATTTTCACATCTAACTGCTCTAGGTGTAGGTCGAGAGTAGCACACATTGCCAGAACTACTCGGATTGTATTAAGTCGAACTACAGGTGAAAATATCTCATTGAAGTCTATGCCTTCTTTCTGAGCATACCCTTTTACCACCAGTCTTGCACGATATCGTTCTACTTGGTCATCACTATTTCATTTGATCTTGAAGACCCATTTATTGCCAATAGGCCTTCTTCCTTGTGGTAACTGCACAAGCTCCCAAGTCTTGTTCTTATGAAGAGCTTCCATTTCCTCCTGCATTGCTGCCATCCACTGAGATGCATCTGAACTATTCATTGCTTCTTAGAGAGTTGATGGCTCCCCTTCCTCTGTTAGAAGATAGTATGCAACATTACTCTCTCTAAAATAATCAGACTGCCAAGCTTGTGTTTTTCTTTCACGAGTTGACCGTCGAACTTCTGTAGTTTCAAACTCAACTGGTTCTCGTTCCTCAATTTTTGGTATTACTTCAGAAGAATCTTTTGAATCAGACTCTTTTTCCACCTGTACCATTGTAGTTTCTGGACCTTCATTTGAACTGCTACTATCACCTTTCTCTTGCAGCTTTCCTTCTGCAAATATCACATCCCTACTGATGACGACCTTATGGGTAGTGGGATCCCATAGGCGATACCCTTTTACTCCATCAGCATAACCCAGAAATATGCATTTTCTGGATTTTGGATCTAACTTTGTAGTTTCTTGAGTGTTTTACATCACGTACACAGGACTTGCAAATACATGGAGGTTTGAATAATCAGCAGGCTTTCCCGTCCGCATTTCTATTGGTGTTTTCAACTCAATTGCAGTTGATGATGACCGATTGATCACATAACAAGCAGTGTTGACTGCTTCTGCCCAAAATATTTTTTCTAGATCAGCAGCTCCCAACATGGCCCTTGTTCTTTCTAACAGGGTTCTGTTCATCCGCTCTGCCACTCCATTTTGTTGAGGAGTGTATGCCGTAGTAAACTGCCTCTTAATGCCTTCTTGATTACAAAACTCAGCAAACTCATTGCTGGTATATTCTCCTCCATTATCTGTCCTCAAACACTTAATCTTTTTCCCAGATTCAAGTTCTACCCGCGCTTTGAATGCTTTGAAAACTGAAAACACATCTCCCTTCCCCTTGATAGGAAATACCCAACATCTCCTGGAATAATCATCTATGAAGGACACAAAGTACTTCGCTCCTCCTAGGGATGTAACTGGTGCTTGCCATACATCAGAGTGAACTAATTCTAGAACTTTCTTGCTTCTAGAATTTGATGTGTTGAATTTTAACCTGTGCTGCTTACTTGTCACATAATACTCACAAAAAGGTAAAGACACCTTAGTGAGTCCCGGAAGTAGATTCTGTTCTACAAGAATTTTCATTCCCTGCTCAGACATATGCCCAAGTTTCTGATGCCACATTGTTGTAGATCTTTCAGTTGAACTGCTTGAAGCAACAGATGCTTCTCCTTCTTGTAGAGTCTCTCCCATCAGTATAGACAAATTTGCAGCCATTTTCTGTCCTTTCATAAGTACAAGCGCACCACGGATTATTTTCTTAGTCCCATTCTGGGTTTCGATCCTACACCCAAGATCATCTAGTTGTCCTTCAGATAACAAATTCTTTTGCGAGCCCTCTACATGTCGCACGTTTTGAATAGTGCGAATTGTACCATCATACATCTTCAACTTGATGGTTCCAATACCGACAATCTTCAAGGCATGATTATTTACTGTGTACACAGATCCTCCTGAAATAGCTTCATAATGATGGAACCACTCTCTCTGAGAGGTCATATGAAATGAGGCTCTAGAGTCAATGAGCCATACATCAGCAAATCTTTTTCTGCCTTCTGAAGTCATCGCTGCTTCACAACACAAAACTTCACCTTCATTTGAGGTAGATGCTATATTTCCATGAGGACTAGAATTTTTATTTAAACTCCAGCAATCCTTCTTCAGGTGACCCTTCTTGCCACAATGGTAGCACTTCATGTTCTTCTTACTTCTTGATTTGGACCGACCATGATTTTGGCTCCCACTTGAGCCACGTTCCATTAATCTCCCTCTCATCATCGTTAGCGCCTCCGCTTGCTGCGAACTGACCAATCTGTCTTGCTTATTTTTGCGCCGATTTTCTTCTTCCAAAATAGTAGCTGCAATATTATCGAAAACTAGATTGTCTGTATTGTTTGTTAGATTGATGATGAGTTGATCATATGAATCTGGTAGACTTTGAAGTAGAAGTTCAGCACACTCTTGTGACTCTATTTTATAACTCAGCAATGTGAGTTGAGAAAACAGAGTATTCAAGGTGTTAATGTGCTCCGTCACTGAAGTAGATTCTGACATCCGTAGAGTGTATAATTTCCTCTTAAGAAAAATCTTGTTGTGAAGTAACTTGGCCTCGTATAATTTTTCGAGATGATCCCAAATCTCTTTTGCTGTTTTCTTCTCCTCTATGCTAGACAATATCTCATCCGCAACTGCCAGATGAAGATTTGCAATAGCATTCCCATCCATTTCATTCCATTTGTTGTTATCTGTGATCTCCGCTGGCCTGTTGCTAATGGCCGCCAGACAATTATCTTTTCTCAAGATAGCCTTCATCTTTAATTTCCACAGTGAGAAATTTCTCCCGTTAAATTTTTCAATCTCAAATTTTGCCACCATTGCTTCTATCATGAACTTTTGAGCAAATCTAGCTCCCACTATTTCACGTAAATAGTAACTGTATACTGGAATAGTGACCGTAGTCCGTGAACAATACACCAGGTAAGTTCCCAGGAAAGAGAGGTGGGTCACAATGGACACACTTAAATACCAAGTCTTTCCTTAGCCAAAACTTTTCCTAGACATGTATTTTCACACTACCACACTTATTTCCAACTTACCCGTGAATAGTGCCAAATTGTATAGTACCTCAGAGTACTATTCGCAATAATAATTTTTCAAGAAAAATTTTTCTGATGTGGAAGATCAGTTAAAACTGAAACCACAGAGCATACTCTTATTTTTTCAAGAAAAATTAAAACCAATAGCTCTGATATGACTTGTTGCGGAAATTGACACCGGATTAGAGCAAAATCGCAGCTTATAATTTGAGAAAAATAATAATAAAGATTTATGGACACACAGATTTTACGTGGAAAACCCCCAAACAAATTAGGGTAAAAACCACGGGCAAAGATAGAAGAATTTCACTATGAGAAAAATAGGAATTACAATCTCTCTATTTATAAAGGAGAAACAATTTTAATTCTCTCTTTATAATAAGAAATTAATCACTCTAACTCTCTAAATATTTTCTCTCTAACTCTCTAATTTTATTCTCAAAATGGGATGGAATTAGGCTTTGTCTTCATGGCTATTTATAGCCATCCAAGAAACAAAAAAATTCAAACCAATTAGTTGTTAATTGGTTGGCTTCCATTTCCTTTTTTTGTGTGCTATTCTATTTCAAAATTTGGTACTTCTTTTGTTGACAATTAACTAAATTTGGTGCATCTTTTGTTGACACATATCCCTCATTTTCTCATTTTGATTTTGTTATTGGCTAATGTCTTCCATACATTATTATTATTATTATTATTATTATTATTATTATTATTATTATTATTATTATTATTATTGTGTGTTTAAAAAAAAATTGTTCAATCTTAATAACTATCTCCTAAGTTTTCACTTAACTAATTTATTTGTCAAAATTCTAATTTATCACTTAATTAATTTATTTGTGAAACTTTTCATTTAATTTATTATAAAATATTAAAAATTATTTAATTTATTCATGAAATATATAATTTTAAACATCATAAAATATTTTAAATAATTTTTAATCAATATTTACATTGTAATATTTTTTTTATCTAATAGAAACTCAAACAATAATATTAAACTCCTTATCTCTTATACCTTCAATATAATGTTTAAAAAAATCCACTAATTTGATATTTGAAGTATTTTTATGAGAAACATATTTTATTACAGTATATAATTGCATAGCACAGTACATTTCGTTGTAGCTTACTCAATTAGTTAGTTAGTCAATATTGTTAGATTAGCTAAATAGTTAGTGCTTAGTCAGCAAGTTGTCAGTTAGATAGTTATGATTTCTGTTAGTTTGTTAAGATTATACAACTCATATGGAGCAGGTGTTTATAAGCACCAATTGTGTAATTTCCTTTGTAGTGAGAATCAATGTAGTTTCAGTTTCTTAACATGGTATAAGCAAGTTCTCTTGCTTCTATTACTTTCTCTCTCTTCCTCAATTATTTTCTTCTCTTTTCTCAGCCACTTTCTCGTTTGCCAAACACCATAGCCCTAATTGATTTCTAGCAATTTCTTCAGTCAAATCATATCAAGTTGCTTAGTTTTTCATTGTGAATTCAAAGATTTAGTCTGTTAAACAAGATTTTTTTTTTCTCTTCTTCATCAATTTCAATCAAATTCTTTTCCCAAGAAGAACTCTAATTCTCTCTCTGTCTTTGAGTAGCTATGGCGAACCCTAAATCCCTCTCATTAATTCTACCCTCACTCTTTGCCATCGCCTCTGCAGAAGTCTTCTTTGAGGAACATTTGAATGATGGATGGGAAAAGAGATGGGTTGTACCTGATTAGAAGAAAGATTAAAACAAGGCCGGTATGTGGAATTACAATTCCGACAGGTGGAATGGAGATCTCACTTCCATTTACCAAACAAATTTGTGAAATTTTTTCTCTTCGATCTCAGTCTTTGTTTTTGAAATTTCATTTTACCAAGCTTATTTCTCAGCCTTTGTTTTTCGATATCATCAGTTTTTTTTTTCATTGATCAGCCTATTTCTTGTTCTTCTCGATTGATCTAGTGATGTACTTGTTAATGGATTTATGTCTTTTGCAATGGGATTCAATTCTGTTATTGATGGGATTCTTCAAGATTACAGAGATTTGTATTCTATAATGCATAATGATCTTCACAACTTCAAAATCTGAGTTTGTGGCTTCTTCTTCCCCAATGTTGGCTTCTACTCTATAAATTTTCTGCGAATTTCCCTCTGAATTTTCTAGTCAATCAACCACATATTCTTTTGCTTTAATTCTCATTAATTACAGCACTTGATCATCATCCTATGAAATTTTTTTTTTGTTGCTCTCTGTTTTTCATCAAATCAGTTCTTTGATCAATTTCTTCTTGAGATTCTTTTGTTTTTAGTTTGATCTGAATTTTTGTTTCATCATCTTCAAATTGATAAATTGATTCTTATTATGATTCTTGATTCAACAATTTAGGTCTGATTCAAATTTGATACTTTCATGGGTTATGGTTTCTTCTTCTTTTGATCCTTGAATTGTTCATTCCTCCCATGCAACTTTGATCCTTTAATTTTTGATTCTGGCTCACAATCAAATCTTTGATTCTTGCTTTCAATGTGATTAATGAATTTTTTCTTGGATCTTTCCATTTCATGATCTTCTATTATTTGGTTCACAATCTTCGAACCGTTTCAAACTTCTCTTCATTTTCTTGCTTTTCTTGGTTCTTGATTAAAATTCTCTGAATAGTCAATTTCCAATAGCGTTGTTTCTTCTTGCTGGTTTATTTGATTTTCAGTTTGCTCTTCTTCTTCATCAATATCCATGCTTCTTTCTTGGTGTCTATGTCCACTCAATTCTATGTTGGCCATCTTCGAAATCTTCAACTTGCTGCTATTTCTCTTGGCAATACTGGTATCCAAGTTTTTGCCTATGGGAAGTGCAGTTGAAATCTTATGTGGGCAAGCATATGGAGCACATGAATATGAAATGCTTGGAATATATTTGCAAAGATCAACAGTTCTCTTGATGACAACCAGGATGCCTCTAGCACTGATTTATGTATTTTGCAAGCCAATCTTGCTTTTACTGCCTGAATTTGTTTCGCACCTTTTATAGGCTTGGGTTGCAATCTACAAGTTTAATTGGGGTTTTCTAAGTGCAGCCTTAATCCTCAGCATCTCCTGGTGGTTCATGATTTTGGCTCAATTTGTTTTTATTGTAACTGTTAATGTATATTTCTAATTAGTATATTAATTTACCTATTTAGGATAATTAGTGATATATTAATAATAAATAATATTTCATCATCTTATATTTCTTCTTCTTTATTTTAAGTTGATATCAGAGTCTTTATATTCTAAAATTTTATTTTGCTCTAGTTTCTCGATTTACTAATTTTGATAATGTTAAAAAAAAAAAAAGAAATAAATGATCCAATTTTTCTTCCTCAAATTATTATTTATCATTTTTCTCATCAATAGTTTTGTTTTCTAAAACTATCTTATCATTAAAAATCATGTCATTCAATCTTCTTTTTGCTCCATATTTCATTGTTGGCTATTTTTTTTTATTTTAACCTTACCTAGCTTTATATTTTAATTTTCTTCTATTAGCCTCTTATTATTGGCTTCTTTCTTTATTCATTTTTTTTTATTTGGCCATGTGGAGAGATCAATTTTTCTTCTATTAGCCTCTTATTATTGGCTTCTTTCTTTATTCATTTTTTTTTTCTTTGGTCATGTGGAGAGATCAATTTCATGTCCAATCATAATGTCATTTTTCGTTTAATTTCATGACGCTTGTCTTCTTACCTTTTCACTTTGTTAACATTTTATTTATGCATTTGATTCAAAGTGATTATTGAGGATTTTGAATATTACAATATCCTATGGTACTTATGCTCATTGTTTTGTCACTTTATTTACTCGTTACTTAAGCGTTTGTTTCAAAGTGGTTCTTGAAAATTTTGAACGTTCTACTCTTACTTTATTGGGGTCAAATTGATATAATTTTGATTTTAGAGTCAATTTCAGTGGAGTACTCACAGCGCCAATGGGTTTTTATTTGAAAAAGAAAAAAGAAAACTATGCCTTCGCCATATGAAATATAAATATTAAGTAATAATAGCATGGCATTTCGAATTCGATATAGATATAAGAATTTTTTTTTTATTTTTTTTTTATATTAGATTATGTATCGAAAGAGTAGTATGAGATATTAAGGGTATTTCTGATTTTATTCTATCAGGGGCCTATTTCAGCGTCACAAACTTTGTTGTTTTCACACCGGGGACTCTTAACACTATCTATGTTATGAAAGAGTACGAAAAAAAGATGCAAATATTTTGCATTTAGAGCAATTCGCCAATATCATATTTCAATATCATTGGATTTTTTATAAAGTTGATATTATGTCAATATTTATCAAGATGACTATTTCTCTTTGCCATGGAAATCTTTCTGAAGAAGTTACATACAACATCCTCATGTTAGGTTTTCAAGAGTCAATATGCAAACTTAAAATTGTTTCAAGGCAACACTCTTGAATTTGAGGGAGGGTGTTAATGTATATTCCTAATTAATATATTAGTTTACCTATCTAGGATAATTAGCGATATATTCCTAATTAGTCTACCTTTTTAGGATATCTCAATCTTCCTATATTATAATATTTATTTTGTATAAATATATCAGTTTATTCTGTATTAAAGGAACACAATATAACATATAATAATAAACAATATTTCATCATCTTATATTTCTTCTTCTTTATTTTAAGTGTAACTAGCAAAAGGTATAAGCATACCTGGCAAGGATTTAGCTGGCAGGTCTTTACTGGTCCTTGGAGTTTCTTTAAGTAGTTTGCTGCTTCTGCTGTAATGTTGTGCTTGGAAACATGGTATTTCCAGGTATTAGTTCTCATTGCTGGGTTGCTTATTAACGCTATGATAGCTTTGGAGACTCTCCATTTGCTTGACAATATCTGTACGGGTATACATGATTGCCATTGGATTCAACGTTGCTGCAAGTACGAGAGTCAACAATGAACAAGGAGCAGACTTTTCGGTTATTATAGTGCCTTCATCTTCTTTTCTAATTCCTGTGATTGTTGCCATTGGGAGTGGGTGGCATGCATTAGTGGCCGGTATCAACATAAGTTTTCTAGTTCTTGTTCTTCTATTGCGGGATTTCTGCAAGTGCACAGGTCGTGAACAAGTAATATAGTAGTGAAATAAGTGTCGATCCCACGAAAAAGGGTTGACAAGTACCAAAATTAAGATTACTCTATTATTTAGAAAATCAACTATGAAAATTTATATTTTAAGCTAAAGTGAAATTTAAGTAAATAAATGATGATAAATATGAAATAAAATTAAAGGTTTAGGATTTAGAATTCATTAATTGATCATATATGATTTCTTTATAATTTTTAGATGGATTATTTTTGCTGGAATTAATAATTAGATTTCCCTAAATTATATGATGCTCTCTTTCAAAATACAACATGTGTGTTCATATTAACCTTACGTCTACTCTCGTGATCATAAGCAATTAACACAAACCCATTAAGTTTTATGGAAATCCTTTTAAAAATCACAAAGAAGTATTCTTATTTCTAAGTAATACATTCCCTAGGTCAATTATCCTAATGAACTAATATTGTGCTTCCACTATCGCTACTTCATACAATATCTTAAATCATGCAATTAATGGCCAGTTAATTACAAGTATTAAGTTCTAAGATAAAAGATTAATTCCAACAATCAAATCCAATCAATTAAATATAAATAATCATATGCAAATCAAAAGATTACATCTAAATCCAAGAAAATAAAATTAGCTATTCCTAATTAAAAGAGAAGAAACAATTAAATTAACAATAAAAATAATAAACATAATAATAACTTATAATTAAATTCAAGAATAGAGTTTAGAGAGAACTTGTTTTGGGATACAATTTTTGATGAACTCAAGCTTCCAAAAACTCATCTTCTTGATCAAAATAAAAAATAAAACTAATCTACTCTAAGAAAAGATATGAAAATCTCTCTACATATTTTTTTTTTATGAATTTTCTTTGATGCTATTTCCCTTTGCCAAGCATGGTATTTATAGACATGTTTGGTGAAAGAATTCAAGTTCCATTAAAATTCTTACATCAAAAATTCAACATTGATGGTTAGGTTGGCCACCAACCATTGAATTCCTTCATCAATATTCAAAAATGGTTAGGTTGGTTACCAATCATTGAATTTTGGCCACCAACCATTGAATTCTTTCATCAATATTCAAAAATGGTTAGGTTGGCTACCAACCATTAAATTTTGGCCACCAACCATTGAATTTATTTCTCATGGATTGAAAACTTGAATCATTGCTTGCATCTTTATTTTTACTGCATCATTTTGATCTGCAAAAAATAAAATAAAAATACTTAAAATATGTTATAATTTATTTATAAATTGTATAACTATTTATTTCTAAAAATAAGTAATAATATTATTGCATTCTCGAGAATTGAGCTAAAATTTAAGTTTAAACAATTAAAATAACTCTAAAAATATAGAGTTATCACACCCCCAAACTTAAGTTTTTGCTTGTCCTCAAGCAAAGGAAAATTCAAAACCTAAACTAGTCCACTTTCGTAGGAAATTACGATTGCATTTAGCGTATGCAACAAGCTTTTAAACTCCTAGGTGTCCCATAGAGGACGAATTATAGTCTTGTGAGGGCTTCCAGTGGTGATACCCATAAATACCTTTAAAAATTTATTTCAAAGAAAAATAAAATATCACAAAAAAAGAAAAAATTTAATCCCCTCATGCTTATGTTGATTTTTTTTTTTTTTAAAGATCTCAAGAAATTAATATTTACAAACAACATATTAATAGTATTGCAAATCAAGTTTCTATCTCAGGTTCAAAATAATCCTCATCTTAATCATGCCCTGAATAACCATGCATCAAATCAATCGCAAAGAAATTGTTGCACTTCAGATAGGCATATACACGCTGATATCTTTAAATGCCTCTATCAAAAGATATAAAATAGATGTGCAAATCTCATAAGCATGTTAATGCAAACAATCTCCACTAATGGAATTCACAAATCAAGAGAGATCAATAGGTCTTAACTAGACTTGTAATGGGGCTAACACGAGGTCTTTTGGCTTAACAAAGAACAGGCTAAATGAACAAAAGTAAAATAATTATGCCAAGTTTACAAAATCAATAGCTTAAATAAAGGAATTATATTAATGAAGGATCTTTTTTTCATCTTAAGCACCATTCTTTTTCAATGTTTTCTTCTTTTAAGCCCACCTCCTCTTCTTATTCTTCTTCTTCTTTTTTTTTTTTTTTTTAACAACATTATTCTAAAGACAAGCAAGAATTATTAACTTTTATTTATTCAATTTTCTTGTTTTCCCCCAAACTTATTTTAGGCAGAAGGTGATCTTTTACAATGAATAATGCTTTTAGTTATTAGAGATCCTTATTTTCTTTTAAAACTTTAATAATTCTCTTTTCTTCATTAAAATGTAAACTTGACAAAATTATCTCACAAATAGGGTGAAGGATAACAATTAAAGTTAATTAACAAAGAAAAGAATGCTAAAATTAACAAGGCACAAATGGGTAAACTAGGGAAAAAATTAAAATAAGGGTGGATATAAGTAATAGGCTAAACAAATAATGCCTAAATCATATCTCTCTTTCAAAATGAATTCAAAATTTCGTCTCAAAAGTTTGCAAAAACATGTTCTAAGATAGATGAGGCAAATGAACATAAAAATGTGTAGAAGCCCTCTCTAAGTAAGCATACACAAATTCAATGCAATCAATATAATGCAAAACAAAGCAAAACATAATCTTAATAAAAGTTAATTTCTTACCCAAAATAGTTGCTCAACCTGAAATACTTTAATAAATTGTCCATAAATATCAATTATAATCTATCATTGGCCTTTTATCAAATTATTTAATACAAACATATTTTATCAATAAAAGAGTAAAAAATTTTAAATTTATTCATCAAAACACAAAAGAAATGACTGAAAACAAAAAACAAACTAAACCTCCCCCATACTTGCAATGGACATTATCCTCAATGTCAAAGAAACAAACCAAAAGAAAGAAAATACTCCCTCTTGTAGAAAAGTGGATTCCAAATTATAAGCAGGATGTGCATTTCACTTCCTTGCTTCCTATAAAACATCTTGAAACAACACTAAAAGCAAGCATGAGAAATTAATCACACAAAAAGAAAATATCAATTTTTTATTTATTTTTATTTTTATTTTTTTTTAATTTTTTATTTTGGAAACTAAAAAAAAAAAGAAAGAAGAAAAAAAATACAGATGCGTATCAAGAGCACAAAAAGTACTCTTTACTCAGCCATCTTGTATGAATAACTCTTGAGTTAGTTAGTTAGTTAGCTAGCTAGTTAGTTTTTTTTTTTTTTTTTTTGAAAAGGAAAATCACATAAATTTAAGATGCATATCAAGAGTACAAAAGTAACTCTTTACTCAGCCATCTTACATTTAGTGAATCGAACCTAAAATTTCGCTTGATCAAGTGCAACAACAAAAAAAAAACACACACACACAAAACAAAAAAAATGCGATAAAAAAAACTACAAGAGTTAGGGAAGTTATAACCGGAGATTCAAATCTAGTCCTCGCTTTTTACTGCTACTGGCCCTGGGGTGCCAAACTACCTGCGCCATCAATGGATCAGGTTCAGATTTAAAGTTTTGCAGTTGATCAATCAATTGATCAATAATTGAAGCAGAGACTAAGATGCATCGACTTGCTGGTGTCATGAAACCCTGTTCCACAGCATGATCAAGAAAAGATAACAAACCATTATAAAAACCATCAACATTAAGTAATCCCAATGGCTTCTGAAGAACAGTTAATTGTGTCCAAAATGCAATGGTGAAAATATCTTCAAATGTTTCTAAACCACCAGGTAATGCGATAAAAGCATCAGCATTGAAATTCATGTATGCCATTCGTTCGTACATGCTATTGACCTGTAACTCATTACCTATAGTTCCACCAGTGATTTGTTTATTTCGAGCCAAAGCCTTTAGAACTATTCCTAAGACTTTACTACCTCTAATATATGCAGAACTTGCGACACAACCCCTTAACCCTAAACTACCTCCCTCAAACACCGAATCAATTTTTCGTTCAGCTAAAATCCTACCAAGTTTATTAGCTGCTATCAAGTACTCTCTTTTCTTGCCAGAGTTTGGACTACAAAAGAAACAAATAGTTTTGAATTTACATGTTGAGGATTCTGCCATTTTCTCTCACAGATCTCTCGAAAGGGTTGTATGCATATTAATAATAATGAATGTGCATAGAAAGAAACTAGAAGAGTGAAAGAACAGTTCAATGGGATAAACTAATTGTTGACAGAAAAAGTATAAAAACAAAAATGATAATAAAAATAATCAATGTTGTGTGTACAAATGTCAAAAGAAATATTTGAAAAACTAAAAAGAAACAGACATTGAAAAACTAAAAAGCTAATGAAAGTAGAAAAATCTGCAGCATGTGTACAAAAGTCAAAAAGAAAATATTGAAAAGCTAAAAGTAGACATTGAAAGACTAAAAAGTTATCGACAGTAGAAAAAATCTGCAGGAAAATAAAATCTAGGTGCTAAAAAGTCAAAAAGTACTGCAAGATGTAGAAAAAAAATAATGCATTGAAAAATAAAAAAGTTAGTGATACACCTGATTATAAACAGTAGTTGTGATTTTGGCTCACATCTTCCTCTGGTTTTACGTCCAGTAACCTCTTACACGCCTTCTATGAGTTGAGGATAGGCTTCCCATCCAGTTTTCTTATTAACTGGCAAACAAGGTCTTTTATCGTCAGATTCCCTAGACTGTAACGCTGCTTCTCTTCTTTGAATAGTTCCTATAAATCTAAAAGAGTGCGTTGAACTTGTCCACAAGAATGCATCTCAAGAGTCTATAAGATATTATCCATAGACTCCTTACTCATTCCATCCTTTATGAATTTAATTTTGTCTTCTCGATTTATGGATGCAAATCCAATATTTCTACAGTGTGTGTTGCAATTCCATCTTGCACACTTGTAGCAGACTCCCATTCTCTTAGCTCTCCTCTTCTTTGAGTAAGAACTTCTCCCCGTACCTGGCAAACATTTAATAAATGAGTCATCAAGCTCACCTGCCAATTGTACTTTGACTTCTATGATTCAGCGAATATCCTCAGGAAGATTCAGACGCCTAAATGTCTTCATTATTTGCAGTGTGCGTTCATCAATTTTCCTAAGCACATCTTGGGGAAGAGTTGAAAATCTGTTTTTTTAGTGCTGCAAGAGATGCTTCCATGTCTAATTAACTTTGTTAAGAAAATGAAAGAGAAAATTTACAACGAAATAACTAAACAGAAATAAAAGAAACCTAATAAAGAGAAAACTTGGGTTTCCTCCTAATAAGCTATTTAATAACTCACAAACAACACTAAAGCAAAATTAAATAGAATGAAACAAGCAAAAGAACAAAAGAAATTAAAAAGAAGTAAAAAGTTAGAAATTTGGGTTGCCTCCCAAAAGCGCTTAATTTATAGTCTTTAGCTTGACTATAGCTAGATCTTCATCATGGAGGATAATACACAAAGTATATCATCTCGATAATTGTGGAAAGATAGACTTTTACCAATTTTAATGAGTCAAGCCAGCTTGATTTGAGTCTGCATGAAAAAAATTAAGACAAAAATTATTTAATATTTTATAATTAGGCTCATAATTTTTAAAAATTTTCCAACGAGCTCTTTTTCTTGCTCTAAATTTTCTTAAGAAATTGAGATAGGAAGGTAGTGGAGTTGAATCAAGAGTTGGTAAGTGCTCAGTTGATGGTGGTGAATGTTTCTTCTTTTCTTTCAAGTCATCAAATTGATATTCTTTATGGTCTGGCATATTTGGTGTTGTTTTCACCAAACAAACTGAAAGAGTTTCCTTTGAGTTCTCTTTTTCAAATACCTCTTTAATTTCCCCATTAATTTTAACTACTTCGCAGATATTATCCATAAGAGAAGAATATTTCTTGGGCAAATTGATCTCAACTTCTTCCTTTTTTTCTTGCTTGCTTGAAGTATCTGCTTGATCAATCATCTCTTCCTCATCATCACTCAAAGAAATTGCCAAACATTGATCTCCAGAATATTCTTCAATTTGACTTGTTAGGTTACCATGGCCTTGAGCATCTAATGGACTAACAAATTGTTCCATTTGTACATCATCATCTGTATTGTGACTAGCCCATTGATCCATCCTATCTTCCAATCTTTCACATCGTTCATGAGTAGCATTTATGAATCTTTCCAATGCTGCTTCATAAGATGGTTTGTGCTCCTCAAATGGTGCATGATCTTGAAAATCATCTTGATAAGGATACCATGAACTGCATTGGTTTTTCCAAGAAAAGTTTGAATAGTCACTCCATCCTGAGTTGTCTATATTGGAATATGGATAATTCTCATACATGTTATAATTTGGGAAAAATTGTATCTGTTCTGCATATTGGCACTCAGAATTCAAATGATTACCTCCACACATATCACAACTCAAACATGAATTAAATAAACTATTTGCATCAAGTTTATCAATTAAATTAATCAATGTATCGATTTTAGCATTTAACTTACTAAAACTATCATCACCATACATGTTTGCTGCTCTATTTAGTATCATTCCTCCATCGCACCATTATAAGTTGTGGAAAGCCATCCTCTTTTTTTTTTTTTTTTAAATTCCTGCACAATAATAAAAAAAAATAGAAAAGAAAAACAAAATCTAAAGTAATAGAGTATATCAATCTATTGATATTGTCAAAAATTGTCTTCCCCGGCAATGGCGCCAAAAACTTGTTGCGGGATTTCTGCAAGTGTACAGGTCGTGAACAAGTAATATAGTAGTGAAATAAGTGTCGATCCCACGAGAAAGGGTTGACAAGTACCAAAATTAAGATTACTCTATTATTTAGAAAATCAACTATGAAAATTTATATTTTAAGCTAAAGTGAAATTTAAGTCAATAAATGATGATAAATATGAAATAAAATTAAAGGTTTAGGATTTATAATTCATCAATTGATCATATATGATTTCTTTATAATTTTTAGATGGATTATTTTTGCTGGAATTAATTATTAGATTTCCCTAAATTATATGATGTTCTCTTTCAAGATACAACATGTGTGTTCATATTAACCTTACGTCTACTCTCGTGATCATAAGCAATTAACACAAACCCATTAAGTTTTATGGAAATCCTTTTAAAAATCACAAAGGAGTATTCTTATCTCTAAGCAATACATTTCCTAGGTCAATTATTCTAATGAACTAATATTGTGCTTCCACTCTCGCTACTTCATACAATATCTTAAATCATACAATTAATGGCCAGTTAATTACAAGCATTAAGTTCTAAGATAAAAGATTAATTCCAACAATCAAATCCAATCAATTAAATATAAATAATCATATGCAAATCAAAAGATTACATCTAAATCATAGAAAATAAAATTAGCTATTCATAATTAAAAGAGAAGAAACAATTAAATTAACAATAAAAATAATAAACATAATAATAACTTATAATTAAATTCAAGAATAGAGTTTAGAGAGAACTTGTTTTGGGATACAATCTTTGATGAACTCAAGCTTCCAAAAACTCATCTTCTTGATCAAAATAAAAAATAAAATTAATCTACTCTAAGAAAAGATATGAAAATCTCTCTACATATTTTTTTTTTTATGAATTTTCTTTGATGCTATTTCCCTTTGCCAAGCATGGTATTTATAGACATGTTTGGTGAAAGAATTCAAGTTCCATTAAAATTCTTACATCAAAAATTCAACATTGATGGTTAAGTTAGCCACCAACCATTGAATTCCTTCATCAATATTCAAAAATGGTTAGGTTGGCTACCAATCATTGAATTTTGGCTACCAACCATTGAATTCCTTCATCAATATTCAAAAATTGTTAGGTTGGCTACCAACCATTGAATTTTGGCCACCAACCATTGAATTTATTTCTCATGGATTGAAAACTTGAATCATTGCTTGCATCTTTATTTTTACTGCATCATTTTGATCTGCAAAAATAAAATAAAAATACATAAAATATGTTATAATTTATTTATAAATTGTACAACTATTTATTTCTAAAAATAAGTAATAATATTATTGCATTCTCAAGAATTGAGCTAAAATTTAAGTTTAAACAATTAAAATAACTCTAAAAATTTAAAGTTATCATCTTCATCCAAAAACTATTGGATTTTCCAAGCAGAGACAAATATTTTTCACAAAATTCTTCCTTCAACAATTCCATCTTCAAACTGGGCATTCATGGTGTGAATGCTCCAGTTTGAGGGGGGCAATTACAGTATATAATTGCATAGCACAATACATTTCGTTGTAGCTTACTCAATTAGTTATTAGTCAATGTTGTTAGATTAACTGAATAATTAGTGCTTAGTCAACAAGTTGTTAGTTAGATAGTTATGATTTCTGTTAGTTTGTTAAGATTGTACAACTCATATGGAGAAATGTTTATAAATACCAATTGTGTAATTTCTTTTGTAGTGAGAATCAATGTAGTTTCAGTTTCTTAACAAACATACTTGGACAACGGTAGATTTGGGTGTTTGAAAATAAAGAAATTTCAGAAAAAACACTAATTAGACAATATTTAAGATTTTTTTATATGCTAATTAGTAATTACTACAAGAAGTGATTTCTTGTTAATAACGTTTGGAGTAATAGGTTTTTTAATTAATTAGACAATAATTAAGATTTAAATTCACAATTTTTCAATTCTAAAGAATACTAAAGAACATCTTATTTTTCAAAATGAGAAATAAGCAAAGGAGAACATTTTTTAATTATTTTTCACAATTTTTTTTCAATAACAAAAACCATAATGAGAACATTCATATTCATTGGGTAAGTACTTATATCGAAAGAGGCGATATAAGAAAAACTGTTGATCCAAGACTACAAGGAAATTTTGATACCAATTCTGTTTGGAAATTCATGGAAATTATCATTCAAAGACTAACCATGAACCATGTAGTTGCAGAATTAAAAGAGTGTTTGGTAACAGAAATTGCTCGTGAACAGAGTTGTAAAATCGAGGGGCAAACTACGAGATTAAGCAATTCTTTTGAAATGATTACTGTTGATCCTGAATCAGCTATGGGTCCAGAAGCAAGGTAGAAATGCAAGTGGATTTCACCCACTTTTCTAGTTCTAGATGTATATTTATACCAAATAAAGCATAAATTAATCACTCCAAAAGACAAAGTTTCTAAATTACATTAATAGCAGTGGCTTAAGCCTTATATGCACATCTTGAACCTTTTTTCTATTATTATTATTTTAGAAAATACATACATTAAGTGTTGTCCTTTTGCATTGTGGTTTGGTAGTTTTTTTTTTACAAACTTCTTTTAAAGTGTTTAGAGGCTAAGTTATTATTTTAATTTTTTTTAAACCATAATTTACTAAAAGTGTAAAAAAAAAATTAAAAATAAAAAGAGTTAAAACACAATATTGATGTGGGACTCTTTTCTTAAGTTTGCTGGGTACAGAAACAGACTCAGATTTAGTAGCTAGACTTAGGGTGGCAAAATTAAAAATAACATGAAACGAATTCGATTCAAAATTATTGAATTTGAGTTAATAGTTATCGTGTTTGTATCAATTTTATGTTGATCATATATATTATAACATAATAATAACGATTTCATGTCATGACTTAACCAGTTAACTCGTAAATGATATGCTTAACCACACCTATTATTATTCAAGTACTATATTGTATTAACACATTTAATCTAATATATATATATATATATATATATATATATACTAGATTTTTTTAACATGCTTCGCACGTTGATTTTTATTACAACTTGTTAGAACTTATTAAAAATATAAATATTTATTCTACACTTTTACTTTTTCCTTATTAAAAATTTAATAACTAATTTTTTTATTACTTAAATATAAAATTATATACTTTTATATAATGAAGTTTTCAATTAAAATGATATAAAATTTCTCAAATAAACGCTATGAAACCAAAATCGTATTGATTGACTTTTAGGATTATCATAGAGAAATATTTATATAATTTGATTATTAAATTCACTTTAGTTATTGAATTCGAATTAAGTTAAATTTTTATGTGAAAACTTACAAATTTAACGAAAATATAATTACATATAATAAATATTATCTAAATTGTATAATCGTGCATGTTTAATACAATTAGAATGATGACACAAAATAATTATTAAATTAAAAATTTTGTAATTTTGATTTTGCAATTTTATTAAATTTTAAGAATGATTAAATACACTTCACAAATTTTAAATATACTTATTTCATTTTTTAATATGTTGGTATTTTTATATGTTGTAGATTTATAATTTTTTTTATTTGCTTTAAGTAAAAGTGTTTTTGACAATATCGATTTATTTATAATTAATAAATAAATAATTTAATTTGAAAGTATCAATACAATTATCATTTGATTTTTGTTTCATAATTCACTATATATATTTTTTAGTTTTTGAATGTCCAAAGTTAATTTTTCAGTTTTATTTAAAATAAATTATAACTTTCTAATGAAAACTTGAAAAACATAATATATATGATTAACTAAATTAAAAACTGAAAATATTCATTATATTATAAATGATTTTCAATTAACTTTCAATTTTGATATAACTAGAATCTTTTTTATAATTAAAATTTTAATTATTTATAAAATTATAAACAAATTTAAGTATTTAAAGAATTATAAACAAATTAATTTTTTTTTGGAAGAACATGCCATTATAAATATAAATAAAAATTTTAGAATTTGATAATAAAATAATAGGATTATGCTTATTATTATTAAATGAACTCTTACAAATAATGCATGTTCTTTTTCTATTGTATCTT
Source organism: Reutealis trisperma (assembly GCA_947687605.1). Lineage (NCBI taxonomy): Eukaryota > Viridiplantae > Streptophyta > Magnoliopsida > Malpighiales > Euphorbiaceae > Reutealis > Reutealis trisperma. The sequence goes on from CANTUT010000010.1 coordinate 2,166,312, forward strand.
TTTATAAAATCAAAAGTAATTTTTTTAATTTACAATATAAAATTTTCTCAAAGTCAAATTAAAATTTCTAACTTATTAATATTCAAATAATCAAAGTCAAAAAAATTTATCTAATTTCTTAATATTTGAAAAAATTAGAAAACATAAATTATTCTCATTGAATTCTTTTTTATTTAAAGTAAATATAATTAACTATATATTAAAAATAATTATTTTTTTTCTTATTCTAGTTGAATTCATTCTTTCTTTATTTAAATTCAATTCAATTCAATTAAATAATTTAATTATTAAATTAAAATAATTATATAATTGTAAATTTGTAATATAATTAATTATATGTTAAATAATAATAATTTTCTTATTTTAATTAAATTCATTATTTCCTTATTTAAATTAAATATAGTTAGATATTAAATATAATTAGATAATAATTATTTTATTTTTCCCTTATTCTAATTGAATTCATCTTTTATTATTTAAATTAAATATAATTAGATAAAAAATACAATTAGTTATATATTAAATAATAATTATTTTATTATTTCCTTATTCTTATTGAATTTATCATTTTTTATTTAAATTAAATATAATTAAATAATTATATTATTTGATTAATAAATAATCTATTGTCTATTATAAATGCACAATTTAAAAAAACTTAGAGAGGAGCTCTTACATAAAAGTTATCCATAAGTAATGATAAGTCAAGATTATTTTTTAAGGGGACCAAGTATAATATAAATCTTATACTATATTATAAATTATTATTATATATTAAAATTTTTAAAAACTACAAGTTAATTTTAATTTTTATATAAATTAGCACACGATATATTAAATTTTCAAAAATTAAAAGGACCATGGCTACCCTCAGTCCCTTCTAACTCCGTCATTGTCCATAAGGTTGTAATTGTGTTGGAATAAATAAATATAAAATTCATTTAATTTGTAAAAAAAATTTCAAAAATATATTTATAAATGCATTTTCATAGTAATATATTATATAAAATTTGTTATTATGGTGGTATTAACGTGTAGTCTTTGATTGTTCAAAATTTATTTGCAAAAGTTATTAATTTTAGTAGAATAAATTTCCTCAAACATGATTAATTTATAGAATTAAAATTTTAAAATAATATCTTAATTTATAGAAAATTATAATGATGAATAATAATGCAAAAGATTTTTCAGAGCAAATACATAATAATGCAAAAATTCACCAATAGTTAATAATTAAAGTTTCTAATATATTGACATGTAGAAAAACATGTGAAACTAAATTTTATATGATATAAAGCACATACATAATAAACCATTGCAAGAATATGGATTTCCATGCAAACTTCAATGGCCCAAAAAGCATAACAGTGATGAGATGCAATTTTGAATGTACTTTTTAACTGAATCAGAAATTGTAGTATTCATAAGAATTTATATTAGGGTTAACAATTTCTTGTTCAATAAGTTAGCTATTGTAAATATAAATATTTATGATAAAAGACAATAATAAAAAAAATTGAAAAAATCCTAACAAAGGCGATTAATAAATTTGACGACATGATTTCACCAAAAATAATTTTATATAAATTCTAAAATATCATAGATAACTCAATTATTAAATGTGTAATAGAATACAATTATTAAATGTGTAATAGAATTTTCATCTTAATAATTTATTATTCATATATAAATACAACTCAATTATTAAATGTGTAATAGAATACCATAAAAAAAATGCACCAATTAATTAAAAAGAATCCAATCATGTTAATAAAGAAAAGGAAAAAAATAAAAGCAAATTACTATTTATTTCTTTCTAACCTTTAGACTAAATTCATTATTTTGGTGCTAACTTTACTTTTTAGAAACACATTAAGGTTTTTTTTTTTTAGTTTGAGAAATTATTAAATATATGAATTTAATAAAATCTATAGATTTTACATAGATTTTAAATTTATGAATTGTAAAATTTATAAATTTTAAAAATTTTATTGTTTAAATTAATTATAAAATTAATGGATTATTAGGGACAACTTTAGAATAAAAAAAATTATTACAATATCTCGTATACAAAAAATTGTGAATTTTGAACTTTTCCACCTAGAAGGTGGAAAATTAAAATTTTTAAAAATGAATGATTTTGAAAGGTGAGAGATTTTTCAAAATCTATAGATTTTGACCTTTTTTATATTGTCAAATGATAAATTTAATTTAAATTTATACATTTTATAAAATCTTGCATTTAAAATCTTTCATACTAAATAAGGCCTAAAATATTATCTATGTTCAATTTCGTCTACTATTTAATCCATCTCTTAAAATATTTGCACTTTACCATTAATTTTTCCCTTAAGAAAAAAAAAAAAAAAAGCTAACCATGGGTGGTGGTGATGACAGATTTACATAATAATAATAATAATAATAATAATAATCCTTGCATCTTATAATAATAAATTTACTTTTATTTTACATTTATCTCAAATTATAATTTATTTTTATTTTTAATAGAGTAATTAAATTATTAATTTTTTAATATACCATTATTTAATGTGAATTTTTATTACTATGAGTCATTTATATTTAATAAAATAGTATAAATTATTTAATATTAATAAAAAATATATTAAAAAATAGTAATAAAATTTACCGATTTAATTATATTAATTATATTTTCTTTAATCGGAGTGAAAGTTAAAGTTTGGAAAAAAAAAAAAAAATTTTTTTTTTGCCAAACTGGCAAAAATAATTACTACTTGGCCCTGCGACTGCAACTGCAAAAAAAAACTCCATTGCAGCGACCACAGTTACCTAAAAAACTACTGACAAAGGAAACGAAAAAGATAAAATTAGATACTAAATGTAGTAAATAACATGACAATTCTAAGATAAAAGAGAAGCCTACTTCAAAAAAAGATAAAAGAGAAGCCCAATCAATTTCACCAGATGGGTATTTCTCCAAAGCCAAATTCCCAGAATCAACAAATCCCCTTTACTGATTATCAAATCCCCTACATCACCCAAACCTTACACAGACACTAACCAAACCAGCAATACAAATCAACCCTTTGACCCGCTAACAATGATAAATTACAATTCAACAAGAGAAAAAGAAAAACCCCTAAAAAATAAGAAAAAAAAAAACCATGAAGAATTCCAATTACCGATCCAGTGAGGATTAGATCTTCCCCATTTTGTCAGCCTTAACAAAGCGATTCGCCTTTGCAATCGCATTGCGACCAGCGCCCTTGAAATCAAATAAGCAATCATGATTCTGTGGAAATACCGATGACTCCCACACTTGCACTTAAATCCAATCAGTTGAGAGCGGTTTAGTCTTTACAATATGATTACCTTTGTGCTTTACATGGAGAGAGAAAGAGAGCTTAGGGAGTTGAGAGCAGTTTAGTCTTTTACAATATGATTAACTTCGTGCTTTACAAATAGAGAGAGAGAGAGCTTGGGGTTCGTTGAGAGTAGTTTAGTCTTTACCATATGATTGACTTTTACTTTTTTGAGTTGACTTAATGGTTAAGGGTAAATGGGATGGTGGGACTACTGCTACTGAGGCCTTCATTGAAAATCTTTTTGGTATGAGTTATAATCTTTAATCCACGACAGAAAAGAAAGAAAAATAAAATAAAATGATTAATAAATGTTTATTATTCAAAAGCTTAAGAAATAAGAAACAATATTAATTATTAAAAATAAAATATTATAATTAAAATAATATTTTTAACAATAAGTAAGTGATATCTTCTATTTTCTCATTTTTTTTTATTTGAACTCCTAAAGAAAATCTAAGTGGTATAGATGAAATTAAATATTAAAGATACCTTATGTGTTTTAAAAAAAAAAGCGTCTCACTCATAAATTTGACCTAAAATCAAAGAACAAATAATAATTTATCTAAACATATATTGGGATCCATCACCGAACCCACTACAAAGAAAAATGTATAGATTGTTTTTCTTTTTCATGGGATTCTTCTCCATTTGATCTTTTACGGGCTTGATAATTGTGGCTGAATTTAAAAGATTTAATTTTATAAATCTAATAAAAATTTAGAATAATTAGCCTTAATTAAATATAATTAAATATATTTTTAACATAATATTTATATTAAAAATATATTCGATTATATTATAATATATTAAATTACACTTAATAAATATTTCCTTGATTTATTAAATTCATAATTTTTTTTTATAAATTGAAGTTCTACTTTGCAAACAGTCCCACTAACTATCATTTTTGGTTTGATAGAGTCTTACAGTACATGATCTTTTTTTTTTTTTTTTTTTTTTTTTAAGATTAGTACAAGTTAGTTGTTAGTTGGAGGAGAGGGGGATTTTTAAGATGGACTACTAAGGGCCTTATACTTGGCCTAGTGTCTTGTTGCGCGATTTCTGCAAGTGCACAGGTCGTGAACACGTAATATAGTAGTGAAATAAGTGTCGATCCCACGAGGAAGGGTTGACAAGTACCAAAATTAAGATTACTCTATTATTTAGAAAATCAACTATGAAAATTTATATTTTAAGTTAAAGTGAAAAATGATGATAAATATGAAATAAAATTAAAGGTTTAGGATTTAGAATTCATCAATTGATCACATATGATTTCTTTATAATTTTTAGATGGATTATTTTTGCTGGAATTAATGATTAGATTTCCCTAAATTATATGATATTCTCTCTCAAGATACAACATGTGTGTTCATATTAATCTTACGTCTACTCTCGTAATCATAAGCAATTAATACAAACCCATTAAGTTTTATGAAAATCCTTTTAAAAATCACAAAGGAGTATTCTTATCTCTAAGCAATACATTCCCTAGGTCAATTATCCTAATGAACTAATATTGTGCTTCCACTCTCGCTACTTCACACAATATCTTAAATCATGCAATTAATGGCCAGTTAATTACAAGCATTAAGTTCTAAGATAAAAAATTAATTCCAACAATCAAATCCAATCAATTAAATATAAATAATCATATGCAAATTAAAAGATTACATCTAAATCCTAGAAAATAAAATTAGCTATTCATAATTAAAAAGAAAGAAATAATTAAATTAACAATAAAAATAATAAACATAATAATAACTTATAATTAAATTTAAGAATAGAGTTTAGAGAGAACTTGTTTTGGGATACAATTTTTGATGAACTCAAGCTTCCAAAAACTCCTCCTCTTGATCAAAATAAAAAATAAAACTAATCTACTCTAAGAAAACATATAAAAATCTCTCTACATATTTTTTTTATGGATTTTCTTTGATGCCATTTCCCTTTGCCAAGCATGGTATTTATAGACATGTTTGGTGGAAGAATTCAAGTTCCATTAAAATTCTTACATCAAAAATTCAACATTGATGGTTAGGTTGGCCACCAACCATTGAATTCCTTCATCAATATTCAAAAATAGTTAGGTTGGCTACCAACCATTGAATTTTGGCCACCAACCATTGAATTCCTTTATCAATATTCAAAAATGGTTAGGTTGGCTACCAACCATTGAATTTTGGCCACCAATCATTGAATTTATTTCTCATGGATTGAAAACTTGAATCATTGCTTGCATCTTTATTTTTACTGCATAATTTTGATCTGCAAAAATAAAATAAAAATACTTAAAATATGTTATAATTTATTTATAAATTGTAGAACTATTTATTTCTAAAAATAAGTAATAATATTATTGCATTCTCGAGAATTGAGCTAAAATTTAAGTTTAAACAATTAAAATAACTCTAAAAATATAGAGTTATCACACCCCCAAACTTAAGTTTTTGCTTGTCCTCAAGCAAAGGAAAATTCAAAACCTAAACTAGTCCACTTTCGTAGGAAATTACGATTGCATTTAGCGTATGCAACAAGCCTTTAAACCCCTAGGTGTCCCATAGAGGACGAGTTATAGTCTCGTGAGGGCTTCCAGTGATGATACCCACAAACACCTTTAAAAATTTATTTCAAAGAAAAATAAAATATCACAAATAAAAAAGAAAAAATTTAATCCCCTCATGCTTATGTTGAATTTTTTTTTTTAAAGGTCTCAAGAAATTAATATTTACAAACAACATATCAATAGTATTACAAGTCAAGTTTCTATCTCAGGTTCAAAATAATCCTCATCTTAATCATACCCTGAATAACCATGCATTAAATCAATCGCAAAGAAATTGTTGCACTTCAGATAGGCATATACACACTGATATCTTTAAATGCCTCTATCAAAAGATATAAAATAGATGTGCAAATCTCATAAGCATGTTAATACAAACAATCTCCACTAATGGAATTCACAAATCAAGAGAGATCAATAGGTCTTAACTAGGCTTGTAATGGGGCTAACACGAGGTCTTTTGGCTTAACAAAGAACAGACTAAATGAACAAAAGTAAAATAATTATGCCAAGTTTACAAAATCAATAGCTCAAATAAAGGAATTATATTAATGAAGGATCTTTTTTTTCATCTTAAGCACTATTCTTTTTCAATGTTTTCTTCTTTTAAGCCCACCTCTTCTTCTTCTTCTTCTTTTTTTTTTTTTTTTTTTAACAACATAATTCTAAAGACAAGCAAGAATTATTAACTTTTATTTATTCAATTTTCTTGCTTTCCCCCAAACTTATTTTAAGCAGAAGGTGATCTTTTACAATGAATAATGCTTTTAGTTATTAGAGATCCTTATTTTCTTTTAAAACTTTAATAATTCTCTTTTCTTCATTAAAATGTAAACTTGACAAAATTATCTCACAAACAAGGTGAAGGATAATAATTAAGGTTAATTAACAAAGAAAAGAAAGCTAAAATTATTAAGGCACAAAGGGGTAAACTAGGGAAAAAATTAAAATAAGGGTAGATACAAGTAACAGGTTAAACAAACAATACCTAAATCATATCTCTCTTTCAAAATGAATTCAAAATTTCGCCTCAAAAGTTTGCAAAAACATGTTCTAAGATATGTGAGGCAAATGAAGATAAAAATGTGTAGAAGCCCTCTCTAAGTAAGCATACACAAATTCAATGCAATCAATATAATGCAAAGTAAACCAAAACATAATCTTAATAAAAGTTAATTTCTTACCCAAAATAGTTGTTCAACCTGAAATACTTTAATAAATTGTCCATAAATATCAATTATAATCTATCATTGACCTTTCATCAATTTATTTAACACAAGCATATTTTATTAATAAAAGAGTAAAAAAAAAAAATTTAAATTTATTCATCAAAACATGAAAGAAATTACTGAAAACAAAAAAAAAACAAACTAAATCTCTCCCAAACTTGCAATGGACATTGTCCTCAATGTCAAAGAAATAAACCAAAAGAAAGAAAATACTCCCTCTTGTAGAAAAGTGGATTCCAAATTATAAGAAGGATGTGCATTTCACTTCCTTGCTTCTTGTAAAACATCTTGAAACAACTCTAAAAGCAAGCATGAGAAATTAATCACACAAAAAGAAAATATCAATTTTTTTATTTTTTATTTTTTATTTTTTTTTATTTTTATTTTTATTAATTTTTTATTTTGGAAACTAAAAAAAAAAGAAAGAAGAAAGAAAAAAAATACAGATGCGTATCAAGAGCACAAAAGTACTCTTTACTCAGCCATCTTGTATGAATAACTCTTGAGTTAGTTAGTTAGTTAGCTAGCTAGTTTTTTTTTTTTTTTTTTTTGAAAAGGAAAATCACATAAATTTAAGATACGTATCAAGAGTACAAAAGTAACTCTTTACTCAGCCATCTTACATTTAGTGAATCGAATCTAAAATTTCGCTTAATCAAGTGCAAAAAAAAACACACACAAAACAAAAAAAAATGCGATAAAAAAAAACTACAAAAGTTAAGGAAGTTATAATCGGAGATTCAGATCTAGTCCTCGCTTTTTACTGCTACTAACTCTGGGGTGCCAAACTACCTGCGACATCAATGGATCAGGTTCGGATTTAAAGTTTTGCAGTTGATCAATCAATTGATCAATAGTTGAAGCAGAGACTAAGATGCGTCGACTCGCCGGTGTCATAAAATCCTGTTCCACAGCATGATCGAGAAAAGATAACAAACCATTATAAAAACCATCAACATTAAGTAATCCCAATGGCTTTTGAAGAACAGTTAATTGGGTCCAAGATGCAATGGTGAAAATATCTTCAAATGTTTCTAAACCACCAGGTAATGCGATAAAAGCATCAGCATTGAAATTCATGTATGCCATTCGTTCGTACATGCTATTGACCTGTAATTCATTACCTATAGTTCCACCAGTGATTTGTTTATTTCGAGCCAAAGCCTTTAGAACTACTCCTAAGACTTTACTACCTCTAATATATGCAGAACTTGCGACACAACCCCTTAACCCTAAACTACCTCCCTCAAACACCAAATCAATTTTTCGTTCAGCTAAAATCCTACCAAGTTCATTAGCTGCTGTCAAGTACTCTCTTTTCTTGCCAGAGTTTGGACTACAAAAGACACAAATAGTTTTGAATTTGCGTGTTGAGGATTCTGCCATTTTCTCTCACAGATCTCTCAAAAGGGTTGTGTGCATATTGACAATAATGAATGTGCATATAAAGAAATTAGAAGAGTAAAACAACAGTTCAATGGGATAAAATAATTATTGACAGAAAAAGTATAAAAACAAAAATGATAATAAAAACAAAAAATAATCAATGCTGTGTGTACAAATGTCAAAAGAAATATTTGAAAGACTAAAAAGAAACAGACATTGAAAAACTAAAAAGCTAACGAAAGTAGAAAAATCTGCAGCATGTGTACAAAAGTCAAAAAGAAAATATTGAAAAGCTAAAAGTAGACATTGAAAGACTAAAAAGTTGTCGACAGTAGAAAAAAATCTGCAGGAAAATAAAATCTAGATGCTAAAAAGTCAAAAAGTACTGCAAGATGTAGAAAAAAAATAATGCATTGAAAAATAAAAAAGTTAGTGATACACCTGATTATAAACAGTAGTTGTGATTTTGGCTCACATCTTCCTCTGGTTTTACGTCCAGTAACCGCTTACACGCCTTCTATGAGTCGAGGATAGGCTTCCCATCCAGTTTTCTTATTAACTGGCAAATAGGGTCTTTTATCGTCAGATTCCCTAGACTGTAACGCTGCTTCTCTTCTTTGAATAGTTCCCATAAATCTAAAAGAGTACGTTGAACTTGTCCACAAGGATGCGTCTCAAGAGTCTGTAAGATATTATCCATAGACTCCTTACTCAGTCCATCCTTTATGAATTTAATTTTGTCTTCTCGATTTATGGATGCAAATCCAATATTTCTACAGCGTGTGTTGCAATTCCATCTTGCACACTTGTAGCAGACCCCCATTCTTTTAGCTCTCCTCTTCTTTGAGTAAGAACTTCTCCCCGTACCTGGCAAACATTTAATAAATGAGTCATCAAGCTCACATGCCAATCGTACTTTGGCTTCTATGATCCAGCGAATATCCTCAGGAAGATTCAGACGCCTAAATGCCTTCATTCTTTTCAGTCTGCGTTCATCAATTTTCCTGAGTACGTCTTGGGAAAGAGTTGGAAACCTGTTTTTTAGTGCTGCAAGAGATGCTTCCATATCTGATTAACTTAGTTAAGAAAATGAAAGAGAAAACTTACAACGAAATAACTAAACAGAAATAAAAGAAACCTAATAAAGAGAAAACTCAGATTTCCTCCTAATAAGCTATTTAATAATAACACTGAAGTAAAATTAAAATAGAACGAAACAAACAAAAGAACAAAAGAAATTAAAAAGAAGTAAAAAAGTTAGAAATTTGGGTTGCCTCCCAAAAGCGCTTAATTTATAGTCTTTAGCTTGACTATGGCTAGATCTTCATCATGGAGGATAATACACAAAGTATATCATCTCGATAATTGTGGAAAGATAGACTTTTACCAATTTTAATGAGTCAAGCCAGCTTGATTTGAGTCTGCATGGAAAAAAATTAAGACAAAAATTATTTAATATTTTATAATTAGGCTCATAATTTTTAAAAACTTTCCAACGAGCTCTTTTTCTTGCTCTAAATTTTCTTAAGAAATTGAGATAGGAAGGTAGTGGAGTTGAATCAAGAGTTAGTGAGTGCTCAGTTGATGGTGGTGAATGTTTCTTCTTTTCTTTCAAGTCATCAAATTGATATTCTTTATGGTCTGGCATATTTGGTGTTGTTTTCACCAAACAAACTGAAAAAGTTTCCTTTGAGTGCTCTTGTTCAAATCCTTTTTCAATTTCCCCATCAATTTCAACCACTCCGCAGATATTATCCATAAGAGAATAATATTTCTTGGGCAAATTATGCTCAACTTCTTCATTTTTTTCTTGCTTGCTTGAAGTATCTCCTTGATCAATCGTTTCTTCCTTATCATCACTCAAAGAAATTGCCAAGCATTGCTCTCTAGAATGTTCTTCAATTTGGCTTGTCAGGTTTTCATGGCCTTGAGTATCTAATGGGCTAGTGAATTGTTCCATTTGTACATCATCATTTGTATTGTGGCTAGCCCATTGATTCCTATCTTCCATTTTTTCACATCGTTCGTAAGTAGCATTCATAAATTTTTCTAATGCTATTTCATAAGATGGTTTGTGCTCTTTAAATGGTGCATGGTGTTGAAAATCATATTGATAAGGATACCATAAATTGTTACCTTGATCGCATTGGTTTTCCCATGAAAAGCTCGAATAGTCACTCCATCCTGAGTTGTTTATGTTGGAATATGGATAATTCTCATACCTGTTATAATTTGGGAAAAATTGTACCTGCTCTGCATATTGGCACTCAAAATTCAAATGATTACCTCCACACAGATCACAACTCAAACATGAATTAAATAAACTATTTGTATCAAGTTTATCAATTAAGTTAACCAATGTATCGATTTTAGTATTTAACTTACTAAAACTATCCTCACCATACATGCTTGCTGCTCTATTTAGTATCATTCCTCCATCAGACCATTAAAAGTTGTGGAAAGCCTTCTTTCTTTCTTCTTCTTTTTTTTTTTTTTTTTTTTTTTTTTTTTTTTTTTTATAAAAGTCCTGCAAAATAAAAAAAAATAGAAAAGAAAAATAAAATCTAAAGTAATAGAGTATATCAATCTATTGATATTGTCAAAAGTTGCCTTCCCCGGCAACGGCGCCAAAAACTTGTTGCGCGATTTCTGCAAGTGCACAGGTCGTGAACACGTAATATAGTAGTGAAATAAGTGTCGATCCCACGAGGATGGGTTGACAAGTACCAAAATTAAGATTACTCTATTATTTAGAAAATCAACTATGAAAATTTATATTTTAAGTTAAAGTGAAAAATGATGATAAATATGAAATAAAATTAAAGGTTTAGGATTTAGAATTCATCAATTGATCACATATGATTTCTTTATAATTTTTAGATGGATTATTTTTGCTGGAATTAATTATTAGATTTCCCTAAATTATATGATGTTCTCTCTCAAGATACAACATGTGTGTTCATATTAATCTTACGTCTACTCTCGTAATCATAAGCAATTAATACAAACCCATTAAGTTTTATGGAAATCCTTTTAAAAATCACAAAGGAGTATTCTTATCTCTAAGCAATACATTCCCTAGGTCAATTATCCTAATGAACTAATATTGTGCTTCCACTCTCGCTACTTCACACAATATCTTAAATCATGCAATTAATGGCCAGTTAATTACAAGCATTAAGTTCTAAGATAAAAGATTAATTCCAACAATCAAATCCAATCAATTAAATATAAATAATCATATGCAAATTAAAAGATTACATCTAAATCCTAGAAAATAAAATTAGCTATTCATAATTAAAAAGAAAGAAATAATTAAATTAACAATAAAAATAATAAACATAATAATAACTTATAATTAAATTTAAGAATAGAGTTTAGAGAGAACTTGTTTTGGGATACAATTTTTGATGAACTCAAGCTTCCAAAAACTCCTCCTCTTGATCAAAATAAAAAATAAAACTAATCTACTCTAAGAAAACATATAAAAATCTCTCTACATATTTTTTTTATGGATTTTCTTTGATGCCATTTCCCTTTGCCAAGCATGGTATTTATAGACATGTTTGGTGGAAGAATTCAAGTTCCATTAAAATTCTTACATCAAAAATTCAACATTGATGGTTAGGTTGGCCACCAACCATTGAATTCCTTCATCAATATTCAAAAATAGTTAGGTTGGCTACCAACCATTGAATTTTGGCCACCAACCATTGAATTCCTTTATCAATATTCAAAAATGGTTAGGTTGGCTACCAACCATTGAATTTTGGCCACCAACCATTGAATTTATTTCTCATGGATTGAAAACTTGAATCATTGCTTGCATCTTTATTTTTACTGCATAATTTTGATCTGCAAAAATAAAATAAAAATACTTAAAATATGTTATAATTTATTTATAAATTGTAGAACTATTTATTTCTAAAAATAAGTAATAATATTATTGCATTCTCGAGAATTGAGCTAAAATTTAAATTTAAACAATTAAAATAACTCTAAAAATATAGAGTTATCATGTCTCCATGAGAAATTATTCTCATACAGGAGGCAAAGCAAGGTCTCTATCCCAAAACTTCAAGTTCTAAGGACAAAACCCTTACCGGTCCAGTTAGGTCTGAATTCTATGGTGCATGATTTATTAAATTATTGTAAAATTTGTGTCAATTACACTTGAACGTGAAATACATGTGTTAAGAAGTATGATTTCAAAGGTCAAGCATAGACTTGGAAATAAAGTTATGTGGACGTGAAATTGAATTAGTTATAGTGGTGTTTTCTATAGTTATTTTGTGTTTAAATAAAGTAACATATTTTGTTGCAAAAAAATAATTTTTTTTTTTACAAAAAATTATAATTTAATCATATTTTTTCATAAATTAAACTATTTTTTCTCAATTTTATTTAATTGCGAAAAAAGTTTTAATTTTACAAAAAAATATTTTTTTGTAATATAATTTATTTTATACAAAATAATAATTTTATGAGAAAAATAATAATTATGAAAAAATGCTACTCTTTTTAAAAAAATTACAATCTTTTTATAAAAGGTATTGTATAGGTAAATTTTTATATTATTTTATTTTAAAATAAAGTATAATTTTTTTAGGCCAATAGAATAGTTATAAATAATAAATATAATTAAAATATTTAAAACATTATAATTAAATTAATCTACTATTACATTTCACTAATTAAAAATAAGAAATGCTACAATAATTAAGGTTGTATTTTAAATTTATATATATATAAACTTTATAAAGAAAATAGTCTAATTTATAAAAAAAATATAAGAAGATTATAATCTTTTTGTAAGAGAGTATTTTTTTTAATTACGAATTTTTTTTTTAAATTTGTTGTTTTGTAAAAAATAAGTTATATTTTTATAAAATTAAAAGTTTTTTGGTAAATAAAAAAATTACAAAAAAATAAATAAAATTATTATTTTTCATAAAAAAAACTATTTCTTTTTTCTCATATAAAATATGTTACTTTGTTTAAAAATAAAATAACCCTAGAAAACACCTAGTTCTAGCATATAACTTATACTTTTTTCCTCCACTTTTTTTTTTTTTGAAAATTTTCTATTTACATTGTATGTATATATTAATATAATGAGATAAAAATACATAAAATAAAAAAGATATCGATATCTTTTTACTGAACAAAAAATAAATAAAAAAATCATATTTACTAAAATATCTTATTATTTATTGATTTAATATATGAGATAAATCTATATATGTTAGTATATAGGCAAGTATTTTCCTTTCTTTTTTATACACCACTTTGTAGTATGTCCCTAAACGGGATACTATTAATAAAGTTTGGTCTCCTCACAGTTAGTCATGATCTTTTCTCTTATTAATGCACAATTCATTTTAATTAAAATTACGAGATTACATGTTGCAATTACCATAATAATAATAATAATAAGATATATTATACCATGATCTTGTCAACAAAAGATGCACCAAATTTAGTTAATTGTCAACAAAAAAGACACCAAATTTTGAAATAGAATAGCACACAAAAAAAGGAAATGGAAGCTAACCAATTAATAACTAATTGGTTTGAATTTTTTGTTTCTTGGATGGCTATAAATAGCCATGAAGACAAGGCCTAATTCTATTCCATTTTGAGAATAAAATTAGAGAGTTAAAGAGAAAATATTTAGAGAGTTAGAATGATTAATTTCCTATTATAAAAAGAGAATTAAAATTGTTTCTCTTTTATAAATAGAGAGATTGTAATTCTTATTATTCTCATAGTGAAATTCTTCTATTTTTGCCCGTGATTTTTACCCTAATTTGTTTGGGGGTTTTCCACGTAAAATCTGTGTGTCCATAGATCTTTATTATTATTTTTCTCAAATTATTAGCTGCGATTTTGCTCTAATCCGGTGTCAATTTCCGCAACAGATCTTCATTGCTACAGTGATGATTTTAATTACGATTCTGTTTCCTTTCTCTTCATATCTGTTTCCTACTGTCCCCATACATTTGATTCTTCCCTCAGCAACAACACAGTCCAATAAGGAAGGGTCAGCAATATCAAAGAATCGTTCATTTAGTCACGCAGAGATTGTTAGTATTACTGATAACTTTAAAACCATCATTGGAGAAGGAGGATTTGGGAAAGTTTACTTGGGGACTTTAAAAGACAGCACTCAAGTTGCAGTTAAGTTGCTATCTCAAAACTCAAGGCAAGGTTATAAGGAATTTCAAGCAGAGGTGATGTTCAAACACAGCATCTGCAGTTCTAAGTTAGCTGAACTGTTTATCTTTTTCTGGACATGCATATTGTATATTAGTTAAAATGGATTGGCAATTTGAAATGCAGGCGCAACTCTTGATGCTTGTTCATCACAGGAATTTGGTTTCTCTAATTGGATATTGTGATGATCGTCATAATAAAGCACTGATTTATGAATATATGGTTTATGGAAACTTGAAAGAGCATTTATCAGGTACCTATTATGATACTATAACAAATATTGAATTTAACTATATTAATTTTATCATTAACATCAATTATACTCCATGTTGATACTATTTTTTATATAAAGGCTAGACAAAAAGAATTAGGAGATGCACCCGGTGATCTCAACTAGGTTGACACCTCCTTAGCATCTTCATCACACTCTTCATGCCTAAATTTATCGGTGTTGATACTATTATCAAATATTACAAGCTTGTTGTCGGTGCTATTAAATTAAAGGTCTATAGCAGTGTTATTAAAAACTTTTAGTTACATGAGTTTTATATATAAGGTGGCATTACTGCTAATTTTTCAGTAACATATAGACTATGTTATTGAAAAGGATAATTTGTTGTGGTGTGACTCCTATTTTAATAACGTCAATTTTGATTGCAGAGAAAAGTGGAAGTATTTTGAATTGGGATGAGAGACTTCAAATTGCAGTAGATGCAGCACAAGGTTCTCTAGCTGATCTAGTTAATGAGTCTTTTTTGCTTCATTGATCATTTCTTGTTCCATTAATTACGTGCTAATCAATGGCTAAATGGAGTTTCAGGATTGGAATATCTACATAATGGTTGCAAACCACCAATAATCCATAGAGATTTAAAGACTTCAAACATCTTAATAAATGATAAATTGCAGGCAAAGATAGCTGATTTTGGTTTATCGAGAGCTTTCAAAAATGAAAGTGGTTCGCATATTACGACTGACCCTGGTGGCACCTATGGCTACCTGGATCCTGAGTAAGTGTTAGGACCCATTTGCTGTGGTTATTGTTTATAGTTTTTAAGAAACATCTATTATTAAATTTTATTTATTTTTATTATTAATATGTTAAAGCACAAAAGCAGACAGTCACCATATGAGAAAACCTTAAAAAGTAAATTTTTGCTTGTTTCATCGACCAGTTTTCCACTTTCGATTACTCAGAGCTGTAATTGTTGTAATTAATGTTCTGCTGATATCCAAATTATTTTGAATTTTCAAATAGGGCCCAAGCATCAGCAAAATTTAGCCAAAACAGTGATGTATACAGCTTTGGAATCATTCGACTTGAGCTGATAACAGGGCAGCCTGCAATTAAAAGAGACATGACAGGAGAAATAATTCTTATACAAAAATGGGTTAAACCAATAATTGAAAGAGGTGATATTCAAAGCCTTGTTGATCCCAGGCTACAAGGCCAATTTGACACCAATTCTGCCTGGAAAGTTATGGAAACAGCCTTGACCTGTGTACAGAATTCTGCGATATAAAGGCCAGACATGAGTCATGTGTTGGCTGAACTAAAGGAATGTTTGGCTAGGGTAAGGTCTTTTGGAAGTTCTGAGAGGATAGAAGGAGGAAGGACAAGATCATTAGCAATTGACACTACAATGGTCCCAAGTCCAAGGTAGTATCTGATTTGTGACTGTATCTCATATGGGTGGTTGAAATAATGGTCTGAAGCTAGATATAAAATACTTTCAAATATGAAAGCAATTTAGTTAAGTAATAGAGTTTTATTTTGCTAGTCATCCACCTGTCCAACAAGTTAGCAAATGTTAGTTGCGTTGTATTTATTGATTGGGTTGCAAACTTGCAAAACTATTTGAAAAGTTGTGTAAAATATATTTTATAAGGACCTAATTTGTATAATATATGGTGGAACCATTAAATGCTACAAGTCATTTTGATGGTTAGGCCCAATATTAATTGAAAAATAAGTTTAATGACAATATATATATATATATATGCACTATTTTCGAGTTTTCTAAAACGCGTAGTACATACATAGATTATGTCGTAGAAAATTATATTTAGGAAAGCGTTAATATAGCTGATAGTTTAGTTTTTCATTTTATTTTTACTGTATTCTAGAATGCTGAGTCAGCACTCCGTTAGCTTAGCTGGTTTCTATTCTCTTAGTCTAGTTTTCTCCCTCCCTCTTCATTCCACAGTAATGAAATTGGAGAATCATTTTTCTAGATTTCATTTCTCTGTCAAGAATTCTGTTAGAAAGCAACGACACCTTGTGAAGTAAATTAGCCGGCAAACATATTCTAATTGATTTTTTAATATATTATTATTATTATTATTATTTTAGAAAATCAATTTTCGGAAGACGACAACACTTTATCAACTAAATGACCCAGCAGCAGCAAGTATTATATTCTAATTAATTTTATATATAGATATTATCACACTAGAAAATTGTTTTTAGTCTCCAAGAGAACACACCCGAATGATCAGATGTATTGCCCAAAAATTATTTTTCTACAAAAATCTCGACCCAAAAACGCAAAATAAGCAGCTCAAATAAAAATAATATTATTCTTTCTTAAGTAGTACATTGACCTCGGTTGCTACGCCAACGAACCAAAGAATTCTGACCTTTCAATTTTAAAAAAATCAAAATGATGCTCATATAAATACAGATAGGAACACATTTGCCTGCCCCCGGCATCATATGCTCATAGCCAGTAGGAGCAGTTTTTTGAAATTATTAATATAATGTATGACTAACTGTAACTCCGAGGGAAGTAAAAGCAATTGTCTTTCTTCTTTATCGTCACTTTCATCCAAATAGACCGGCTGTTCACAAGGATTACAAAAGGGCATGGCTCACTCAATATATATATATATATATATATATATACATTTTTAATTCCATTTTCAAATAAAGAATATATACTTTTTGTTTTTCCTTTTTAATTTGTTGTTAACAAGGAGGGGTTGTATATTTTTTCTTTTCTTAGTATGTAAACTAGATAAAATGTTATTTTAATTTTTATAATAATATAATAAAAATTACAAAATTATTTAATAAATATAATAAAAACTAAAATTATAGCTCATAATACACCATTAACATGATAATACTTGGTGAAAAGTGGTAAATATATATAACAATTAAACTGTTAAATAGCACAAAAGTAAATTATTGAATTAATAGTAAAAGATATTTATTAAAAATTAAAGATGACAAAAAAAAAAAAAGGCCAATAACATAATAAAACAAGGGGTAAAAGTACAAAAAAAATAAAAAAGAGTAAACTGTTTAAAATTTTTAAAGTTGATTTAACCACTTCCTTATTTATATGGTAATTTTAGATTATCAGGATGCATTGGGAGTCAATTACGCAAGAATTTCTAACCCGCTCAGCAGAGAGAGGGGAAGTTCAAGGAGGGTTATGGTGAAGAACATGGACAGGAGACGAGTACTATCGCTTTTGGCTACAAGATTACTATGGCTACTCTATGTTTCGCTGTCCACAAACACTCATGGAAACCCAAAGCTCGTTGCAGCAGATAATCAGCATACCCATAGAAGAGTGCTCGCCACTGAAAATCCAGGTTTAGCTCATATATATATATATATATATATATATATATATATATATATATATATATATATATAATAGTCACTTACAATTTAATTTTTATCCGTTTAAATTAAAGTTAATTTAGCATAAAAAGCTCATATTTTTAAAGTTTTTTTTTTTTAATTTAATTTTAGATCCATAAGAACTAAATTGCAAGTGGATATTGTTCATTGGTACAAAGTACTAATTAATTTTAGCGTCAAAGCTAATATTTGCAATATTTGATATTTGCAAAATATCAAATCAAAATTTTTTTTACAAATTAATTAAGAATATAATGTATTTTCTTTTACAAAACTTTTGGGTAAATATATTAATACTAAAATTTTTTTTAAGAGTTGTTGGAAGGACGGGAGTTTAAACCCTTTAATAAAGTATTTTTCAAAAAAAAAAAAACTATACTCCTTAGTTTTGTCTTCAGAAAGAAAAAAAATATGTAGATTCTTTAAAAAAATAAACGAAAAATAGACTTCAAAGGCTACGTACAATATGTACAACTACTTGAAAAAAAATTCTCTACTGAAAAAATATATATGTTTAAGGTAATCTATAGAAAAATAATAGACGATAGAACTAATCAATTAAGTAATTAAATTCAAATTATTATATACTCATATGTTTAGTATATTTTTCCAATGTGTAAATAGTTCTTTAACATAATATTTCTCATCTTTCTCATTCTCTCGTAGTTTGTGAAAGAAAAATATAACTTTTTTTTTTAATTTTCATGTTACTGTAACGTCTGTCCGTTCAAATAGAATAAATTTTTGTTAATAAAAGAATCGGATAAGCATTGATGGATCAGAGTATCTAACTAATTAATAATTTGTTGGGACGTAAAAGGATTCATAAGCATCGATTGTGGGTCGGATGAAGATTATGTTGATGGGGCAACTGGTCTATTTTACAAGTCTGATGCTGATTTCATAAGCACAGGAATAAATAAAGATATATCACCAGAATACAACATTGAAAATCCTTATATTGGGCACCAGTTGAAAAACATAAGAATTTTTCCTGAAGGAAGAAAGAACTGTTACACTCTGAAACCTGATCAGGGAAAAAATCATAATTATCTCGTACGAGCTTTCTTCATGTATGGAAATTATGATGCCAAGAATCAAACTCCCAAATTTGATCTTTACTATGGAGTTAATTATTGGACAACAGTGGAACTGGAAAGTGCCGATGACATGTTGTTGTATGAAATTACGCACATTTCTTTAGAAGATACTATTTACGTCTGTCTTGTAAATACGGGCTTTGGAATACCTTTCATTTCAAGTTTGCAACTACGGCTTCTGAATAATTCTACTTATACAGTCGAGCCTTCATCATCTGCAAGTATGATTATCAGAACATATGGCCTTTGCAATCCTCCCTATGCCTATGACTATGATTTTGTTAGGTACATTGTCTTTTTCAGGATTGATTTACAAATTATCAATTCAAAATTGGGCTCATTTACATTTGATTTTTATGGAACTTTATCCAAAAACAATTTTAAATCTCTTGTGAGTGATATATATATATATATATATATATATATATATATATATATATATATATATATATATATATTATTCATTCAGAATCAGCATTTTGTGATAGTAATGCCAAATGACCTTTAATTAATCTTGTTAGAGTTAAAATATCCCACATTGAAAAATAACAAAAGATATCAACGTTTAATATAATGTTTGGGTCTCACAACCTAAAAGCTTAAACTTTTGGGTTGGATTTGAGGTTTCTCACATGGTATCAGAGCCAGCTCTACACCTAATCTGTGCTCTTCTGTCACAGTTGCAGTCATTTGTAAGTAGGGTTTGACACATGTGCATTTGTTAATCTGATTTTGTTCGGCTCTTATTTTATTGTGTCACGTGCTAGTTAAGAGCCTAGCACGTGTCAAGAGAGGGTGTTAGAGTTAAAATATCCCATATTGAAAAATAACAGCTTTTGAGTTGGATTTGAGATTTCTCACAAATCTTATATGATCTTTGGTTCAGGTACAAGGATGATGTGTATGATCGGCTCTGGGCGTCTTATTGGGATCCCGATTGGGTTTTAGTTAACACCACTTCAGACATTGATATCTCCAGAAATGACAGCAATAACTTATACAAAGTGCCTGTTGAAGTTCTGAGAAGTGCCGCCCAGCCATATGATATCAACGGTTCATTAAGTTACACATACGCGAATTCTTATTCGGACCGTAATTTTTATATCAACTTTTATTTCACTGAAATCACAGAGATTGCACCAGGTCAATTAAGAGAGTTCACTATTACTGTGAATGGAGTCAACTATGGGCCAATTACCCTTGAATATTTGAAGCCGCTGACCATAAGTTCCTATAAAACACCATTAACAAGTGAAGGATTTATTAATTTTTCTATCGATCCAACGCTGCGATCTGATCTTCCACCTATTCTCAACTCCTTTGAGCTTTACAGGGAATATCCCTTGCATCTTTCAGCAACAGATTCTTCAGATGGTATTAGTTAATTATATATTTATGCTTTCATGTGCGATAATATTTAATTCCAACAAACAATCTTCACGCTTGAATTATCTCAGCTGATGCTATTATGGCCATCAAGATGACATATAAGATTAATAGAATTGACTGGCAAGGTGATCCATGCGTGCCAAGAGATTTTTCATGGAGTGGTTTGACCTGTAGCAATATCGGGAATCCGCCAAGGATTATCTCTCTGTAAGGAAAATTTCAAATTATACAAATGTTTATTTCTCCATTAGCTAGAAAAAGTATATTATATTTGATATAAATATTGCATAGTTGGGAGATGAGAAAGTGAATAGTCACCACAACAAATGTTGGAAATAATAGCATTAGTTTAACATCATTTGATACATACAGTTAAACTTAACTGTTAACAACAAAGATATATACGTATATATAACAAGAAGTTGATAATATTACCTAAACGTCAATTTATATTAATAATATGTTAATACCGTTGTCAAATTATTTATATTAGTGTTACAAATTATTTTTTATCACAAGAGTTTTATATATCGGGTGGCAATGCTACTAATAATTTTTATTAGCATCAAATTTGTACTTTTAACAGTTTTATTCACACATATAATATACATGCGGCAAATACGGTTTTTTTTTTTTTTTTTTTGTGAAACAAAAGGAGCTAGCAGCAAACAGAAAGAACACAAAAAACTAGCCTGTCACCCTTAAAAAGTTGTTTGGTACATGTATCATTATTATATTATTACTTGGTTTTTTTTATATATATAAATTATTGGAGAATAAGTCGTTAGACGCACCGAAACGTCGCTGACACCCCTATATTGCCTTAATAGTTATTTGCTACACCAAGTATTTTTGTTGAAATTATTTAAAAACTTTGTTAAGATAACACTTTTAACAATATCACTCTCAATACAATGCACTATGAGCAGGAACCTCACTGCAAGTAATTTGACCGGAGAGATAGCTTCTTCAATCTCCAACCTCAAAGCAATACGATCCCTGTAAGTATTAATTAACTTGTAATTGACTTTGCTACTCACTGGATGCTACCGGATTTGTGTTGTTTCATAATTCTGACCAAAAAAAAGAACCACTTAATTCTCTTTGATTTTTTCCTTCAGGGATTTATCAAACAATGAATTGATTGGTGCAGTACCAGAATTTTTAGCATACCTACCAAATTTGACTATTTTGTGAGTTAAGCCTTTGGTATTACATTATTTTTCTTTTTTCACCATGGAAAAAAATAGGTGACTTAGCTTACACTCTTGGCAGAAATTTAAGTGGGAACAAGTTCACAGGTTCAATTCCCCAGGCGCTCATAGACAAGTCTGAAAATGGGACATTGTTCCTCAGGTTTGACCTTTTAATGAACAATTCCTTCTGTTGTTTAAGTAATTAAATTATTGCAAAACCTGCAGGTGTAATCACAAAGATTTCATAATTAATTAACGTTTTAAAACCAAACTATATATATGATCACATAACCATATTATTACCCATCATATGCAATGTGTGACATTTGGTAATCTTTTTCTTAATGCTAGCTTGGAAAGAAATCCAAATACATGCAAAACAAATTCTTGCGAGGAAAAAAAGCACAGTTTTCTTGTTCCGATTATTACATCAGTTATATCAACTATGGTGCTTCTCCTCTTGTGCATCATAGCTATCGTTTGGAGAATGAGAAGACGTGGAGGTCATTTCCCTTCTCTCATACCACCATATATATTTTGTGCGCGTGTTACAAAAAATAATAGTTTGATCAGATACAATATTCTGTGCGTCTTGAATTTTTATTCTTCTCAACCTTTCTGCTATGTTGGAATATTTGTATTTATTTTCGTTGCTGTGGAGACAGTTACTGCACCTAGAAAGGAACCGTCACTTAAACCAGAAAACCGGTACTGCTTCACATACTCTGAAATTGTTAATATTACCAATAACTTCAAAATGATTATTGGAGAAGGGGGATTTGGAAAGGTCTATCTAGGCGACCTGAAAGATGGCACTCAAGTTGCTGTAAAAGTGCTGTCTCAAGCATCAATGCAAGGCTATAAAGAATTTCAATCAGAGGTTAGATAAATGCAGCAATGGTTCTCAATTCTCTAAGATTCCATGAGATTTATAACAATTTTCGTTCATTTAAGAGAGAGATTTAATGCAGGTCAAACTTTTAATGATAGTTCATCATAGAAACTTGGTGTCCCTCATTGGTTACTGCGATAACCGAGAAAAAATGGCACTCGTTTATGAATACATGGCAAATGGAAATTTGCGAGAGCGTCTATCAGGTAATTACAATTTCATCTTCATTGTTGACATTTTCTTCTTTTGGGAATCCAGTGAAAAAAAGGAAAATGCTTTTACTGTCATAAATACTTTTTTTTTTAGCAGGAGAGGGGAAATTAAATTTAAATTTATTGTTCAGATTATATATACATTTACTATTAAATTTGCCTTGATATGCTAATAAACACCTCTTTTAATAAGAGGGTCTGCATGCGGTTATAAAACAAAAACTTTATATAATAATAAGAGCTACCTATACCTTGGTTAAAGAAAATAAGAGCCACCTATACTATTTGACTACAACAAATAATCCTTTTTTTTTTTTTTTATAAAAGCTTTGAAGACAAATCAAATAAGTGAATAAGGACATCTCAACTAGATTGATACCTCCATAATTCCCAGATCATGTGATTTCAACAACATGATATTAAAAGAAAAATAAAATAAAGCAAAGAGCAACATGCAATCGAAATGGCCAACATAGCACAAGCACAAAGCAAAGACTAACATAGCCGTAAAACAAACAAAAACAAAAGCCTAATGAACTAACTGATGAGCGTATCCAACGTATCTCTATCTATAATATGGCTGCAAAATGAAAGACCAGATGGCTGCAAATAATCCCTCTTAACAGTATGTTTTATATTCTGTTAAAAGATAAAAATTAATGAAATAAGACCATTCGATGTATAAAATTTCTTAAGAATTTTTAAAAATATGATTGCAAGTATTTGATAGCACCATTAACGTTCTACAGCTACATGCTGACATTAATTTGGTAATATTATCTACATATTATATAGCTATGCACTCTGTTTTTTTTTTTTTTTTGGAAAAAAGTATTTTTATTCCAAAAAATGCTATATACAAACAAATCCACCCAATCTGCAACTCAGAGAGAACATAACAAGCAAAGAAAAAACAAAATTTCAGCAGCTCCAAACAACAACATCCAAAATTGGGCATTTGACCCATTTAGGGATTTTAGAAAAAGAAATTCCAAATATAAGTGTTTTATTAATAAATTCTGAGTTTGGGGTGGTGTTTGGTGGAAAAGTCAAAAGATGAATAAATCACTAAAAAAAAGGCGGAAAAGGGGAAGAATGTCATAACAATATAAACAAAAAAAAATGGTCGAATTTGAATTAAAAAAAAATCAAAACTCACTTTTCCACTCAAAAAATGGCGGAATTTGAATAAAAAAAAACAAGTCACTTTTCCACCAAAAAATAGTGGAATTTGCAAAAAATAAAAATCCAAAACTCACTTTTTAAATATTTTTGTAATATGAAAATATCCCCATTAAGATTTTTAATTACTCCCCAAAATCAATTCATATAAAACTTTTTTTTTTTTATTTTTTTCTTTTCTGCCACTTATTTTGGTGAAATTTTTTTTTTCCTTTTCCGCCCAAATTAGTGGTAGAAAACATTTTTTTTTTATTTTATTCATCCTTTTCCGCCACTTATTGTGGAGGAGATATGATCCATCTTCCCATTAAAAAATGATAGAAATTGCTAAAGTCAATGGTCTTTCCACATTCCATTTCTATCTAAGAATTTTTTTGTAAATCACCGTAAACTGAGAATTTATTTACAAAATATCCATATTTGGAATTATTTTTTCTAAAATGCCTAAATGGATCAAATGCCCCCCAAAATCAAACACAAAGCCAATCGAAAAGCAACAAAAGAATGGAAAACTAAAACCCAACCCTCACAAAACCAGCGATCACCCAAACATCCAACCAACCACCCTACTTCAACCAAACACCTCCTTTGCCCAACTGACCATCTACAGAAGTCAACAGCCCAGATCACACCCAAACCATTACTTAACAGCCCAAATCAAATTCCTCTGCACGTTAAACTTAGAACAAAAAGCAAGTTTAATCCTTCCAAGCACTCTTTATCTTGATCCTCAACAGCTTCTATAAACACGACCTCGTTACATAACTGCTATAAAATATGCACTTATTGTTAACTAATAGTTTTAACTGCAAATATCAAATGATTTGAAACATATATTGTTAAATCCAATATATTATGTGATTTTGGTGGCAGATTCAAGCACCAATGTTCTGAGCTGGAGGGACAGACTTCAAATTGCAGTTGATGTAGCACATGGTCTAGTTCTAAGACATATAAATCAAGATTCTTCGATTTCGATCTTTTGAATTAGTATTTTTTTTTTCCCTCCCTAACTGGGTTTGGTAAAGTTTCAGGTTTGGAGTATCTACATGATGGTTGTCGTCCACCAATAATCCATAGAGATATGAAAACTTCAAATATCTTATTGGACAAAAATCTTTTAGCAAAGATATCTGATTTTGGGCTGTCTAGAGTTTTTGCTAATGAGAGAAACACTCATGTAACAACATGTCCTGGTGGCACATTTGGATATGCTGATCCTGAGTAAGTCTTAACAATTATTGACTACTAATTATTATATTTGAAGCCTAATATTATTTATTCTGGAAATTTAATTATTTATTTTTTTCCTTAAAAATGCAGATTTTACGCATCAGGAAACTTAAATAAAAAAAGTGATGTCTACAGCTTTGGTGTTATTCTATTTGAGTTAATAACCGGCCAACCTGTAGTAATAAAACGCGATGAATACAACACCCACATAGTTCAGTGGGTAGGTCCTATGATTAAAAGTGGGAATATCAGGAACATTGTGGATCCAAGGTTACAAGGTAAATTCACCACTAATTCTGCTTGGAAAGCTGTGGCGATAGCCATGTCCTGTGTACCACCAACTGCAATACAAAGGCCAGAAATTAATCATGTATTGGCTGAACTAAAGGAATGTTTAGCTATGGAGATTGCATCTGACAGAGCTAGAAAGGGACACTAAGCAGCGTGACAGCATTGAGCAACTGATTGGAGATGATGAGCTCTCCTGGAGCTAGGTAGTACAATTGATAACTACTTATATAATTTGATTCCCAATAAATTTGAAACTCTTAATAATAGGATCCAAAAAGCTGGGGGAAAGCTCCCAAACATTCTCTTAATTTTTTTTTTTTTTTTAGATTTCCAATGTTATCACAATTTTCAAATTCTATCAATTAGTTCCAATGAATTAATAAGCTAATTGTCATTGTAAAATTGATTAATTATTGAATAATTGTCAGTCTTACCTATTTGAATAAGAACGCATCTACAAATTGTTATTATTATAAGGAAAAAAATAATTCGTTTCCATTCAATATTGTTAATCGGATTGACAAAATTCTATTTTGGAAGAAATTAAATGAAAGGTGAAATTGAAATAAATTTAAAATATAAAAAATTTCAAAAAGGACCCTTAATTAAGGGTCAGTATATGTTTGTGTTTACTCTACAAAACTGTATTAGTTAGCTGACCCCTCAAGTCCACGGCATTGACAATCTTCAATTCTCTCATCAGATTTCCAAGTCCCTTTTTTTTTTTGGTGGAATTACGGTTGCATTATATAATTTCTATTGATAAAGAATGCACTGTTTTGTCTCAACTCTATTACTTGCCTGTAACTATAAGGGACATAACAGGAAACATCATTGTCATAAAACAATAGGTTACACCAATAATTGAAAGAGGTGATATTCAAAGCCTACAAGGCCAATTTGACAACAATTCTGTCTGAAAAGCTGTGGAAACAGCCTTGGCCTGTGTACTAAATTCTGCAACACAAAGGTCAGACACACGAGTTATTTGTTGGCTAAACTTAAGGAATGTTTGGCTATGGTATAAGGTCTTTTGGAAGTTCTCAGAGGATGGAAGATGGAAGGACAAGATCATTAGAAATTGACACTAAAATTGTCCCAAGTCCAAGGTACGTAGTATCTGATTTGCGACTGTCTCATATGGGTGAGCTAGAAATTTGTTTGATGCCTATCCTTTTGCAGACAAATATGTATCATCTATTATTATTATACTATGTTTCTGATGCTGTTAATGACGAAATGTATGTTTTTTCTTTTTTCGCCATACAATAAAACACAGTACTTTATCATGTTACAATAGTTTTGAAATAATAAATATACCTTTATAAATTTTAAAGAAAGAATTTATATAATTTTGTTTTTTATAGTTTGGAAGTACCTTATTCTATGTGATTGGTCTACGTAGTAAACAAGTTAATTTATAAAATAAAATAGCCAATTTTTTTATCTCATAAATTTTGATAATAACATGTTTTAATGGTAATCAATCTCAACTAAATTTGTGTAAGTATTTTGGAGTAACAATTAGGGCAAAGTGGTGAGTACTAATGACTTGATGAACAGAATGGTTTTCTTTTTTAGGCCAAATGGGCCTTAAGGGTTGTAGACTGGTCATTTAGCAAATTATTTTTACAGCTGGTAGGCTATCTCTAGCCATAAACACTAAGTACAGTAATTTTTACACTAAAATGTAGTTGTTATAGTAAATTTATCTCCAACCATCAACTTTATATCTAACACCTAAAAAAAAAAAATTCCATCTATCTTCCCTTTTATATATCTTATTATATTCCTTTTTATTATTTCTAAATATTTTGTTATTTCACAAATTATAGCCAAATCTATTTATTTTTACATATTCATCCAATAAAAATATTTTTTCGTTATCTAATAATATTACAAAAAATAAAAATTTATTTAACATCGACCGATTTACTATTTATATATTAGTTTAATTAAAACAAAATTTAAAATCACACTACAACACATACAAAAGAAATATTATTTGATTAATTAATATAAGTAGAACATTAAGAAAGTTAAAACATTATTTGTATTGTTGTGTAATTTTACAAAATAAAAAAATACAAAAAATAATCAAAAAGTGAAACTATAGCAAAACACCAAATTGCAGTTGAAAATGGCATAGCATTGAAGCTGTTATTTATTGCAGAATAGCGTTTTTCCTTCATTTTGCTGTAGCGTTGGAGATGTTCTTAGAACTTAAATCTTAGTTTAACTGAATTAGTTTTAAAAAAATTAAAAAAAAATAATTCAAAGTCAGTTTTGAAAGTCCATCAATTTCAGACGTAGCTAGACTCTGAATTTGAAACCATGGTTGTTCAATGTGTCAGATTCTAAGTATATCTATGCTTTTTGTATATAATAAATAAATAAATAATTGACATCATTGGACAACAGCGTCGATATGTCCGAGTGGTTAAGGAGACAGACTTGAAATCTGTTGGGCTTCGCCCGCGCAGGTTCGAACCCTGCTGTCGACGATTTTCCGTTTAATTTTTTCCCCCCAAAACAACTGGATATTTATAACGTGACCAAAGATGCATTCATCAACTTCAAGTTCACCTAATAAAAGACTGACACAAAAGTCGCTGTTGATGGCCTGACCTGAGCAGACAACAAGGCAGTTGTCATGATGCCATCTTTACTCATTCAAAATTTGTGCCAGTAAATTGTTTATTTGGTATACCATTTAATGCAGCGTGTTGAGCTGCTTACCAATGAATTCAGAATAACTATCATTTGCATTTAGCTATTCTTAACCCGTTCAGTAACTTGTGTGGAAAATTGTCTCACACCTTTATCTGCATAATACAATACATATATATATATATATCCACTTCATTCTGATCCTTATTATAGTTAATTACTCTTTGATAAAAGAATCATCTAATTTTGTTCTCAATTTCATATTGTATTATTATAGATGCTCCACGAACTTTTGTTTTCAAGAACTCTATGTATCATATTTCTATTAGGGTAGCGATATTGCCAAAAGCAAGTTTTGTTAGGATTAGAGCAATTAATATTTATAAATTATGAAGTGATTAAATTATCTTTTATTTTTTATTGTCTTCCCCCTAATTCAAAAACAAATACAGCATGAATTATAGAAAATATAAAATCTCACATTATCTTAACCAACATACACATGCATAGCATCTAATTACAAGAAAAGCTCATTAATTTTAGAGCATTTTTTAAAAATAAAAATTAATGACAACTCAAAAGATAATTTATGAACAAATATTTTGAATTTTTTTAAAAAAATAAATATTTTTTTAAAATTTTAAAACGACTGATATTTTAAAATAAAAAAAATATCTTAAATAATAAATATTTCAAAATAAAAAAAAATATATTTGTGATGTGAGATCAACCAACCATAAATAAAATTTATTGTGAGTATTAAATAACCTACTTATTCATCAATTTTTATGTACAAAAAATAAAGATAAATTAAGGGTTCGGAGAATGGGCTTTTGTTGGCGCTGCAGTATACCTTGAAGAAGGCAGAAGGCAACAAGTTTAAGGAGAGCCAATCTGGCAAATGTCAACGAAGAAGTAAACCACAACCACCCTAAAAAATTCAGAGCCTTTCTCATTTATTATGATTTTGGAGCTTTTGATTTTAGGCCTTGGACCACATATATTTATGGTATAGAATACAGATCTTGAATTAACATGCATGACTCTTGTACATCTCATATATGTAGTGTCACGACCTCATCAACTTTGAACCTTGCACTAATATAGTAAAATTTTGTCATTCTTTGATATTTTATCATTCTTTATGAATATTTATTGTCTTTTTTATTTTTTTTTTTAACTCAACTCAATAGCTGATATTTAGAACTATTTAGAGTTATGTTGATTTGTATTTGTGATTTATTTTTAATATATTTTGTAATATAATATATTTGAAGAGAAGAGAAAAAGAGAAAAACTCTAAGTGTATTTAGAATATATATATGAATTTCTATTTCTTCAGAGGAATACCCCATCTTGAAAACCAATAATTGAGATTAAAAGTCACATCTAAAACGCCAAGAGACTGAGACAGGCACGATCATATACTAATCACAATACAATTGAAAATGGCTTTAATTTTATAAATCTATCAAACTGTAGCTTGATTTGAGAAGTCATTAATTCTTTTTTTATTTCCTTAGAGAGTATTTAAAGATTTAGTCTTTTTCATGAACAATCCTCCTTAACCAAAAATTCAGGCTAATAATTATTAAAGGATAAAAACAGTTTAATTTAATATATAAAATCTAACTTTTTAATTATTTGATTGATACACTAACTTTGATTAAAAATTTTAATTTAATAATTAAGAAAAATACTAAATCTTTTTTTTTTTTTTTTGTTAAAAAAGCAATGAAAATTCATAAAATTCGTGTGTATTTGCAATATCTATGTTTTATAAATTATTATAACTCACCACACAGCTTCCGAACCTCCACGTGACTAGTTGGCAAATACCTATAACAACCCTTATTAACTCCTGCACATGCACCTCCTACAATTATGATTATGCATGCCATCCTTTATATCACCCCAACTACCATTTGTTCCTTTGGAATATGTTTGGATTAGCGGTCAGTCAGCTATATGCAGCAACAGTCAACTGCTAGCCGCTTAAATTAGATTTAGATTGTAAAATATAACGAATAAGGACATTACCTTATATATTATGATGAAATTTTAATTACATGTAAATTAATAATTTAATATTACACATATATATAGTTACACATTTTAATTAATTTATATTTAATTATGTGAATTTATATACATATTAAAATATTTAAAAATTAAAATAATGATGTATATATTTTTTATTTAATTTTAATTATTTTAAAGTTTAATGACATTTTTTTAACAAAAACTAATTTTTGAGTTCAAATACTACAAATTTTAGCTTCTGATTTAAAAATTAACTTTTAATTATAATTTCAAAAGTTAACCATTGGAAATATAATTGCTGTTTTTTAGTTATTTTTTATGAATTACTTTATGTCTGTGTTTGGATGGGTTTCATATTAATTTAACATGTATGAATATCATAATTACTTTTACCTTTTAAATTTACTATAAAATACACTTATTAAATAAAGATTTAGACAAGTTGATTTTTAAAATTTGTTCTAATTGATTTAAAGTTTAAAAGGAATCATCTACATTGAAACTTATAAATTTATAAAAATATTTAAGTTCAAAACTCGAATCCCTAATGTATAAGAATGAAAGCAAATTGATGGTTAACATTTACAGAAATTATAAATTTTTTAGAAAAATGAAGGAGTTTAAATCCTTATATATTAATTTATGGCATGTACGAGTATTGGAGTTTAGGTTACATATAAATGGAAAGGAAACAAAATTTTAATTAAAAAAAAAGGAAGATCTTTAAAGAGAAAAAAGGAAACATCTTAGTATATAATGTGTGTTATGAATGCTAACATTGCCATTTGAACAACTCTCATTTATGAATCATTTCTCAACTTCCATCTCCCCTTCTTCAAGACCTACTACTCTAGTTAAGTAACTTTCAACTTCCTTTATAAAGGTTCCAAGTCAGATCAAACACTCTCCATAAACCCATTTGGTATAGCAAAATGGATTTTTGCTCCAAAATAGCCTTGGTTTTGGCCTTAGCAGCAACATTTCTGAAATCTAGTTATGCACAAGATACTGTTGTTCCTGCTATAATTACATTTGGTGATTCAGCTGTAGACGTTGGCAACAATGACTATCTCCCCACAATTTTCAAAGCCAATTACCCTCCTTATGGAAGAGACTTTGTCAATCAAATGCCTACTGGGAGATTCTGCAATGGCAAATTGGCCACTGACATAACTGGTAAGTACATATCACATATAAAATTATTGACACTAGCTAGTCCTTTTCTTTCTCTCTTTCTTTTGTTGTTAATTAGGCTCTGGTTGAGATTCGAACTTGCAATTTTACAGTCCTGAAACAAATCCAATACCACTAAGATATGTTAATTATACTATGCTTCTAAAATATAAAAATTACGTGTTAATTAATAATTTATTTTTACAGCTGAAACTCTGGGGTTTAAGACTTTTCCACCAGCATATCTTAGCCCAGATGCATCAGGGAAAAACCTTCTTATTGGAGCTAATTTTGCATCAGCTGCATCTGGTTATGATGAAAGAGCTGCCATGCTAAATGTAAGGAATTTTAATTCATATCTACTTGACATAATAATTAACTAACCCTTTAATATTTTTTTCAACAATTAATATTCATAATCTGGTTTGCAGCATGCTATTTCATTGCCTCAACAGTTACAGTACTTCAGGGAATACAGGGGTAAGCTAGACGAAGTGGCCGGTTCTAACAAATCAGCATCAATTATCAAGGATGCATTATACTTATTAAGTGCAGGCAGTAGTGACTTCCTCCAGAATTACTACGTTAATCCTTGGTTAAACAAACTCTATACTCCTGATGAGTATGGTTCATATCTCGTGGGTTCATTTACAAGCTTTGTCAAGGTATATAATTTGCCAATTAAAGTGAAATTTAGTAGCAATTAATTAGCGATAATAATGAAATAGATTTATTTGAGAAAGATCTGCAATTTTTTTTTTTTTGGGTGGGTACTAATTGGGTTCTGACTTGGGGTTCGAACTGAGAAAACTCTATTTGATAAACAGGAATTGTATGGTTTGGGGGCAAGAAGACTTGGAGTAACTTCACTCCCACCCTTAGGTTGCCTTCCTTTAGCCCGCACCATATTTGGATTTCATGAAAATGGGTGTGTCTCAAGAATCAACACTGATGCCCAGCAATTTAACAAGAAGATTAACTCTGCAGCTGCAAATCTCCAAAAGCAACTTCCTGATCTAAAGATTGTTGTCTTTGACATCTTCAAGCCACTCTATGATCTTGTCAAGTCTCCTTCAAAATATGGTAAGAAAAATTAAATTAGAATGCAATTTCCTTTTTAACAGCACAAAGTTAAAAAACAAGTTCTTTGGGATGTAATAGTCAACCCTTATTTGGGCCAGGATTTGTCAGAACCCATATAAATTATATTCCCAAATTCAGTTTAGAGTAAAAAAATCTTAGATGAATTCAATTTATCATCAGAACCCATATAAATTATATTCCCAAATTCAGTTTAGAGTAAAAAAATCTTAGATGAATTCAATTTATCAAATTCTATTATGGACTGTATAATTATAATCTTTTATGTTAAATAATAATCACTTGTAAGTTAAATATGATAATTTACTATGATAATTAACTGTGCGAATCATATGATATGTATTATATTAACGCATCAGCATGTCTAACGCGTTAAATCTAATTCATCTAAAAATTTTTTGCATCAAAGCCACTTATCAAATAGGAATTTGAGAGTTTGCTTTTAGTCCTATTGACACATAAAAAAAATAGGAATTTGAAATAAATTATACAGGTCATTTTGGTTGGCAAGAGAGTTTTTTTTTTTTTTTTATTGATTAAAGTTCGATTTTTGAGACCACATCATAAATGAGAATTAATTATAAATATCTTAATTCCAGCTCTTTTAACTTGACAGAGAAGTGGATATTTAATGCAATTTGTCAAAACTAGCCCATAATACCCCTTTAGAGCTAAGTCTGGGAATGCTATTTGAAGGCAATTTTAAGTCATGAATTTCACATTGTGACGATTCTGTTTCCTATTACAATGGGTAGGCTTTGTGGAAGCTACAAGAGGTTGTTGTGGGACAGGGACATTAGAGACAACATCATTTTTGTGCAATCCAAAGTCTCCAGGCACCTGCTCTAATGCAACCCAGTATGTATTTTTTGACAGTGTCCATCCATCTCAGGCTGCTAATCAGGTTCTTGCAGATGCACTGATTGTCCAGGGTTTCTCCCTTCTTTGACGAGCCTATCTATTCTTATATATACGACTTTTATAATTTATGTGTAACATATTACCTTTCCACTATCTTCATAATCAAAAAGTGTTGCCAAAACTATCTTGATTTATTTTCATGATAATGTAACAAATGAAACTTATTCTCTATTATGAAAAGTTTTATTGCAATTTTTTATCGTTGCCAGTATGTATGCAAATACAATTGTTATTATTATTATTATTATTTATGCAAATACCTAACAAAAATACATTATGTTATAAACACACTATATTATATTGAGATACTCAAATTTGAAACATTCCTGATGAAAAGACAACACCTAATTGGCCCATACACAATTGGTATTATTATATCATATTAGTATAATGATATGCAAAAGAAAATAATGGTATAATGATATCATTTATCCTGAATTTTAAATAAATTATTAAATATATATAATATTAAGAAATAATTATAAATATAATTAGACAATAATTTTTTAATTTATCTTGGGATAAATTTAATTTAATTTATATTGAAAATAAAATGTAAATAAGAATAGATGATGTTGTGGTCGTGGATAAATACCACAATAACCTAATTAGATTGTGATTGAGTTGGATTTTATTTCTCATTAAAATGCAAATTCGGATTTATATTCACTTGCATTGATCATCAATAAATGCCTAAACATGCTGATTCTCAAGCTTGTTTCTATTTTTTTTTTTTATCCTAAGATTCCTTCTTTTATAGAAGAAAGATGTTTTGAATGATTTATGTTTATAACGTAGAAACAATTTCAAATATGTTTCTTAACCATTGGCCAAGTAATAATTCAAGCACAAAAAAAAAAGTATATTGGATGAACGACGTTATTTTTCGACTAATTTTACCTTTTGAATACATAAAAAGGCAGTTTTTATATTTATGAAAAACTTTCTATCTTTATCTTGATTTTTATTATTTACTTGTTATTTAATTCTAATTTAGGTAAGCATCGTCTGTGTCACAGATTTAAACATCATTTGTGGCATCTTTGTTTTTTAGCCTATGTGATTTTACAGATTTACCATTTTAAGCAAAATTGTGTTAGTATTTCAAGACTCATATTTAAATCTTGTTTTGATCATTTTGAAGTATTGAATAATACATAGATATTT
The DNA here is from genome assembly GCA_947687605.1 of Reutealis trisperma. NCBI lineage: Eukaryota > Viridiplantae > Streptophyta > Magnoliopsida > Malpighiales > Euphorbiaceae > Reutealis > Reutealis trisperma. The sequence goes on from CANTUT010000010.1 coordinate 2,201,275, forward strand.
ACACCCCTAAATTTGGCTTTGTCTCTTTATTTACGCTGCGTCAGTTCATCTGTTTAATAAAATTATCTTTTATTTAAAAAAAAAAAAAACAAGTTAACAATTTCTAATCTCCTTCCTTTATCACCATTCCTCTCTCTACTATTCCCTTAACACGAAACCAAACACTAAACTTATGCCGTATTAATCTCGGATCCTAACAAATCTCCGCAGCACAATCAAACCAGTCATAAGATAAAGCGAAGGGAAAAAACCAAAGTGATACCGCGAATTTCCATTTTATGTATGACTAAACCAGTGTTATGTCTCCCAGTAGAGATTTACAGTGCAAGAAGAGAACATTTCTTTCAAAGAGACAACGTGCAATTCGCGAATCAGGTCAATACAAAACACCAAACTTTAACAGCCACTGTGAAGATAGTACTGAAAATGTTAGAAACTGGAGATGCAAACGACTCTAGTAGTCCAGGCAGCGAGCAGACTTGGGCAAAGCTGCACTAGTATCTGCAGTCTTCAAAGCATTGGCCTCCTTCAGCATTTGAGCTGCTCTGTCAACATGTAAAGCCAAGGAAGTTGGGGAATTCAAGAGGTTAATTACGTCAGAGTTGTTCATCTCCAACAGCTTTCCAGTTATCTTCCCTGCATATTCAGGCTATGCACACAGAAGGAGAAAGACGATTAAGAAAGAAACCATAATCCACACACACACACAGAAAAAAGTAGTTTGATTGGTAGAGGTGTTCCCATAAACTTATATTTCCAGAGAGAACTTTTAGAGTCCAATAACCTGAAGATTCTCGACAAGGGGGTGCAGACAATTCCCAATGTCTTTCTTTAAGTGACTGAGAGATTTTGCTGCAGCAAGACATGATGTAGCCTTTAATCCTCTGGAGGTACTTCCAGAAACTCCACCGTTCTTGTTCCACTTTTTCCTAGCACCAACATTTTGAATCCCAGCATACCCATGATTCAGATCTCGATCACGAAGATTATATGTGGCATGTTTCACATACTGCAATGCAAAATTTAACAGAAATCAGGGAAGGAATGAGCAAATGAACATAACAGCATTGTGCCAAAGTCTCTCCAAGAAAAAACCCTAGGAAATGAATTGCAGATGATCTGTTAGGACCTTGTTCTTTCAATGTTAAAATGAATAAATAATCACAACAATCCAACTGCTCAGACAATTGCAGCATCATGTGCAGTTTATCTGACAAGTCATTTTCTCAACAAACGAAAAAAGAAAATAAACAAAGAGAGGTCAAAAAGTGTAGTAATAGAAACAATTACTTTTTCTTGAAAATGGAAATTAGAACATACGTGTGATTGGCCAGACTGGGCTGTGGGATTCTGGGTATTTTGGTCCATTCTTCCCATTGGAATCTGTTGTTTCATAAAAGTGCATTCAAATAACAAGTGAAATAGACAGAGGTCTGTTGATGAAAATCCAACTGCATAAATGAAAATACTTACATATGAGCACAAGTGTTGCTGGTAACTTTGTCCTGCCAAAGGATACTGGACTCCCATATTTGCACCAAAATTTTGATATGACATTTGATGGTGCATGAAAGTGATTGGTGGACTGCAATAAGGAAAATTGAAATAACGTGGGCTGATTGGAGGTGGAACAACATTGTTGTTATAAAGATAAAATGGCTGAAATTGGCACTGTGCAAAATACTTCTGCAGTTCCAGATAGCGGTCTCTTTTACACTGAGCTATTGCCACATAGATAGACTTCCCTTCAAACATGGTTCCTAGGATTAAGTAATAATACTAAGGTCATATTAGGCAACAAGGAAACAGAATATAGGAGCAATTGAAAAGATAAGAAGAGAATCAGCTTACCATTCAGACTGTTGAGAGCTTTATTTGCTTCTTCAGGACTTGAGAAAGAAACAAAGCCAAATCCTCTACTTACACCACTATCATGGCGCATCACTTTTGCTGAAATTATCTTCCCATAGGCACTGAAAAGTTCTTGTAATTTTCTGTCATGAATCTTTTCATCAAGATTCTTCACAAAGAGATTTGTATTTTTCAACTTCTCAATATTGCTGTTGATGATGTCCATGTAATCATGTTGCAATATCTTTATTCTCTCAGCTTTCTTTTGGGCCCTTCCCACAAATAAAGTCCTGGAGCCTGATTACAAATGAATTTTATTTGTTAGAGAAGCTGATCCTTGAATAACTTGCAAAGCATTGACAAGAAACTGAGAGAAACAATTTAAAAAATATACCTAGTAGAGAACCATTCAAAGCATCAACAGCTTTTCTTGCATCTTCTGCAGACACAAAGTTGACAAATCCAAAACCTCTCGATTTCCCATCATCATATTTCATGATGACAGCATTAGAAACCTTCCCAAATGCAGAAAACATATTTTTCAGGGTATCCTCTGTCATATCCTCCGCCAGATTTTTAACATAAAGATTTGTATAATTTGATTCTTTGCAAGGTGTGGTTATTGTCCTTTCACTTCTCTTGACAAATTTGGATACACACCTGAGAAGAGCAATCGTAGATGGATAAGTCATCTATTACAAATCAATAAATGCAGTAAATGACAAAGCAAGTAAAGTACATGTTCACAAGTCATGAAGTCTTCTAAGTTCCATTACAAGGAATAAAAACAATCAAAAAAAAATTAAGTAGGGCATGTAAGTTCCGCAAACTGATATGATGCTTATACATGTATGATAACATGCAAATCTCTTCACCTCCATTTGGTGATTTAAATTTCAGGAGTAAATGAAATTACATTCTGCTTCATATAATTCAATATATGATAAAACAAAAACTACAACTACTATGCCAAACAACAGGTTTTGCAAATATTTAGCCTCATTCAGGCAACTTCAATTCTAGAAACTGCAGCAATGTAAAAGATCACTTCCATATGATCACAACTTTTCTCATCAAGAAAGGAAAAAATTCAAGCACCATGCAAGTTCTTCCAGAAAACAGAAGAAACAATATGCAGTTTTAAGCAACTTACCAATTTCTATTTGTTTCCTTTTCCCTCTGATCTCTAAACATCAGTATGTCAATAAACAAGATAACATGGCATCTAGTAGTCAAAATTTGCAATGCATGGAGCACTTGAAGAAATGGTAACTATGGTAATGAAAGAAATGGAGAGACTAAGTAAACAGGACTCACAGTTTCTTTCCTCCAAGCATAGTGTCATGAAGAGCAGTTCGAGCAGCCAAGGCAGAATCCTCTGAATCAAACTGGACAAACCCAAAACCCTTACTCTTGCCATGTTTTTCAACCACCTTGCAAGACAGTATTGTCCCAAATTGGCAGAACGTCCTCTCCAAGCAAGCACCGTCAACTGAAGGATCTAGATTTTTCACAAAAAGATTGCCAAAGCCACTCTTTCTTACAGAAGGGTCCCTCTGAGACCACATTAACCTCATGGGTTTTCCTTTCAAGTATGCATGATTTAGAATAGACAGAGCTTTACATGCTGAACAAAATGAGAAAATAGATGAAATGCCATTAGAACCAATTTACAACCAGTATATAGCCCAGAAGAAAATGAAAACGAAACACATCATTCTGGGGAATATCTTTACAGAAAATGAAAAGCTCTACCAACAAAGATTAATGCAACTCATTTAATTAGGTTCAAGTTAATAATTTTTGGAGAGAGATTTTCAATCTTCCTGCCCTTTACCAGCGTTGAAACTTGGTTAATCAAACATAACGAAGACAAAAGAATAGCCCATTCCGGATAAAAACAGCCACGATTATCACCGAGTACCCATTACCCAGAAAAAAAAAATTCTCAGAACCAATAGCCAAAATTTTATACGTAGCGAGAGAAGAATCTAACAATAGCCCATTCCCGATAAAATGCGCACATCCAGAGAGACAAATGGCTGAAAGGAAGATGAAAAGCATCCCAACCCCACCGACATAAACAAGGCCGATGAACCATTAGAAAGGGGAAAAAAATAGTCCATTGTATATTTATGTAGTTCAACCACAAAACCGTGGAATTGACGAAGAATGCAGTAAGATATATATCAGATAAAAAGATTTAGAGAGAGTAAGAGAACTAATCTGTACAGAATTTCACACCATCAAAAAATCAGAAGAAAAACAGGGGAATAAAAAAATCCACAACAAGCATAAATGACGAATTACAGAGCTACAACAAGCTGCTCTCGTTAGACTTGTAGCAAAAAGAACTAGAAAAATAGCACCAATACATGGACAATATGACTTTGACAGTAACAGAGAACCATGAAAACCAGCCAAATTCCCGTTAGTAAATAAACAAAACCCCAATTTCAATTTTTAAAGAAACGAAAACCCAAAACCCCACAAAGTTTTGCACATGCATATACATTAAAGTTGGTTGTAAGAGAAACAGAAAGGGAAAAATAACACAGGGATCCAATCATCCAACTATCGTAGAAATCCTTCTTCTACAGAAATAGATAGGGAACATGACGATTATTATAGATTGTACCTTCGTTATGAGAGTAGAAGTTAACATAGCCGTAGCAGAGAGATTTTCCGGTGTAAGAGCAACGACAGAGGCGAACAGAGGAAACGGGACCCAGTGAAAGAAACGCAGCTTTGAGGTCCATTTCAGTGAGTTCCGGGTCCAAATCACCCACATAAAGCGAAGTCCTCTGTCGGAAATCTCCCGGAGGCTGAAATGACAGTGTCTCCGCCATTGCTTCCCAGAGAACAAGAAAGAAAAGAGAGAACGAGAGAGGAGAGTTTTTGGTTTTTGCAGCAAGAGAGTAAGAGAGAGAGAATGTGTGCGTGTGAGAGAGCGAGGAGGGAATTTTTGTTTGTTATAACGGTGAGGTCTATGTCTGTTTTTTTTGCAGGTGTGAAAGAGTTAGACAGGAGATTACTCGCTGCAAGTACGATAAACAAAGGTACTCGCTTTAATCTTTTGCAAAGTAATGAAAGTATATCAAAGATGGCCTACAAGTTCTTTAATAATTAGTATAGAACGATGTCGTTTACGTAGAGTAGGGACTAAGTATGAGACTGGGAATAAAAGAGGGTTTTAGGGTTTTAGCCTATACTCGTGTGAAGTAGAGAATGACTTATACTCGCTGTCTAAAGGGAAGCACGTGAGCCGAGAAAGGAGCTAGGAAATGGAAGGCAGTATATAGTCAAACGACACGACGTTTGGAGCAGATACCATTAATCTGGATCAAATCAGGGTTAAAACTTAAAGCCTACTCCGTGCGGGTGTGCGATCCGAGCATGGACATTGAATCAGGCATAAATTTTAATCCGCATATAAATAACGTATACACACAAATGGAAATCAATAGTAACAAGATATAACAAATGTCTAGTATGGTAAAGTTCATCATTCTGCAACATATCTTTATTCGAAAATTAAATTCCCAATTCAATAATAATTTTAAAATGCTAAATTAAGAAATGTCTTCATTTTGCATTTAAGAAAATAATAAAAGTACGTTGGTTAAGTGTAATAAAATTTTAATATAAATTTATATTAGAAATTTATTTAAATATATTATATTATATTTCATTACACTCTAAACGCACCCTTAACCCAAATGGGATTTTATAAAATTGAAAATTTCCTATAATAATTCTTTATCCATGAACATGGGTGCATTATAAAATTTAATTTTTGTGGATATTATGAAGCTCCCCAAGGACAAGGGGCACTCTAAACTTAGTGAGCAAGTAGAGTGTAAAGGAGGGTCTTCTAAAAGCCAAAACCAACTTCATTTAGAAGTAGATCTCAGGCCTTCTAGAATTTCACCTATTAAGTAGCATAAAGTTCATGTCACTACCAACTTTGGCAAAAAATAATAATAATAATAATAATTGCGCCCAGAACTTTGGCGGAAAAAAAATAAATAAATAATTGCCCCCATAAATCCTATGTCCGTTTGCCAATGGGTCTTTGATCTAAATAATTTTAATAAATTTAGTAAATGATTTCAATATTATCAAATTGAAAATTCATTCATATTTGACAAAATGGATAAAATTTGTTGCTTAAAAATAAAGAAAAAAACCATAATGTCTTTAACTCTTACATGCTTAAACTTTTTCCGTATATTTATTTACATTTTTTCATATAATATAATTATTATATAATCAATTTTATTTTTTTTTATAACATATAATCAAATTTTGACTTGTGTTGATGTAAGTTTATGAGTAGTCTTAAACCTTGAAATTAACCCCATGTGACAATTGTAGCAGCAGCCATGTGACTATGGCATCCAACTTTTATCAAATTTTGCTTAACATTGAGTATTGATGTCAGTTTATTATTAGAAGTGAGGTCTTAAAATTGACTCATCATGACCAATGTTTTTAAGACGAATCCGACAGTAAATAAGTCTTCTAACCAATTTATAGTCCGACAGATTTAGTTCAACAGCTTAATCCATTTTTTTTATTTTTTATTTTTTATATCAAAATTGCTATATCCATATTTTAGATTTTTAGATCGGACAGATAAGCTAATTGATAGTTTAAATGATCAAATTGATAGTTTAAATGATCTGGTCTGATTTTAATCACATTCATTATGGCCATTGTAGCACCAGTCCCTGTGCCCATCCAGCCCAACTTTTATCGAACTTTGGCAACTGTTCATAGAGGTTTCATATTAATAAAGAGAAGCTGACAAGTTCATGGCCGGATCTACACTTAGACAATGTTTAGTTTTTTCAAATTTGGACTTGCCCAACTCATAGTTTTCTTCACAAATTGTCGTGCAGCCCAACCCACAAACAGATCTGTAATTCTATAAAAATCAATATAATTAAATATTTTAAATTTATTTATACCAAATAACAATAAATGTTCAATCAGATAGGAAGAAGAAAAACAAGGAAGATTATTCATTTACAAATCTCAAACTCATGTATAAAAGTTGTGGGCGTGTTATCACTGATTAATCTAGCAAATGAAAACATTTATCGTCATTTAAAATGCTTCCATTTTGTGCGATTTGTTTGTATGGTATGATCCATTTACATCTGATGTGTATACATAAACAGGCAATGAGGTGAGATCATTGTGAAACTGCCTATAATGCACCAAGTGATGTTGATTTTCTATGCAACTTTCCTGTCCTACCAGAATCCTTCAAAACTGAAGCAAACTTCAATAATTCAGATTTCTCAATGGGGAATGAGTCTCTGTCAAGTTGATTTTCTGGCGAAAAATCGCTAGCAGTTATCCTACCAGACGAAAATCTCCTATGCCCATAAGAGGATATTATGTCACTGTTTCTTCGACCAATTTTCATATTCTTTGTTTCGTCCATTGATGCACTCTTCAGTCTCTGGATATCTGCAGAATGCCTATGCGGGTACCTAGGGAAATCCGGAGACAGGCTTTGTGCTCTATTAGATTGCATATCACTTGCAGCATCAGTTGTTGTTGAAAAACTTGAACTGCCAGGAAGAGAATCAAAGTCTTCTGCTCCAGTTTTGCCTGTTGATGATCTATTATTATGATGTTGAACATCTTTTCCCCGAATAAGTCGTCTTAGAGTGTTGAAAATTTTGATTTTGCTCTCATTTTTTGTTTTTGTTGGAACTGAAGAATCATCAAAGTCTGCTGGGTCTATAATATATGAAGTGTGAGGGGGTGACCACTGATCTGACTCAAAATCCATAAAGTCAATCCCCTTCTCTCCAATCCCTTCAATATTTGCATATTCAAGTATTAGTTGTTTCGCTTTCTTCTCAGATGTGGGACTGAGGGATTTGCTGAGGTCTCTTGCAACTGTTTTACCATGTGGAGGCTGAAAATTGCGCAATTCATATCTCAAGCAAGCATTTATCCATCGCAGATAGACTAATTCTTCAACATCAGTACATCTGTCTGCTTGAAGTCGCTCAACTTCCTTTGCCAAGTCTTCATTTTCCTGTCTTAACTGGTTGTTAAGTTCTTTTAGTGCTTCTCTCTGGGGGAAAAAAAAAACAAAAAACAAAACAAAAACCAAGAAAATAAATCCAACGAATAATGGATATAAAAAAATAACAAAAAAAAAAAAAAGAAGGATCAGTTACCTCTGTATCATCAAGAGCAGATTTTACAAGGAGTTGGGAGGACTCCAACTGACGAGCCAATTCAGAATTTTCCAGATGCAATCTAGAGTTAGACTGTCTTAGCTCTTCTGCCTCAACCTCCAAATCCTTCAGCCTTTCCAACCTTAATTGAATATCTGAATCAGTTGCAGCAACCTTGAGCTCTTGCTCTTGCAACCTAGTTACTCTTTTTTGAAGAGTTAAGATCTGTTCCTTGTTCTGCTCCGCTTCAGTCTTCAGCATCTCCCTCAGCAATTTAATTCTTGTTCTTGCAGCATCAAGATCAGCAACAATTTTTGCATGATCAGCAACTTGCGCCTGCAGTCTTTCGTTATCAGCCCGAAAGTTCTCAATCTTGACATTCAAAAGCTTAGCTTCCACATTATTTATTTTCAGACGGTTCTGCAACTCTGTCATGGCAGTTTCTTGCTCTTTAAGGCCATAAAACTCGAGCAATTGGACCTCAAGGTTCTTCTCCCTCTCTCGAAGTGTTCTGACCATGTTCTTCAGATGTCTAATCTCTTGCTGACAATCATCCTTTTCCGCACTTGTAAATGCTCTTGGAGTTTCCATATCTAAACTAGGGGTTTCTTGGTCTTTTGGAGATATCCCAGCATTGGTGGCATTAAAGTCAAATTCCTCCACAAGATCATTAAATTCAGGCAAGAGGTACCCATCTTTATCTCCACTGTTTCTAATGCTCGGGGAAAGAACAACCGTAGGATTATCAGCTGCAACCTTGAGCATGTATGTGTCTTCCTGCTACACACACCCAGAAAGTTTTCTTTAAGTTAGAGACACAGCAACCATAGTCACGTATTTCTGATCAAATAAATAGCTATGATCAGCAGTATGCTTCACAATTCAGTAGACGAGATCATTTAGTTTCTCAGGTTGACTCATGGAAAACAGTAATTGCAAAGGAACAGGCAAAAATGCAGCAGACAGATAAAGAGTGAAGATATTACCTATATATATATATATATATATATATATATATATATATATATATATATATATATATATATATATATATATATATATATATATATATATATATATATATATATATATGTTGTAGAATAAGAAAATAAGCAGATAAAACAAGACAGGTTGAAAACATAGTTTAATATTAGCAGAACAGAAATGAGCTACTCAATATGTAACTATATGAGACAAATTTACTTGTCTTTCTGCTGGAACTGATGTGGTATTCTCCAAATTGTGTGTTTTCTTCATTGCAGCGTTTCCTCCATCGACTTCACCAACATGATCTGAAAACAGAAGTACTAAAATAAAAATGTGGATGCAAATATGAAAACCAAAATAGGGAATTAAGACAAGAATTATCAACCAAAAGAATGTGCAAACCTGAAGAGCGTGGGGAACGAGGACACCGAGAAAATTTAGCTCTTCTGCTTTTCATGCGAGAAAACAAAAATCCAGCAAAAGAAATAGCTAAAGCTACCCCAAATTTGACTAAAACAGGCCTAATATCTTTCTTATCTTTCATCATCATTGCAATTAGAGGTTCTAATTGCACTTAAATTTATGCATAAACATAAAGATAGACCATTAGATCATAAGTCGTCTTCATCATCATCCATCTAAAAATGCCAAGAAACTAAATATTTTAGCATGGCTATATATATCAGATTAAGAAACAGAAAAAATAAATAAGCAACAGAACCACATGGCATACACATTCAAAGAAGCAGAAATCAATTCACAGTGTAGGAAAAACATCAGCCATCGCTTACATAATTATGAACAAAATTGACATCATATCATGCTAAATTCTTCATATAAAGCTTGCATATTAATAAAACACGATCTACACCTTATTATAGTAACAAACAGAAAAAGCTCGTAAAACCCAAAAAGGAACAAAAATCACCGAAACCCATGAATATCAACACCAAAAAAATAAATAAATAAACAAATAAGAAAAGAAAGCAAAACCCAATTCAATGAAACGCAGATCATACCCAAAATAAGAAAGAAACCCATCTAAAATCAAGCCAAAAAGTACTAACAAAACCAAAACTTAATCAAAACCCAGTTGAAATTTTGTTGATTTTAAGACGGAGAAACAAAGGACTTACTATTAAAAAGAGGGAAACGCATTGATTCCTTACCGAGAATCAACAGAACAGTAACGCCTGGATTACTATTTAAAGTCTCTGTTGAAGACTACATAGCTTTTAGTCTCTCTCCTATCCCAAAATCCAATCTTTCTTAACAATAAAGTGCTTTCAGTTTTCAAAATCAGTGTTATAATAAAACACGCAGCCTTTAATATTGGGTTTTGTTTTTTGTCTTGTGTTTCGTTGGAATGTGATGTTCAAAAGTTACGGTCAGAGAGAGAAAGGAATGGATTCTGATTCCAAGTTAATAAAGCTACAGAGGTTTTAGAGATAATCTTAATTATATGTTTTAAAAATAATAAATAAAATAAAAGATCAGTTTTATTGTCCTAATTTTTGACCATAAAATACTATATTTTCCAAATTTTTAATAGTAATAATATATAATAATTTAGTTTATTTATGTTTTAAATTTAGATTATTAAAGATAAAGGTTATAAAATCAGTGATTCTCTTTGGAATTACTTAATTGTCTTAATTTAAAAAAAGATATGGAGTATTAGTGTTTAGTTGAGTTTGATTTGGAAATAATTACCTTCTTTTATTTATTTATTTATTATTTTTTTTTTTGGCAAGGAAATAATTAACTTCTTAATTAAATGCGGTTTTAATTTTTGTAATCAACTTAATTTTCCCTCCAATTTCCAGCTATCTGGAGCGGACAACAACAGATTCTATTCGTGTATATATATATATATATATATATTTAATCCATTAGAAGAGCTAGAAATTAATAGTCACAAATACGTCATTTATGTAATTTACGTCATTTATGTAATTTAATTAATGGCATATGCTATAATATGATAGTAGAAAATCTTAATCAAACAGTATAATTTGAATTTAAATCCTTCCCAGATTCTAATCATCAAATTTTGATACAAAGCTAATTAAGTGTGCGTCATAATGATTTTTTTTTTTACTTTTTTTTGGTAAATTTATTATGATCAATTAATTTAATATCTGATTTAATTTTAAATATTATGCAATTGAGTTTAGTATCATCGTGATAATCTAAATCAAAACCATGAATATAAATGTTTTTTTTCTTTTTGTAAATATAGATTTAATTTTTATAGTTGAGAATTCTTGCAGACATTAAAGATATAAGCTTATTTTATATACTAAACTATCGAATAATAAAATATTTTAATTAAATATAATTTTTTTATCTATTATTTATCATATAAAAAATATAAATATTTTTTTAATTTTATATATTTTTATTTTATTAAATTAATATATGTACTCACAATAAAAAATATTTAATCATTCATAGCGCCAGACGGCTTAATTTGTTGACATATTAAATGACATTTATGACTTACCAAATGCTAGGAAAATGTATGAAACTTAGAAAGCCACTAGTCATGTTCACTCAATTAAAGCTATTGCAGTTTTATGATTTTTATCAAAATCGTGATTAATATTTCCTTTTAAAAAAGTGAGTAGTAGTGGACTACAAAAAGCCAAATCATGATCATCTAAAGGCTTCTAATTTTGTAAACCAATAGCCAAATATAATGTCAACTTGCGCAATGAAGTGGTACGACATTCTAATTTAATATTTTATATCAAATTTGTTTTTCAATTCTATTAATAATAAATTAATCATTATAGTTATATTTAGTTTACGGAATCAAATAAATGTAAAATATAATAATTATTATTGAAAAAAATAATAGGATTAAAATAAAATAATTATTTCAATTCTATAATTTAATTTATATTATAAAATAATTATTTTATTTACATAAATAATCATAATATCCTTATAAATTAATTTCACTACTAATAATAAATTAAATATAATTTTATCTAATTTTATTTAAGAAACAATTTAAATGCATAATTAATAAAATTTTTATTTGACTTAAAATTTAAAAAATAAAAATGAAATTCTGAAAATAAAAAAAATAAAGCAATAATAGCGAATTTGAGTTTACCAATATTTTTTAAAGATAAAAATCGAAATACTCTATTCCATAACCTAATGAATATCATTTTTTTTAATTTTTTGTGAAACATGTATTTCATAAAAATTATGAAATTGTTATTCTATAAAATTAATATTCTTGTTTAAAATTTGAACTAAAATTTTGAATAAGTATTCCTTATGGAATAGCTATTATACTTCTTGATTATTTTATGAATCAAACATAACCTATATAATTAAAAAAAGTTAAAAAAAAAAAACACTATCATGTGATTTGATCTTAAAATTTAATTATTGATCAATAGAATAAAAATATATTTAATTACTAATCTAACCAACTTGAAAATTTTTTATGTAAAATGCTTCTATCTATGAGCTGGATTTAAATTTACATTCTAAAATTGTCAAAATTTTTATGCAATTTATTTAATTTTTAATACGTACAAATTAAAATTAGCCTACTAGCATGAATAATTTTTGGGGAAAAATTTTAAGTGAATTTAGGTCATGTTTTGTTGTATGGACATGATAACATGAAATATGATAAGATAATTCAAGATAGAATATTATTGGATATTTATCATGTTTTATATTTGGTGTAATTGAGATAAGTGAGTCATAAAGACTAAAAAAGAGGCAACTTAAGAATAAATTTGGTGCAATTAATATTTTATATTTATTAAGAGTAATTTATGAATAAATTTTTATTAATTAAGTCATAAAAATTGGACAAATTGATCATCCATAAAATAACAGGACTGAAATTATAAGTGAAACAAGACAAAAGGTATTTTTATCCAATCATATTTGTTTATAAAAATGCGCTAAATACTAGACAAATTAAAAATGCAATCCTACAATAGAAAACAAATATTTCATCCATTTCAAAATAACAGTGGTTTAAGGTTTCGGCACATATATTAAAAAAGTCATTTAATTATCATAATTATAAATTAGAAAGATTAAAATTTGCCTTTTTGATTTTGATACAAAGAAACAAAAATAATTAATGTGAATGTTTAATAAAAGGATAATGAGAGGATAAAATTGAAAAAAAAAATAAATATTTTATTAAAATTTTAAAATGATAAATATTTTAAAATAAAATAAAATTTCTAAATAGGTAATTATTTTAAAACAAAGAAAATATAATCTTAATTTATTATATTATATTATGAACTATTAAATTAGAAATTTTCATATTAAATAATAATAATATCATAAGGTGAATATAATAACTCATACTATTGTTTATAATTTATAATCTAAGTTAATCAACGTAAGCTTTCTCACATTTTTTCCTACTTTTTTAGGAAGCCACCGACCCAACTTGCCACTTATATTTTATTAGTATTTTTTTCTCATTAAAACAAGTGATGACTGATGAGGGAAAATCGTTGCATATTTTTGTCAAAAAGAAAAAAGAAAATCGTTTCATATATCCGACAGAAAAACAAAGTGTCCATATATTCAGACACAATTAAAATATTTTCATCATGTTTGATTCATAAAATAGCCAAATAATATAATAATTATTTTATATAAAATAATTACATTAAATTTTAATTTAAATTTTAGATAAAAAATATTCATTTTTTAGAATAGTAATTTCACAATTTTTATGAAATACATATTTCACAAAAAAATAAAGATTTGGTATTTTTTAAATTATAATACATTTTTATTTTTACCCTTAAAAAAATATTGACAAGTCAAAACTCATTATTTTTATTTTATTTTTTATTTTTTAAATTTTAAATCAAATAAAAATTTTATTTATTATGCATTTAAATTATTTATTAAATAAAATTTAATAAAATTATATTTAATTTTAATATTAATAAAAAAAATTAATTTATAAGTATATTATGTTTATTTATATGAATAGAATAGTTATTTTATATTATAAATTAAATTATGAAATTGAAATAATTATTACATTCTTACCTTATTTTATTTTTTAAAAATAATTATTTTATTTTTTATATATTCTATTCCGTCAACCAAATAAAATCTTTATAAAACTCAAGTCAGGATTAAGGCCAATGCTTAGAACGTAATTAAACATATTACTAATTTTAAATTATGGCAAATAAATTCAAGTTAATTTTTAAATTTTTAGTACTTTCACTTACCAATCGATTAATCTCTTGTTGATACTTTTCATGTTACTTTTTAAACAAAATAACACAGCCAAAAAAAAAATCATTGATGTTGAATCGCAGCACATGTGTATATACTGTATACCATGTGTTTCTTTTCTTATTTTATTTAGCCAATGGTCAATAATTATTTTTAACAGAAATTTTTTGATCTACTTAATTTTACTATATATTGTTAAATAAAAATTAGTTAAGTCTGTTTTCTGTTGGTCTGATTATGATCTGGATACAGCCTAATATTTCCACAACTTCAATGTGTTTTCTGTGAAATCCAGCTAAAGATCATCTCCAACATCTTAGCTTAAAATTTTAAAACTAATTTTTAACCTAACCATTAATTTTAAAAATTTTAGAGATAAAATTGACTATTATCATCACATTATTAGTAATTAAACATCTACATTATAAATTATAACATAGAAAAAATAAAGAAAAATTAATACTATTATTAGAAATGAAAAAAATTTAAATTAAATCTATTATGAGATTGTATGCATTTATTATTAAATTATATATATATATATATATATATATATATATATATATATATATATATATATATATATATATTATTTGATGAATAAATTATGTAATTATTTATATTGTTATCACTAACTTGGTGCTATATTAAAAAAAAGGTTATCTCTGTTATATAATATGCTATATTTTTACAAGATATTTTCCTTCTTTAATAAAAAAAAATTATGTAATTATTTATAAAATGTAACTCTCACCATTATTAAATACTCTGTAATTTAAAAAAAATCTTTGGTCATTTGCTTAAACACGTGTTTCTTATTTTATCACTAGTTTGATGCTTTTAAGTTGATTAAATAATGGCCTAATAGCCTTACCATATTAGCCAAACTATTGAATATGACCATGACATTGCTAATTTGCTATCCACCTTCTCATTAATGCAAATTCCTTCTATGGCTAGAGTTGCTCCAATCAGGTTGGTAAAATTCATGGCTATTGGTTCATATTTTGAAACAGCAAATTGTGTACCATCATAAAATTTTTCAATTTTTTATACGGGTGTAATCAAGCCAAGCCGAACCTAATCTTTATCTTGTTCAGACTTGTCTCATATTATTTTTCAAGGTCGAGTTCAGATCAAATTTGAAAATAATGTTTATGCTCAGCTCGGTTAGATTTCAGCTAAACTCGAGTTTAATAAATTATAATTGAGTTAAACTTGAGTTCAAATTCAACTTGTTTTAAAACTTGTCTATAACTTATTAAAATACTCAACTTTCTAAATATTTATTTTTAATAAAATAACTATAACAAAAATATTTAAAATTAACATAAAAGTAAAGCATCCAATTAGCAAAAAAAAATCTAATCATTAATTTAAGCATTGCATATATTACAAAAATATTAATTCATAAAAAATATTTTTAAAATTAGAATATTAATTATATAATAAGAAAATATTAGATTATATTAACAAGGAGTATACATATTTATGTCAAATTGAATTACTAAAAAATTAATAAAAGTATTAATGTCACGACCCAATTTCGGGGCACGTGACCGGCACTGGGCACGGGAAGGCTTAAGGCTACCAATGTCCACAGTCAGCCTAAACAATTAACTCCTAAAAAAAATAATATAAGATGACATAATTATAAAATATCTCAGGTCAACTTCCTTATGTCACTCCATCTACTGACAGTATAGTCAACAATCATCATATCACAATAGAAATTTAGTATAACAATGCCATAATAATTTACACTAATAGTAACAATGTCATAAACGCTGTCGGCAAAAAGTTTAACCATAATACATGTCAACTGTTCTAATAATACCATAATATAACCCCAATACTGTAATTGCAGAATTCTACTATAATATTACAATAACAGCATGTTGCATGTACTTTATCGAAGAAAAAGACAGAGACCAACTTGATAAAAGTTACAACTGAAAGCTCAACCTGTAACCTGAAAAATAATAAGGAGACAGGGGTGAGCGTTTCAACTCAGTGAATGATACTACTAATATGCAGACCTGGTGAGCCAGATATAAACATGTATACGTGATATGCAATTATGTCACCCAACATCCAATCACAACAAAATATACAAGGATGGAGTTCAGTCCACAGAAACCACACTAAAATCAAACTAAGGGAGCCGACCCTCATATAATGGCTCTCTTAATCCAATAATCTGTCTCTTATATCCAATCTAAGAGGCCCGGCCGTCACTGGTCTGTACGACGCAGCCTTAACCCAACTGATAGCGGTCTTGGCGATGAGCAGGCCCGACCAGTATCCACCAGTCATAGCTCATCTTCTCAAACTCATCATAACCATATCATATCCCAAGTCCTAGGTGGTCACTGTATCATTTTGTCTCCATCCAACATACACAGAGAATATGCAGCACCATATCCAAGTAGCCAACACAATCAGATGACAAGTAAGCGTGCACATATATTCATTTAATGACATAAGCATCAGGATTTAATTATACTCATAAATATACTCAATGCAATGCATGATTAACAAGAAGGTATATTAGAAGTATCACTCACAGTACAGAAGGGCAAAACTGAATATTCACGGACTGTGACTGGGGGCGGCTGGAGGCGCACCAGAATGATCTATACAGTAAAGTGAACAAAATTATCAAAATATGAATATAATGACCAGAAAAATACCTATTTCCTATTTAGACCATCTAATTTCCCCCAAAAGCTCAAATCTTTCTAACACACCTCACACCTACTAACTATTAATCAGAATGTAATAATATGCCACAACTCGCACAAATTATCAAAAATGATGCTCACCGCAAAATTCACCAAAAAACGTGAACGTCGACCGATCATCAAAAACTTACTACCAATGGACTCGCCTCAACGCTCAGAATCTGAAAATATAATATGTTTCTTCTGGTTCATCGAAATCCGTGTCGACAGTCCGGTCAATCACTGGAGTTTGGTCAAATTCAACATTATCCAAAATTAGTAATTTATATACCAAATTAAAGCTTAGAAGAAGAGGAGTCCGATGGTACCAAAATCACCTTGAACGGATGACGAAATTGGCCGAAATTTAGCTTGGAACTTCCTGAGGACGGTGAGGCGGCGCGTGCGGCGGCTAGCAACGACAGATGGCGGCGATCTTCGGTGGACAGTTTGGTCAGCACCTCAGGAACCTTTTTGGCCGACGCGTGTCGGATTCTGGCGAGAGGACGGTGGTTGGACGACAGGCAGCTTCTCCTTCCTCTTTCTCTCTCTCTCTCTCTCTCTGTGCTGATCTCTCCGCTGCCTTATCTCTCTCTCTATATATATATAAATATATATATAACTAACAGTAATAATAATAATGATAATAATATTATCAAGCATAATAATAATAATAATAATAATAATAATGATTTACCAAATAATTTCACTAAATAATTTATTAAATTTAAATTCAATATCATAATAATTAATTGGAAGAATTTGCTATAATATAATAAATTTTTCTATCAATATTACAATATTTCAAAATTATAATTTATGAAAATTCATGATATTACAATTAAAATATATTTTTTCGAGTGCTAAACTTATTAAGTTAATAATAATAATAATATCAAGTTGTTCACAAGCCTATTAATCAAGTTGTTTGCGAGCATCTTGATGAGCTTATAATCGAGCTGTTTGCGAGTCTAATCGAATCGAATTTAATTTTACTAAAGTTCAGCTTGTTTATTAATTAAGTTTTAAAGTTAAGTTTAAACTTGACTCGTTTATAAAATAAATCAAACGCGAATAAGCTTTTATCGAATTAAACACCAAGTTACTTGTGAATGAGTTGACTCATTTACATCTCTATTTAAAAAAAATCATGAATATTCATTCATAAATAAAAATAATATATTTTAATTTAAAAATAAAAATATAAAGTACATTAATAAGTATAATAAAATATCTTGAATTTTTTATAATATTTTTCAATTGTATTAATGACTACTAAGCCACAAATTCACTATCTTTATATTTCTGAACAAGCTCGATTGTTTAAATATTAATAATAAATTTATTATTTGTTAGTTTATTATTAAGAATAAATATTAAAATAAACTTAATTTATGCAATATTTATCACAAATACTATTTATGAAAAATTGATGTAAACTTTGAAATTACATATATTATTCTAAATTCAAATCGGTTTCTTATAAAACTGTTTAATTTTTTTAATACAAGAATTAGGATGAATGAAAAAATTTTAATAAATTTTATTGTTTAATGTGCATCCATATTGTTAATAATATTTTTATAAATATTATAATAGTCATATTTAAATTTTTAATTATTTTAAATAGTGAAAAACATTTTAAATAAGTATTTAACTTTAATTTTTAATTTTAAATATATTTTAAATCTTATTTTGTTAAATATTTATTTGAGATAATTAAAATAATTTTTATTTTTTATCATTATTTTAATTTTTATTAATTTTAAATTTTTATATATTTAGTTAATATTAATTTTATATTTTTATTAATATTTTGAATAACACAAGGCAAATAATTGTATATTTGATTAGAATAAAATGTTGATTTGATTCCCATAGGAATGAGAATTTGATTTCTTGAGGGAAGGGGAATGGGTAATTCTCCAAATGGAGAAATCGCATTTCAATTCTCGAGTATTTTTTCACAAGCTAAATGCTAGGAATCGAAATCACCCATTCTAATTTCAATTCCAATTTCAGACCTTATTTTCAATGAACCAAGCTGCCCTTACTTATTTACAAATTAGCATGCAAAAGTCATGTTAAATTCAACATACTAGCTACATCTAATAGAAAGATGGATGTATTCAGAAAAAAAAGAATAAGGCCATTATAACCAATCGTTTGTATTTTGAAGAACCGTGATTTTGTGTCGATGAGGGACAAAAATAGCCCTAATATAATAATGGACTCAAAGGTAGTACAAACTCATTTTGACTGGGCCCTTTGATGATTTTAAGGTCCATAATGAAGTCCATTGAGAGCAAGCCCAAGGAGGAGCCCTCAGCATCCCAGTTGAGGTGAAGCCTTGTTGTGCGATTTCTGCAAGTGCACAGATCGTTTACAAGTAATAAAGTGATGAGTGAGTATCATTCCCACGAGAAATGGTTTGTCAAATACCAATTTTAAGATTACTTTATTATTTAGAAAATCAATTATGGGAATTTATATTTCAAACTAAATTAAAATTAAAGAAAATAAATGATGATAAATATGAAAATAAGATTAAAAGTCTATGATTTAGAATTCATCAATTGATTACCTATGATTACTTTATATTTTTTAGATTGGATTATTTTTGGTGGAATTGATGATTAGATTTTCCTAAATTATATGATGTTCTCTCTCAAAATACAACATATGTACTCATATTAACCTTATGTCTACTCTCGTGATCATAAGTAATTAACACAAACCCATTAAGTTTTATGAAAATCCTTTAATAATCACAAAGGAATATTCTTATCTCTAAACAATACATTCCCTAAGTCAATTATCCTAACGAACTAATATTGTGCTTCCACTCTCGTTACTTCACACAATATCTTAAATCATGCAATTAATGGTCAGTTAATTACAAGTATTAAGTTCTAAGATAAAAGATTAATTCCAACAATCAAACCCAATCAATTAAATATAAATAATCATATGCAAATCAAAAGATTATATCTAAATTCTAGAAAAATAAATTTAGCTATTCATAATTAAAAGACAAGAAACAATTAAATTAACAATAAAAATAATAAACATCATAATAACTTATAATTAAATTCAAGAATAGAGTTTAGAGAGAACTTATTTTGGGATACAATCTTTGATGAACTCAAGCTTCCAAAAACTCCTCCTCTTGATCAAAATAAAAAATAAAACTAATATGCTCTAAGAAAACATATGAAAATCTCTCTACATATTTTTTTTTATGGATTTTCTTTGATGCCATTTCCCTTTGCCAAGCATAGTATTTATAGACATGTTTGGTGGAAGAATTCAAGTTCCATTAAAATTCTTACATCAAAAATTCAACATTGATGGTTAGGTTGGCCACCAACCATTGAATTCCTTCATCAATATGCAAAAATGGTTAGGTTGACTACCAACCATTGAATTTTGGCTATCAACCATTGAATTCCTTCATCAATATTCAAAAATAGTTAGGTTGGCTACCAACCATTGAATTTGGCCACCAATCATTGAATTTATTTCTCATGGATTGAAAACTTGAATCATTGCTTGCATCATTATTTTTACTGCATCATTTTGATCTGCAAAAATAAAATAAAAATACTTAAAATATGTTATAATTTATTTATAAATTGTAGAACTATTTATTTCTAAAAATAAGTAATAATATTATTGTATTATCGAGAATTGAGCTAAAATTTAAGTTTAAATAATTAAAATAACTCTAAAAATATAGAGTTATCAAGCCTGCGCCCTTCTTATCCAAGGATGATAATTGATGTGCTGCAATTTTACATTAATATTACTATTGTTTTACCCCAAATTTAGAGGCATTTTAGTGCAAATTTAGAATAAATCCTCAAAATTTTCATTTATTTGATTAATTTATGATTTTTAATGTGCTTTATAGATTTTGCAAGTTTTAGATCTTAATTGAAGTGAAAAATAGAGGAAAAGAATTGAAGAAAGGATCAAAGCAAAATTCTGAGCTGAAATCTGTCAACCCAGTTTGCACAACCTGAATTGCACAAGCCCTGTGCAACTACTGGAAAATCTGTTACGGATTTTATTAAAATAAATGGGGCTGATGTGGATTAAATCTTAACCAATCCCCTTTTAAATTACTGGGACCTATCCTAAATTAAGGAATCAGATAAGGAAAAGAAAATAGGGTTTTTAAAAGAGGAAATAACAAGAAATCAAGGGAGAATCGTTTTTGATAGATTTGGGGGAAAAGAAAGATTTTTGCGTTTTTCTGCAGAAGGGAAAGAAACAGAGGACGGCAGCAGAGCAAAAGGGCAAGCAACTGGGATTTTGAGGCTGGAGGATTGTGATTTCAACCTTCAAGATTTCAGAATTTTGATCTCCTAGAAGTTTTTCTAAACCTTATTTCTTTATTCCTTTAATTTTATTGAATTCATGGATTGTATTTGGATTTATTCAATTTGTTCTTTCATTGAATTAATTATGAGTAGCTAAATCAATTTTTCTAGGGTTTAGATGGATTTTGGTTGATTGTTATTGAATTCATATACACTTACCATTTATTCACTCATATTGAATTAAATTGTTTTTCTTGTGCTTTAAGTGTGTGATTGATTGGCCACCATTTACACAATCTAAGGTGTTGTATGAAGTAGCGAAAGTGGAAGTACAACATTAGTTTATAGGAAGAACAAACTTAGGATTAATGCTTCATAGACATATGGGTATTGCCTAGGTGGTGAATTGTTTAGTTTTTCATTGTGCTTAATGAGTTTAATCTAATTTCTTGCAACTACGACAGTAGGTGTAAGTTTAGAATTAAATATTGATAATCTATCTTGAAAGAGGATTTTATTTAATTAAGGGAAAACCACCTTTAATTTCAATTTGTTGGAATAATTGCATAAGTGTGTATGAATCATTAGCATGAAAACCAATTGATATCTAAACCCTAGGTATTTCTTTTATTGAATTAAATCTTAGTCAATTTGCTTGATTTATTTTTGTTAGTTTAGTTTTAAATCAATTTCATTAGTTAATTAAAATTCACCTACTCCATTATTCTTTTTCATAGATTAAATATTAGAAAAATTAGACAATTTTAGTAATCAATTCGTTTCCCTGTGGGATCGACAACTCTTTACTCATTAAAACTATTCGCTACAATAGACCCGTACACTTGCGGTGCAAAAAGTGCGAACAATAACTTACCAAACAAGTTTTGTACTGTAGCTGAGGTCCTGATGATAACTTACCCATCAAGTTTTGTACTATAGCTGAGGTCATAAAGTATAATGTTAGTATGCACATTGGAGAAAAAAGCACCTTCAGGCGGCATGATCTTACCCCCTGACTCTACTAGTCACCTACCACATCACAAGAGATAGGCTCTCAAACTATGCACCCACAACTTGTGTACCTATTACACCAATTAGGATTGTGTTGTGTCAGAGACATTAACTCTCCTCCAGAAAATCACAACCATATGTCCCATCCATGCAAGGCCATACAAAATAGAAGGATCAACACATAATTTAGGTAGTTTGTATCTACATATCTCTCTCATTTTTCGCATTAAAAAGCTCTCGAGCTAATAGGCCAAAGAAGAGAAATCTCATTATCCGACCACCAACGAAACCCTTTACTAATTTGAACATCGAAGGTCTTTTGCCAGGCACAAGACTTGCCCCTTCCTGGCCATTGTTTTATCTTAGTAGGCTCTCAATATTGGAGATCCAAGTTTAATCATCTTATTTGATCAAGCTCTAATTATGCACGGACAAGTAGTTTTTGTATATTACCACGAAAGATGACCATTCATTATATTCCATTAGCATTATATAATCATATAAAAAATATTTATGGGTTGTAATAGGGCAATCAGATTCAATAATCAAGGTAAAATCAATATATAAAATTCAAAAAAACAAGATATATATTGTGAATTCTTGCTGACATTAAAATTATGTTAATTAAAAAATATAAATTTTATTTTATTTTCAAATAAATAAGAAGTAGAAGAGATTACCTGCAATAATCTCATCCCTTCTAATAATATGTTTCAAGGAAAGAGCACTTAAAGATTTCCAAATTCTTCAGCGTTGTCTTCTAGAGAAGGTAGAATGGTAGCATCTTCAACTTTAGGCAGCGAACGACCTCCAAAGAGCTAAGATATAGCATTACTGAACTTTCTGAAAATCATCAACCCAATCTTCCCAATTCTTCATGTTTACAATACGGGAGTGTTAGAAAAAATCAGAGTTATAAATGTAGCAATGAGAAAAAAGAAAAACAACATAAATAAATTTTACATGGTTAAATCTCTCAATAGATCTATATCTATTGTCCCTTGAATGGATAATCCATTAAAACAACATATTATAATTTTTAAACAGACAAAATTGCAAATCATCTCACGATATTATCACTTACTACAAATGCGCTTTACCCATGCACTTTTTGTTATCTTCCATTAATGAGAAAAAGCCCTAACTCAACAATTGCGCAAAAGTCCCAATTCAACTATTGGGCAACAGCCAAAGAACTTCTCCTATAATACTCTTATTTATAATGTTACTCATTATCAATTTCAACTTAATAAGGATTCTCACCCAATTAGGAATAACATTAAAATAAGAATTCTACTTCAAAAAAGAAATAATCCTCCATTCAATTGAAGGAATATTTTTCACACACAAAATAGGAAAATATTTTCTTTGAAATTCTATTAAGATTCTGAGTCATAATCTGAACAATCTGCACCTTGACTCAAAATTTCGCTCTTACAAAATCTTCAATTATCCAACAATCTCCACCTTATCTCAAAAATCTTTTAATCATACGATCTTCAAATCTTCAAAAAACTTTATTTATCAAACCTTCATGTTAGAGTTTCACCTCAATCAAAACTTCTCATACACTTTTTACCAAGTGCAACTTATCATCATAACACATCGGTTGAGGAATCATTATTATTATTAATTTTCAGCTTGCCCTTCAGCTTCTCTTGCAACTTTCATCTTCTTTTGCATTTTTCATCTTCTCTTGTATCTTTTTTAAACTCTTCAAGTCTTCTTTCAATTTTGAACAATAATACTCCATCTTGCAAAAGACTCATAAATAAGATTTTAATCTTCTCCTTTATCTTACCTTGATTTTTCTTTTCAAAAATTTTCACCAACTAGAAGATGACTCCCAATTGATATGTCTTCACCCTTCATCACCTTCTTAAGCTTCAATATTTTTTTTTTCTAAAATAACTCTTGAATTTTAAAATAAGAACCAACAGCTCTGATACTATTTGTTAGGGAAAAACAAAGTTATAAGCACATCAATAAGAAAATAGAAAAATAACCCAAATAAATTTTACATGATTCAGTCTCTCAATAGACTTATATCCATGGTTTTTTGAATGAATAATTCACTAAAACAACATATTATAATTTTGAATGGAAAAAATTACAAACGGTCTCACAATATCATCACTTATTATAAAGATACTCTACTCATACACTTTGTGTTATATTCCATCAATGGGCAAAAACCCTAACTCAATTATTAGGGCAAAAAATCCTAATTCAACTATTGGACAAGAGACAATAAACCTCTCATATAATACTCCTATTTATAATGTTACCCATTATTAATTCTAACTTTATTAGGATCTTAACCAAATTGGGAATAACATTAAAATAAGAATTCTAATCCACAAAGCAAATAATTTTCCATTCCATTTAATGAATATTTCTCACACATAAAATAGAAAAATATTTTCTTCCAAATTCCATTAAGATTCTAAGTTATAATCCTACATCGAGTGTTGCCAATTTGGGAAATGCAACCACAGAGGATAATATCTCATCTTCACCAGTTTCTATCCCCAAAAACTCAACACCACTTTTTTCACACCATACATACCCCATATTTGAAGAAATTCAAGTGCAGGCAACTTCCAAGAGGAGGCAAATGTTCAAGTTTCATACAATGAGTAAGGAAAAGGGTTTGCAAATTAGATAATGACATCATCCAAGTGGGGAACACTCTGGTGCCCTGGAAGCTGAATATCCGTAAACCTTCCAAATTTGGAGGTGGCTCTAAGGATTCAATTAATTCTTCATCATGTTCTTTTCTCTATCCTGCTTTCTTCTCACCAAATAATAGTTTTAAAGACAGCCTATGACAATAAGGGACATCTAAAATTTGTAAATTGTATCATTCACAAAATATTTCTAGCAACTCCGTCAAGTTTGTATTTTAAGACAAGTCAAGTTGCTTTAAATGCACCAACTTGTTTATAGCTAATAGAATTTCTGAAATTCTACAAATGTTGCAAGTTGAAGGATCTCAAACAAGTCATTTGACTGAATAAATCAGGCAGGCTTGCTTTTATACTGAAATTCCATCAGGACTGAATCAAAGTGCTGCTCAGTTTTCTCATTTGGTAAAAAGAGCTAGGGAATGGAGCTGTTTTTGCAAACACCATCAATTGAATGCCGCACCTCAGGATCATTGACTTCAATTGTAAAGCATTTATCCTTCGCAAGGACTTGAGAAAAATCATGCACCATATCATGCATCTTACACGCTTTTACCTTTTCTTAAGATAACCTTGAGCCATCCATAGCTCAATCAAATAACTTTTTTTTAATCTCATAGTCATTTTGGAAGATAGCACAACATGAGAAACACTGTCTCCTTATTGGTGGCAAATCATAATAGCTCAACCGCAAAGGAGCAAGAAGAAGATCTCTTTTAGCTTCTTCTAGTTCCCATGCCTCACTATCCAACACATTCTGCCATTCTTCTTTGGAGTTTTTAATGCGTAAAAGAACTCTAAGAGTCTTTGCGGCAAGAGGCAAACCTTTACACTTGTCAACAATTTCTACCAACATATTTTAATCGTTTACACTCTCTACTTGTTCTTCCAAAGAATGCAACCTGATTAAGAATTGACCAACACTCATTCATGGGCAATTGTCTTAATGGGTTGATGTCAATACAACCCATCATATTTGTAACAATCTCCTTACGTGTTGTCACCAAAGTTTTACTTCCCGGTGAACCATGTGCGAGAGAGTGTTTTAGTTGTTCCCACTTTCTTGGATCTTCCTTCCACACGTCATCAAGGACAAGAAAAAAACGTTTCATCCTGAACATACCCTTCTATTCGTTCTAGTAGAGTTTGCAGTTCAACTAAATTAAGGGTAGATCCCAAAAGAGATCCAAGAATTGCCTTGGTCTCATCACAGGGATCCGAGACACAAATCCAAATTCTCTTTTGAAAATGAGCTATTCATCATACACCAATTTGGCGAGAGTTGTTTTCCCAGATTTCCCATCCCGACCAAAGAGATGATGTGGGGGTTTGGTTGTTCTCTACTTTCACCCAACAACAATCTTATTATTGCATTTTTATCTTGATCTCTACCTTTTACCTTTGTCTTATCAACGACAGAAGTAGTCATAAACCTTTCAATTTGTTCAGTATCCAAACTTGTTTTTCTCACCAGCAATATCATTCAATTTTTCGTCAATTTCTTCAATTTTACAAGCAATATATCATGACGAAGACCAATTTCAGGCAAAGAAAAGCAAGTGTGAATGAATTTATTTATTTTTGTTAATCAGGATTTTGCCAAAACTAATACAGATTTGAGAATGAAAATGAAATTTAAATTAATAAAATTATTATATATGTATTTAAAATAAATTAATTCTATATTAAAAATATTAATCATGATTATTTATTTAAAATATTTTTTAAATGAAATTCTTCTACAATTCAATCAATATTTAATACGTTCCAAATGCAATACAATCATTACCACATTGATATTACATACTATATGATATATGCTTCTCATTATCCCACTTCTTTCATGCTGCATAAAACCGGAACTTGATCGCCGTCCACGTGTCCCAAAGCCACATATGATCCTGATAACTCCCGAGTGCAGCGAACTTTGAACCGGAGTGAGGTCTTCAGATTTCAACTTCAAGCTCTTAAAACGACACTGCATCTTTCCCCTTGTCGTTTTGGGCCTCTCCTAACAACAGGAAATCTTTAAAGTTGGTAACATTGCACAAGCAGTTGCCATTAGATCAGTCCTCTCTCCTGTAAAAAACCAAGAAAGAGAAAAAAAAAAAAAAAAACATTCTCCCAAGAAAGAATTAGCAATTTGTAATAAACAGTGTAAGCAAAACAAAACAAATAGAAAGTCGCACCTTTAGTCCGAAGTTCCAAAATTTGACGTTAGGAATGTGAGAAATTTTGTGCCAATCCTTTCCTGATTCCTTCTGGTAACGTTGTTTAAGAGTAAGAGAGCAAGTGAATATCAACTCTTGTAGTGTTGTCTTTTCCAGAATTTCGTCTGGTACTGCCTTCAGCTTTGGGCACCAAGCAAATGACAGAGTTTGAAGCCGTGGCATTATTGTTCTGTTACTACTAAACTCATTCACCCATCCTTTCCAATTCCGCATTCGCACGAACCGTAGTTTTATCAATCTGGGAAATGCAACAACTGAGGATGATGATGATGATGAGGATGAGGAGGATTGAGTCTCTATACCCAGGAACTCATGACCCACATTTTTCACTCCATCCATACCCCATATTCGAAGAAATTCGAGGTAAGGCAGTTTCCCCAGAGGAGGCAAATGCTCACAAGTTCTACAATTTGTGAGTAAAAGCCTCTTCAAATTTGTTAAAGACATCATCCAAATAGGAAACACTGCAGTGCCTTGATAGTCATATATTCTTAATTCTCGCACATATGGAGGTGGCTCTAAAGCATCCATTAATTCACCATCATGAAGTTTTCTCCACTCTGCATCCCCTCTACCGAATCGTAGTTCCAAAGAAGTGACTTGTGACTTTTTCTTGAGATCTGCTTGCTTTGCCTCGCTAACATCAGCCACATTTTCTAACCCCCTTATGCACAAGTATCCTTGGAGGTGTTTTAAGTTGCTCAAGTCTTGAAGAGAACATGTTTCCCCATCAACAGTTCCAATGCAAAATCGATCTAAAGACCTGAGACAAGTTAGTCTCCTGATTCCTTCTGGTAAAACTCCTTCGAAACCTCCGTTATGCAGATGCAACAAGTTCTTTAGTTTGTCTAGACCGCGAGGCAATTTTACTAAGCCAACACACCAATTGACATTCAAGGTTTGCAAATTGTGTAATTTGCAAAATGCTTCAGGCAACTCCTTCAAATCCTTGTTATCAGACAAGTCGATTTGCCTCAAATGGATGAGTTTACTTATTGTGGATGGAATTTCTACAATGTTACAGTTTGACAGGTTTAAGGACCTCAAACAAGTCAATCCACTGAATAAATTAGGCAAGGCTGCTCCTATCTTTGAATTCCCTTTCGATTGAATCCAGCAACTGCGCAGATTCTTTTGGCTGTAAAAGGTACTCGGGAATGAGGCTTCCTTCCCAACCACTACCCTTAAGTGGCGGACTTCTTTGTGAAAAGAGTCCATCCTTAACTCTTTGTGACCTATGATCTCCAAGCTAAAACATTCATTCTTTCTAATATATTGGGCAAAATCATGCACTATGCTATACATCTTACAATTTATTACATCACCATAATCATTTTTCTTGATATCTTCGAAGAAAAAAAGTGCAACTAAATTTTGGAAGTACTCCTCACCAATTCTCCACATATCCTCTACAGGTGTTTTTCTAAGATAACCTTGAGCCATCCACAATTGAATCAAATCATCTTTTTTAATCTCGTAGTCCTTTGGAAAGATAGAACAGTAAGAGAAACATGGTCTCAATTCAGAAATCAAACTATAATAGCTCAACCATAAAGAGGCAAAGCCACTTTGAATTTCTGAATTTTCTGTGTCCCACACCCCTTCTAATTCCCATAACTCACTATTCAATACACTTTCCCATTCTTGCCATGAATCTTTCAAGCGCAAAAGACTTCCTAGAGTTTTTGCAGCCAAAGGCAAACCATCACATTTCTTTACAATTTTCCTACCAATAGGTTCTAAATTCCCTCTTTCCTCGTTGTTCTTTCCAAAGAAAGCAATTTCACTAAATATTGACCAACAATCCTCAAGGGGCAATTTTCCTAGTTGAAATAGGTTATCTCTAGTGCAACCCATATTCCCTGCAACTCTTTCATTTCGAGTAGTCACCAAAATTCTACTTCCTAGTGAAGCAGCAGACATAAAAGTTTCTCTCATTTGCTCCCACTTACTAGGACCATCTTCCCACACATCATCAAACACAAGAAGAAATTTTTTCCCTAGAAGTAATCTTTTTAGGTGTTGCATTATAGCTTCGAATTCACCAAAAACTGAGGCAGAATCAGTGAGAATTTCAACAATTGCTTTTGCTATCTTAATCTCATCAAAGGGTTTTGAGACAGAAACCCAAATTCTATTCTCAAAAAATTTCTCAATCTCTCTATCATTATAGACTAATTTAGCCAAAGTAGTTTTTCCCAATCCTCCTATCCCTACAATAGAAACCACCTCAATATTTGAACTTTTAGTACTAATCTCACTCATTAACACTTTTATAATTGCAATTTTATCCTCCTCTCTACCCTTCACCCCAGAAACATCAATGGCAGAGGTGAATACAAGTGGTTTAACAACTTGTTCATTACCCTTCAAATCAAAATTATACCTTGTTCTTTCTTTAGCAATTTCATCTAATTTTACATTAAGTTTCTTGATCTCACGAGCAATGTCATAACGATTACCAATTTCAGAACAAGAAAAGCAAGAAATTGGGAGAAAGGAACATACTTGTTTGATAATGGGGAATTGAAGGAGTAGCCTTTCTAGCCAACTGGGAGCAGCGAATTGCTGATCTTCTTCCTCAATTTGTTCTTTGATAATTGCAGTGCTCCACTTATCAAGAACATCATCAATGGCAAAGGACACATTCTTGAGATTGTCTAACCATTGTTTGATTGTGGGATCTTCATATTGTCTTCTATCTGCTACAATTAGCGCTCCTTGGATGGATTGGAGATTGCTTTTTAGCTTTTCAATGTCTTCTTCTACATCCATTATAAGCTTCACTTGTTGTTCCGTTATCTTTGCTAGCTGTTCTAGGACTGTTGAAACAAGTGTCTCGGCCATCTTAGCCAAAGTTTGAAAGTGAATATTGATGAAAATGGAAGAAATATTTAGGATAGTTGTGAAGAATAAATTGCTTCGTTGCTTCATATTTATAGTGCATGGGGAAAGCTTCATATTACCATATTAGATTAAAATATAATTCTTAATATTGAAAATAAATTAATTCATGGGCATATCTAAAGTTCTCATATTTGAAGTCAGACGTCACGATATTAGATTATGTCATGCTTGTATGGTAATGTAGAAAAGTTAAGCTCTACACTTCTTTATTCGTTTTCTTAATGTATAAAATCAATTGTGACACTTCAACAAACAAATAATAATATTGATTATTTGATTCATTCCTTTAAGGAAAATCTTTTTTTAAAAAAAATGAGCATATAAATATTTTCCAATATAATCTTAAAAGTTACCCAATTGACCATAGTGTATTTTTATGCTTTTTTTTTTTTTTTTTTTTTTTTTTTTATAACTAAGGTGGATGTTGATAGGGGTGAGAAAAAACTGATATAACTAAAAATCAAATCGAATCAAATTTAATTCAGTATATTAGTTCATTTAATTTTATAATTCAATTTGCTTTAATTTAAATTTTTATAGATTTTAGTTTATTCGGTTCAGTTCGATTTGGTTTGTATTCAAAAAATCTAAAATAATTGAACTAAACGAAATAAATTATATATTTTGTTTGTATATAGATTTTCAATAATCATATATATTTTTTATTAAAAAACCAAATAAACAGAATTATCGAACTGAAATACATAGGTTTGGTTCGATTAGTTATTCAATCTTATTTGATTCGGTTTGGTTCTTCAAATATTAAGTTTGGTTTATACAGTTCTTATAAAATTTGGTTTGGTTTAAATTGAACCAACTGTGCTAATATCTAACTATGATAAGAATGTGCTAATAGTATAAACTACAAGGTACGAAAATGTCATAAAACAAACGACATACTTCTAAATGCAAAATCATGAAATCATAAATAATTTTTTTTTATACTTTCTCCTTAAAAAAAAAAATTGGTAAAGAAATCAGCAAGGATGCCACATCCGCCACGCTAATGGTGTTACACTTTTTGGCTCAAAAATGCTAATGGTGTGAACTACATAATATCAAAGTATCACAAAACAAATCTCAGGCCTTTAAGTGCGAAAATAGAGAGCACAAAAATGTACTTTCCCCTATAATATATGTAAATTGATCGATTGATCTTATATTAGGAATGTATCTAAAGTTATCAAAAATATATATATATCAGTAGTACTTACCTCCAAATAGTTAAACAAAATACCCACTAAATGCTTTTATTTTATTAGTATTTTGTTAAACTCAACATGGTAATTATCGTTCATTTACACTTTAACATTTGACTACAATAATTAGGGTGATGATTTTGACAGTCCACACTCTAGCATTCTTTTTCTTAAATTTAACATTCTATTTTACCATTTCATCTTTCATATAACTTAAAAATTTTTAGAATACTATATCTATCATTAATGAATTTTGATAGAAAAAAAAAAATAATACCTGCAGACTTCTCACAAATAAATTTTCTTTTTATTTGTATACTATGTTTTTCTTACTACACTGACAACAAACTGCCATGGATGAAATGAACAGTGATGGCCTTTTAAACCATGATTCAAATGATGATTTTATTACAAACAATAATCTTTTCATACTTATCTTCTCAATTATTTTCTATTAATTGAGAAATAGGTTGCCGAAATTCTTTGATTATTATTTTTGTGGATATAATTTTAATGGGATTAGGTGTTCATGTCACTATTAATAATAACTTATACCCTAAGATTATTATGATTTGTGGCTAATCAATAAACAAGTTACTTGACTTTTTTTTTTTTTTAAAAATACGTCAGTTTATTAATAGAATCAAATTTAATGATAGTTCAGTGTCTTCCCTAGCTAGGTTTTCAAGTTTTTTTAGCCAATCAATTTTATGGTAGTGTTTGTTCATTTCTTAGGCTGATAGGTTTTTTTTTATGTAGCTTCCCTCTAGTGCTTTTGCTCAGCTCTATGTACTTTGTATCTTTTGTTTCAAAACAATCTTATTGGATTGTTTCAAAACAATATCATTTGGCTTTCTTCCTTTGTACTTAACCATGTCGGCATATTTATGGTTAAAAAAATTAGTTTTTCTTTTACAAGAAAAAAAGAAAATTTATTTATTTTTACATATTAAGTTGCCGACCAAGATGCAAAGTAAAATGGAAAGATACATAATCTACATCTTCAAAGTGTTGAAGCAAGTCCAAGTCTATTTTTGTTTGGTTTGTTCAGGTTCTTAATTGGAAAGAGATGAGAATGGTATTTTGAGTGTTATAAAATTATTTTTTTTCTTTTTTTTTTAAAAATTTTGATGGAAAAGTGTAAAGAAAATAGACAAAAATATCGTTTAATGTAATAAAGTTAAATTTTAAATACTAAAGAATAACTTTTTTCAAATATATAGACGAAATCATTATTTAAAACAAATTGCAAAAATTAAATACTATTTTTTAATATTTTACTATTATATCAAGTTGTACCAAAGTCCCATTAGCAATTTCATGATAATGACTGGGATCACCTAACATACTAATTTTAATACGCTGATTTTACTTATTTACTATTTTTTTATTTTTATGATTGAGACGTCTGTTTTTCTCTTTGATGGTGCGCATGTCTTCTTCTTCTCTTTTTAACTTGTTAATATTTCTGATAACTCAAGTGCGTGTGAATCAAATGTCTATCCTATACTAAGTTACTTATATATTATAGATTTATTAGTTTATTATTGGATTTTGTAGAAATTAGTACTCAAATATTGTCTCCCGATACAAAGTTAAAAATTAATTTTCAATATTTTTAATACTTTTTTTTTTTTTTGCCCAATAAGATGAGAGTTCATTAATAAGCCTATAAGTCCAGCAAAATCAAGGTACAAGTATAGCAATGGCCAACTCAGAAATAAACTCATACAACCGGTGTTAAAAAATTAAATTATCCAACTCAGGGGTTTTTACACTGAGTCTTGAGCCCAAATAAAAAATTACATAACACTCCCTAACCTGCCACTTGCATTCTATAAACTTTAGACTCTTTTAAGACCAGCTTTGTCACTGCCGCCATCAAGCAAAATCCTCTTGGAGCTCCACCACTAGAAGAAAAATCCTCTTCCACCTCCTTCCTATAGACACCCGAGGGCAATTCCTTAGGCAATCGTAGGGGTGTGAGTAACCAGAAAACCATGTCCATAAGAACAACCACCAAAAATAACCAACAAAAGTACATTATGGGGACAAAACAAACCGAGAAATCGGTAGATTGAAAGGATCCTAAGAAGGCCTTAGTTATGGATTAATTAACACCAAAGGATAGAGAAAATAACCAAGAAACTAAAAGGACAAAGAGTACTCTCCCAGGTGATCGAAACCGCCAATGATTTCTCTAACCAAAGACCCTAGATGTAGGTGTAGCAAAACACACAAAAAGAGAAAGAGACTAAGACATAGAAGAGAAAAATAAGGGTTTTTTTTTTCAATATTTCTAATACAAAGAAAAATTTTTCCTCTTTAATTTCATTTTGATATATATTTTTTATTAATTAGGCCTTCACTAGGGTTCGTGTTGAACCCAACTAAGTTAAAATATGCTCCCTCTATTCACAAATAAGTGGCAATTAAGTTTTAAGTATAATTTTTAAATTAATCACAACTTTATCTTAAATGGATAAAATTATCCCTATTAAAATTCTCATTTACTACTTACAAATTCTTTCTTTTTACGGACTGAAATAAATAAACGAAATGAATACTAAGAATAAATTTAGAATTTTATCATTTTTTTTTTTTGCATTGATTTACTAAATTATCACTTATTTGTGAACAAAAGCTAAAATCTTATTTGCTACTTATTTGTGAACAGAGAGGCATTGATTTTATTCACAAAAAAAAAAAATCGCTTTATTTATTTATTTTTTTTAACATAAAGAAACTGCAATCTCATACGTAAACCAGCAAGGGGCACAAACCACAAGCCAAGCTTGATTGGAGTTGGCAATTTAACCCATCTTCCAAGGGAAGCATCTCCACCCGGTCCCTAATCCGTTAGCGAACTGTTGCCTCGTTATTATGCCCAGCCCTGCCCTGCCTCAAATGTGAGAAATTCAAATTTATATTGATTCCAATTTTATATATTTTAATATTATTTTAAATTATAAGTATATATAAAATAAAAAAATTATCCTAAAATGTATACTATATTACACAAGTGATAATTTATTCTTTTTTTTTTTTTAATATTAACGAGATCTAATAAATCGAGATAATATTATAGACTCTATAACAAGGGTAACTAACTCTTTTAATATTTATTACTAAATTGGTAATAACTTTCTCTCACCTTTAATATTTTTTTCAAATTGGTGATAATTTTTTTATAATTTGAGATATTCAAATATCAAATATTCTACTTCTTATTTTTTTAAATGAGATGAAAAGATTAATTAAATCACACGTTATTAATTTTTTTTTAAATAATATTTACTCTAAAGTATCAATATATAACATTACAAATGTACATAAACATTGAAATGATGATATATAGATAAATGAATTATTTTAATAATTCAAAATATATGAAAGATAATATTGGATACCCACATCCGACCCCTTAATTATTTATGGTCTGCCCCTACCCTAATTCCTAATAGGGCAAAGACGGTGATATTAAAACTCACCCAGTCCCGCTCCCCCGCGACGCAAGAGATGAATATCATCAATAATCAAATCATCCATAAGGATTGAAACTTGTATCAATTTGGTTAATACAATAATCAACTGGCACACCAAAGCATAATAAAATAAGTGTACATACAGCCACCTAAATTTGATCATTTTAAATTAGTACCTATTTGGATTGAGGTTTGAAAATTAGCAGTGAGCTGCGAAATATTCAACTGCTAAAAAATGTATTTGGTTAGATAAAATATTAGGATAGTGTAAAACTTCTCACTACTAATGCTACAATTTTGAAAGTGATCAGGCTTGATCAATATGAAAAAGGAATGGGCTGGATCTTCTCTTCTTGAGCCTGAGCCTGATGCCTGCGAAGGAGAAGAAAATGGATCAAGGAGGAGCCGGGCCTTTTGCCTGGCTTTAACCCTCCGACGATCAAGTTAGTCCTTTATTCAGAGTATTTTAGTAAAAGAAAAGGGATGAAAGAATGCCGAGTTTCAACTACTTGTACTTAAACTTTTCTTTCCCTTTTGTATGATTTCTGGGTTAGGTACGTCTGACACCTTTCTTTTGAAGAATGACATCCTCTGTCATTCGACCATGCTGGTTGGTGAAAGTTGGTAGCAGGCGCATGTCCCCTGTCCCATCCCTAGGGATGTCTGGTAATGGGGGTGTCAGGGCATGGTGCAGATTGTCTAATGATTGATCCTCCTGCTGGATGACTGGACATGTTATCAGAGGGCTTCGGCCCTTACTTGCTCAACAAGTATCCGGCTGGCGAAGGAGGGGAGTAGCATCTAGTCCGAAGGCCTTTGGACTTGGATCGTTCGAGGGTCCGGCCAATGGGCCCTGTTTCCATTTACCATAGTCTCTGAAGGCTTTGCAATGGGCCTGGGCTACAGGAGGGTCAAAGCCTCTCTTGAGAGTCACCTTCATCCCTCATCAGGGGCCCCCCTGTTTTATTAAGGAGAGAGCGAAGGGTTGAACCTTAGTAAAACAGCTTCGTATCCTTGTATCCTTATCTTCTGAGGTCTTTCAATCGAAGAGAACTGCTTCCGCTTTGAATGGCGAAGAGGTCCTTTCATTTCCTTGTCTTAGGAGAGGCTTTCGTTTTGCTGGGGGGCTTCGTCTGATCGAAGGGATCAAAGGTGCTAGGAACCGTCAGCATTCTAGACAGCCTTCGTAGGGTAGATGGAAGGTCACACAGCCATTGAATGCATGCACAACTGACAAGGATAAGCATTGAATGCCAAAACGCGCATTGAATGCACATCTCCTCGTTCTCCCCATTCTTTCACATGTCGCAGCAGACGGTTAAGTTTTCCATGGATTTTAAATTTTGAACGTCCATTTAATGCCCCCACTTATTGCTGTGGCGGTTACCAAGGACGCTCCCAGTATATATATTCCTTTGCCTTCCCATATCCAGAACTTCTTGCTCATTCTCTCGAATCTCCTATTTTTCATAGTTTTCCCATATCTGTTCTTTGGCATTTGCTTCCCTTTCTTCTTTCATTCCAATGGCCCCCAGAAAAGAAAACATTCCCTGTAGGGACCAAGTGAGCTCCTCCCACTACCAAAAGATACTGGAGGAGGAATGGGGGGAGATAGCCCCTATTGCAAAAACATCTGAATTTTTGGCCTTCGGCCAGAACTTAGAAGGCAGCACTCAGTTCATATTCCGCCGGGCTAAGGCTCACGAGAGGGTTTACTCCAGTGACCCCAAAGCTGCTTTGCCTAAAGACAACCAGCACTACATTATTTTCTACCACCAGCTAGAAGCTGGTCTTCTTTTTCCTCCTACGAAGTTCAAAGTTGAATGCTTCAACTACTTCGGAGTAAATCCAATGATGCTGACCCCGAACTCCATAAGGGACATGCACGTCTTCGAAGTTCTGTGCTTCGCTCACGGCATTCGTCCTTTCGCTCGCCTGTTTCAATGCTTTTACAGGATCCAGAGCGCGCAGAGGTCACCGGGGGTTTACATGACTTCTGCTAGGCCTCGCCGGAGCCTTTTCTTTGGTAAAGAGAACAAGGTGAAGGACTGGAGAGGCAAGTTTGGGTTGATAGAGGTCACTGACGGCCTCAGCGATAAATCCCCTGGATTTGGTTTCCCCGGCCATTTCCTGCGTCCCACTGAAGGCCTTACTGAGTGGCCTGAGAGGCTGTCCACTGAGGAGAAATCGAACCTCAGGACCTTGGTCCATCAGGGTTATACTTATAACTCTGAAAAGATGATGCCCTCCTTCTACGCGGAGGACGAGCATGGCCTTCCAACTCCTAGACTTTTGCTGAAAGATATAAGAGGTAACTCTGCTCCTCACTCCTCGCTTGTTATAGGTTTAATTGACTGTGGAGTATTGATCTTGTTGTTGTTGTGTTTGTTGTTTCGATTGCAGTAGAGGCCAAGGATCCTGCACATTATCAGGATATCATGAAGGAGACAGAAGGGGTTTCTCCAAGACCCTTCAGCGAAGATGCTGAGCTTCCCATTCTTGACCTCAAGACGGGGAAGTTCCATTTGCGCTCCTCCTCCGCCCTATAGTCTTTGTCAGCGAAGCTTCGTAAGGATAAGCCGACGAAGCCTGTCTCCGCTGGATCCGGTTCAGCTGTTGGATCAAAAGGGGCCCAGGTGAGTGTGGTCAGTGCGAAGTCCATTCGAATAATTCGAAGGTGACTTGTTAAGGCTTCTGATCGCTCTATTCCTGTTATGCAGAGAGGTACTCCTCCGCTTCGAGCTGCACCCATTGCTGCAAGGCCTGCTCCTCAAAGGGGCATCTTAATCTCAGGACTTTCTGAGGCTTCCATTCCTCCGCCTCCACCTCCTCCAGCGGGTGATAAGGGGAAGGGAGCGTCCGTACCTCGTCCACCCAAGCTAAAAGTAAAAGGGCCCCCCGTCCCCAATGTTCTTGACCTGATTGCTCACTCTTCTTGAGGGGGGGAGCAACTGGTGGACTTGGAGAAGGTTCTAACAGACGTTCCTGATGTTGAATTTGAGGCCTGTTTGAAAAACCTGATGGATGACTTGAGTGCCCCTGTGGCTGAAACTGAGGCAGGTAACTTTTCTTCTCCCCCATCACCTTCATCATATAAAGACCCTCGTGTTATCCGAGGGACATATCTAAGATGGTCGAAGGAGATCATACCCGGGAGATCTCCAAGTGCCGAGGAGGTCGAAGCCTGGGAGAAGTATATTGAGGAGCAAAGGATTTCATATCCTGACTTTGCGACCCTCAGGAGGCTTTATCCTTCCCCAGTTAATACTGCAGCCGAAGGGGAGGCCTTCGTTTCAAGAAACAGAGGCAACTTCTTGCCTTCTTATTATCATTTACTTCTTCTTGTGTCTTTATCTGCTGATTTGAATGTGTGAATGTTTTTGCTCTTGTACCTTGCAGTTTTTGTGGGCGAAGCGGACGCCCCTGCTCAGGAGCCTTTCCTGGAGGCTTCGTTCGCACCTGTCATGGTTCCCTCCAGAGCCAACGAACCATTTCCTTCAGCTGCTGTTCCGCTGGCAGCTGATCAGGGGGCTGTTGTTGCTGCACCCGATGAAGCATTTACTTCAGCTGCTGCTTCGTCTGGGGTCATGCCAGGGGCTGTTGTTACTGTCGAAGGTGTCTCCTCTCTTCGTCCCCCTAAGAGGAAATTAACAGTGGGGGAGTTCCTTTGTCGCAAGAGGCCACTGGCGGTAACTTCAACCACCCCTGTTCCGGAGGCCCGCTCTGTTTCAGAGACTCCTTCACCTGGGACGGATGTAGGAGTGTCAGCTCCTCCACAGGGGACAATAAAGGAGGCTTATCCGCCAAGCAAGAGGCCGCGAATCGGAGAGCCAGCGGAGATTGTAGTAGTGGATTCACCTCCGCTCGGAGAAGTTGAGGCATCTGTTGATCCTCCTTCTTCCATTGCTCCCACCGCCACAGTCTTGGCCCCTGTGCCCTTCCTGCGTCCGGCCCCTAGGCCTCTTTTTGGGTCTGTGGATGATACT
Organism: Reutealis trisperma; assembly: GCA_947687605.1. Classification (NCBI taxonomy): domain Eukaryota; kingdom Viridiplantae; phylum Streptophyta; class Magnoliopsida; order Malpighiales; family Euphorbiaceae; genus Reutealis; species Reutealis trisperma. Next base: position 2,240,129 of record CANTUT010000010.1, read on the forward strand.
CTTGCCAGGCAAGAGACTCTGCTAGAGAAGGTAAATTCATTGCTCACTTGAGTTGTGACCGTTTAGCACATTGCCTAATCATTGTTGTTTGTTGCAGGCGCTTCTGGATTCTAAAATTTTGAAGACTGATTTTAGTCTTCTAAGGGATCATTATGAAGACGCCCGGCAGGCGGCGGAGGATAGGTTGGGATTATGTTCCCGCCTGGAGGAAGAACTGGCTTCTGCGAAGGTGAAGGCTGAGGAGGCCATGGAACAATCCAGGGCCTATGAAGAGGCTCGTTCGAAGGCCGAAGGAGAGGTTAGCGCCTTAACTGCGGCAGTGGCATCAAAGGACAAAGCCATTGCCGATCTCAGCATGCAACTGGATAAGTTGAAGAGTGCTAATGAAGAGCTTGCCTGAGAGGTCGAAGAGGTTCCTAGTCTTCGAGAACTCCTGAAGAAGACTCAACAGGAACTTCGAGTCTCAGAATTTGGATACACACAAGCCACTACTCGGGCTCAAGTTGCACTTGAGAAGGCTAACAAGGCCGAAGAAGGTCGGCGAAGGGCTGTGAGGGACTTTATGCAGTCTAAGAGCTTCGATGACATCACCACATACCACACTTATAAGGTAGCAGCCGAGTATTATAACAATGCTCTCCGTGATGCAGTAGAGCATTTTTCTGATGTGCTGCAAGTGGTATCTGAATTGGATGCTGCTGAAGAACCTCCGGCGCCAGACCTTTCAGAGTTCCAAGATCCCGTCCCTGAGGGGGATGAAGGCCTCTTACGGCCTGAAGACTTCCCAGCTTGGGATAAGGATGGACCCGCTTCGTCTCCCATTCCCGAAGTTTCTAGCAAGGGCGAAGGGGATGCAGACGAAGGACTTCCTTCTGGGACGGATCTTGCCTCAGCCGAACCTCTATCTGTCATTCGGCCAGATCCTTCGAATGACTAGCCTCTGCCATCTTCTGTAAAAGTGGTTCCTCCAGGCGATCCTCCGCCTTAGACATTTTTTACATTCTTTTGTACTTCATTCTTTTGTATTTCATTCTTTTGTAAATAAATGTAATACATTTACTTCCACGAATAATACAGTTATTATGCTTCTGCTTTTGCGTATGCTTTACTTGTAATCCAACAAGCATTTGTGCAATGCCTTAGTGAAGTTGCCATTCCAATAGGAGTTCAAGCACTTTCACCTTCTCCTCCCATTAGACCTTCTTAGCTTTGTGCCTAGATTTACTAGGACTTAGGTTCTCCCTTAGGAAAGTTCTCTCTGCTTTTGGCGAGACTTCGTGCCTAGCTTTATCAGGGCTTAGGCTTCCCCTTAGGAAAGTTCTTCCCGCTCTTGGCGAGGCTTCGTGCCTAGATTTACTAGGTCTTAGGCTTTCCCTTAGGAAAGTCCTTCCCGCTCTTAGCGAGGCTTCGTGCCTAGATTTACTAGGTCTTAGGCTTTCCCTTAGGAAAGTTCTTCCCGCTCTTGGCGAGGCTTCGTGCCTAGATTTACTAGGTCTTAGGCTTTTCCTTAGGAAAGTTCTTCTCGCTCTTGGCGAGGCTTCGTGCCTAGATTTACTAGGTCTTAGGCTTTCCCTTAGGAAAGTTCTTCCCGCTCTTGGCGAGGCTTCATTAGTGCAAATGGAAACAATTTGAGGCAAACAACGTTTCTATTATTGTTATTGATAATACATTTTGAGGTGCTGGATGTTCCATGTATGAGGAATTTCCACTCCTTCTAGGGTTACAAGTTTGTAAGTGCTAGGACTTAGGACTCTTTTTACTTGGAAAGGTCCTTCCCACGTGGGTGCAAGCTTGCCTGTGCCTTCACATTTGCCTATAGCCTCTAAGAATCTCATTACTAGATCCCCTTCGTCGAACACTCTGTGCTTTACTTTCTTGTTGAAATGATTAGCAGCTCTTTGCTTGTAATTAGCCATTCGAATGCTGGCCGATTCCCTGAGTTCCTCTAGGAGATCCAGATCGATTCTTCTGGCTTGATCATTGTGTTTGTCTTCGCAATAATTGATCCTTCCACTAGGGAGGCCTATATCCACTGGAATTACTGCTTCTGTGCCATAGGTCAGGCTGAATGGAGTCTCTCCGGTGGGTTGCCTAAGAGTAGTTCTGTATGCCCATAGGACATGGTGTAGTTCGTCTGCCCAGCTTCGACCGTATCCTTCCAATCTCCACTTCAAGCCTTGTAGAATAGTTCAATTTGTTACCTCCGTCTGGCCATTTGTTTGAGGATGGGCTACTGATGAGAAATGTTGTTTGATCTGAAGCCCTGAACAAAAGGACCTGACCTTAGCATTATCAAAATGTTTGCCATTGTCGCTAATGAGCTGATAGGGAATGCCGAATCAGCACACTATGTTCCGCCATAAGAAGTTGATCACCTTTTCTGCAGTGATAGTGGCTAAAGGTTCGGCTTCCACCCACTTGGTGAAGTACTCCACTGCTACTAGGAGAAACTTTCTCTGACCTGATGCTGCGGGGAAGGGTCCGACTATGTCTACCCCCCACTTAGCAAAGGGCCATGCACTGGAAATAGGGACCTGCTCTGCTGCTGGAACATGTTTTCCACTGTCAAATTTTTGGCAGGAGGGGCACTTTTTAACAAATGCCACGGCTTCGTCTTTCATCCTCGGCCAGTAGTACCCTTGCCTAATCGCCTTAGCTGCCAGCGCTTTTCCGCCTATGTGCATTCCACAGGATCCTTCGTGTATCTTCCGAAGGATGTACTCGGCTTCATTGGGCCTTACGCATCTCAGCCAGGGCAATGAGTAAGCTCTTTTATATAAGGTTCCATTGTCCAAGGAGAAATGAGCACTTCTTCGCTTGACCTTTTTGGCTTCTTGGGCATCTTCGGGTAGTTCTCCCTTTTCCAAGTAAGACTTGATGGGGTCTATCCAGCACGACTCTTCTTCGATCTCCATAACTTCATCTCCTTCGGCGATGCTGGAGGAGGCCAAGGTGCCCAAATAGATTTTTTGAGGGAGATCGACTGGACAAGAGGCGGCCAATTTGTTGAGACTATCTGCTCTGCAATTCCTTTCTCTGGGGATCTTTTGAAAGAACAGCCTAACTCCTCTGTCCCTCATTCTCTGAACTATCTCTTTCATTTTTTGCAAATACCTGGCCATGGCCGGCTCCTTTGCCTCAAATTCTCCTTCTATTTGCCCGATCACCAATTGCGAATCACTATACACCGTGAGTTGTTCTACGCGAAGGCAATCAGCGAAGAGCAATCCCTGGATCACTGCTTCATATTCTGCTGTGTTATTGGTGGCTTCAAAATTTAGTCCCAAAGCATACTCCAGTGAAAATCCTTGAGCACTTCTAAGTATGATACCCACACCATTTCCTTCTTTGCTGCTAGCACCATCTATAAAGAGTTCCCACTGAAGGTCCGGTAGCGTTATTGATGAGTGTCTTTCCTCAGGGGTTCGGTCTTCTCCCCCCTCTTTGGTGCCAAAGGAGCATTCAAAAATAAAGTCTGCCACTGCTTGAGCTTTAATTGCTGACCTGACCCTGTACTGCAAACCGTGCTGACCTAACTCCACAGACCAACATAACATTCTTCCCGACATTTTCGGTCTATGAAGTACCTTCTGTAAGGGTTGATCTGTTACAACCACTCCTTGGTGTGATTGTAAGTATATTTTATACTTTCGGCAGGAGAGCACTAAAGCATAGGCCAGCTTTTCTATCGGAGAGTAATTCAACTCTGCCCTTTGTAGGACTTTGCTGAAGTAATAAATAGGCTTCTAGACCTTCCCTTCCTCCCTGATCAGCACCGAACTGATTGCTTGGTCTGAAGCGGATAAGTAGATTAATACTTCTTCACCCGGCAAAAGCCTACTCAGAATGTGCTCCGAGCTTAGGAAGGCCTTGAGCTCTTCAAATGCCCTCTGGCACTCCTCTGTCCATTCGAACATCTCCGAATTTCTCAACTTCTTAAAGAAAGGGAGATACCTCTCAGCAGATTTAGACATGAACCTGTTCAATGCGGCGATTCGCCCTGTCAGCCTCTGAACATCCTTCACGCTCTTTGGAGGTTCCATGTCTAAGATGGCCTTCACCTTGTCAGGATTGGGCTTAATTCCCCTTTCGCTCACCATGCAGCCTAAGAACTTGCCTCCTTGGATGAAGAATGCACACTTCTCCGGGTTAAGCTTCATCCCATACTCTTCCATTACTGCCAACACTTCGGCCAAGTCACGGACATGGTCCTCAAAGTTTCTGCTTTTCATGATCATGTCGTCCACGTATGCTTCCAAGTTTCTGCCTAATTGATCTTTAAACATTCTATTAACTAAGCGTTGATACGTGGCTCCGGCATTGTTCAAGCCGAAGGGCATTGACACATAGCAATATGTACCATTCTCTGTTATGAATGAAGTCTTTTCCTCATCCTCCGGGTGCATTCTGATATGATGATATCCTTGCTTAGCGTCTAAGGACGACAAAAATCCATACCCAGCCGTCGAATCTACTAGTTTATCAATCATGGGCAATGGAAAAGAGTCTTTTGGGCAAGCTTTATTCAAATCCGTGAAGTCTACGCACATCCGGAAAGTCCCATTCGCCTTCTTGACTAGCACCACGTTGGCTAGCCATTCCGGATATTGCACTTCCCTGATAAATTTCGCCTCTAAGAGCTTATCTATTTCCCAATCAATGACCGCTTGCCACTCCGATCCAAAGCATCTCTTTTTCTGCTTGACTGGTCTGCAGGTGGGATCTACATTCAATTAGTGCATTATCACTTCGGGTTTTACCCCTCCCATTTCTGCCGAAGACTAGGCAAAACTGTGGACGTGCTCCTTCAGGAACTGGTGAGCGAACGACTTCTGCTCACTTTCTAACGAAGAGTTGACCATCAAGAACTCTTCGGGCTTTCTCCCAACCGTTACCTTTTCCAGCTTATCCATAGGCTCGGTTCTTTTCTCGGGAGTAACAGTTTTAACTGCAGCTACCTCCTCTGTGGCAACTTCACCCTTTCTTATCTTTTTATTTCTCTTCCTTTCTGCTTCTTCGCCCTGACTGCCATAGACGTGAAACACTTCGCCATTGGGCTTTGGGATCGTCATCCTCAAGTGTCTGATATTTGTTGAAGCGTCCAGGTCATATAGCAATGGCCTGCCCATCAAGACGTTATATGCCAAATGTGTCCTGATGATAACAAATGTGACCATGGTAGTAACATTTTCGAGGGTGCCAACTGTGAAGGGTAGTTTTGCCACTCCAATCGATGGGACCTCCGTTCCATCCAAAGTGCGACTTGGATTTCCCACTTCTTCCAGATCTTCCTCCTTGAGACCCATCTTTGAATATGCTTCCCTCGTCATCAGGTTGACCGAACTTCCTTCGTCAACCAGGATCCTTTTAACTACATAATTGGCTATAATCGCTTGAATCACCAATGGATCAGCGTGAGGGGTGCGAAGGGTACTTCCATCTGGCCTCTCTAGTTGATTTCCCCCTCTTTCACAATAAATGTATTCAGGCCTTTCGCTACGCCTTCCTAAGGCCTTCGTACGATTTTTGCTTTCACGAGCTTCGCCTGGCCCTCCTATAATACAATGAATGGTCCCTGCCGAACCATCATTTACTCTTTTCGAGTGTCTTTCTTTATCTTTGCTAGAGCTAGCTCTGCCTGATTCTTCTCTTCTTATGAATTTTCTCAAGTAGCCCTATTTGATCAACCTTTCGATCTCCTCCATCAACTGCCTACAGTCATTGATATTATGACCATGAGTATCATGAAAGAGGCAGTATTTGTTCTGATCTCTTTTCTCTGGAGGAGCAACCATTGGTTTGGGGCAAGCCCATATATTTTTCTCTTTGAAAGTTGCGAAGATTTCGGCTGGACTGGCATTGAGGGGGGTGAATTTGCTGGGGTCGAAACTGGATCGTGATTGGTTATTTCTTCCCCTCCTTTCCGCCTTCTTCTCTAGCTTTGCCTTCGGCTCTTCCCTAGGAATGATCTCCATTCCTCTCCGCTTTGCCATCTGGTTGAAGGCTAGAGCGTCATCTTGCTGTACATACTTTTGGGCCAATGCCATTGCATCCTCCAGGGTACGAGGAGCATGACGGCAAAGGGCTTTGAGAAAATCCGTGTGAGAGGTTCCATTCTGCAGCGTTTCCACTGCTCGAGCTTGGTCCAAGTGTGTGAATTTCAACGCTTCTCGATTGAATCGAGCCATGTAATCCCTTAAGGACTCATTCTCCCTTTGCATCACCGTTTCCAAATACTGAGTCTTTCGCTCCACCGGGATACTAGAAGTGAATCGGTGCATAAAGAATCTGGCCAGCTCCATGAAAGAACGGATACTCCCCTCTTCTAAGCTATCAAACCATCTCGTTGCAGCTCCTTCCAAGGATCCCCTAAACGCTCTACATAGAGCCTCGTCATCTGCCGTCTGCAATTCTACTGCATGCTTGTAGTCCATGACATGGACCCTGGGATCGGTTTCCCCATTGTACTTTTTCAACACCGGCGGTTTAAACTTGCTGGGCATAACGTATTCTCTGATGGATCTGGTAAAAGGAGACTTCAGGGTGAGCTTTAGGGTGGTATCCATGGTTTTCCTGTCATAACCTTGATTCATCTCTTCTAAAAACTTATTCACAGCATCTCTCACCTCCTCTTCCTTCTTTCTGCGGCTGTTGCCACTAACTGGTGATCTTCTGCTTCGAACCCTCGAGGGGTGACTAGTAACAGAATATTTCCCTCTATCCTGTTCTCTTCCTCTCGGGCTTTCTCTTTTTTCGTATTTTGGTTCTTTGTACTCACACTTCCCCTCATTCCTTCCTTCGCCCCGTTCCGTATTATTTGCATGAAAATTTTTTCCATGCAAAAACTTACATTCACTGTCTGGGAGCGAAGCTTGTGTACTCCCTTCTTCTTCGGTCGAACTCTCCTCTCCTCCACGGTGCTCTTCCGTCCTTCCCTCCACATTTCCACCCAAGTGGACCAGTTGTTCTTCATTAACCCCTGGGACTCCCTAGGATTGCTTCTCATACTCTAGGGTTCGAGCAACATTCCTTCTCGGGGTAGCTTCTGGAACAGCGACGAGGGTCTGTGCCTGGGGAGTCTGTTGCTAGGAGCTCCTTACAAAAGCAGCTATAGTATTAATAAACTGCAATGCAGGAGCTAAGTCTAGATTTGGAAGGCTCAGAGGGGTTTGGCTAGACCCAACTGTGTTTTGTTGAGAGATAAGGAGCTGGAGGGACGTGTTTAGGTCCATGGGAGTTGCTAGAGGAGGATCAGTAGGTGTTGGAAGGGAATGTCTAGGATTTGAGGGAGTTGAAGATTCGGGATCATTATGGTTCGTCATTATGGTAATCTTCTTTCACAGGCAAATGAAAGTAGAATGCAAAGTTGAGAGAAAGATCAGCTCGCGTTCCCCACAGACGGCGCCAATTTGATCAGGCTTGATCAATATGAAAAAGGAATGGGCTGGATCTTCTCTTCTTGGGCCTGAGCCTGATGCCTGCGAAGGAGAAGAAAAAGGATTAGGGAGGAGCCGGGCCTTTTGCCTGGCTTTAACCCTCCGACGATCAAGTTAGTCCTTTATTCAAAGTATTTTAGTGAAAGAAAAGGGATGAGAGAATGCCGAGTTTCAACTACCTATGCTTAGACTTTTCTTTCCCTTTTGTATGATTTCTGTGTTAAGTACGTCTGACACCTTTCTTTTGATGAAGGACATCCTCTGTCATTCGACCATGCTGGTTGGTGAAAGTTGGTAGCAGGCGCATGTCCCCTGTCCCATCCCTAGGGATGTCTGGTAATGGGGGTGTCAGGGCATGGTGCAGATTGTCTAAGGACTGATCATCCTACTGGATGACTGGACATGTCATCAGAGGGTTTTGGCCCTTACTTGCTCAGCAAGTCATCCGGCTGGCAAAGGAAGGGAGTAGCATCTAGTCCAAAGGCCTTTGGACTTGGATCGTTCGAGAGTCTGGCCAATGGGCCCTGTTTCCATTTACCATAGTCTCTGAAGGCTTTGCAATGGGCCTGGGCTACAGGAGAGTCAAAGCCTCTCTTGAGAGTCACTTTCATCCCTCATCAGAAAGAAAAAGTGATATAATAGAAATAAAAGTCTAATAATTTAAATATAATTACAAAAAATCCTTTTCCACTAATCAAACAAGAAATTCTTACAAAATAAATTATAAAAATGTGTTGTCCTAAAAACCCCTTTCTTGCATCAGATTTTAATAATAATAGTAATATAATAATAATAATAAATTAACTAATTATAATTTATTATTTTATAATTATAGAAAAACATAAATGACATTTTTAATAATTTTTCAATTCAAACACAATACCAACAAACTGAATTACCAAAAACTTTAAAATTAATTTCAATCATTAACTGATTTTCAATTATTGACAGCTAACCGCTCATAGTTAAATCCAATGTTTACAAATCCGGCCCAGCCTTAGAACCGGTGAAGATAGATGTTCACAGATCAGAGTCGAACCGAAATCTTAAATAATATTATATATTTATTATTTATATGTCAAAAATAAATATAATATGCATATAAAAATGAATATTTTATATTTATGTGTTAATATTTTATATTTATATGTTAGTACATTAGATTTATATGTTAAAAATATATTAGATTTATTTATTAAAAATAAACATAATATATATGTAATTAAAATTAACAACTATTATCTAAACAATTAATGAATATTACTTATAAAAATATGAATTTAAAACCCTTTTAAGACCATTAACTAAAGAAAAAATATATTAAGTGGCTATTTTCATAATCAAATTTGAATGAATCCCACTATTTGGTAGTGAAAGGTTTATTTAGAATTGCATTATCTTATGTAAAAATATATATATATATAAATTTGAATATTCATTTAACTCCAATGATGAATAAGTGAATAATAATTTAAAATTTAAAATATATAATTTTTTTTTTTTAATTTGGCAGCAAAAAAATTTTTTTTTTTTAATTTTCAACCCAGTCCATCCACAAAAACCTGCCCAATTCACTGGTTACCCGGCCGGTTCGGCCAAGTTTTAGCCAGGTCCAGTCATCTCAGGTTTTTGGGTTATCCTGGACAGCCTAGCCTCCGGTCCCCGGTTTTCCTGATCCCTCTGACAACACAAGTTAAACCCAGCAGGCCCTTAATATACCCATTAACGATTGATAAGCCTTGAAGAGAATCATAAATTATACTCCTTTCTTCATTGAAATTGAAACGAGATCTGAAAATCATCTAAGTTGTTCGCTCACTTTTACTTCTATAATAGCATAGCTGTGGAAAAAAAAAAAAAAAAAAAAGTAAACACCAAAGGCTTTTATTCACAGATGCGAGCAAAAATTTTCATTATAATAAATGGGCAATCTTTTAAAACCTAGAGACTATTTTCTGTTGTACAATTTGACCTCCCTGCAGGTATATTTCCAAAAATGATCCTCATTCCCAAGTCCAAAAGGAGCGAAAACAATCCAACATGTTACACGATTGTATTTCTCTGTTGTTTTGAATCCACTGTAAATACTTGACATTGCTGATTTCCGCTGGTTGTATAAGAGCCTGCAGCTTCTAAAAACAGCCATACAGATGCCAGCAATCGCCAAGTCAGTTTTGTGCATGCACAAGAATTACTCTGCCGCATTATCTGAAAAAGGACACTTGAAATTATTAGATGCCTCCAACATTACATCTGAAAGTAAAAGAATAGCTTCAAATGATTTTACAGAATTTGTTTTCCATACAAAATCATCTTAAACTTTTACATATTACTAGAAGTGAAAAGGACAATACTTTCTGGAATTTATATCTTCCACCATTGGGCCAGCTCCTGTCAATAAGTAACAAAAGAACAAGCACTCTATGATATTCTTGGTCAACAAATACACTTTCATGACAATCCTTCAACAATAGAAAAAAAGGGTAACAAAAAATAATGAACAGAGTGCAAGGAACTGAAAAATTAGAAATCAAACATATTTGCAGGCTTTTGAAGTAGCAGATGTGGTGATTGTGTGCACAAACCAAAAAGGTAGAAAAAAAATACATTTGAAATTATGGCTATCATTGTAGGGGCATACAAAGAATTCCTGCTGCATCTAAATTACTAGAGATTTTGCTAATTTACCCTGTGTGTTCAAACCAAAATCACTCCCTTATTAAGAAAATCAAATTATCATAGTGGATAATTGTTTTGCAAATAGAACATAAAGTATTGCAACCTGATTTGAGCCTAATGAACATGGTCTCAATGGAAACTTACTGGCACCGAACTCTGCTGACAATTTCATGCATGTTTTACCTTGGTGTAACAGGAAATTCATCCTATAAATATTGATAAAAGAATTCTTCTATACACAATGCAATATCTATACATATTTCATATTTTATGTATGTAGAACTGGGATCAATTCTTGTGTTGTTGTAGCTGAAGGTTTATCCTACAGATGATGATCAAAAAATAAAATTAACCTATATTTATAAGCAAAACCATATATATGTATAAATATGCTTTTGTTTGTACAATTTTGTTACCTTAGAATCATGCTCCCCCTTGATCATCACTTGTGGTTTTGACTATGGGATTTATGGTTTATAAGGCAACATATCATCATCCTACAAAGTATAGATATCCCATAGATTAAGATTTCCATTAGCCAAAAAAATACCTCGACGTTTTTTAAAAATGGCAGTAGGAGGAAAGAGAATGTTAAAAAGCATACCTGTGGTTTAAATGGTTCCGGCAGTACATGCAGCTCTGGCGCCACTCCTAGGATTCCATGAGGTTGGAAATCTTCTCGTTGCGCTTTGTGCTGAGATTATGAATATTGTGAAGAATTAGCCAATGATTATTTGAGAGCCTGTTGAGACCCAGAAAATAAACAAATTATTTTTTCTTCAAGAGAAATTACCTCTGGAGGATTCATGGCGGCTGCAACGTCCCGAATTTCATTAGCTCGATGGCCATCTCCTATTTTGATTCCTTCCCCTTTTGGTAACGTTCTTTTCGGGTAAATGGTTCTGGGTGTATTTGCAGCTCTGGTGCCACTCCCAGGATTCCATGAGGCTGGAAATCTTCTCCTTGCACTTTGTGCTGAGATTATGAATAATGCAAAGAATTAGCCAATGCATATTTGAGAGCATGTTGAGACCCAAAAAAGAAACAAATTATTTTTTCTTCAAGAGAAATTACCTGTGGAGGCTTCATGGGGGCTGAAACATCCCATTCCATCAGCTCAATGGCTGTCTCCTTGCACTTTTTCAAAATCAATTTGGACGTTACTGATCTGAGAAATTTCTTGCCAATTTGATCCCTTCCCTTTTTGGTAACGTTCTTTTAGAATTTGACAATTTATGATATCCAATTCCTCTAATTTTGTTGTGTTTTGAAGAAGGTGCTGTGGCAGTGATTTCAACTTAGGGCACTCATAAATGAACAGAGAACGAAGGCATGGCATAGCTGGAATTTCACAATCTATCCACTCCTCCCACGCGTCCATGTGCAAGAAGAGTAGTTTTGTCAACTTAGGGAACGCAATTGAAGTCCTTCTTCCCAAAAACTCATTACCCACCCTTTTCACTGCATCCAAATGCCATAATACAAGAAGTTCTAGGGACGGCAACATCCCCAAAGGAGGCAAAACATCACAATACTTGCATTCCTTGAATGAGAGTTTTCTCAGATTTGTTAATGACAGCAACCATTTAGGGGACAGGGTAATGCCTTGATACTCATGTACCAGTAAACTTCTCAATTTTGGAGATGGCTCCAAGGCTTCAACTAATTCTTGGTCGTGATTTATCCTCTTCCTTGCTTCCTCCTTTCCAAAATGTAACTCTAGAGTAGTGATTTCTGTCTTCTCCTTGAGTTTTGCTTGTGTAGCCTCACTCACATTGCCCACATTTTCCAACCCACTTATACAAACATATCCTCCAAGATTGTACAAATTTCTCATATCACCAAGAGAACATGCTTCATTATCATGCCCAATAGTAAAATTATCCAATTTCTTAAGATGACTTAACCTCTCAATTCCTTTTGGCAGGACAACTTGACAGCCTTCATTATTCAGATGCTTCAAGTTTGCCAGCCTTCCTATCTTACGAGGCAGTTTTTCTAGACCTCCACAAGAATTGACATTTAATATTTGCAAATTGAAGAGTTCACACACTGTTTCTGGCAACTCCTTCAATCCATTGTTATGAGACAAGTTAAGCTCCCTCAAATGTAATAAGTTACGTATTGTGGATGGGATTTTGGTAATATCACAATCACTCAAATCTAACAATCTCAAACAAGTCAATTGATTGAATAATTCATGTAGGCTCATATCAAGTTTTCCAGAATGAAATGAGAGGCTACGCAATTTTTTCAACTCGTACAAGAGAGCGGGCAATGAGGCCTCTTTTGAAAGCACTAATCTCAAATGCTGTGCTTGTGGCTGAAAGGAATCTACCCTTAACACATCAGGATAACTGATCTTCATGCTAAAACATTCATTCTTTGTAATGTATTGGGCAAAATCGTGCACTAAACCATGCATCTTACATCGTACTATGCTACCAAAATCATCTACTTCAAAATCTTGGAAGAAAAAGCGTATTGCTAAAATTTCAAAGGACTCCTCACCCACACTTTCCATGTCTTTTCTTGGTGTTTCCCTAAGATAGCCTTGAGCCATCCATAGTTCAATTAATTTGAACTTTTCTATCACGTGATCTTTGGGAAAGATGGCACAATATGAGAAACACTGCCTCAGCTCTGGGGACAAATCATAATAGCTCAACCATAAATGGGGAAAAAGATCCACCTCGACATTTTTTAGTCCCCACACCCTACTATGCAAGATGCTCTCCCACTCTTCCCTGGATCTTTTAGAGCGCAAAAGACTTCCTAAAACCTTCAATGCAAGAGGCACACCTTTACACTTGTCAACAATTTTCTCACTGATGTCTGCTAACTGGTCAAGCTCTCTATCCAGCCATCCAAAAGATACAATTTGATAAAAGATTGACCAGCATTCTTTCTTAGGTAATTGTTGTATTGAGCAAATGTCAACACCACCTATTGGTAATGTAACAGTCTTGCTCCGTGTGGTCACCAAGATTCTACTTCCTGGTGAACCACAATTGAGACAGTTTACCAATTGTTCCCATTTGGCAGAATTTTCTTCTCGCACATCATCAAGCACGAGAAGAAACTTCTTCTCCTTAAGACATTGTCTTATGAATTCCAGTGTAGCTTCTAATTCAGAAAAATTAGAAAATGAAATTGAGAGAGATTTAAGAATTGCCTTGGCAATCCGAATCTCATCAAAATCTGAAACGCATACCCAAATTCTCTTTTCAAAATGAGTTTTCACCACATTATCATTGTAAACTAGTTTAGCCAAAGTTGTTTTTCCAATTCCTCCAATCCCTACTATAGAGATGATACGGAGGCTAGGTTTTTGACTACTCTGATACAACAACTTCTCTATTATTTCCCTCTTTTCCTCCTCCCTACCTTTCACCTCTGTTACATCGATGAAAGATGTTAAAAATGGGTCAAATTTTTCAGCATGCTTCGTCAAAACAAATTCAAACCTAGCTTTCTCATGGGCAATAGAATCTAGTCTTTCATCCAGCGACTTGATCATAGAAGCAAATTTATGACCACGCAAATCAATTTTACGTCGTCTAAAGCAACTGAAACAGAAGAAGATGCCTACCTTGCCGGCGATCGGTGGTTCGTCAACGTCCATTTTGGAATTAAGAAACCTGGTGGTGGTCCATTCATCTAGCAAATCGTCCAAGTCGTAGGCTGCGTCTTTGACTAAATCCAACCATTGTTTGACGCCGGCCTCGCTGAATTGTCGTAGCTCTGCATCAGGAAGCACAGCTCTGATGTTCTCCAAGTTCACCTTGAGATTTCTAGCTTCTGATTTTACGCCGACAGCGAGAGTCGTCTCAATGATTGAGCTCAAGTCCTTCAAGACTTTGGAAACAATTGCGTCGGCCATAATTGAAGGTGAATTTGTGATAATACTTCATTTCATTTGCTTCTACATTTATATATAGGCGTCGGAAAAAAAAGGAATTCATTCTTGCTTCGGGTTCACTCAATCTCAAGGCACAATTAAGCTTTGCTTTGATGCTGGTTTGGGTATAAACCTTCTTTCAAGAAATACCCACATTCTTTTCGTTGCTTGTGGCGCGGATTTGGTATATAATGTCGAACAAATTTGAACTTCTTTTTCTTTCTTTTTTTGGCATCGGCGAAGGAGAATTCATCCTGTGCTTGTTGCCCGCAAAAAATATGCACTTACCGTCGGAATTTACTTACCGCCGGTTACCCACTAAAGAAGGGGGAATTAAATTTTAAAGAAGGAGTATTTGTAGAATTTAATTGTTTTAATATAAAAAAAATAATTTTAAAGTAAATAAAAAATATATTATTTTATAAAAATTTAATTTAGTTAAAATTTAATTTATAGTTTAATTATATAAATATATCATTATTAAATTTTAATATTATTCATTATTATTAGATAAATATAAATAATTTTAAAAAAATAAATTAAATTTATTACCATGGCCGTTCATTGCGTAAAGCACCATGATGAATAATGATCACTCGTTCTGCACAAAAATTGGAGATGGCTACTAAAAATGCCTTCGACTTATTAGATTAGAGTAAATTAATAAAACTTTTTTTTTAACATTAATAAAACATTCTTGAGATTTGCTTGATTAATATATATATGTTTTAAAATTAATTTTTTATTTTAAATTAATTTATAAAATTAATTTTTCATTTGATTTAATTATTATATAATATAATAATTTATTTTTAGGATAAATATGTTATATAAATTAAAACAAAAAAAATAAACTATAGTGACAAATTCTATAATTTTATAAATATACGAACTAAAGTATTGGTGATTCATATTTTTCAATAATTAAAAAATTTAATTTTAAAATAATAGAAATTAAAGAGTTAATTATGTTAAAGTTTTAAAAATATTATCCGTTGCTAAAATATTCTCTTTTTAAAAATATTATCCATTGCTAAAATATTCTATTTTACAGTTCCAATTTTATTCGCCTTGTTCTTTAGGGCTCCAATTCCCTTTTACACGATCACTGAAAAAAATAACAGAAACACATTGCTATGCAGTAATAAGGGAAATGTCTAATTCAAGGCCAGGCCTATACTTTTTCAAAAGCTGTGTCGCTCGTGCCCTGAATTGTGCATTTCCTCGAATATAATTGAGTGTCGCTTGAAGCAAGGAACTAGAGTGAAGATGAAAATTAGTTGCAAAGAAAAATGTAAGGCTTTATTTTGATCAAGAGATGATGGTAGATTTTAAACTTTTCCACTAAAGAAATGGAAAATTAAAATTTTTAAAAATAAAAAATTTTTGAAGGTGAATTTTTTTTTTAAACTTTTAAATTTTGATTATTTTTTAAATTTTCAAACGATAAACTTAACTTAAATTTATAAATTTTATAAAATTTTTTATTTGAAATCTCTCGTATAAAATGAGTCATAAATATATTTACTTAATTTAGAATGTTGCTTTTGTGTAAAACTTGTGATTTAGGTTCGTTTGGATTAACAAAGGGAAATCAAATATTTGGCATTTGGGCCATTAGTAATTAGTATTCTAAATTTAACAGTTAAAATAGTATTTTTAAAATTTCAACAATTAGTAATTCAAAATTACAACTAAAACATAATAAATTAAAATTTTTAATTATTACCATTTGATCTCCCTCTCTATCCGTTAACTATCAACAACTAATTATAACTGATGATCGTTAGTCGTCACAAATTAGTTGCAATATTAGAAATATTACCCTTAATTAAAATAATTCGTTTAAAATGCTCTCAAATACTAACAACTCATTTAGAATAAATAAATTACAAATATTTATTTGAAATAAATAAATTACAAATATACAATTCATTTGTAAATGAATTATAGAATTTATTTATAAATGAAGTTTCATATTTAGAAATATGCAATTTAAAATATGGAAGATTTTTGTATTTGGAGCAAATATAAAATTGAGTTTTGTTTTTCTTATTTCTTAAAATGCTCTTAATATAATAAATATAGTTAGAAAAAAAAAAAACAACTAAAAAATAATTATATTTTATATTTAAAATTAATATTTAATTTATAAATACAATAAAAAATTAATTGGAAGAAAAAAAAATGGTAGAAAGAGAGAGTAGCGAGATAGAAAATAGAGTGTATATAATAAGAAAAAAGAGAGAGAGAGAGAGAGAAGAGGTAGAGATAATAAGTATGAATAAAAGAGAAAGAAAAATGATATTTTTGTTCATAATATTGATCGGTTTATTTTGTGGAATTTATTTGAAAATTTCATATATTTTAATGAAATTTAATTTAGTTATATTTAATTTTATATAATTGAATTTTTCATAGAATTTAAATGAATATTTTTTAATGTTCAAAATGTAAAAATTTTTAAAATATAAAATTTAAAATGAATTTCATAAAATTTTATAAAATATTTTTTTTGAACTGACGAAATTTATTTGTTTAGATTCAAACTGTGTGTGTCTATATATATATATATATATATATATATATATTGATGAATTATTTTTTTATTAAATTAAAAAATATTAAATTCAATAATATCAACTTAACATATTTACGGGTGAGTACGATTCTGTCCAATCTGAAAATTTAAAAATTTTTGAGATTATATTGAATTTCGGGGATTTTAATTTTTGGATAAACGAAATTGGAATATAAATAAAAAATATTTGTATTGTATTGTTCAAAAAATTTTAGGACAATACAATTCGAGAATTAGATATTTCAGTTTCAGTCTAATCCAATTCAATATAAAACAGAAATTCGAAAAAAATACATTTAATAACTAATTTTTTATAACTAATTGTATAGTCTTAAGTTTTATTTTTTATGAAATTTAGGTTTAATAAATAAATATATTATATTAATAATTATAATATATTATTAAATGATTATATTAATAAATTAATATATTATATTAATATATATAATTATATATCAAAACTATATATTAATAGTTTTTACAATATAATTTTATATACTATTTAAAGTTAACACATAATTTCTTATAATTAATTTTTAACTTTTTATACAAATTATTAATTATCTATTAGAATACTTTCTTATTGATAACTTATCACAAAAATGTTAATTAATAAAAAAATATTTTTCAATATTGTAATATTAGATACTAACAAAAATTAATTAATAAAAAACTTTATTAGTATAAAAAAAAACTTTATTGGTACATCATATTTTCTTATTACCACTTATTAATTAGTCATAACATATATTAAAGTTTTTATTCTAAAACATATAAGCAGTGAAAGGAATTAGTATAAAGTTGTTGTGCAGATTCTCATATTGATTTCAAACGTCTTTCACCATTGTGGAAAAATCGAGAGTTCTTAGGCTTAGTAAATTAGACTAATTTTGAATTTTCACGAAGCTTTTCATAGTTAGTTACCAAAGCTCTTAAAGTCATTCATACAGAGTCAATGAATTTGTTGGAGGAGTTGTTTCCATACTTAGAAATATCTCTTATACTATCAGTTAAAATATTAATCAATGTTCCATAATCTTATAGCCTTTGATACTGATAAAGTTGTTATATGAAAAATGGATAACTATAAAAAGTTTCATAAAAACTCTAGACCAATCCAATCTACTCAGCCTATTTAAATTTTTAATTCTAATATATGGTTATATGTTAGTATCATTAAAACTTAATCCACATTATATTATTAATTTTTCATTAATATAATTTTAATGAATCAACATTTAAGTAAATTGAATAAATATTAATAGTTATATTCCATGAATTAAGGTATATATATTTTTAATTATATATTTATAATTCATCTAAATTTTATTTTCATATAATCTTAATATAATTTAATAACTGCTACAATGACATATATAATCTTATAATTTTTGCATTATCTATATATTATTCAATTAACATTACTTATTTATTATAAATGAAAAATGAAAAATTTTGATCATTTCAGTCTAATAAAATTCAATATAGTTCGATTCAATTTAATTAAGTTCTCGGTCCGGATATAGGTTAATATCTAGAACTATACCAAAATATTTTATTTTGTCCAATTCAGTTCGAGAAAAGTCAAAAAGTGAATGATTCAGTTAAATTCTGAATATTTTTGATTTGATTATTCGATTCAATTCAAAAATTTTAATTTATGCACTCTGTATATTATATAAAAATAATGTTATTTGGTATGATTCATATAGGGGTTTAGGGTTTGGTACTGAATAATGTGTAACAATTTAATTCAATTGAAGTCAATTAATATAATTTAATTCAATAAATGATAAAATTCATTTGAAAAAATAACTGAAAATTAATAAAAATGTGATTATTTTTCATTTTTTCCTCATATAAAAAAAGTTATATTTAATATAAATAGGAATATTTTGAGATTTTAACAGTGGGTTTTATTAAATGACTTAAAATAAAGAAGAAAAAATAAAATATGATAAAAAATTGTATCCTGTTGTATGTTTGATACAATAGAATAATATTTATTTATATATACAAAAGTGTGAAAGAAAAAAAAAATAGTAATATAATTAATAACTTATAATCAAGCCTAATTAGAAACCCAAAATATATACAAATTAGAAACCTAAAATTAAATTTTAATTAGAAACCTAACAAAATGAATTAAATTTTATTAATTATACATTTCAAAATATGAAAATTGAAAAAATAAAATTCAATTGAATTAAATTTATAAAAAATTTAAATTTTCAAACGAGAACATAATCTTATTTTCATTCGTAAGATGTATCATTGATGTAAAAGATTGTAAAGAAATACAAATAACAATATAATTTATTAATTGAAATATCATGACCACCATCTTAGCGCCTCACCCTTGAAAGGATATTATTTTCAAGATTACCATCAAACACATGGGAAACGGAGAAGACATTAATATTGCCGTAATCTTGCCATCTTGCCGGAGTAATCAATCTGATTTGACTACCTACATTTATGAGATCATTCACTTCTCTTAACCTGGCTTCAATTTCCCTTCCCAGCTCGTGCATATAGCAGCAGCAATTCCTAGGACGACAGCAGCATCCACAGGAGCAGCAATTCTCAGGACAATTGGAGCGTCCGCATCCACAACTACGACAGAAGTTGTTTTGAATTCCTTGTTCACTACGATGTATCAAATCATTAACCCTAGTCTCCATGTCTGAAACATCAGAAATCCACCCGATGTCTTGTTCGCTCGTCCTCCAATATAGTTGCAATTGCAGAGCCCTGTCCACTTCGGTTCTCACATCGTTCTTTAGTCGTATCAACCTCTGCATATTTGTTCTTAATCTGTTGAGATTTTCTTCGTAATCAATAGAATCTGAATTCACTGAAATGCAATTGCTTA
Source organism: Reutealis trisperma (assembly GCA_947687605.1). Classification (NCBI taxonomy): domain Eukaryota; kingdom Viridiplantae; phylum Streptophyta; class Magnoliopsida; order Malpighiales; family Euphorbiaceae; genus Reutealis; species Reutealis trisperma. Next base: position 2,259,601 of record CANTUT010000010.1, read on the forward strand.
AAGAGCTGATCAAATCTCCAATAGAAAGATCAATATTTACGTTCATGGCTTGAATAGTTGAATTAGAAATTAACTTAATTGATTTTCATCTGTATATCTTCAAGAATTAATATTTAATTAATGGTTGTAAATTGTAATATATAAATGATTAAGGAACTGAATGCCCTGTGCTTGCACTTGCACATGCTCAGCACTCAACGGATCAGATTCTAGCCTTTTATTTGTCCATGCCAAAACAGTAATTTTCAAATTTAATTAATAATTATTTATTTTCTGAATTTTCTATCTACTTTTTTCTGCTATAATTATACTTACCATTGATTTTCTTCCTCATTTTTAAGAAGTTTATATCATTTTTTTTATGTATTTTTATAAGGACAAAATGATATATTTACTACTCATATTTATTTTTCAAAAAATTCAATCAAATTCAAAATTAAAAATTTCAATTTTGTCAGCAACATATATTTTTCTTTTGAGTAAAAGCAAAAATTCAAGAAATATTGTTGTCAAGAATTATTAATATTAATTAAAAATTGATATAATTCTCTTTATATAATGAAAAATCTGTCAAAACTTGTAAGTATTTTTTTTTATATTTTTAAAGTATTTTTTAAAAATAATTAATTATACAATTTACAAAGAATATTTTTAATTTTAGACCAAAAAAATTTGAATATAAAGTAATAAAATAAAATAAAATAATACCTTTTTAGATTTGTTTTTAAAAAAGCGATGAAATATTTTGATTCAAAATATATTTTTAAATTAATTAATACACTAAATAAGTTAATAACTTTTTTTGAAAGGAGGGCCACCGCAATTGATTAAATATAAAAAATAAAATTCATTAAATTATAAAGAAAAACTAAAATCAATTATTAACATATCTTAGTCTATAATTATATAAATATTAACAATTATATATATATATATATATATATATATATATATATAATGAGAAGTTAATAAATATAATTAATTTTGATATTAGTAATTTATATAATGAAATGTAGTCATAAAAAATAAATTATTTATGGTCGTTATGTCAGTTTCTTTTTTTTGGTAAAATTTTCAAAATTTAACGAGAGTGATTTATAATAAAAAAATTTGTAGTAATTTTTGTTTTACATTAAAAATTAAGAAATGTAACTCACGGCCGTGTGAATTTATTACGAGCCCCGAGCTCTCCTTTCTTTTTCGAAATTGGCGGGTTGCCTTATTTCACCCTCAAAACCCTAAACCCTGCATGATAATTTTGCACTCCATTTCTGATGCAAATGCCAGACATGAAAGCCCTAAGATCATTTTGCTCTCACAGTAATCTCTTCTTCTTAAAATCCCCGAAAATCCCCAAACATTTCTCTCTTTTTCCCCGCCAATTTCATCCTACTACCGGTAGTTTCAGCGGCCGGGATTCCGGCTTCGCCGTAGAGTCCTCCATATCTGAGTCCGACTCTGACGTATCCGGGAATGGTAAGAATGCCCGTCAAGTTTGGAGTATTTATGATCCAATGATATCGAGGACTGTGACTCAGAATAGCATAAAGCAGAGCGATGAGAAAGACTTGGAGCCAGGATTTTCGAGTTTAGCAGAGGAAATTGGGGATTTAGATAGGAGTAGGACCAACGATGATTCAAAGAAGGGAAATTGGAGCGAAGGGAACAAAACCCATTTGGGTTTGTCGAGTTTAGACAAAGAAATCAACGATTCATCTAAGGGAAATGGTTATAGTGGTTTGAAAAGAGAGAATTTGAGTAATAGAGACAAAAAATGGATGGGGTTATCGCGTTATAGTAACGAAAATGAGGATTTGACGACCGAAAAGAGATATGTAGAAGCGAATAAGGCTGATTTGGTTAATGGGTCGGGGCCTGGGCATTTTGTGGGGAACAGAAAGAAGGGAAAGAGTAAAACCTTTTACGTTTGTGAGAATTGTGGGTATGAAGATGGGCAATGGTGGGGCATTTGTCGAAAATGCAATCAAGCTGGAACAATGAAGCAGTTTATAGAAAAAGGTATTGGGAGTTGGGGTAAGGTGAGTGGGCTTGAAGTTTCTGAAACTGTGGTGCGGTCTTGGCTACCAAAGAAGGAAGGCCAGGCACATCCGATAAGGCTGACTGAGGTGAACCAGAAGATGAATCAGTCAGACTGGAGGTTTCCTTTGTAAGTAATTGCCTTCTCCATTTAGATATATGTTCTCTGTTTTCTTGATTGGAAAATTGAGAATGCTAAACCTGTGCAGTGTGCCTTGTTTTGTTGCGATACATGTAGTCAAGCTAGCAAGAATTAGTAGGCATAGTTTGCCAAAGATCATTTTTCTTCTGTTTTATTGCTCTGAAAGTTGTGAGGTAAGCAATCTAATTTAATTTCTGGTTTTAGTGGAAATGTGAGGTTGCATTAATCACACCAAACGACAAATGATTATATTAGGCTTGGTTGGTGTGGGCTTTTGCTTTAATTAATGAGAACCAACGGATTTGTAAATTAGATTGGCAACATTGAACATTCCAATTGAGTTCTCATTTTTTGTCATCTAATGTCCCCATTCGGCCTACCACTTTTTGTAGTGATATTGAGATGTAATATACAGTTATTTTAGTCTCCTGAACCCTGGAACTTCGGTTTTGGCTATCAAATATGCATAAGACTTTCATGAGCATCTTTGGGACATCATCTATCATGAGCACAATCAGCACTTTAGTTGGTTGATACCATCTTATCACAGGGTTCCCATGTTTGGCTTATCAGGATTTCATCATTTTTAGACAATTTTTGCACCTACTTCCAATCTGTTTATGGGAAAATGGTTTCCATGCTTATCATTAAAAGTACATTCAAAGTTGCAGCAATACATGGGGGGCAACTAGTGTAAATTTAGGTGTTTGGTCACAAGATGGAAGTTACTTGTCCACTACAGAAACTTCTTTAAATTAAAATCACAGTAATCTGAGGTAGATGGATGGGTTTCCAATATGTTTTATTTAGAGGAATATAAATCTGTATTCTTTATCATGGCTTTTAAATTTGGTGTGGTTGTGATTCAGGTCTGGACTCTTTGGAAGTGAAGTTGCTAGGGTGCTGGGTGGTGGTCTTGTTCCAGGTTTGGCCAAATTTACCTGTTAATACTTCTACATTAAAGGCTTTTTTGAAGTTTTTGTTTTGATGAGTTGACCTTTTCAGTTTTCTGAATCATTATCAGCTTGATGTTGTTAGAAGCAGTGCAACATATTATTGAAATTAAAACTGCGGGCCTTAATTCCCACTAATCAATTTATATCCTGTCATGTTATCAAGAATGTTATCTTTTCCCTTCTTGTTATAAATTGAATTTTTCTAGCTATGCAGTGAGCAAAACAATGCTGAAAGTTTCAAGCTGTAGATAACATTGCAGTCTCTGTTTTTATATTAATGCATTTTTTCCCTCACTCTAGTGTCCTATTGTTTTTAATACTTAAGAAGGTGTGGGTAATTTGGATAATAACATTGTATGAGAGTTGGGGTGGTTCATTTTTTTGAATTGATAGGCGATGTTATTTGAATTCATGATAAAACTTTTATGCAGTTGCTTAGCAAATGCAATGGACCAGATGTTATATTTTCTAAATTCAATGCTTTAGAAATTGTCAAATTGGGACTTGCAAGAAGTCCCTCATGTTTTGTTTTTGATTTTATGCCATTTAAAGGGCACATGTTTGTTTGTTTTGAGTTTGACATTATTTGACACATAAGTTTCCTAGACTGCATAATTATTTTTAGGATTCCATTTGGTTACTAGGAATGAGACTCTAAGTATGAGAATCAGGCCTTCGTTTCTAATGTTTGGAGCTTTTGGTACTCTGAAATGAAGATGACTACTGTTCCCATTCCTCGGTTCATATAGCCTATATTTTTAATGTCGTAAGCGCTGGGTTTTATCTAATGGTACTGCCATTGCCCAGCTACTTTGTCTGGCAAGTATTTAGTGAAGTCTTTAATTTTGTTTTGATCTCATATGTTCCTGTTTTGCAAGAAGTGAATGACTCTAATTTTTGTTGCTTATCCTTATAAATTTGAAGGTTCTTTGATTTTGGTTGGTGGTGATCCTGGGGTAGGCAAGAGTACTCTATTATTACAGGTATGAGTTGTCTCTTGCACATCTGGTCTAATATTCTCTGATTTCATTCCTTTCACTTGCTGAGGATATTTCCTTTTGCGTACTTTTGGTTGATCCTGAATAATCTTCTTTTGCTCTCTTCCCATCTCCCTGTTAAATGTTCTGTCCTGATGTCGACTTCTTTGAATTTGAAGATAGCTGCATTAATATCTGAAGGCCAGGATCAAGGTAAACCAGCTCCAGTTGTGTATGTTTCTGGGGAAGAGGTTAGTGTTTCCCATTTTTGGATGTGTGCCATTTGGTTTTTGTTGGTCGAAATAGTGCTTGAAAAAAAATTTTCAACTACTCATAATTTATTGAGATTTTTTAGTGCATCTCTTCTTTCTTGAACAATTTTTGCTTGCTTAGAATGAGAAAATTTTAAAAATAGGGATCAACTACTTACTCATGGATGATAACATAAAGGTTTTGAAATTAGTACTAGTTTTATTATTATTATTATTATTACTGTTTTAATTTCCTGGAGTTACAGTGCTCTGCCACCAACAGATCTGGCTTATTGCTCTTGAGAGTTAGCAACTACTATTTATTATTAATGTGCATGCACTATGTGAATTTTCTGTTGTCCTTATGGCAGAGTGTTGAGCAAATTGTAAACAGGGCTGACCGGTTAAGGATTGGAGTGGATGAACTTTTCTTGTATTCAAGCACTGACATTGAGGTAACAACTATAAAATTATATTATAACTGGATTTTTCAGTAACCAGTTAGATTCTACCTTCAGATTATATATTTTAGGTGTTTATGATTTCGTATTACTGCCACTCCACTTGCCTTTGGGTCAATTATCACATACACTCAGTCAAGACTTTTAAGCTTTATTATGAATCCATGAGAGGAGCAGTCTATGTAAACTGGGGGTATTCAAGGACCATAATATCCAAAACAATGTCAAACCGTAAAGTGAATCCATCACCATGTTATACTTTTCTCTAAAAGCTTAAACTGATAGATAGTGGCACACGTATCATGGGTAAAGCAAATAACTGTATGTATATACTGAACTTATTTTAAAACTAAGCATTAAGGCTTATCTAGTTGGGACCAGGTACATGCATTTGATTCCCCCATTTCATCTGGTTTATGGAACATTGTATAACTGAAGCTAATTATTTATGTTTATGCATCTATTAACAGAGCAAATAATAGTCAAGTTCATTGAGTTATACATGACTTATTATTTAAACTACAACAGTGCTTTTTGTTGGTTTATTAAAAAATGATTTTTTAACTGTATTTTATAGAACAATGATGCATTTAATTGAGCAACAATGCTGCAAAGAAATTGAAGGGAATTGAAATGACTTTAGACCAGCATATAATAATAGGACTTCTTTTGAATTGATGATCAAACTTAATAAATAACAAATCATAATAACATAAATTTTATATGTTCACTCCATATATTATTATAATAAGCATTTTTTTTTGGTGTAATGTCGGCTTAGTTTGTTTTTTATGGATTTTCATATTCTTAAATGATAATCAAAACTAACCAAATGAATTTGGATTGGGTTCATTTGGTTTGGTCAATTTTTGAAGACCCTAATGCAAGTACCTCAATTTGAAAGATTTTTGTGCAAGTTTATAGTGATAGCTATCATTTTCTTTCTTTCAGGACATATTAGGGAAGATTCAGCCTCTATCCCCCCGTGCTTTAATTGTTGATTCAATCCAAACAGTTTATATAGGAGGAGTTTCTGGAAGTGCTGGAGGAATATCTCAGGTTTGAATGTTTATGCACAGTAGCCTAACCATATAGGATATCTTATGTTAGCTCTATCTGATTGCGCTTTATGGTGTGCTTCAGTTTGCACTCTTTTACAATAATATATGGGAGCAGTACTCACTTTTTATAATCATGTGTTCTTACCAACCTGTCTTACCTTTTCTTTCCATCTACTTTCCAATTGGTACTTTTGGCTGACCTGAAATTCTCTTAGTTGATTGGAATCTTTTACATGCTTATCATCTTGAGCTTCTAAGGGTAAGTGGTAATATACATTAAAACGTTATTCTCAAGATTTTTTTTTATAGCATTTTAGAAGCCGTTAAAATGGTCTTTCACTCTCCTTTTCTTTATAATGTTTTTTCAGTGCTTTTTTCTGGAGCAAACATACAAGCTGCATGCATGTGTGTGTTCTTGTGAATGGCGAGTTCTGTAGCGTTACCAAGTGCTTACACTGTTTGGATCTGAACAGGTCAGGGAATGCACATCAGCCTTGCTGCGCTTTGCGAAGAAAACAAAAGTGCCAGTTCTTGTGGTCAGATTGATTGTCTAAAGTGCAGTAAATTATATCTCTATTTTCTTTTAATCTCTTAGAATTTCTAACTAGGAGTCCTAGAAGAATGATCATCTTTAGCTAAAAAGTTGCTTCAATATTATTCCACACTAATGTATCAGAAAGACAACTAAATTGTGTATGTGTATTGACTTCATTTTGCAACTCTGTTCTTTTACCTCATGGTACTTAAAATTCCTCCCTAATAGATATTACATAGGTTAGATAAACATGCGTTACTGGTTCACTGTTTCATTAGTTGCTCTATCAATATCTGAATTTGATTCTTTGGAGTTTGGTATCTTCATTAACAGAGAAAAAAATAACTTTAATGATGACTCCAGTGCAAGATATGTCTCTCTCTCTAAGAGTTTCATGGCAATATCTTCAGTATACTTTCTTATATTCTCAGTAGGACCAGTATTAAATTTAAAGTGTCATTTGCCTTCTTGGATTTGCTTTACCTTGCTTTTTTATTGAGGTTCTAGATTAAGTTTTCCCTGCTTTCCTCAGATTGTTTACTCTTCTTTGATTTTGAGATGGCCTCTTGCTTTTTTCATATCTTGGTGCCAAATATGACAGTTTGCACATTTGTTGATCTGCAGGTCTTTGCCTTATGTTTTCTTGCATGGTAACTAATTATCTCTTTTGCTTTTGTATTTTTTTTCTAAATATCTTACAGGCTGGACATGTGACCAAATCCGGAGATATAGCTGGACCTCGGGTCTTGGAGCACATCGTTGATGTAGTTTTATATTTGGAAGTTGGTACCTTGTTACATTTTCTTTTACTGGATAGTCAATGAAGCTAGCATTTGATTAGATTCTAGGTTACTTTAACATTTTATATTATGCATGCAGTCTGCTGCTGGTCTCTTCTTAATGTTTAAAGGTGTATTTTATGTTAAGTACTGTTTGAAATTGATATTTTCTTTGTTTTGTTGAGATTTCAAAGGCATTTCTGCTTTTCAATGCTTGGCATATGAAGCATTCTAATCACATATATGTTACTACCAGGGAGAGAAGCACTCAACTCATCGCTTACTTCGACCTGTGAAGAATCGCTTTGGGTCCATTGATGATGAGGTGTGCAGTGAGAGTGATGCTATTGCATTGTATTTATTTGTAGTACATAACCATTTCGCATAAATATTATGTTATTTTAGTTTTTCACCTAACTTTAGAGCTTGTTGATTAGTAAAACTTAAGTTGATTACTTCTTTAACATAACAGGTCTTACTCTCACTCAACACTCAAGCATAATAGTTCTTATGGTGCTACCCTGTATGCTTTTGTCTTACTAGTTTAGGCAGTGTTCTTGTGGGAAACTTTAAATTGCATTCAAATGTTTCCATTTTAGAGGTCTGTGTATTAGTGCATTTATTATTAACCTGAAAACTCTCTTGTTTTTTAATAAGCACTATTAGCTTACTAGTTGGACACCCAATCCATCTATTGAGTGACATTCTAGTGGATTATTTCTATCTTTTTAGGACAACATGAGTTATCCAAATTGGGCTTCCAGCTTTTTCTGTGCCTTGTGTTTATTTTCCAGCTTGGCCCTGACATTACTCTAATGCAATTCTGATCAAGCTGTTGCGTGTGTTGTACATATCCTCATATTGGTTGACAACTGAAACTATAATTTGCATTTCTCTTAAATCTTTTCGATATTTCTGGAGAACAATGGAAAGAATGGATGATTGTGATTAGTGCTGTTTGCTTAGCCCTTGAATGTAATAATTTTAGATGGATGTTTCTGTTGGGCTCTGTTGATAATGGAATTATCCCTTGCTTTCAGCTAGGAGTATTTGAAATGTCACAGTTGGGTTTGCGAGCTGTTTCAAACCCCAGTGAGATATTCTTAAGTGAGGAGTATATTGGATCAGAGATTTTAGTGGGAGTAGCTGTAGCTGTAATAATGGATGGATCTCGTAGTTTCCTTATTGAAATTCAGGTAACCTTTGCTCCATAATTATTTTTCTCTTTGATTTCTTCTTCCACTTTTTACAATCTGAATGGGGTTATTGCATTTTCCAGTCCACTGTAGTTCATTATTATTATGAGAATAAGCTTGATTATGATCGTATCATGGAGTTCTGTTTTCTTGGCTTATGTGAATCAATGATGATTGATAAATCACATTGATTACTTTCTAAACTTTTTACTCAGGCATTATGCGCTTCTGGTTCATCATCTACGAGGCATTTTAATGGGATCCAATCGAGCAGAGCTGACATGATTATTTCAGTAAGTGACCTAAGGTCTTGACAAGATTTAGGGCACTAATTAATGGTATGTGTTTATATATACTTGTTTTAAATCTAAAATTTCCCAATCATGCTTGCCAATTGTATAATCTCCAATCATATTCTTTTTATTATTATTTTTTGGTATGTTTTCTTTTTTGTTTGTTGACTTGTACCATTTCAAACCAGGGATGTTTGTTGTTTTTATTCCTAAGATCTCATTCTTAGGTTGAGTTATTGTGAAAACTAGGGGCATCTTTGTGCCCCTTGTATGTGATATAGTCAATATATTGAGGCTGGTTTTATTGTAACAAATCACATGTAACTTGTGATTATTTTTCTGTTGTGTTCTACAGGCTTTTGTAATTTATCTTGTGTAATTAATGAGGAGTTTTTAATAAGTTAACACAAGTAAACAATACGCAGGAAATTGTGTGTATTTGTCTGTATGCATTTCCTTTTACCTACACAAATGCACGATATAATGTGTGCATGTGATTTCCTGTATTTTTTTGTGCCCAAAGCAAAGCATAAACCTTGCAATGCTATTTCCTCTCTTATTTGTTTGTAATGATTAGCAGTCTAGATGCAAGGAATGAAGCATTGAGGTGATAACGTAGTATTTCAACAGATGAAATCTATGAACTGCTAGTTACTAATTTATAATTTCACGTCTTGAATTGTAGGTTCTTAAGAAGCAAGCTGGCTTAATGCTTCAAGATGATGTAAGTTGACATTTTTACTCTGCATGTCTTTCTGAGATTGAAATTATTTCTTTGTTCTGTTGTTCTATTGTCCTCTTCTAAGAGATGCTTGTACGTGCTCTGCTTTTGGGTGTCCTATGTTTAATTTTCATCAAGAATTGGAGATTCTAAATAGGGATGATGTAAAGAGTGGCATACTCAACTCAACTAAGCTAAGCCTTAATCCCAGAATTAATTGTGGTTGGCTATGTGGATTCTTTGTCTTCACTTTGGACTATTTAGGACTATGACTTTAGATAATTGTAATGCCTCTAGATCATACTGTAGTCCTCTCTGCTGAATTAGTTTAGGTCTACCCATTTTTTTCCTCTTCTCATCTATCACGATGTGCTCAACCTTCCTAACTGAGGCCCCCCCTAGGTCTCCGCCTCATGGGACAATACCATCTTTATCTTTTTTCATCTTGTTGTCAATCAATACTACTCCAACTTTATCTTTAATACTTTTCATTACATATCTTAATCATTCTAGTATGTCCGCACATCCATTTTAGTATCCTCATCTTGGCAACACTCATCTTTGATACGTGTTGCTCTTTCATTGTTCAACACTTACTACCATATAACATAGCTGGTCATATAGCCTTGCGGTAGAATTTTCCTTAATTTATTGGGAATCTTACAGTCACATAGGACTCCCGTAGCAAGCCTCTATTTCAACGGCCTAGCTTTTATCCTGTGGCTAACATCTTCCTTATAACCTCTATCTCCTTGAAGGATTGAGTCTAGACTTTTAAAATGGGTGCTTTGGGGTAATGCCACTGTACCCAAGCTAACTCCCTTCTTATCTGGACTTCAGCATTCACTAAACTTGAAATGCATGTGTTGTCTTGGTTCTACTTAACCTGAAAAGTTTGGACTTCATAGTACTCCTCCACAACTCTAGCTTGCTATTGACTCCCTCTTGTATCTTGTCTACCAGAACAATATCGTCTGCGACCATCATGCACCAAGGAATCATTGCTTTTATTATTGCAAGATGGGGACGGATGATCACAGAAATGTATAGAAATGTTGAATGATTACACATAATTGCTGTAAAGGAAAATTTGTAGTGTTTTTCTTTGTTGTATTTTTCAATTTTACAAATGCTGAGTATGTTCAGGAAGTAATGTAGGCAAAAAAGAGTGGAATCACACTCTCAATTTTGAAGTTATAGACTGGAGCATGCATAGTTAATCTTCCGTGTTAAGCCGACATTATAATTGAAATGCTTTTGTGCAGCTCTAGAATATGAATATTCCTTGTTCTGTTTTCATGCATATTAGAAAAGCAATTTCGATAAATTTTTTTGGTACCTTTGCAATTTTATGTTTTGAGGGGCATGATTTTTTTTTTAATATCATTGTAATTGATTAGGTTCATTCTCATGTTCTCTCTCTTTTCACTGTATTAGGGTATCTTTTTAAATGTTGTTAGTGGGGTGACACTGACAGAGACTGCTGGTGATCTTGCAATAGCAGCTGCAATTTGCAGCAGGCAAGTTTTTCCCATCGATTTCTTTTCCCTTTTTTTTTTCTCTACTAGTTATGAGTATATTTTACAATTGAAGATTAATTGTTATTTGTGTCATTTTAATTGCATTGACTGGAGGGGAACTGAAGTTCCAAAATTAATGGTTATCTTTATTTGGGAAGCCATTTTAAGCTGATCAGTAGTTTTATTATCTTTACTGTTGTTTTTTGTGTTAGACTACTTAGAGTCTTGATGTCTGTTAACAGCAGGTCAAATCATGATTCGAACGGAGAATCGAAATCCTAATTTTATAAATTGAGAATCGAATTGAATTGTAAGATTCGATTAAGATGCTAATATTAATTATAAATAATTTATATTCATGTAAATAATATATTTCATGTCAAATATTTCTTAATTTTAAAATGTACTCAACTTTAAAATTGTTATTAAACTAAAAAGTTCTTGTAGCATATGTTTCCAATAAACTAAAGTTAGGTTACCAATAAATTAATTAGTTTATAATTTTTTAAAATTGATTAATTACCTTATAATTTATAATTTAAAATAAATTAAATAATTTAAAATTTAAAGTAATTTGAAAATAATAATTAAATACTATTTTAAAATAATTTTTAATATACATGGTACTTCAAAAAAATAATTACTGTTTTAAAATAATAATTGATTTATTAAATAAAAATAATTATAATTATAATTATAATTATATTCTAGAGTTTGTGTGTGAATTGATAACTACAACTAATACTACTCTTGCAAATTACAAGAGCACGAATAATGAACTCCTTTTCCAAGTTTTCTTTAACAACATGTCTCTTTGTCTTTAACAGCAGCTCATCTTCTCTTCTCAACATTTATATCTTTTTTTTCTTTTTAATATTTCGAGTGTCGCATGAATCAACTGATTTGGGACAGAGTCGCACGATTCTTTTTCGATTCTCTCTTATTTTCAATTCTTCATATAGAGTCGACTCGTTTTGTATGTGAATTGAATCGAATCATAAGATTTGTAAATTGTACAATTCTGATGCAGTGGAAAGGTTTAGGGCAATTAGATCTCAACAATTAGGGCTAAGATTAGATAGTGATTGTAGTTGGAACAAGATATTTAGGGTTTAAAGAAAACCTCTATTAAAATTCTGAATTGAAATAATAATAAGAATAATACAATATTGTATGATAACAGCCCTACTTATACTACTTAGGATAGAATCCTAATCCTAGACTGAAAAGAAGTAATCCTAACCAAAATAAAAGACTTATAAAGAATCCTAAATAGAGATGGAAAAGAAAACTAAAATAAATTGAACTAGGAAAACTAAATAAAATTCCTAATTTAAAGAAATCTAAAATAAACTTACTTAGGAAAACTAAATAAAATTCCTAATTTAAAAATTAAACAAAAATAATTCCTAAATTTTATCTTCATTTTCCTTAACTGCATCAAATTCTAACAACAGTGGTCTGTTTTGCAAAATGTTAGCCAATATTCAGCAATTGTCTTAACATTTTAATATAAAATGTTAACAAAATTGACATAATTTTAGTGAGCAAAGCCTTAGTGAGGCCTAGGGATCAATTGACATAATTTTAATATAGAAGAAGACTCTGGGTAGTTTAACCTATTTGTGTGTGTGTGTATTTGATGGAGAGAGAATGTATAAATATTAAGCTTGGTAGAAACTACTCATTAACATATAGAACAGTGTTATTAAATCCGGCTTAGCCTGGCAGCACAACTCTGTGACCCAGGCGCTAAACCGGATCGGATTTGTGATATATATATATGTGTGTGTGAGTGTGTGATGGAGACAGAATGTATAAATATTAAGCTTGGCAGAAGCTACTCATTAACACATAGAACAGTGTTATTAAATCCGGCTTGGCCTGGCAGGTCAACTCGGTGACCCAGGCATTAAACCAGATCAGATTTGTGATTATGCTAGATAAGAATTGACCCACAAAAAAAAAATTATATGACCCAAACAGTTTTTCATTGACCTGGTTGACCTGAAATACTTTTTATATTTACTAAAACACTATCATTTAAAAATGATAAAAGATATATTTTTGAGTTTAGGGTTCCTAATTGCATTTTTTTTTATTTGTTTGTAAATTGAAATTATTGGGTGTTTAACTGTTTATTGATATTTTGAAAAACTTAAATAGTTAAAACTTAGAACTATGTTTAGTTGGTTAATTTTTAATTTTGAGTGGAAGTTTAAGTAATCATAAATTTTTTAATATTTTATATTTATTTTGTTATATAAAATTATAAATTTAATTAATTACATTGATCCACCGCTTTAATTATTGAGTCGGTGGTTGAACTACTGACCTACTAACTAAGTTTATAGACTGGGTTGGCGTTCGGGCTGGGTTTAATAACACTGGTATACAAGATCCTGAAATAAAATTAGTTCTCGAATTTTTTTTCTCCTATGTCAAAATTATATCCTTGAGAAATTTAAATATTTATTATTAATTGCATCTGTTGGAAATTGATGATCTTATGTTCCTTGACATCAGTTTCTTGGAGTTTTCTATTCCCAATAATGTTGCATTCATTGGAGAAATTGGCCTTGGTGGTGAGCTTCGCACGGTAATCATATATGTTTCCCTGTGTTTTTATGTTCAACATATTACTATTAGATTCTTTGTCAAGAATACAGAAAATGGCCTCTTTAGTAGGATTTTGTTTTCTCTAGTTCTAGAACTTCCATTTATGTCGTGGATACATTTTTTTCGGGAAGAGGGAGGGGGGGGGGGGGAAGAGAAGGAGTGGTGGTTTGTATTTTCACTTTCGAATCTCATGTAGTGGAATAGCATAAAGACCTGAAAACTTCTATTCTATCTAGAGCCTCTTTTCCTCTCTCACTTGTTAACAGGTATGCTTTTGAAAATGAACAAATTTTGCTACTATGCTTGGCCTTGGATATTTACAAAAGCTTTGTTCTCTATTCAAAACTTGGTTGAGTTGTTGGCTTGCTTGCTTGGTTTCTAATTATTATGTTCTAAAGGGCCTAATCAGCAGGTCAGAGCTCTACCATGGCAATCTAGCTGGCCCTGCTGGACCATGCTCACTTAACAAGCATATAATCAATGATTGTCAAAATTTGGCCCAGCACAAGACAGCCAGTTTGTATAATATGCTTGATAATTTAAAGCTTGGAATTTTCATTAGAAATTGTTGCCTAGTTCTTTCTTACAAGTCATTCAGATATTGGTTCTGCACCTATTAGCCTTTTGTCACACTTGCTATAGATAATTTCAGTTCATAATGATCGGATATTTGCTAGTCGTTGGACTTTCCATTTATTCTGTAGCAGCACTTTTGATTATTCATTTTAGTAGCTCTTTCAGTGGGTTAGAGGGAATATTACTGTTATCCAAGTTCTTTTCTAAATTTATCGTCACAACCGTGCAGGTTCCCAGGATTGAGAAACGAATAAACACAGTTGCAAAATTGGGATATAACATGTGTGTTGTTCCCAAATCAGCTGAAAAATATTTATCAAATATAGGTTTTGAGGGGATAAAAATCATTTGCTGTGCTAATCTGGGAGAAGTCATCGACACTGTTTTCACAGGAAGCAAATGAAGGTGGAAGTGATCTTTTGCATACTGGACGAACCCCGGTGAAGAGACATTCTGGTGCTTGTGCGTATCATTTTGTTCAATATTGGTCATTGTAGGTGGTAGGTGTAAATACAGGAGCCTTTTTCTGTTCCTAGTGTTCATGGTACTGACCTTCAGTATATTGCAGCTTTTACTTGTCATTATATCGTTGCTTTCTTTTTCCGAAAGGCTAGACAAACTGCAAAAAGGGTTGTCATGATATGGTTTTATAGATAGTACTGATGTTTGTCCAAGATATGGTTTCTTTCATGAGTGCTATTTTATTCCTACTCTATTGAGTAACCCGCGATTTTTTTTTTTTTTTAATTTATTAAATGAAATTTTAGGAACTCGACGTTAGTATTCTAACCCAACCCATCATTATTCATTTATTCTAAACTCCATTTGGTGTCATTATAATTTGTTGCAATTCTTGCCAATGTGCATGATGTTTTTGTGCCGCAGTAGACTTTTGAAAAATTAAAAATTATTTATATATAATTTGCTCCTAAAAAATTAAAATTATGTATATATACAAAATATATTAACATTTTTTATGATTTTATCATGAAATTTTAATTGACAATTTTATGATATTAATTTTTTAAATTAATGTAATTCTATCTCCGATTTAAATTTAGGTGGAATTTAATTTGAATTTGTTAATGTGATTGATTTGAATCACTTTTATTACATTGTCATAAGAAAAACTTAATATAATAAAATATTTCTTTTTGATAATGCATAATTATGTACTCAATAATATAAATTAACAAAAAATAAATAAATAAATAACAATGAATTTAGGATTGTCACGATTTCATATAAAATTGCCAAATTGCGCGAATTAATAGGCGCTGGAATTGGAGCTTTGCATCATTAATCCAAAAAGCAGTTTCCTTTCAAGCAAAATTATAGTAGGCACATAGTTTTCCATTTGTGCATTTAGTTTTCCATTTAGCTCAGGCACTTTCATTGGAATGATGCTGAGACCTGCTAGGTTCTACTACAACATTACTAAAGGGTTCAACATTGAGCTAACCGAGTTAACAGATACAAAAGATAATTTGACTTGGGAAAAACAAGCTATAAGAGGTGCATATCATAATTCCATGGCTGCTTAGAGCTGATTTACCTATACTTTTCAGAAACTGCTATAACAAAATGAAAACCTCAAATGAGCAACTTACATTAAAACCTTAGGAGAACCATTGAAATATCACATTATATGTCAAAACCGCCATGGAAAATGATGCTTCTAGAACTCAGTCTTGTAGATTTGGCATGCAGCATTCTAGACCCTTACTCTATCAGTTGATCAATTTGATTCTCCCCATTCAGTAATTGGCTTTGTAGTTTTTCATCCTCTACTGTGTCTTTGATAACATGTTTAGGATCCAGAAAGCTTGGCTGATTTGTTGAAGATAGAAGCCTTGCCCACATTCTATCGGTAATCACCACCTTATTCTGCCTCTCAGTTACCCTCTGCAATGATACCATGTAAGGATTAATTCACACGCACGCGCACGCACGCACGCACGCACACACACACACACACAAAAGCAGCTCATAAGGAATGAGTTGGGATAAATTATACCATGAGTGCAGATGCAAAAAATGCAGAATCTCATTTAAACTATTAACAGGATGTGAACTTACATGATATGGTATATAAGCATGCCTTCCATTAACAGGACCAACTGTGAACCCTGTATATCCTGCCATTGCACCATGAATGGCACTGTGAGCTAGTAGAGTGCAGCACACATTATCAGATGCATTGCTTGGAACAGCACGGATCATGTAAGTAGGATCTGTCATAGAAAGCAAACCATTGGTTACACTGCATGTTTCATAATGTCTGTTGCAATTCTGCAGCTCAGGAGTTCAATAGACATAATAGATACGAAGGAAATTTCAGTACTAACCAATGTATTTTAGAGTTATATTCATCTTTTGCTGTTTTGCAAAGTGATCCTGCAAAATCAAATTAAGTATTTTTCAAAAGAAGCAAGAGTTGAATGATATGGTAGAAATACTCTTCTAATCTTAAAGACTATTTAAAGGGCTCCAACATATTCTTCTTGAGAGGGAACATTACTGAAAATTTTGCAGATTTTAAACTTCACTGGCCTCTTGTTCCCTAAATCCCCAATTAAACCACTAAAATTTTCAAGCATCCCCAGTACTCACAAGCACAAGCAAATGAGCACAAATGGTACTGCAGGTTGCTTTTAAAGCAGCAGCAAAATTGTTAAATCTTCAGCATTTATACCTTAATTTTCTGGGATATCCACAGACCAACATCTTGGAGTAGCTTGTTTCCTGAAGCATCCTGCAGGTCCATAGCGCGCATACTTTCAGAAAGAAGTTCTTGTCCTGCACCTTCAGCAATTACAATAACCATGTGCCCATGTTCTTTTAGTCTTTTTCTAATGAATTCAAATAGTCCACCAGGGCCTTCAAGGTAAAAGGGTGACTCTGGAATCAAGCAACAGTCTACATCTCGGCTGGCAAGTGTAGCATACATTGCTATAAATCCTGCATAAGTAAATTATTTTAGATTCTGATAGCAAGATTATCAAGCATGTCAAATGATGGCATTTAGTTCACTTAACTCTTCAAAAAAAAAGAAATCAACTCTTTAGAACACTTATAAGTAGAAATTTATCACAGGATAGTAATGCAGAGCTTACCACTGTACCGGCCCATTAACTTGACAACACCAATGCCATTTTCAAAGCTCTCTGCTTCGACATGAGCTGCATTAATAGCACGCTGAGCCTCCTCAACAGCAGTATCAAAACCAAAGGACTTATCTATCACCTGAACCAAAGGTGCATGAGGGACATTTTTAAGTTTCATGATGTTTTGATTCCTCAAAAAAAAAAAAAAAAAAAAAAAGAAGAGGGTTCCATGATGTTTTGCATCAGAAGCAGCATTGAGTTCTGTCATTGTTCAGAAGTTATAGTGACAAGAAGAATACGGGAATGTCATTGTCAATGGTCTTCGGAATTCCAACCACAGCAACTTTGAGGCCACGCCTTCTAATTTCCTGCTTGGAAACATTGCATAAATAACTAAATGTAATGCTAGATATGGTAACTTTCAGAAAGTCAATTTGCCAATTAAGCATATCTCAATCATAGCCAAATCCTCAAAAAATAATCTCAAAAAATCCTATATATGCCTGCAGACTATAATTACCTCGAAAATTACTGAAGCCCCCCTTTGAGTTCCGTCTCCTCCAATTATATAAACCTGAAAAACATTAGATATCATTCTTTTTGACACATCGAAATTGCTTGCAATGCAAGAGATCAGGCATACATTTTACAATAGAGTGGTGTCAGATACCTGATTGATGCCACGGTCCTGAATGCTTTCAACTATCTTTGCAGTATCATAACCTCCTCTGGACGTTCCGAGAATGGTGCCACCACGCTTATGGATATCATTTACAACCTTTGGTGACAAAGGAATTGTATTCCGAGCATAAAACCCCTTGTATCCTCCCTGTATTCAAAATCAATAACCTCTTCAATCAACACCACTTGAATCCAACAATATATCATGATTAAACGACATACTAATGGGAGTAGAACACAATTCAACTAAGCATTATATTCAAGATACTATAAATATACATATTTACCTCTATCCCAAGCACTCTGTTGACTCCATACATGTGATACAAGCCACATACTAGTTCCCTAATTACTGTGTTTAAACCAGGGCACAGACCACCACATGTTACAATACATGCGTGCACTTCATCTGACTCAAAATAAACCTGAGGATCATGCAATAAGAAAATCAATAATCAAAATTTCAAAACTGCAAAATAAAGAAATTAAGGCTAAAACTGAAAACCTTTTGGCGAGGCCCAGCACGCCTAAAGTGTGTTCCTCTAGGACTATCTTTCAGTAAAACAATCTGCACTCATTAAACAGAAGGGAAAAAAAAATCCCAAATGAGAATTTCAGTGATTGATTAATAATCACAACATAAAATGTCTTTAATTCAGAAAATTGGGACATGTTACCTTTTGTGCCACTGTATCATCCTCATTAACAAAATATTGCCTGGTAAAATAGAGTTTAATGTTATGAATCAAACATTTTTGTCTGTGTCCCAAATTATCAAAAAGATCAAAACTTTAATTTAGCTAAAATTAACTTACTTAACAACTGAATAGGAAGGATTATCTTGTAATGGATTAGGATACGTCTGCATCAGACCAAAATAAATAAATAAATAAATAAACACAAAATAGAGAAATTAAAAAAAAAAAAAAAAGAAGTAAAACAGATTCCTTAAGCATTCACTTAGCACCATTAATAGTTCTTCAAGTCAAAACACAAAAAAAATGAAATTCAAATCAAACAGTGAAAGCAGCATATTGGCACTAACTATCAATTACCCATCAAATAGATTCTTGAAAAAGGCACAAACTACTGAATAAATTTTATTTAAAAAAAAAAAAATTGAATCCAAGTTGCCACCTTTTTCACTTGGGTTTCAAAAACAGTATAGCAAAAACAGTTGACATTGACAAGAAAAAAATTATACAAAATTTAAGAAAAAAGATGAAAACTTTTAAGTACAGGGAGGTCAGGTAAGTAATCTGTCAAGTGAGGAACATCTTCAAGAACATAACCAGCTTCGCCAGTCACAATTTTGGGCTCAAACTTTGTAGAATTTTCCATATAGTCCCTGGGAGAGTCTCTAGGACTAGGACTAGAGTTTCTGCTAGAAAATGAAGAAGAGAAGGTTAAGAAAAAAGGTCTATGGTTGTGATTAAGAGTTGCATGATGAGAGTTTGTTGGATCAAAGCAGCGGATCCGTGGAGTTGAGAGTGAAGCAGGGCTAGAAATGGTGTCCATTTTCCTTGGAGTGCAAGTGAGACATAGGAGGGAGAGGCGTATTTATAGCCGTTGATTGAGAGGTGTTTGGACGATTGAGGTTTTTTTTTTTTTAGAGGCAAATAAATAAATAATTGAAATTATTGGCAGTTAATGAAGAGATGGTGGTGGAAGATGTGTCAACAAATGCAGAGGCTTTTGGGGTGGTCGTATGTTCATAGACTTTGTTTGAGATTTTGTGAAATTAAGATTTTGAATTTTTTATTATTGAATATTTATTTTTAATTTTAAAAGTTTTTTTTAATTATTTTTTTTTTTTGTAGAAGATCTAGCTCATAATCTCATTTTTATTTAACATTTTGAATGTGTAATATACTATATAAAGTAATGTAAATTTTATATATAAAATGAAAAATAATTATTTTATTATTAAAAAATTATGCATTCAAGAATTAATTGCAACAAAAAAAAAAGAATAAAGTATGTATTTTTAAAATTATATTATTAATAATATGCATAGATTTAACAGAAAAAATTTACTAAATGTTGTCAATTTCTTTTTAAAATATTTTAGAATTTTTAAGGTAATTATTATTTTTTTAACTTTATATTATAATAGTGATATAAAAAATTCAAACTCAAAAATTTTTGCTCTCGTAGTTATTTTTTAAAAGAAAAAAAAATCAATCAAATTATATTTCATCAACAAATATTATTATAAGAAATGTGCTTCATTACCTATTATCCATTAATAACAACAACAATAATAATAATTTATTATTAATAATAATAATAATAAGCCAAGAAAGAGCTTGTTAAACAATGAGCATAGTGATCAAAGATTCAAAATTTTTATTTATCAGTATTCTGATATTTGTTTTTTTAATATGCATATTTATCAATAAATACTAAAGAACTGATATGTTTGAAAAGTATTAATTAAAATTTATTGATTTAATTATATTAATTATATTTTTTAAAATTTATATGAAAATTAGAATATATCTATTTTACTGAGATGAATGAAATATTATCTTTAATTTGTGTCACATAAATAGTTATTCATCATTATTTTCTTTTCCAAAAATATGCTATAAAAATTCTCTAGTTCCAACTACACGTAATCATACATGCGTTTGTTATATGAAATTGATATAAAATATTAATTCAATTTATTTCTTTCTTTTTTTTATATATTAAATATTAATTGTGATCCAACATTTCTTTAGCATTTAGCAACATTAACTGTGCTTGTGTATTATGTAATGACAAGATCCATTTTCTTCCCACGTATTCTCTGCCGTCAACACCAACAAAAACACTAAAAATAAACAATGAGAAAGCAACTCTATTTAATTAATGACAAGGGTATATATTTATATTAGTTCATAAAAAAAATTACAACATCACATAAATTTAAATAATAATAATTAGTCTATTTAATTTAACAATAGCTGTCAATTTACTACAATTATCAGGAGATCTATTCATATATCTAAATACTCGATTGATCAGGTTAAATTCAGTGAAAAAATTTGAATTTATACGTAAATATTTTTTTTGAGCCCCTCTGAACCCAAATTTAAAAAGCTCAATTATTTTTTTGTGGTACTTGAAAATATTATTTCTTTGAGGTTCCTGACTAAATACCTTATGGGATAAGCTCGATTGCATGGCTTCTTTCTGTTATGTACATAAATAAAATGAAAGATATTATTTCCTGCGCGTCTTGACCTGTGCTCGAGGATAGAGAGGAATCAACAATCATAGGAAAAATATAGGTTTGGATGAGGGATTCAAAATTAGTATATATTCAAGTTATACTTTCAAAAATGGAAATTGTTTTCATAAATTTTACAATTAGAATTATATTTTAAAATTCTATAGTTATTAAAATTTCAAATTTCAAATTTTTAAAATTTGATCTTTGACAATTAAGTGGTATTTGATAATATAATTTAACACTTAAAATCATTTTAAGTTATTTAATACTATATATATCTTAAAACTTTTAATTAAGTGAAAAATTACTTAAAATAGTAAGTTTGAATTTTTAATTTAAAATTTATACTGGATAAAATAAATAACTAAATTTTTAAATATTTTTACAATTTAAAAAGTATATCACTTATTTTATTCAATATTTAAAATTCAGAACTTAATTTACGACAATTAATTATCAATAATTAATTACCATTATCAAACTAAACATATATAAATAAGCATATAGTAAAAAAAAATAATAATAATCCAATAGAATCCTTTACAAAATGAGCAAAAATTGAATTCAAAATTCGTGTAAAAAAAAATAGAGTTTGTACTGGAAATTCACTTATATATAATCTTTAATTGGATAAATTCGAACCATCACCAGAGAATTGAGTGTTATAAAAAAAAAAAATCATAAGAAATTTCCCATTTAAAATACAGAGAGAAAAAGATAGCCATACAAAATCAATTAAAGTATGTATGTGGCTCATGTTGCTTGTCAATTTATATACAAGTCCACGAACATGCATGCGCGATAATTTTTTAATAAATAAATACATCACTGATTTGGTCTTCTATTTCTGTTAATTAAATATGAATATGAAATTAATTCAAATATAAATCAATTAATGATGTAAGTAGTAATATTAAGCTATAAAAATTAAATTTCGAATAATTTTTCGTATATTTATTTTATTATTTGGTTATGTCTGAGTGTATCATACAAATAATGTATAAAATTTAATATAGCTAAGATACGTGTAATGTGCATGAAACATGCATGATGAAATCAAATATTTGGACAATTACATATATAAGTCTGCCAATAAATATAATTCTAATAATTAAATCCAAGTACCCTATGACATGGGCTGGGCTTTCCCCACAATTAATAACCTCGTCATTGAGATATCCGGCTAATTTTGGCTATATTTATTTGAGAAAATAATATGATAAAGGAAAGAAGAATTTTATAAATAATATTATTGGAATATAAAATAAAAAGTAAATATATTTAGGTAATATTTTTTATACAATCTACGTCGTCCATTTTTCTATGCACTAAAATAATCGTAGTCTTAGACTAATGGCTCAATGGATCCGGCTTTATAATACACTAGGAAAAAGAAGTGGAATTGGAGCATGTATTTACATGGGAAAGGAGAAAGAGGGTTAATCATTTCCTGTCATTTTCTAATTCAAAGCGCACAATATTGCAACTTAATGAGGGGAAAATTAATTTTTTCAAATTATCAATTTCATCCTTATTATTTTGCTGACAATATAAAACTAAAATAAAATATATAAATTTATTTATCATTTCACCATTAAATTTTCATCTCACATCATTCATCTAAACAAAATAAAAATATTTTTATTATGTCATGCTTCTCATCTAATTTAAAATTTTTTTAATATAATTAAATAAAAAAAATTTACTTTCCATTCCATCCACTCCCCTTTTTTTCTTTAGAAAATCTTTTCGTTCTCCTTCGTTTCTTTTAACGCTGAATAATAATAAGTAATAGTATTCTCCAGTATAGTTTAAATTGGAACAATGTATGATTTGATCTATCTAAATTATTAATAATATGTAATAAAATCGAACGTGCATGGCTAAACCAATGCCAAGTTTAGATTCAATAACATTTAAATTTTAGAATTTTATATCGATATCTAATTAAAACGACCGAAATTCTTACTTTCTTTTTTCTCAAAGTTCAAAGTTAGGAGGGAGGCCAAGGTGGAGCCTTCATGAACTTTAGGCTCTTCCAATCTGGGCTTGGGTCACAACAAATTGGCCGTACTTGGGTCGAGTTAGAGTTGGATTCGACCCGATAAAATGCCTAATAGTTAAAAGTGTGCGCCTAGCTTCAAACGTGCTTACGTGTCAAAATCACAGCATTAAATCTCACGTAACTGACATACACTGCACTGCAGATAATCGAAACTCAAGCCCCTTCGTCTATGTAGCCACATTTCTGGCTTGCAAAATCAAACACAGGGAGAGACCGCAGCCTTAAAAAATCAATTTCTAGGGTTTCAAACTAAATTAAGGTGACCATGTACAGAGCAGCTTCGCGACTTCGAGCTCTTAAGGTCAATTCCTTGAAACCCTAACTTTCTGTTTGGTTCTCGAGCAAATGTAAAAAGGCGAAATACTTTTATTGATTGGTTTGATTTTCTGATGAGGAATATTTTTCTTAATCAACTACTCGTCGCTGCTGGATCTGATTTTATTTTCTATTGTTAGGTTTTGTTCTAATGCCTATGTTGTGATGTTTGGCCATGGATTTTATATGTTTAGTTTTGGCATTTTAAGCGGTGTTATGATTTTTGCCAATTGCCATTCGATTTTGGGTCCTAAATATAGGGAAAATATTCAGGGTTCAGTTGTTGAATTTGCTATCTTGTTCTCATATCCGATCACTGTCTGCTTTTTCATCCCTTACATTGGGTCTTGAATGGGTAGATGGTCTGTTTTCTGGTGGGCACTTGGATATTAATTTGTTGATGTTATTCCCTTTTTTGTAAAGAGTATAATGTGAATTTTAGTTTATGACTTCTGATTATCTTTGCTTTCAGCATATAAAATTATTTGTAGTTTTTTATTATTTTCTCATGCAACTTGCGTTGTTGGTGTGACTAAATGGAAACTCTCGTTTATGTGATTAGAACCATGTTGGCAATTTAGGGGCCATACGATATGCAACTTCAAGTTCAGTTGCTACTAAGACGTCCTCGCCAGGTCTCTTTAGCTGGCTGACTGGTGGACAAGCTGGTTCTCTTCCTTCTTTGAGCTCCCCACTTCCTGGTGTTTCTCTTCCACCACCACTACCTGATTACATTGAACCAAGCAAGATCAAGTCAAAAACTCTTGAAAATGGTGTCAGGATTGTCTCAGAAGCACTACCGGTATGCTTATATTGTTGCAAACTTTATGTGCTTTCTTTTATTAATCTCCGTCGTGAATTGTACTACTATTTCATGTTCAGAATTCTTAATGAAGCTTTTCTCTGATTGGTTGATTAGAACCCCGCTGCCTCCATAGGGTTGTATATTGATTGTGGTTCTATCTATGAGACGCCCATGTCATGTGGGGCCACACACTTGCTTGAAAGGATGGCATTCAAGAGTACTAGGAACAGAAGCCACTTGCGCATTGTTAGGGAAGTGGAGGCAATTGGGGGTAATGTTGCTGCTTCAGCCTCTCGGGACCAAATGGCATACACTTTCGATGCCATCAAGGTTCATGTTCCTGAAATGGTAGAATTGCTTGTTGATTCTGTGAGAAATCCTGTATTCTTGGATTGGGAAGTCAAAGAAGAGGTATTTTTAGATCTTGGCATCTTTCTGCTGAAGTTAGATGATCCTTTATTTTTATAGATGTATACACTTCGTATATACTTGGTGCTACCAAAATGCTACCTTAGTATAAGGATAATTTCACTTTAATGTTGTATTCTTAAAGGGCAAAAATTCAGTTTCATTGTCTAATGGTAATCACGTTATTGATAAGTTCTTAAGTGCCACCTTATACTTATTATTGCCAGAGTGTATAATGTCTTGTTAATGGTCCACTGTTTGTTTGTGCAGCTGAAAAAGATTAAAGATGAACTTGGACAGCTCTCTAATAATCCCCAAGGCTTACTCCTGGAGGCAATTCATTCGGCTGCTTATAGTGGTGCATTGGCAAATCCTCTTTTGGCTCCCGAATCAGCACTAAACAGATTAGATGGTGTTATTTTGGGGGAATTTGTATCTGTAAGAATATGGAATCCTTTGAAAACTGTGCTCAGATCATCAATATTACTAGATCTATATCTAGTTTCTATTTATTGTTATGTTTCTCCAACATATATTTTGTTTTTACCTCAATTGAATGTTTTTTGTTGTGGAATTTCAGGAGCATTATACAGCTCCTCGGATGGTTCTTGCAGCTTCTGGTGTTGAGTTTGAGGAGCTTTTATCTGTTGCAGAGCCGCTTCTTTCTGACCTCCCACGTGTGCAACGTCCTGAAGAGCCAAAATCTGTGTATGTTGGTGGAGATTATCGCCGCCAAGCTGATTCACCGGTGCATATTTCTTAACATTTCTTAAAAAAGTTCATAGTTGTTTATTTGATTTATATGGTACTAACAATTTTTTCCCTCCTTACGAGGCTAGATGACACATGTTGCTCTTGCTTTTGAAGTTCCTGGAGGCTGGCATAATGAGAAAGAAGCTATAGTTTTGACTGTTCTTCAGGTTCTGTATATCATTATCAACTTCGATTTTTTTTTTTAATGCTTTCTGTATACAGCCTGCCTTTTGTCTTTGCACTTAGAGTAAATAAATACAGTAAATAACAATTCTGGT
Source organism: Reutealis trisperma (assembly GCA_947687605.1). Classification (NCBI taxonomy): domain Eukaryota; kingdom Viridiplantae; phylum Streptophyta; class Magnoliopsida; order Malpighiales; family Euphorbiaceae; genus Reutealis; species Reutealis trisperma. The sequence continues at coordinate 2,285,357 of CANTUT010000010.1, forward strand.
AGTACTGCAGATGCTCATGGGAGGTGGTGGTTCATTTTCTGCGGGTGGCCCTGGAAAAGGGATGCACTCAAGATTGTGTAAGTTGCAACCATTGAGCACTTTACTGGTACTTTAGCTTAATGATTTGTCGTCATTCTGCATGTGCTTGTATGTAGTAACTACTTGTATATTTTCTCCAAACCTGTCCTTTCTATTTAACTATTTGGTTTCTTTAACTGCATCAGTTTCTGCTGCAGATATTTTCTATTTTGTTGTTATGTTAATTCTTTTGAATGCACTTGAATACAGATCTCCGAGTTTTGAATGAGTACCAACAGCTTCAATCCTTTTCTGCGTTCAACAGTATTTTCAATAATACCGGCTTGTTTGGCATCTATGCTAGTACTGTAAGATCACTTGCCCAATTATTATAGGGATGTATGTGCATGCGTTCCTGCTTGATTGCTTTCTAGCTGCCATAGTATTAGTGTTTCTGCCATACGTTTTTCTGAATGCGCTACTTAAGGAAAACTGAGGGAGTATGTATGTTATAGGTACTGATATAAATTACTATGGTAATTCTGAAATCAGTTGACTAGGTTTTAACTCAATAGAGACATGCTGTCACCTCATGCGTTGTGCCTCCTATGGGCATGAAACTTTCTCACTTTTGCTATATATGTATGCGTGCAGCGTTTTGTTTTGCTTTTGCACTTGAGTTCAAGAATAAGGATTGCTGTTGCTAGTATAAAGGAGTCTAGCTAAATTGCCCTCATGTTTTACAATTTTATTTTTCTTTAAGAATAAGGATTGCTGTTGCTAGTATAAAGGAGTCTCGCTAAATTACCCTCATGTTTTACAATTTTATGTTTCTTTACAAACAAGTTAATTTTGTGCTCGTTTATTTAACTTTTTTTTTTCTGTCCAAGATCTGTCAATGATTTTTATCCTAGATATAGCTTTTTAGTTTGGGCATCTTTTGTTGTGACAGTTCGCAGATTTTGTGCCAAAAGCAGTTGACGTAGCGGTGGGAGAATTAATTGCAATTGCAACTCCTGGACAAGGTTTCCATTGCATCTCTTCATATTATTATGTTTGATTGGGCTACTTCTAGTTCTGTAGCGACCAGCAAGTCCTGTTAGAGTTCCCTTTCTTATCTTTTCCTTTTTCATTTCTTGTGGCAGTTACCAAGTTACAGCTTGATCGTGCTAAAGAGTCCACAAAATCTGCTGTTCTAATGAATCTGGAATCTCGAGTATGTCTTTCTCTTGGGTTGTCCCAATCTTCTCGCTTAGCCTTTTTTTTTTTTAATATTTTGTTCAATGCATTTCTAAACTCAGAGATGTTGATGGAATTATATTTGAGGTTATTTTGCTTCTAGTCCCACTGTGGGACATTGAAGCTGTTGTGTATTTACCTCCTCCCATTTTTTTCGTTTATTAGGGGGTCTGATAATTGTTCTCTGATTCTGTTCTGCAGATGATTGTCGCAGAAGATATGGGGAGGCAGTTTTTGACCTATGGAGAAAGGTTTGTTGTAGTATATGACCCTTGAATCTATGCTAAAAAATCTTCACTTTCTATTTTGTTTGCTTGCACCTTTGTCGTTTTGGTGTCAAACATGTGTGATGAACTCAATATAAGATAAGAAACAACCTTTAGGATGCATATAAATGGTATTGGAGTCTCTTTAGTTACAGATCATTACCTAATTGTCAGAACCTTTAACGAAGAGATTAAGAGCAACTAACATGCCAGCTTTATAGTTATAATGATGTATTTTTTACATCACAATTGCATATTTTCTCTTTTTTTTTTTTTTATAAATTTTTTCTGTGGACAAGTTCAGTAGTTTATGCGGCAGTTATTTAATGCTTCTTTAGGAACTCTCATTTTTTGGCAGCACTCCCTGCCCCCGAAATTTCATGCTAAATATATGGTGGTGCTTGTTTTGCAGAAGATAGCCTTTTTGATGCCTGCTTTCTTGCTAATATTGCCTCATGAAATTGAATATGAAATATAATTTTGTAACACAGCTATGATTATGTTCGCAGGAAACCTGTTGAACATTTCTTAAAGACAGTGGATAAAATCACTTTGAAGGATATCACGAACATTGCAGAAAAGCTCATCTCATCACCTCTAACAATGGCATCTTACGGAGATGGTAATTTTTAATTTTCTGGTAACCTTGATTTCCAGTGTTGTAACAATGATCTAGTTATAATATATATTCTATTGTCTTGGCAGTCATTCATGTCCCCAGCTATGAGTCTGTTAACAGCAAGTTCCATGCATAATGACTAATGAGGGCGCATTGCTTTTTGTGCTTCGCTGTGCCATCGAAATTTGGTTGCGATAGCAATCCATTTCCGCTTGTTGCATACCGTTGAAATAAAAACAATTCAGGAAGAAATTTTCCCATGGATAAAAGGAAATGTGACCCCTCCCAACAGCTGTAACTATCAGATTCATTTGGATTTGCTTGATCAATTATTTCTAATTGGGATGGGTCGACATTTGATGTTTTTATCTATATGATTATTCGTTGAGAGAGAATTTTGGAATTTTGCTTGTTCATGTTAATGTTACTCTGAAGGATAAATGAAATCCGGCAATATGTTCAGTTTGAGCTCTCTTCCAGTTTGTTATATGGGATTTTGCATTTCTTGTTTTTGAAGTTTATTTTTGTCATCAGCAAATGAGGCAATTTCTTAAGCTTTATTGTCTCGAGTCAACATTGGATTTTTTTTTCCCAGCAAACATTCTTTACAAGGAAGTAGGTGACCTATCCGAGCTCTAAATTGTGGATGTATTTCACCTTCACAAATTGCCAGTTGTGTGATAACTAATAAGTAAACGACTTGCAGGTCTAGTCATAGTTTCAAAAATCTTGCTCGGAATACATTGAGATCGCGTTGGAATGACTTTAAAGGAGTGTTGGCCGATTGCATCCGTAATGCCACTTAGTGGAAATTTTTTATGGGTGTCATCAGATTGTTTGCTGGATACATCAGAAGATCATTTATAATGTAAACTGAGTCTGGTTTGGCCAAAACAGGAAGAACCATAATTATGAAGTCTAATTGCAAAGAAAGAAACAAAGTCTGTTTAATTATCCTTGACCACATCCATTTGCTTGTTTCAGGAAACAAAACCCATTTTTCATAAACGTGCAAATTTTTGGCAGCACATGTTCACAATATATATTGCTGGGTGCAAATGATCTGTTCGGTTTAAAAAGGAATTTAGCTGAAATAACGAATAATCGAAATTTATATTTTCATCATATTAAACTGAAAAGATTTGATTTGGTTGATTGGTTTGAGTTGATTTTGATTTTTTTTGCTATTTTTTCTACAAATTTGATATAAAATGCAAGTAAATTGTATAACATATATATATATATATATATATATATATATATATATATATATATATATATATATATATATATGGAATAAGGGGAAATTAATTATATTTCCTCATTAATTTTTAGCACTTAGAACACCATACAATAAATATAGAATTACAACAATAACCTCATTTTAAGGTTAAAAAAATAAATTTATACTTTCTTTTTATTTAATTTCATAAAAAATTAAAACATTCAAATAATAGAAGGAACATTAATTTTTTTTTCTTTTCTTTTCCCTTCAATCCACTTCAAACAAACAAAGCATAAAATAACAAATAACAATTGATTCCGTATAAAAATAATAGTTTGGTTGTTGCTATGATTCAAAGTATAAAAAATAAATAAATAAATAAATAATAAAATAAAGAAAATTTGGTATACTAAATATTTTTAATAAAAAATTAATTTTGTATAGAGATTATTTTAGAAGTGGGCATCAAAATTTGAATCACTGGTAAATTTCTCTTTCTCAATACTATTGAAAAACAAAAAACAAATAATTGGAGTAAGATGTTACGATTTTGTCTTTTCATGGTATTTCTCGTGAAAAATACACATTATATTGCTTTCTTTTCTTTTCTTTTGTTTTCTTCTCCATTAAATCATCTCGTGATAACATGACTAAATAGTTATGATTGATTATAGCCATCAATAATTGTCCCAGAAGGTCATTTTTAGTAATGTTTTTTGGCTTATCTGATACATTATAACATTAAAAAAGTAATTCATACAAATACAATTAAATAATTATGATTGATTATGGCCATCAATAATTGTCCCAGAAGATAATTTTTAGTAATGTTTTTTAGCTTATCTGATACATAATTCTCCAGACATAACATTAAAAAATAATTCATACAAATACAATTAAATAAATTTCTCTAGCAAATGCAAAGTTTTTAAATCTTTGCCGGCAAGAAGAGGGAAAGGATAGAAATTGGTAAACGTGATTTGAACGAACATAAGTTAAATTTATAAATAAATTGAGTTTAATGAATTTGAGTTAACTATTGTAAAAATGTAAAATCTAACCAATTAAATAGTCAAATTCAAATCATTATATACTCATATATTTTATCAATATGAAATTGATTTTTAATAAGGAACTCCCTCTTAGCTATCAAAGCAGCATATGCAAATTAGGATGGACCAAATACTGGTCCCAAAAAACACCACACCATATTGGTAAGTGATTTGGTTTGAGCAGTTTGGCAGTAATTTATTAGATTAAATAGATATTTTCGGGTTGAAACTAACATGAATTTAATAATTTTTAGTTGGTTTGATTTATTAGAAATTATCTTGGATTTAGTTTAAATTGAATTAAATTTTATATTAATTTTAAATTTGAACTGTTTCCATTTAACTTCTAAAAATTGTAAAACAAAATATATTTATAAACATCTTTCAGAAAGCATTTTTAAAATATATGAAGTATACAAAAGAAAACATAAATTAAGAAATGAAAAGAGATTAAAATATATTTTTATCAAATAAAATTATTACAAAATTATCATTATTTCACTTTTACAAATAAATATATATCATAATATCATATTAGTTGAGATTAAATTAGTTTCAAAGCTTTTCAAAACGTAAACCAAACTGATATATCAATTTTTTTTTCTTTTTCTTAACCAAAACCAACTAAATATAAGTAAGTACAAATTGATATTTTCAATTTGATTTCATATATTTGGATTGGATCAGGTTGGGTGGTTTTATTTATTTATTTTTCTAAAATCCTATTGGCTTTTATTGGATAATTTAGCAAAAGAAATCATTCATTGGATAAGAGCCAAACCTATTGATAACATTATGTGGTCACCATTTAAGGGGAAAAAAAAAATCTCTAAAAACAGAGTATTAATGGGTGTCCTTACAAATTAGTCACGCTCCTTGTCAGACGTACAGAAGTGTGGTACAATATTTTTCGCCTTTTTTAGAAGTCCTTAAAGGTTGGCCACGTCTCCCTAAAAGAAAAAGGTGAAGTCACTTTCACATTGCCACACATGTTGTAAACGTGATGTCAATAGGGATGGACACACATCGGCTATTTTCGGATGTCCGATCTTATTTACTCCTATTAAACAGGGTATAAGATTTGAAATTAAAAATTATTATTCGCAGCGAGTTTGGGTAAAGTTTGGATTTAGAACGCAGAGTACAGCTATCCAAACTCTATTATTTAATATAGTTCGGATAGCATGTATTCACTCTCATATTTATATAAACATTCATTTATTAGCTATTTTATAGTTATGAAATATCAAACTCATGACATAAAAATAAATTTTTATAATTCTTATCACTTAGCTGTAGTTTTACATTTGGATATTTATCTATAATTTTATAATTTATAATTGGATATTATATGAATTCAAGTAATAATCGGATAGTTTAAAGGATTTGATATGAGTATAAACATTAAAAAATAATTTTAAACGGATTTGAAACGGATACGGATAGAGAGAATGCTATTCATATTTGAAAATGGGTAATGTATATTTCGCAAATACCCTACCTGCTGCCATTCCTAATAATGCATGTAAGATTATATTTTCTTTTATTTCTTGTTCTATTTTCTTATTTTAAATGTTCATGTATGATTACATTCTTTTTTATTTCTCGTTTTATTTTTTTATTATAAATGTTTATATTAAATTTGGCAAAAAAAAAATGTTTATATTAATGAGAATATTAAGCAATGTAAATTATGTAAAAAACTCATACAAATTAATATAATTTAAATATATTATATAATTAAATATAAATAAATAAAAATTATTTTTATTTTAGGTGATAAATTATATCAAAATATTATATAATTTTTACTTTATTAAATATAATTACGTTATTTAAAATTATCTTTATATTAATTTATTTTATTTTATAATTAATATCTCTAATAAAGTAAAACTTTTTGATATAAAGCTTTACTAAATCTAAAATGTGAATAAATATATATTAACTCTAATTTTAGCTATTTCATGCTTAAAATATACTTTTAGAAATGAAATATACATTTTAAAAGTTGGTTATATTTTAAGAAACATTAGAATATATCCCGTTTGGCACCCTGAAGTCAAAAATAAAAAGGAAAACGCACAATAAAGTGTATATTGCCTTTCACAAAAAAGATGCTAATAAATCAATTTATTTTTGTAGTCATTTAAACTCATAAATTATTAAAAATGGTTCGATGAGACTCATAAAATGATTGTCATTATTTCTCTGTTAATCTTATAGATCCATAAATAAAATATTATTATATAAATAGAAAATCAGAAATAAGAAAATAAAAATGCTAAAAAATAAAAAATAAGACTAAAAATAAAATTATTTTTTGAAAAATAAAAATATTAACACTAAAAACTTAAAAATAATAAAATAAAAAAGAATGTTAATATAAGTTTTTAATTCAATTCTTTCTATTTTTTAGCATTTTTCTATTTTTTTTCTTTTAATGTTTTTAGTTAATATTTTTAAATATAGATATTTTCATTCTTTTTTTTGAGATCATATAAAAATTATATTCTTTTTTTTTTTAGTTTTTAATGTTAATATTTTTTATTTTTCAAAAACATAATTTTATTTTTTTAGTCTTATAGTTTTTCATTTTTAGTATTTTTATTTTTTATTTTCTATATATATAATAATATTTATTCGTAGAGCTCATAAGCCTAACAAAAATAATATATGCAATAAACTTATAGGATTCATTTGAGTCATTTTTAATAGTTTATAGATTTAAATCAACTACTAAAAATATAAAAAGAATTTGTCAGTGCTTTTGTGAAAGATGAAAGACCACACACAATAATGATAAACAACAAACACAAGGCTCCACATTACATTTAAATCTTTGCCAGTAACAAGAGGGAGAGTCCCCCTTAGCTATGAAAGTAGCATAGGAATTTAAGATCGATCAATTAATGGTCCCAAAAACTCCATACCATACCAAATTGCCTCATGCTTTAAATAGTAATTTCAGTCCTTCATTGGATAAGAGCTAAAAAGTATTTCATCCGTTTAAAATTTTAGTACATAAATTAAAAGAAATTATTAAATTATTATAATTTTAAAATAAAAGGCTAAATTTTTTTTTCAATTTTAACTAAGAGAAAAAATTAATGCAAATATTTTATAGATAAATAAAAAAATAATAATTTTTTTTTTAAATTCTAAAATGATAAATTTTTTTTAATAAAAAATCTAAAAGGACATATATTTTAGAACAAAAAAAGTATCTAAGATTTGCCAAAAAGAAGAAAGTTATTGATAACATTATTCATAGAAATGCAGTTAGCATTTTTTTCCCTCAAACCACAATATTAATGGGTGTCCTTACAAATTAGTCATTTTCATTATCATACATAAGATATATTTAATGATATTTTTTATTTTAAAGGGTATTTTTTTATATAAATAAAAAATTTAATTAATTTTTAAATATGAAGAGTGTAATTTTTTTAAGTTCAATTAATTTTTTAAAATTTAAATTTGTTTTTCCATAAAGTAGTAATAATAATTTTAATTTCTCCCCTCCTTTCATTTTACAATATTTTTCTCTTTTTACTTCATAAAAGAATTAATAACTAGTATATATAAAAGGTATAAAATTTAGAGTGAAATTGACTTTCTAAATATAAAGAATCAAATTCATTGTTTATTTTTACTTTAAATAATAAAGTATTCATTAAAATATTATTTTTTTATATTAGAGTATATAAATAACACATCAGATATACTCTTAAAATTATGATACAAATTACGACTTGTTTAGTTATTTTTGTGCTAAGAGGCAGATCTCGTAGCTCGAACAATTATTTTTTTCTCCTCTAAAACTATTAATGGGTGCCTTAAATATCAATCACGTTTCCCTAAAAAAAAAAAAAAAACACTTTCATATTGTCGTACATATTTAAATTCTCCTATATATTTCTCATTCCATTTTCTGATTTTAATTGTTTATATTAAATCAGTTTATTTTTTAATTAATATAATATCTCTAATAAAGTAGAAGTATAAAACTTTTCCATACGATGCTTTATTAAATTCAAAATGTGAATAAATATATATTAACTATAATTAACAGTTTAGTTTAGTGGTAAACTAAAGTTTATTTTAATTTTTACTGATAAAAGAAAGAGATATTCACTTTCATTTGGTAAAATGTGACAATTTGATAATATAATTAGTAATCAAATCTGTATGAGTTTAATTAATTAATTTAAGTTTTTGGAGACATTTAGTGATTAACTTGTATTAAATGTTGGACGGTGACGAAGGTTGATATGTAATTAATTGAAAACCTAGGGTTACATATGAACATGAAAGTCTATTTAAAGAGAGGCAAATTGGCCAGCTATTTCACACCACACATTTTAGTTTCCTCTCTTCAACCAAAGTAAAAAAATAGTTTTCTCATTAACATGGCAATGTTATTGTTTCTTTTTGTAGTAATAAGTCTTGCAAGCAACTGCCAAGGGAATGTTCCGGAGGTGGCGGCCGGCAAGCCACATGCCTCCGACAGTGTCGATTGCCTAAGCTGGAGAGTAGCCTGCGAAGCTAATAATACCATTGGATGGGAGTTCACTCCCGAAGCATGTTTCGATCACGTAAAAGTATACTTACTGGAGGGCCAATATTTGAGGGATTCTGAATTTATTATTGATGAGGCTATCACCTATGCCCAAAATCTCTCTTTGCCTAAAGATGGAAGGAGCATATGGGTCTTTGATATCGATGACACTACTCTTTCTAATATATATCTCTTTCCTAATCAACGACATAGGTATATAATATCAATGACGTATACTTTATTTATAATCATTATTATTATTTTTTGTTAATTAAACTCTTAATTAAGTAGGAGTTGAAATGACTATGAGATTATTGTGTTTTTTTATTATTATTATTATTTTGATATATATTATGAATATATATTTATAATATAGTGTCATTGAAATTTCAGATCATTGCTCTTGAAGTCCTCCGAAATGGCACCAGCACTGCCAGAGACCAAGAGGCTTTACGAGGAATTGTTGTCTCTTGGGATTAAAATTGTTTTCTTGACGAGTAGAGGTGTGAGTCATACAGAGTCTACGATCGCTAATCTGGTGGCTGAAGGATTCGCCACTTGGGAGAAGCTAATACTGAAGTAAGTGTCTGCATTTCTAAAATTTACCTTACATTTATGACACTTGGAAGTATTTATTTAAATTCTAAAGTAGTTTTTAAACCAAAATATGAATTTTGTATTTTTAAATTCATATTTTCACATGGATTTTTTTTTTTTTTTGAAAACTTTTTATTGCAGGAGTGATGAGTTCGAAAACAATACAGCAGTTGAATATAAATCGACAATTAGGACAAGACTTGAAGAGGACGGGTACAGAATTGTTGGTAATATTGGTGATCAATGGAGTGATATATCAGGGCCTAGTCCAGGGAGCCGAATGTTCAAGCTACCAAATCCAATGTACCGTATACCGTAGTCTAGTTAATTAATTAGGGTCCTTGGAATAATGAGTGAGCATTGGTAGCAACAAAATAATATGACCCAATTAATTAATGGTATCAATAAAAATATATATTTCTTTTATTTTTATCTTACCTTATACACGTTTATATATATATATATATATATATCACATTAAATAATGAAAAAATATATAAATGACTTATAAATAAATGACTGTTAAATTTAACAAAAATCAATTGATTTTATATATGTGGGTTACACTTGTAATTAATATTTGAGATGATGTGTTGAAAAATAAATTTTACATCTAAAAATGACAAAAAGAAATGTTAAAAATTTTTTCTATATTTATTCTTTATTATTAAAACATGTGATGTGATTTAAAACTAATAAGAATTAAATGGAATAAAAAAGCTTGAATGGCATTGTTATTTTGTTTTTGTACTTAACTTTTTCATTCTTTTAACATCGACATTTTTTTTTTCCTCTAACAAAAATATTTACTTCCCATTAAAACGAAATAATAACATTATAACATTCCAAATGTATAAAAAATCAACATTTTCCCATGAGAAATGTTTGTTTTTTATTTTGATAGATAATATAATAAGATAAAATTTTGGATTTTAAATTTTTTATTCAACTTTTCTAAATAAAGATAGAAAAGTTGAATCAAACTTTCCTCTCATGTATTAGGATGAATTACTTTATTATGAACTTAATTCAGGGTTGATGGATTTATACTATTTTTGCATTTCTTTTATTATGAATGATTATGTATCTGGAAATCTAAAATTTGTCTGGAATTTCAAATATATTATTTATTGCAAATGAGATTGGCGATCAGGAATCTTTGCTGTGCTTAGTGGAGGAGGGGTATATACTGCCCGAATGAAATTCTCAAAGCCCTTAATTATTGTAATTGTACTTCAAATTTACGTCTTAATAATTTGAATTTTTCCAGCAATGTTGTACATATATATATATATATATTTTTCTTTTTCTATCTCTGTGATGATTATAATTAATATCCTATAATTTAGAGATTTGTAAAAAAATATTCGTATTACATGTTGCAACTATTAACATTGAAGAGGCAGTAATCAATATTGCAATCTGATTATGCAGAACCAAATGAATTGTTTAAAGAAAAGGATTAATTAAAGCTCAAATTAGCTCTTAATTTTTTCACTTTTGTCCAATTATATCTAAGATTAACTCTAAAGTCAAATTAGTATTCGTCATTGGTACAGTTGAAACCGAATCTGGTGATCTAAGACTGAATTCAAGTACATTGAGCTAGTCTTAAATCTGATTCTGATTGATCTTAGCCAAATTCAAAATTTTCAGCTGGTTCTCATTGATTTTAGATTCCACAAGGTTTCATTGACACCAGAGTTTGGGCCAGTGTGGGTATGATGTTTGGGCTTTAATCCTTCATTAAATTTTACCCAAATAAAAAAGGGGAGTTTTATTTCCAACTCTCTATTTTTTCTTTACACTCTCCATAAAATTTAATAAATTAAATTATTTATATACTCGAAGTAAATTATTTTTTTTAGACTTATAACTTATGTGCAACCCCTTTTATACTTAAATTCACAACCCCTTCTTTCTCAACAAGTTACTTTTTGTATCTTTAAAAATTTTCTCACGGAGACAGAAAAGAACTTTGAGATAAATAATACAGCTATCAATAAAGAAAAAACACGTAAGAACACAATTTTTTCTATAATATATAAGATAGAGGCTATAGGAGCCGTCCTTGCTATTGTTATGGCTATGAGAATATCGAATTAAAAGATTTAGACTTAACAAATATGAGATCATTAAAAGACTTATAATTTAAGAAAAAATTAAATCAAAATATGACTTGAAAAATATTAATTAATATGTAGTACTTTAATTAATTAGTATTAGAGAAAGATGAAAACAACAGTTTAGCTATGGAAATAATTGAGTAGGAGATTATAAGGTGGTGAAAGCGAAAGATCAGAATTATAAAGTGAAAATGAGTTGTATAATTATAAAGGAGTTGTAATTTTTTTTTTTATTGGGAAAAAGGAGTTGTAAAATGAAAATAGTAGAAAATGATAAGAGGGATTGTGAGAAGAAAATTTTAAATAAAAAAGGATTATAAAAAGAAAGAAAATATAAAAAAAGAATGGGATTGGAAATAGAATTTTCTAATAAAAAAATTAAGACTTGATTAATTACTGGATTAAGAAAGCCCAAAAAAGGGGGCAATAGCCTACAAACAAGAGTTATTATATCCTGGACCCAATCTAGGTCTATGAAGCATTATGGACCTGAATCATTTAACAAGTGTTTCTATCAAGTAGAAAAATATACACGTGTTGAATGATGCTAAGATTGTCATACATGAAACGCGGGAGGGAACTTTTTTGTTTTGTTTTCATTTATTTTATTATTTTTTACCAGAATTATTTAATTTATTATTTATTATATAAAGTGAACATTATCTAATTAAAAATATTTATTTATTCTTGTGAGATTATTAGTTTGATTATTTGTTTATGTTAAATTTGACAATTTGATAAAACTAATAAAGTTATTAAATATAATTTTATATTTATTTAAGAAAATTCTCTAATGCATTAGATAAAATTCACTTTCAATAAATTTTTATAAATTTCATATATATATATATATATATATATATATATATATATATATATATATAAATCCAGTAAAATTTACTTTTATAGGATTAACAGAAACTGAGCTATCCAATCATATAATTATAAATGTAGAGGATGACTTTATCACTTACAAAGAATTTTTTTTATTATCTTACTGGTATAACTAATGAATCGTACTTTTTATTATTTTACTGGTATAATTGATTAATATACATTTCATAAATATTAAACCTATATTATATATTTGATGAATTTATAAGTAATATTTAATGAATTAGCTGCTTATAAATGGTAAACATGATTTTTATAGAAATTATATTTGACAGTGAATTTTCATTGAACATATATTATACTATTGATGAACATATATTTTATGTTTCATTAACTTATAATTTATCATATACGAATCTACGAAATAGTGAATCTCAATAGTAGTACAACTTATAAATTTACAGTTTACAAATGATAATTTTATATCATATATTTAATAAATCTATGAGTAATACTTATAAGTAGTGGACATAATTATTAAAAAAATTATATTGTAATTGTATTTGTAATTTAGCATTTATAAATATAAAAACATAAATTATAAATTAAAAAATAGAGTGATAAATGTTAATAATATTAATAATTTCTTTATTTGCCAGTATAATAGAATGCATGAAGGTGTTCACCAACTAAATTTATTAATACAATTAAATAAGATTGCGAAAATTAATTATATAATCAAGTTAATATTTTTTTTCAAAGGCTTTACAATAATAATAATAATAATTTAAAAAATTAGAAAATAAATGATGTAAAAAAAGAACAATACGTCAAAATTAGTTTAATGTAATAAGGAAACAAAAATTTACCAAATTAAATGAACAAACAATAAAATACATGATATCCAACTGTTAAAAGATCAACATGTCAAGCCATAATGGGATCCACCACCTGAGAATTTGAACGAGAGAACTAAGAGTTTTGGGCGCTTGATCTACAAGGCAAGGTGAACGTTGGTCCACAATGTAATTTGCCCTGTAAAGAAAAGGTAATCTACTAATATTTATAAAGAAATTAATGATTATCCCTAAAATTGTACTTTAACTAAAGTTCAAACACATAAAATGAAAAAAAAAAAAAATTTCAGTATTACTAATTGCCAAGTCAGAATCCATTGATAAACTTTTTTTTTTTTTTTGAACCTTAAAAATCCTTGATGAGAAAAAATTTTCATCCTCAAATCTTTTGCATTATGACATGATGAAAAATTCTTACTTACATTATGTGTATAAATTTATCTCATACACTATACTAATAAGTAATGAGATATTTAAACTAATATGTACACGAATATATTTTTTTATTTCATATATTTTTATATCGTTAAATTAGTGTATGCAGTATAGGTAAGTCTTATTAATGACATAATATAAGAACAATTTTTTTTTTCCTCACAACAACAATTAACAAATATATTCACATTTAACCATATTTTATTTTTCTTAATTATTATTACAATTACATATCTATATATATACTATTTTGTTATGGTATAAAACTCAAATCCAATGATCTTCTTTGAGAATTGATAATGGACAACAAACAGGGTAGAGAAAATAATAAGATACAATAATGTTCATGGGCGAAGACGATCAGAGAGAATTTTATTAATGTAGGGAAAATAAGAGATTACAAATTATTCAAATAATCTCTCTATCCAAAACCCAATTACATCCAAAATTCATCACCTCATTAACTCTACTCACCAAATAGGAGATGGCAACTCAATAGAGCTAAAGTTACCGTGAGAACAAATTGAGTCGCACTTAGAACGAATTAACTCGTAAATGCTAACAGGCAAGCGGTTGAATAAATTTTGCAAGTGTATTGATGAACTGTAAATACATTCTCACTCATATAAATATGAAATTTACTTATGTGATGCTCATAATAATATTTTTTCTCAACTATAATGATTAAGATATTTTTCTCATGAGTTTTTGGATAATTACTCGATAATTTAAGTCATGTATAACATACGTTATATGACTAATTTAAGAGTTGGAAACTCAATGTTGGAAATTCCAACTTTCACAACAAACTCATAGATAAATTTTAGCAAATTTTGAATAAACTTCACAAATAAATTTGAGAGAAAATAGTCAATTTAAAATAGCGCTTTATTTCTCTAATTACTCGTTAATATTGAGTTGCCTTATACAGTACTAGTAAATTACATAGAGAAAACACACAACTCCTAACACACCAACTATAGCTGATGATATGGTTACTTTAGTTAGACAAATCTCATTAAGTTAATAAGAGACACATATACACAATTAATAAAGATTAATACAACAAATCTTCAAAATTAAAAAAAAAAAAATCATCATTTCAAAGTATCTAGAAAAATCCCATTAATGCAACACTCAATTATAAGTATTCGGACTCTAATAATTAACCACTATTACATAATCGAATGTGATGAAAGGTTTATATATGTAATTAAATGAAAACCTAGGGTTACATATGAATATTGAATTCTATTTAAAGAGACGTAAAGGTTAGCTATAACCATGCATTTTACATAACAATTTTCACATAATCAACCAAAGAAAAAAATTATAGGTTCCCATGAAAATGGCAATGTTTTATAATGTGCTCTCTCTTTTTGTAGCAATAAGTCTTCTTGCTACCAATTGCCAAGGGAGTATTCTGGCGGCTGCCGACGACGACCAAGATTCCTCCATCAGTTGCCTCAGTTGGCGAGTAGCCAACGAAGCAAATAATACGATTGGATGGAGTACAGATTCTCCCCCAGAGTGTAAAGATTATATAAAAGACTACATGTTGGGTCACCAATACAAGGCCGATTCAAAAATGGTTATTGATCAGGCTATCGCATATGCCGAAAATCTCTCTTTGCCTAAAGATGACAAGAATATCTGGGTCTTTGACATAGATGAGACTGTTCTTTCTAACGCGGAGTACTTTCTTAATCCAATTGTGTATGTAATCAATAATTAATATATAATGTATATTTATTTATAATCATGCATTATCATTTCTGGTTTATTAAACTCCGATTAGGGGGTTTGAATATAATTCACTATGATAAACAATAGAGCCTTTAATTTATATTATGATATATATTTGTGTTATTGAAATTTCAGATCAGCGCCGAAACCAGCACCTGCACTGCCAGAGTCTAAGAGGCTGTACAAGAAAGTGTTATCTCTTGGAATTAAGGTTGTTTTCTTGACCGGAAGACCGGAGAACAGAACAGAGGCTACAAAAGCTAATCTAGTGAAAGAAGGATTCGGTACTTGGGAGAAGCTAATTCTAAAGTAAGTGCCTAATTTAATCACTAGATTAATTTTAGACATACATACATTAATTTATTATTTACATGTTTAAAAGTGTTTATGCAAACTATGTTTTAGCCGTTGGTTAAATCTAAAGGGACGTTGCATGGTATTTTGTTTTCTAAATGGATTTTTTTTATATGTATTTTTGACTTTTTTTTTTTTTTTTTATTTCTTTTGCAGGGATGTTGAAAAGTTCAAAGGGAAAACGGCACTTGAATATAAATCAACAATTAGGACAAGTCTTGAAGAGACAGGATATAGAATTGTTGGTAATATTGGTGATCAATGGAGTGATATAGCAGGGCCTAATCCAGGCAAACGAGTATTCAAGCTACCAAATCCAATGTACTATATAGCCTAGACTAGTTTATATATTAATCATATCAAATTATAATTAAAGGAGGATACTTCTTCAATATAATCATAAGATTAATATATAATAAATAAGCAGTGATGGAGTTCAAATGTTAATTTGAGAGGGATCAAATTAAAAGTATCTCATTGTATTATAATAAATATTTTCATATTTGGGAAAGTCATAATCTCTACTATCTCCATAAAAGTTCGCCCCTGATAATATCAAGTGGCTTACAAGTTAAATAATTGCAATTAAATAATGGAGCTCTAAAGCTTGTAATTAATTAATGCTGTCCTTCTTAATAAAAATATGTTTATTTTATGTATCTTATCTTATACACGTTTGTATG
Source organism: Reutealis trisperma (assembly GCA_947687605.1). NCBI lineage: Eukaryota > Viridiplantae > Streptophyta > Magnoliopsida > Malpighiales > Euphorbiaceae > Reutealis > Reutealis trisperma. The sequence goes on from CANTUT010000010.1 coordinate 2,301,969, forward strand.
CAGACAATACACACATTACTATAAACTCAAATAGAAGAAGATTAATTTGACTAATTAAATAAGCATGGAATTGCAAATAAAACCCACCTCTCAATGCTCCAATAGTCATTTCTCACTCTCTGCCTCTCTCAATTTCTTCACAAAACCCTTCTCACGAAATGTTTTAATCATCGAAGTGCAAATTGATAATGCTACCTGCACTTTGATGACCTTTCACATGGGATCTCCATGAACAAAATATCCCACTATCATATCCTTATCAAGTATAATAAACGTCCGCTCCGCAAAAAACCATTAATTACCCATCAAAAATAAAAATAAAAATAAAAATAAAAATATTTGTTCATTGCGATCGACCAGAAAGTTTAAACAAAAAAAAAAAAAAAAAAAAAAAATTTGAAGCAGAGAGAGAGAGAGCTGAGAGGGTCTTGCGTCCAGAGGAGCTGCATCTGGTATTCCTTTTCGAGAGGGAGAGGCTCCAATCAGGTGGCTTGGAGTAGAGCCGAGTCTTGCATTGCATCAACTGGTGGTACATGGGCACGTGAGTCTCCATGTATGGTACATGGACACCGCCATTTGTTCTACAACTTCTCTATCCAGCTCCAATTAAAGTTAGGGTAAATTACTATTCTTTCCGTTCCAAAAAAAATTATCCATTATTTTTTTTTACAATATCTTAAAATATTTGCTCACTCTAAAAATAATTATAAGTATTTATCTATTTTAACCTTATTAATTGAAAAATGTGTATTTTCAAAATTAATAATCAAAATAGTAATAAATTAGTATATGCAAGAATATAAGTGGAAAAATATAACAAAATTTATGAGTTGACAATCAATTAATAATTTTTTTTAAACTATGTGATAAAAAAAATGGATAATTTTTTTAGGACAGAAAGAATATTTTCTTTTGAAGTTTAAGAAAATTAATCCGTCTTTATAATTTTCATTACATCGTTAAATTAGCTGTTAAATAAAATGACATAATTGCTCTCTCCTTTCTACTTTATTTAACTCTTTGCCAGTATCAAAGTGCAGGCAGCACTACCAAAGTGCAGGTAGCACTATCAAGTGGTTTTGTTGTTGATAATGCTACCTGCACTTTGATGGTTAAAATATTTTGTGAGGAAATCGGAAGAGAGAGGAGAGACAGAGAGAGAAAGTGAGAAATTACTATTAGGATATTGGAAGGTTAGTCTAGTGGGTTTTAGCTAGAACTAGAAGCTCCCCATGAGGCATCTCTTTTGGTGTGTAAAATGTTAAAAGATCTTATTAGCAGGCCACACATGCATTCCGGTGAAATGATGGCCGAAAACCGACTATTAGGTTCAGTGTTGTGATCAATTTGAATTTAGAGAAATTTTATACAATAAATTAATATTTAGCGACAAATACAAATTTAAGTGATAAGTTTAAAATAGTGAGTGTAAATGAACCATAAAGAGATATATTGGATCCCACGAATAATTCTTTAGTTGGTCCACACATTACGTATGCCTTAATTTTTATTTTTTTTTGCCCAAATAAGAAAAACTAGCATTAAAGGAACTGAAAGCCCAAAATCAATGCAAAGAGGACTAGTATAAAAAGGTTAGCCTAGAAGATAAAAACATAAATGAACCTAGTGTCCATATAACATTCCATAAAAGAGTTTTTTTGACCTGGGCGTAAAGCCCAATACATCATAATCAATTCAAATGCCTACAAACAATAAACAATTACACAAATGCCCATGACATAGCCACTTCTCTCCAAATAGCTCCAAATCCACCACTGTTGAAATCAGCAACATTGATGACTAAGGATGACTATATTGTACAAGATTTGTGTCTAAACTACTCCAAAAGATCTTGTATTGAAGAGCATGATCTATAGCCCCCCATTGCAAACCAGAACCACAAGCAGTGAGCTGATGACAGGAGCTACCACTTCTCCCACAAAGTTGCCTATGCATGGAGTGAGTGGATCTCTTGTCACTTGCTATGGAGTCCAGCTTGAAATGAAATATAAAATCCCAAAAAAACCATATTCGAGACTTCAAAGCTTTCATTAGTATTTCTTTCCCCCTCCCACCAAACCGCAACCAACATCAACATAGAGTTCAGGAGGAGCTGATGAGAGGGCCGGACAAGGCCGTAACTTTGAGTGGCAACAAATCCATTAGTGAATAGCTTCAAAACCATACCATATAACCTGATGTAAATAGGAGACCATAATAGCACAAAAAAGCTAAAAACAACTTTATTTAAGCATAATAATATGATAAAACATAGGAAAGTAAAAGGAAATAGGGTGGTCCCCCGGGTGGCTGTAGCCACGAGGGGTGATTCCCAATGAAAGTTTGACGGCAAGTTCAAATAGAAAAGAGGGATAAAATCCTAGCAGAGGAAAAGAAGTTGTGTACAAGTAAATATTTACATATACCTTCTTTTAATGATCGCTGATTTTTTTCATTTTTTCCTTTCTTTTTAAGAAAAAATATTTCATCAAATAAAAAGATAGTACAAGGTATAAATATAAGATATTACATAACTACATAAAATTGTATTAGGTTTTAATCTGAATTATTGAAATTAAAAAATAGATTGAGTTGATTGAGCCAATCAGCGAAAATTAAGTTTTACTCGGTGATAAACTACTACTAATAAATAATTGTTTAATGAAATATATATTGGAGTCTTATTCAACATTAAATTAAATAATATTTATAAAGAATCACACTCCCACACTATTATATTGACCTGTTATGTACAAGTGGGGATTTAGCCATTGGCTCCTTGCAAACAGTTGTGGAAATTAATTCTATTCCATTAGGATTTAAGCGTATTGGAATCCACACATTGTTGGATTTGATTATGCCTGTGATAGACACTACATTATGAATTATGAAGTTGCTGACAAATTAGTAAGTTTATTGGGTCGATTCCACGTAACTAAAAGCATATAATCGGTGTGAATTTCTCAGACAAAAAAAAAAAAAAAAAAGACACAGATTATATACTATGCACTAATTAATTTCATCAACACAATAGTATATAACAATTATATACATATATAACTCTAGCTAACAAGGCATAATAAAAATAAATAAATAAACAATTGGACGAGTGAAATTGATACTTAACAATAATGTTTTCGCCCTAATTGGATGAATAATTGATTTTGATTTGTATATAACATCTTTTGAGAAAAAAAATATTAAATTATTGTCTTTGAGACAGCTTGGTGAATATTCTTGTGACAAAACATTGTATCGTGTTCATGTTTATTTTCTACATCTCCACATAGGATTTTTGCTCGCTAGTACTGAATTTAATCATTTTTAGCTTTGAAACTCAAGCTTTCGCTTTGGTGGATGATATTTGGGCTAGAGTTTTAGATATTAGAAAAAGTAGAGAAGTCGATGGGGGTTCTTGAGAGCTAGGAAAACGAAGATGGCGAATGTTTGCTGGTCTCCTCCTCCTTTGAATTGGTTTAAGATCAATTCTAATGGTGCTGTCAAAGCTGGTTTGGATATTGCGTCTACTGGAGGGCTTATTCGTAATCGTTTTGGGGCTTGTTCCATAACTAGAGCTGAGTTATGGGGCTTGTTGAAGGGTTTGAAATTAGCTTGGGATATTGGGCTTAAGAAAGTTATCATTGAAGTTGATAGCCAATCCGCCCTGCAGTTGGTTGAATGTTCTACTAGTTTGCATAGTGCTAACAAAGTCATCATTTCAGACATCCGTCAGTTGCTAGCCAGGAATTAAGAGGTGAAGCTCGTCCATATATATAGAGAAGCTAATTTTGCTGCAATTGGCCTATTTCTCACACTGATTCCCTCTCTACTGGGTTTCATAGAATATTGGATCCTCCTGTTGGTCTCTCTTCATGGCTGCTTCATGATCTTTTGGTTGTCACTCACCCCTCAATGTGTGTGGGGGTGTAGTTTCTAGGCTTTGGCCCTCTTATTAATCCAAAAAAAAAAAAAAAATACTAGTGAATGCATCAATACGTTTTTAATATTTAATCCAGTCAACTAAATGGTCTATTCATGTAAATTTTTACATATTCCAACATATTTCATTAATTAAAAATTAAAAAACATATTTACCCTCATACTTTCTTTTCTTTAGCCTCTTCAACAAATCCCACTATTATAAACAAAAACCCTCCAGAACTCAATTTTTCTTAGTTCGAGCATAAAAAAATTGCTAAGATTGTACTTATTAATTGAAGTGAAAATTCATTACTTTTTCTTTTTTTCTTAATTTTTTATGTATCAAAATGAAAACGAAAATTTTTTTTCCAAATAAATGTTTGAAAATCTAATAAGCTAATTTATTAATTTAATTACAATTGATTGAAATTTAATTTAATTTTATGAATATATTTAATTCATTTTAATTATATTATTAACGTTATTAATTCGAGCATAAAAGAATTGCTATGATTGTACTTATTAATTGAAAACCAATTAAATATATTCATAAAATTCATTACTTTTTCTTTTTTTTTTTTCTTAATTTTTTATGTATCAAAATGAAAAGGAAAATATTTTTTACAAATAAATGTTTGAGAATCTAAAAATATCATCTTATTTATGCATGTTATTAAAAATTTATGTCATGTTACTCTTTTTATCTTTGATTCCTATATATATATATATATATATAAAACTAAGAGAGTGTTTGCACAATTTGATGCCAACTCATCAATTTAAGAATTTGAGAATTGATTTTTAATTATATTAAAGTGCAATTAGTGAAAATTTCAATGAACCAATTAATAATAATAAGTTTAATAAAAATAATAATAAATTATTTTAGAGACATACTAATAATTGTATATATTGAATTATAGTTCCTAATTTTATATGTATATCACATAAACACAAAATTAATGATAGTAAAAATTTATTTCAATAAATAGTGATTTAAAATTTGATTTACATATTAATTAAAAATAAAGTTTTATATTAGTGGATAATAAATAAAAAAATATTTTACGTAAATAATAATATAAAAATAAAATAAAATCACGCAAAACTTAAGCTAAAGTCTAGTATAATATAATCCTAAAACAAATATACTTTGCTAAAATTACGCCACCTAAGCAAATTGAAAATTTCAACTGAATTAGAAAGTCAATTAATTGATGCTCATTATTAATCAATTTAATGAGGATGAGAATTTATACAATCGTGAAATAAATTCATTTAAGCATTTGTTTGGTTTTTGTAATTTTTATTTTATATGATTTTAAAAAATAAGTTACTTGTCTTCCTTTCTCATTGATAAGTTTATTTATTTATTTATTTATTTATTTATTTGTGTGTGTGTGTTTTGGTATATGATTCAATATATAAGAGATTGTATTTCTCTCCCAATTTTTTTATGATGACAACATGGAAAAATTAAGATTGACAAGTCTAATTATAATTTCTTGTTCCTAATATTCCAAAATTATACTACAAACCTTTTTTTTTTAATTTCACTTTAATATTATAAATATGAGTGTCCATTAAATTAGAACATTTTTTATAATAATTAATTTTTAATTCAAAAGTAGAACAAAATACTCATGCCACAATTTAAATATATATAATAATTTGCTAATTAAGAAATAACTTGCACCTTTAGTTTCAATAATATATATAATTAGACAAATAAATTAATAAAATAATTATAACATCAAATCACATTTTTCCAATTTAAATAACAATAGATAAATGATGTATAAATTTTATTTTGCAATTATATGAAAAATATAATTAGATAAAATTTGTTGTAGACTTGTATTGTATTGTTATACAAAAATAGGATTAGAATCCTCTCATGCTATGATAAATATGATAAATCATATTCACACAATCTCAACTGTTAGATACAAAATAAATGGTTGAAATTTATTTTTTACACTATAATTGCTTACTCTAAAAAATTTTAAATTTTAATTTTTAAAAAAATTTCAACTATTTATTTTATATTTAATAGTAAAAATTATAATAATATGACTTATCATGTTTATATCAACATAAAAACATCTTAATCCTACAAAATAATGTAATAAAATCAAACCCGTGCAAAGTGCATGGTTGCAGGCTAGGGCTAAACACGGTTTGGTTCAATCTGGGGATTTAAAAATCTCTGAAATTAGATTGAACTTTGAGTATTTTAATTTTTGAGGATCCATAATCAAAACCGAAATAAAAAATCTTCGTATTATATTGTTTCAAAAATTTCGGGACAATACAATTCAGGGATTGAATATTTCGATTTCAGTCCAATCCAATTCAATCCAAAATAGAGATTCGGAGAAAATACATTTAATAATTAATTTTTTATAACTAATAGTATAGTTTTAAGTTTTATTTTTTATGAAATTTGGGTTTAATAAATTAATATATTATATTAATAATTATAATATATGATTAAATGATTATATTAATAAATTAATACATTATGTTAATATATATAATTATAATTCAAAACTATATGTTAATAGTTTTTATGATATAATTATATATACTACTTAAAGTTAACACATAATTTCTTATAATTAATTTCTAACTTTTTATATAAACTATTAATTATCTATTACAATTACTTTCTTATTGATAACCTATCACATAAATATTAATTAATAAAAAAATTTATCAATATTATAATATCAGATACCAATAAAAGTTAATTAATCAAAAACTTTATTAGTATCACATAAATTTTATTAGTACATTATATTTTCTTATTATTACTCATTGATTAATTATAACATATATTAAAAGTTTTTATTCTAAAACATATAAGTAGTGAATTTAAAATTTTTAATTGTAATATGTGATCATATATTAGTATTATTAAAAACTAATACACATTATATTACTAATTTTTCATTGATATAATTTTAATGAATCTAATATTTAAGTAAATTATATAAATATTAAGAGTTATATTCCATTGAGTTAAGGTATATATATTTTTAATTATAGATTTATAATTCATTTAAATTTTATTTGCATATAATCTTAATATAATTTGATAACTGTTATAATGACATATATAATATTATAATTTTTGTGTTATCTATATATTATTCAATTAACATTATTTATATATTATAAATAAAAAACTAAAAAATTTTGGTTATTTCTGTCCAATCCAATTCGGTACGGTTCAATTCAATTCGGTTCAATTCTGAGTCTGGATATATGTTAATCTCCAGAACCGTACTAAAATATTTTTTTCGGTCCAATTCGGTTTGGAAAAAGTCAAAAAGTCAACAGTTCGGTCCAGTTTCAGATATTTTCGATCTAATTATTTGGTTCAATTTGAAATTTTTAATCTCCGTACTCATCCCTACTGCAGGCTAACTTGTAGTCAACTTAAAATTGAAAACATAAAATAATACAATATAAATTAAAAATAAAATTATACTTACTCAATTTTATTCTTGCATACATGATGTATTTATGTATTCATGGTAAATCAAAAAGTTACAACCATGTATTTTTGTTTCAATTATAAAATCATATCCATCTCCTTATAAAACTACCTACTATAGAAAATTATGAGAAAAAACGTTGTTTAGGTATCCTGGACTAGTTTATATATATTTAATCAAATCAAATCACAATTAAAGGAGGACGCATTTCATTAGATTTAACATATAATCATATGATTAATAATTAAATAAGCAACTTATTATGTCAAGTGGCTTAAAAATTAAATAAATGCTATTAAATAATGGAGTTCTAGGAGCTCTAAAGCTAATTATCTAAGTTGAGGGACACATGCAATTAATTTCTGGATTCGAGAGTAATCAAGTGTCTTGGAATTAATTATAACTATTTTAATTTTCTATATAAGTCCTTGTTAATTGAAAAAAAAATGTTTATTTTATGTTATCTTATCTTATACACGTTTATTTGTTCATATACAGACAATACATAAGATTAGTATTACTAATTAAATAAGCAATTGAGGAAAGCAAATGTATTAATTATGTCTTGCCAAAGAGATATTGGCGATCTCACGAATCTTTTATTGTGCTTAGCGATGAAATTTTCAGCCTTTTATTACTATTGAAGAGGCATGAGTAATCAATAATGCAAACAATCTGACTAAAAATGGTTGAGAATGGTACCGAAATCTAGTTTTGCCTGTTCACTTTGATACCCAACTCAATAAAGATCCTAAATCTTGAAATATATATATATATACAAACACGTGCATGCAAATCATATCTTTCAAATACATTAAAATTTTATACATGGAAGAATTTAAAATTTGTAATAATTTAAGTGTAAGAATTTAATTTAATTAATAATAAAATTCATATAGTTGGAATAAAATTTAAAGTGATAAAATTAATGTATTATTTGAAATAATTAAAAAATATATATATAGCAGATTTACCTTTATATAAAATAGCCATGTTTAATTTAAGGGTACAAATATTATTTAATCAATGATTCTTATTTATTCAATAATTCATACATATTTATAAAAATATTAATTAATACGAATATATTTAAAAAAAAAAAAAAAACCCTCTTACGTAACAATTTTGAATGCATTTTTATTAATTGTATACTTGTGTGCAACATATCTTTTACATAAATTTAATTTATTAATTTCTATGATATCTTATTAACAACTTAAAGTATATAATCTTTTAAATTAAAATATATATAATTTTTTTATAACTATTATAATATAATTAAAAAATAAAAATATTTTGGTTGCTATTAATTTAAGTTCGATTTTTATTTTTATTATTATTTACTTTATTCAATCAAAAAAATGATAAATATTACTATAAATTGCCCTGCCAAATTAACAACCTAGTCATGCCAAGTCTGACCGGTCCAGAAAAGCTTTGACTGCCACATTTATCTCTGAATAATTAATAGGAGTAATACATTTAAGATATTAATATTTGATCCATTTGACGGTCTCAAGGAATAAATTAATAAATAAAAGCCATTTCATAATACATATAATCACAAGTCATAAAAAAAATACTAGTATATGACTCAACTTCCAACTCCATCATTGAGAAATTTTTAGATAGATTAACTTTACCACATTATCTGTAGATTAAATTAATTACATATTAATATCTGATATCATTTATTATATATATCATTTGCTTTGATTGGTGTTTAATAATAGGTAGTTAATGATAATAAATAATTTAATAAATATAAATACTACATTTAATAAATAATATTACATATCAACGTGTAATTGGTTTAATTTATATATAATGTGATAGATTAAATTTATTTAAGAATTTCTCTCCAACATTATAAATGTGTATTATAAAATAATTAAATTTTTTTTTATATTGTTAAATGTACTTTCTACGTGTCTTTTTTAATTATTAAAAAAAAGTATTTCCCATCTAAAAATTGAATAATCCACGTAAGTTGCAAAATCATGTCCTTGTTTTATGTTCATAATTAAAAATAAATAGGTAATAAATGTGATAAATAAATAAAGAAAAGTGAATATTAATATTAATAAATTTTAAATTTTGTAATATTGAAATTATTTTCAAAACTAATAGATTTTGAATTTGATTTTAATTCAAAATAAATTTAATTTTTAGATTTACTTTCAGCTCATATTAACTTGATTTTATTGCATTTGTAATATTTAATTTAATTATTAGTTTAATATGTGACACAATTATATTTAATATCTATATTATGTATAACAATTAATATATATCTCTTACTAAAAAATAGGTAATCATTTTCAACAATATATAGAAAAGAGATATTAAGCATATACTGGAACACTATTAAAATATATATATATATATATATATATATATATATATATATATATATATATATATATATATATATATATATATATATATATATATATATATATATATATATATATAATGTAATAAGAATTAAATGTCGTGCATTTATTTTTTTATCAATTTTTTTACAACTACAAATAACAAATACATGTGCATTTAATTAATAATTTACTTTTTTTCTTAGAAATAAATACTATATTTCTATATAATATGATTAAATTAAGGAGTGGAAAATTAACTAATTAATATAATTTTATGGAGAAATTTAATGACTAAAACCTATTAAATATTGGACTGTGATGAAAGGTTGATACGTAATTAATTGAAAATCTAGGGTTACATGTGAGCATGAAAGTCTATTTAAAGAAAGGCAAATTGGCTGACCATTTCACATAAAACGTTTTGATTTCCTTTCCTCAAACCACTGAAAAAATAGTTTCCCTAATTTCCCATTAAGATGGTGATGTTATTGTTTCTTTTTGTAGGAATAAGTCTTGCAAGCAGCTGCCAAGGGAATGTTCCGGAGGTGGCAGCGGGCAAGCCACAGGGCCTCCGCAGACTCCATTGCCTAAGTTGGCGAGTAGCCAACGAAGCTAATAATACCGTTGGATGGGATACAATTCCCCCAGCATGTCAATATTACGTAAGAGAGTATTTATTGGGCGGCCAATATTGGAGGGATTCAGAATTTATTATTAATGAGGCTATTACTTATGTCCGAAACGTCCATTTGCCTAGAGATGGCAGGAACACCTGGGTTTTTGATATCGATGAGACTGTTCTTTCTAATATTGGTTTTTTTATTCATAATGGGTATGTAATTAATAACGTATATTTATTTATAAATATATATAATCATTATAATTTTTTTTTAAGTGAAATGACTGTGATAATATATTGTCTTTTTTATTATTATTTTGATATGTAGTATGTATATATATTTATGATATTGTGTTATTAAAATTTCAGATTAGCCGTAAAGGCTCAACCGGCTGCACCGGCATTGCCAGAGTCTAAGAGGCTTTACAAAGAATTGTTATCTCTTGGGATTAAGATTGTTTTCTTGACTGGAAGAGGTGTGAATAATACCGATGCTACAATTGCTAATTTGGTAGCAGAAGGATTCGACACTTGGGAGAAGCTAATACTAAGGTAAGTGATTGCATTTTTAAAATTTACCTTACATTTATTACAATTGGAAGTATTTATTTAAATTCTAAACTAGTAATTTTTTTTTTTTTAAAGAAATATGAGTTTTATTTTTTAAAATGGATTTTTTATTGTTTGAAAATTTTTTTATTGCAGGAGTGATGAGTTTGAAAGCAGTACAGCACTTGAATATAAATCAACAGTTAGGACAAGACTTGAAAAGGAAAGATATAGAATTATTGGTAATATTGGTGATCAATGGAGTGATATATCAGGGCCTAGTCCAGGGAGACGAATGTTCAAGCTACCTAATCCAATCTACTATTTACCGTAGTCTACTTAATTAATTAGGGAATAATAAGTGAGCATTGATTAGCAACTTATCATTTATCGAGAGGCTTACAAAATAATATATGAGGCAATTAATTAATGGTATCAAGAGAAATATATATTTCTTTTATTTTTATCTTATCTTTTATATATATATATATATATAGATATAGATATATATATAATCTCATATCAAATAATGACACAATATATAAATAGAAAAATGATAAATTTAACAAAAGCCAATTAATTTGTCTAACTGAATTCTAGCACTAATCCATTTATAAACCCACATATATAACAACATCTATTAATATTGGATCAGGGACCAAACCCTAATACGTTTTCTTAAATAACATTTTAACTTCATAATCAATCAAATCTCTAAATTCTAAACTTTCCAAATATTAACATTAATATATTAAAATTATAAAACAATCCTAAAATTTAATTATTTTCCACATAAATCTCCAAACACTCTAAATAAATCCTCATGTGAAAAATACTAAATTGTCCTTGATAGGAAAATTATAAAAAGAAAATCTTGAAACGTGCTATAAATCATACTCAATATAATATCCAAAATACCTCTACAGACATATTTATACTTTAAATTGTCATCTCTAATTTATAATTTGAACTTGACCATATATACATATACATGTAAAATTATCAAAATATCCCAAACAGAAAAAATCTAGGGTTTCACAATTGAGCAACTAATAATAGTAATGGTATCAAGGATCTATCTATGAAGTTAATTTTCTGGATATGAGAGTAATCAAGTGTCTTGGAAATTAATATATTGTTTAAATGTTTAATATGTACTCAATACCCATTAGTCCACCTTAATAAAAATATATTTATTTCATCTTATTTTATCTTTTATATATATATATATAGACTAATTGAGAGAGGAATTGCAAATGTATTATTTCTTGTTAGTATAAATTATTAATTTAAATTTTTTTATGGAGTGCATTCCTAATGATATCAGAATTTTTATAATCGAAAGATCTATATGTCAAGTTCTTTTATTAATTAAAATATTGTTTCCCTCAAAAAAAAAAAAAAAACGTAATTTTTGATAATATTGGTGATCAATGTGTTCTGATATATCAGGATCTAGCTAGTGTAGGCAGACGAGTGTCCAACCTACCAAATCGAATGTACTATTTACCTGATACTAGTTTATTTAATCAAAAACAAAATGAGAGTGAGAGTGTACTATATATTATAATGTTCAATATAAATCCTTCTGATAAAAATATATTTATTTGATGTTATTATCTTATCTTATACTACATGTTTATTTAGTCATATAAATACAGACAATACACACCTGTCATAATAAACTCAAATACATCAATATTAATTTTACTAATTAAATAAGCAAGGAATTGCAAATAGATATGTTATTTCTTGCAAATGATATATTGGCGATCACGAATCTTTATTGTGCTTTGCAATTGTGTTTCAAATTATTAGGTTAGTGAGTAATATCCTCTAACATTTAGGTATTGTTTGGTAAACCATAATAATTTGTAATGTAATATAATTAAATGTACTTCTAATGTAAATTTATATTAAAAATGTAGTTAATTATTTTATATTATATTCCATTACCCTCTACTAAATGCAATCTTACTGATTTATAAAATTATAATTGATATTACATGTTGCAACTATTACTATTGAAGAGGCATGAATGATCAATAATACAAACTTGATAAGTGCGGGCCGTAATTAATAAAGAAATTTGTGGGCTAAATGAGATAAATTTTTGAGAAATTAAATTTTTTTAAATTCAAATTCGACTGGTAAATAAGTTTTAGCTGAAGTTTAGTTTAGTACACTCACTTTGATTCCCAAGTCAATAAAAGATTTTAAATCTTGAAATAAATTGGTAGTTCTTTAATTGTTTAATGGTGAATATATCTCTCTTTATATATATCATCTAATTTTTAGATACATGCAAATCACAACTTCAAAATACATTCATATTTAATTTTGGACAAAAATTTTTGAATAATTCAAAATTTGACCTAAACTTTTTAGACTCTATTAAACAGATCAATAGATCAACATAAATCAATAGGATTTATTTGCAAATTTTAAAATTGAATGGATTAAATTGTTTAACAATTTGGAGGCAAAATTTTTAACATCAATGGCACTAATTTTTAGTTACTAAAGTGCCAAAAGAGGGGAGAAATATTTTTTACACACCCTTGAATTGAATTGAAAGTGGGCCATATAAATAATACATTTTTAAAATTTTCATTAAAACAAACAAATATTTTATATTTTAAATTAAAAAACATAAAATTAAACATCCAAAACAACTTCAGATCTAAAATGATCTTACATGTAAAATCAAACGCAAGACGAATTAAGAACACGTTCTATCAAATAACATAAATTCTTGTATTTTCTCTATCTAAAACGGATGTCAAACCCAATTTCATGATCTCTCAAAAAACCAAATTCTTATATAGGTTTCACTATTCTCTTTTTATTTCTACTCTTTTCCCTCTCCAATCCCAATCCCAGGTTCACAGCACAAATCAATATGAGCTCCTTAACGTGCCCAAGATTGCACCTTTTTTTTTCTGATCCTTAGCCATGAATATATATATATATAGAGAGAGAGAGAGTACAATTTTTTTTTTGGTTCGTTTTGCAGAAACTCAATCACCACATGACAATGGTAGACTCCAAAGATCGTTAGCTGATCTTATATTGGCTCCCAATTAACCTAAACGACAAATTAACAGCGGCTAGTTTGCGATAGATTTGGCTTTGGATTTTCATTTTCTAGTTTTAAGAATTTTGGGCTTTAGATTGATTTTGAATTTATGTGAAAAAAATTTCAAAAAAATAATTTTTCCTAAATTTTCTGTTCATCCAAACAGATTAAAAAGTGAAATTTGGTGTTGCTGGGTTGCTATTTTTCTTAAGAGAAATTGTTAACTTTTTTTTTTTTTGATTTTGTATAAAATTAAATATTTTTATTTTAAATAAAAATTAAAAAAATGCATCTTATTTTCATTAAAATTATAAATATATTTTGTTCCTCTCTTACCTGAACATCAAACTATTTTTTTAACTTCTTGACTTAAAAATGTTTATTTTTTTAAATAATAAACTTACAAAACAACCATAAAAATAGGTGTGATAAATAAAGTAAAATAAAATAGTTAAGAAGAGTGATGATAATAGAGGTGGTGTAATATTGATTCAATATTATATCTAAGATAAATAAGAATTTAATTTTATAGATTTTATGCTAAGATTTGAATCTAAGATTATTATTATTATTATTATTTTGCAAATTTTGATTCCAATTGAAACTTGAACTCGAGACTATTTAATTTTGAAAATGACTATGTACCATTGAATTAAGTTTCATTAGTTTTGAATCTAAGATGAATATTTAAATTTTAAAATGTAAATCATTGAGTTTAAAATATATATCCACAAATTTATCTATAGTTTTATATATCATATAATATGATTTTCAATATTTAAAAGTATATATTTTTTTTAGTAAATAATAATAATAGGACAAAAAAAGCATAAAGGGATTAGTTGAATAAATTGATTAATTTGATAATATGTAATTATAAAATTTCAATCAATAAATATAATTTATTGAAATACACTTTAAATTTAAAAAAAAAAAAAAACAATGTATGAGTTCAATTAAATTTGATATTATACAATATACATCAATGGTTACTATTGCATTCAATTATACCGAATATATATGTTAGTGCACAACTTATCATGATTTATTTAATATTCTTGATATTTAAGATGATAAATTTAATAGATTGATTAGTTTGATATTTATAATTTTAATATCATCAATATAATTTTGACTGAAGAGAATCCTTTCTTATTTAATAATTTTTAAAAATTTATTTATATATAATAAAATGTTTTAAAGGTTGATTTCAATAATTTATAAAATCATTGGATGATCATTATATTGATTAATCCATAACTTGTGTGGTATTGTCAGATGAGTAGAAAATTTCAAAATGATTAACTGTGCACCAAAAAGATACTTATATATTGATGTAAATAAATATTTATATAGTCTTATTTGTTTTAATTTTAGACATTTTACTAAAAAAATTAAATATTTTACATAGAATTAATATTACATTTTAAATTTATTTTTTAAATAACTCATAATTAAAATATATATATATATATATATATATATAAGTAAACATGTTTTGGCATATTGAATCACTATTAAGCTATATTGTTAATTAGATTTAGAATAGGCACAAGTTAGTTTTACTGGTATCGTTGACCCATTCCAATCTATATGCATGCCTATATAATTTATTATATATAAATAATGAAATTTTAATTTTAATTACAGAGAGATAATAAAAAATTAAAAAAATTTCCAATTCCAATGGAAAAGGAAAAATTAACAATAGAATTATGTCAAATATTATTAATTATTAAAAGATCTCTCTTAATCTATATCAACTCACCTGTCAATTATTATTTTTTTGGTTTGACATAATAAAAAGAGAAATAAATTCATCTGTTGTTGAAATCACCATAATATCTCAATTTGGCAATACTGCTTATGCACTACCTGAGGTGAATTTTTTGGTTGTTTTAAATTTTCTCATTTGATTTTTTTTATTTTAGTTGAACAATCTAATAATCTATGAATTATTAAAATCTTTTTTAAAGTTACACGTGATAAGTGGGATTTTAATATTCTTATGACTTTTACATATATAATTTTTTTTTATTTTCAATTATATTTCATATTATCTGTATTTTAGACATTTCTTTTATTTCACGTCCTCTGAATAATTTGTATCTTTGTGATTGCGCAAGGTTTTATTTTACGAGTGTTTGGGCCAACAATGTGGCTACTCTGTTTGGGCTTTAATCCTTCCACAAAAGTTTCAGAAAGCCCCTTTTTCTTTTATTTTCAGAAATTCCTTTTACATAATATTATTATTTTCTAACCACAAATCTTTATATTTTTTTTGCCAAATACCATAAATTTGTTATATATAATTATATAGTATTTTTCCCTTAATAATTTATTTGGAAAGGTATATTTATCGTGAATCAAAATTTATGTATAAATTTGTTTCATAAGAGATGAAATGATACAATGAATGAATTTATCTTGTTTAATGATAAAAGATTAATATTTTAAATATATTTCATTATTTTAAATAGTCTAAAAATTAAAGAAATTTTATTAATTTCTTTAGAAACTGGGATTTGGTGCCTAAACAATGTCCTTTTGACATTGATGACGCTGTTCCTCCACCCTCCCTTTCCAGCCTGGTAAGGTAATGGATTTGGATAAGATTTTAATCTCCTCTTCTTCTAATATTTTGCATAATGTTTTAATTTTTACTAATATTCTTAGAATTAAATTTTGCCTAAAACTCTATTTTACCAAATTTTTTTTTTTTTTTTTGAAAATGTTGAATTTTGATAAGCAAACATTAGTTGGAGCTGAAAATTCTCACTGTGAGTAGCGGATCTAGCCTCATAGATTTAGAGGTGATATTATTTCTTTCTTTATTTTTTTTTTTGAACTTTCAAAGGATGAAAGTTATCTTTTAAAAAAAATTTAAATAACTTTTCAATGTATATTAAAAAAATTTCAATACTAGGAGCGATTGTCGCCTCACTTCCTTAAGGATCCACAACTGCTTACAATTAAAAAAATTTCTCTACATTGACGTTAAAAAAGCTAAATAAAAGATAAAGGTAACAATTTATTCAGATTTAATATATTTGTCATCTCATTGAATAAAATTTCTGAAAAAGAAAATAAAATGTGTTATAAAATGGAGAAAAAGGTGGTTATTAATCTTTATGGGGACTAATATTACATTATTGGATGTTTTATCTCTGGTCCAATGTGTTTAGCGACACAAGATATATATAAAGAATAAGAAGCCGAAGGCACAGCACCAAAGGTCTCTGAAATGTCTAAATTGTACTGCAAATTAGTGTCTCTAGGATTTAAGATATAGTATTCATTACAGGCAGATCTAAGAGTATAAGAGCAGCTACAGAGCAAAATATGAAGAAGGAGGGTTTCCACAATTGGGAGAAGCTCTTACTCAAGTAATTAATTAATAGGTATCAAATTAATTTGCTTTCTTTTTTTCTTTTGTTAATTAGGAGCTCTAATTGGAAATTTGATTTCACAATTTTATAATCTTTACATTCTACTAAGTATTACTTAATCAAATCTCATTCGTTAGTTAACTCAATTTTTTCTTTGTTAATTTTTCAATTCTAAAAATGACTTTGACACTGTTGAGTCAAATTTTATTTGATTATTATTAATTAACTTAATATGGTAATACATTTAATTAATCTTGCTTCATGGGATTTTTCTTTTTACTAATAATGTACTAATTAATTATTGGTGGGTAGGACTCCAGCTGACAGCGGATTAACACAACAAGTGTACAAATCTAGAAGAAGAAAAGGGCTTGTAGCTGCAGGATGCAGAATTCTTGGAAACATCGGAGACCAGAGGAGTGATTTGCTTGGGGATAATCCTGGAAGCCGCACATTTAAGCTGCCAAATCCAATGTATTACACTTCTTAATTAATTCTGAATTTTAATAAATCGATTTCCTTAACGAAGTTCCTTTGAACTTTTACGAAATTTAACCATGTTGCTTATAGAAACATATATGCACCCATCGTCATAGGTAAAAATTTTCAGAAAATTTGTGTGTTATTTAAATTAATAAGCATGTACATTATATTAAATAAATTCAGTCTCCAACATGCTCCCTTTTCAACTATTTTCATTTAGAAAAGTCTTTAATTTATAGTAATATACAAATTATATTATGATTAATAAGTTTAATAATTAATTATCATCTCCAATTATAGGTTAAACTTTCTAATTTCATTTGAATTTAACTGATTTGTCAATTATTCCTATTTATCGATATGTAAATCTGCAGGCTTTCTTATTTAATTGAATTCAATAGATTTTATATTTTTTGGGCCCAAGCAATTGAATTCAATAGATGGTTTTAGTTTTGAGATTTTCTAATGCTTACGTAATTCCAATCCTTAAATTCAAAATAAACAACTGTTATTGTGTACTAAAGAAAATTTGACCATGTGGTAATAGAATATTAGAATTATAAAGAATTATCTTTAATTAAAACTACAAGGAGATATGAATTTACTTATTTATTTTTTGAAATAATATGTGAACTTAAATTTAAATCAAAGTTCAAGGAACAAAAAGAAATTGAGAAAAAGGTGTTTCTGTATCTATTAACAGTGAAAGATACACTCTCTTTATATACAATTTAGATCCTATTTTAATGCCTATAATTCAATTATTGAAATGGTAACGACAACTGCAATTAATATATAATATTTGCTTTTCTATTTTATTTGATTGTCTTCAACATCCAACTTGATTTCTGAGTAGTGCCTCAAACTGTAATGCACTGAATGCTTTAGCGAATAACTCTGCAACATGGTGGGTGGTCTCCACATTTCCTTATGATCATGCCTTCTTGAGTCTTTTCACGAACTAAGTCGATTTCAGTGTATTTTGTTCATCTATGGAAGACCATATTTAAGGCAATATGTAATGCCACTTGCTTATCACAAAACAACATGACTAATTGAGGATTTTTTATTCCCAATTTCTTTGAGATATTCATCAACTACGTAATCTTATAACATAAAATTTGTATTAAAAAAATATGAAAATTTGTATCAACACAATTACAAAGTTTTAATAAAACTTATTAGATCATAGATTAAATGTTTTATTTGGAAAGTCTATTTTATTCTTATAGTAAAACAAACCATATTAATAGCTGTGCAGGGTCAGCCTTATTTAAAATGAGACCTTAAGCGAATATAAAATGAAAATCTATTATTTTTATTTTTAAAAAATAATTTTTATATATTATAAAAAGATAAAATTAAAAAATATAGTTAAATCAAAATAATAATTAAAAAATAACCTAAAACAACAAACCAATTTTACACATCAAATACTCTCATTCCCAAATTATCTATAAAAATCTCAAATTACATTAAAATAAGAAATACCCAGATAAATTTGAGTAATTATATTTAAGTAGAAATAATAAAAAATGTCTTGTCAAATATTAGATATTCAAAATAATGAAAATGCTTAAATTTATATAAGACTAAGGGTATATTTGGGAAATAGGTGGAAAATAAGAAATGAAGGAAAATGTCTTAAAATTTATGAATTTTAATTTTTTTAATATTTTGGCACAAATTTTAAGACATTTTTCACCTATTTTTCTCCAAAAATGGAAGGAAGATGAGTGAAAAATGCCTTAATTTTTGTGCTGAAGGAAAATGGGTGGAAAATATCTTATTTTTGTGTCAAAATATTAAAAAATTAAGTTCACAAATTTCAAGACATTTTTCTCCCTTATTTTCTTTCTTTTTATTTTCCACTTATTTCTCAAACATCAGCGAAAGGTTTATTTGAGTAATTACATTTAAGTAGAAGTAATAAAAAATGTCTTGTCAAATATTAGATATTCAAAATAATAAAAATATTTAAATATATATAAGACTAAGGGTATGTTTGGGAAATAGGTGGAAAATAAAGAAAGAAGGAAAATGTATTAAAATTTATGATTTTTAATTTTTTAATATTTTGGCATAAATTTCAATGCATTTTTCATCTATTTTTCTCCCCAAATATAAGGAAAATGAGTGAAAAATGTCTTAATTTTTGTGCCGAAAGAAAATGGGTGGAAAATATCTTAATTTTTGTGTCAAAATATTAAAAAAAAATTAAATTCACAAATTTCAAGACATTTTCCTCTCTTATTTTCTTTTTTATCATTTTCCACTTATTTCTCAAACACTACCTGAGAGTCTATTTAAGAAATTGGTGGAAAATAAAGGAGAAAAAAAATATCTTAAAATTTGTTAATCTTAATTTTTTTAATATTTTGACACAAATTTCAAGATATTTTTCTCTATTTTTTTCTCTCAAAATGAGAGAAAAATTAGTGAAAAATGTCTTATTTTTGTGTCAAAATATTAAAAAAATTAAAATTTATAAATTTTAAAGTATTATTCCCTCTTATTTTCTTGCTTTTTATTTTCTACTTATTTTTTAAACACTACCTAAAAATAAATAAATAATTAAAATGTTAAAATATTTTAAAATCATCAGGCTCCGGTAGATATGACCCATGAGTAGAAATCTAAAATTAATCAATTCAATTTTTTTTGGTAGGACCACCTGGTTTAAAGTCATCTTCGTAAAAACATGTTTTAAAGGTGAATATATAATAATATTTGAACAGTGAGAGATTTTTTTACGGTACTGATGAGAATTGATTGAGTGGCTACAATTGATCAAAAATTTCTCCGTTGCGTCTTTTTCATCAAATCAAAGCAAAATAACAAAATTTCATTTTCTTTGATTACTAGAAGTAGCTTTTGAAATCAACAACAAAAGAAAAAAAAAATTATTTTCTTGCAAATTAGGTTATGCTATGCTGGTTCATGAAAAAATTGTGCAACTCATTTTCATCTATTAATTTAATAAAGAATCATATTTGCTTAATTAATTAAACATTCAAAGAAGAAAGAAACAGAACCCTAAATGCATATGTTTTTTTTTCCCACCTCAAAATAAATATTCATAGAATTATTCAGCAAGTGGAATTATGAATTATGATTCAATATTATCTATTTTTCTTTTTTTAAAATGAATAAAAATTTATTTGTCCTTCTTTTTATTAATTAAGATTTGGTTTTTACTATTATAGCATTTACAAGGTAGTTTTTCAATAAGAGAGAACTTACTCTCTATTAATATATAAACTGATTTGAAAACATGACTAATAGTCAGAATAAAAAAAAATTAGAAAAAAATTAAAATAGATTTTTTAGATCGTTATGGAAGAAGAGAGTCAAATTTGAATTTATTGTGCAAATTATATATGCATTTATAGCTAAATTATGCCTAAATGTGCAAATAGAGCACACTTTGCATACTCAAATTTAAATTTTTTTTTTGAATAAAAATAGGAATTATTTATTGGTGAATATCTAGGGAAAAAAAAAAGCATCTCTGAATGGCACATTTGAGTAAAAAGATACATATATCTTTTTTTTATTTATTCTTTTATCATTAAATTGCCATATATATCCGTGTAGGTAAAATTTAGCCTTTTTTTTTTTTTTTTTATCAAGATTTAAGACAACCTACTTATATTTTATTCCCACATCAATGTCATTTGCAAAATAAATTAGTATAAAGT
Source organism: Reutealis trisperma (assembly GCA_947687605.1). Lineage (NCBI taxonomy): Eukaryota > Viridiplantae > Streptophyta > Magnoliopsida > Malpighiales > Euphorbiaceae > Reutealis > Reutealis trisperma. Next base: position 2,323,591 of record CANTUT010000010.1, read on the forward strand.
AGAAAATAAATTGTCATCTTTTTTGTTTGCTCCAATAATTGAAATATATATTAAGGAGCCATACTTAATAATTTTAAATTTTAAAGGAAAAACACTGGCGATGACCACAACATGGACAATGTCACAAATAATATAAACGTGTGTATTATAATAATATATGTATTACAAAAAATTAAGACCCCACTCTACAATTAAATTTTTATTAAAAAATAAAAAATCCCAAAATTGGATAGATATTAATTAATTACTACAAAAATAAAAATTATTGCCTGCACTAAATGCATAGATTTATTTTATATACTAAATTAATAAGTGATAACATATTTTAACTAATATAAATCATTTTAAATTTTATAGAAATTTTAAAGGTGATTGGTTAATTTATTGAATTCTTTCTACGACTGTCTAATTAATATATGGATGGATGTTGCATAGCAACGTAAGAAATTAATTTGGATAATCTATTACTTATTTTATGTTTATATAAATTTATAAATTTTAATGACATGTTGTGGACTTAATGTATAAATATCCCCTGACCAATATCTTCTGAAATGAAAAAGAAAACTAAAAAAAAAAATATTATTTATCTATTTTGAAATTATTATGATTATAATGTATATAATTAAATTTAAAAAAAAAAAAAAGAATTACGTCTGACCAATATTTTCTGAAATGAAAAAGAAAACTAAAAAAAAATTATTTTAAAAGGTGCATTTATCCTAAATCAAAATTCTTGCATGAACTTATGGTTTGATGAGATTGAGAGATGGACTGAATTTATATAAGCATCTCACTTGTTTAATAAAAATAATATATACAGAACTTGATATGCTAATTATTTATAAAATATTAATTAGTAAATTAGATTTTATTATTTTAAATAAGATAAAAATTAAAGATTTAATTAGTCAGGCTGCCTTACCATTTTTTTTTTTACTGTTCTTTCATAAATCACCCTAAAATGGGAATTACAATAAAAAAAATCCCAAAATTTAGAATTATAATTTTTAAAAGCATTAAATGGAAAAAATGCCCATGACTTTTTCCTTTTGTAATTCATAAACAAATTACTTTTAAATTCAAAGACACGTTTTGCTTTCTTCCTCAAATTCACTAATTAAGTAAACGTGGTTCAATAATTAGTGCATGCAGAGCCAACTTCAATACATAACATGCTTTAGCTTTATGTCATTGTATGGATTTTTTATTTAAAAGAAAATTATCCATAACTTTTGTTAAAAGAACAATTTGACATTTCTTTTGAATGTCTATAATATGAAAAATTATATGCATGTAGATCTATAACTTGCAAATTTTGGTTTGACTCATAAATCAAATTTAAATCCATTTCAATAAATTTAATACGTTAATTTCTTAACATTTATATAAAATTCAAAATGATTCAAATTTATTGAAAAGTCATATCTGAACATAAATTGTTTGGTCTAAATCTAAATGCAATTCATTTAATTCAAAATAGAAAAAAAAATGATTTTTTTTTTAAATTTTTAAAAATAATAAATTAATAACAATAATGCATCTAAAAAAATATTCATTTAAATTTGATATGAAATTTCTACTTATTCCAAATTCACTCGTGCGCCCAAGTCATTTGCCACATCTCATTCTTTTTTTTTTTTTTTTTAGTATGCTTGACTTTGAACATCTTCAAATTTAAAAATTTTTCAGGTTTGGTGATGTTTCAATACCATTAAACGAAAACCCTTTTTTTTTTTTTTGTCAAGAGATATTATTTTGCAATGCAAATATTAATTATATGAACGGTACAGCTACAAATAAATTTCATATCTGCTATCCTCGCCCCGATCTATTATCATTGATGAAGTTTTCCTAACTTCAAGATCATGGCATTCACGAAGAAATTTTTTGGGTCTCTGTCAAAAATACACTGCCGCTAGAGTTATACAGCAGCGGCGTGCTTTTGTTAGTGCTCAAATATACAAGGTTTCAAAAGATTTACCAACCGCATATATCCGATCCGAGGCTTTCTTAATCCCTTCCTCAACAATGGCAACGGTGATGAAAAATAAGCTGACCATATGAAGGGAGTAGGAGAGCCAATGATACATGCGTCTTTTACCATGTCTCTCTAGTATTAGGGCTTTCTGTATCATAGTTTGTGAATTTGTAGATGTTGTTATTTTGGCTTAAGTCCAAAGTTAAAATCCCTATTAAGGGTAACTTGTTTATGGACCCTAAGCGCCTTTTTGGTATAGGATGCTAGCTTATCCCCATGGCGCTGTTATGCGCTTGTATGTTTTGAACTCGTTGTCCTTTTATTAATACTCATAATTTCTTCTTTGACAAAAAAAAAAAAGCACAAATTATTCACATATATGAGTATCAAACATAAAATCTCTTAAGTCTTAGGCCAATACTTCACCTTTCCAACTGTCCTCTTCCAAACATCTTTTGCTTTCTACATTGTGGACCAAAATCATTTTTTCTTTATTTTATATATTTTACGCTTTCTATGTATATGGGAACGAAATTTCATGGGTATTGGCACCGACAGAGTCACATTTTGGCACTGGCAAAGGGAGGTATTAGGCCCCTCAAATTTTTAATTTTTTCTGTCTAGTGCGTAGCTAAAAGATAAAGGAAGAGAAAAAACAAGTATTAGACCCCTAAAATTTTAAGACAAGCATTGGACTCCCTAAAACGTTAAGGAGCATATTAGACCCCTTAAAATTTTAAGGGGGGCAAAGTACCCCTAAAATTTTAACCATTTTAACACACAAAAAAAAAAAAAAAAAAAAAAAAGGAGATAATTCGAGTATTTTAACACACATTATAAGTATTCAACGTTAAAAGAGTGAAATGCTGCTTTATTAGACTCTCAAACTTAATTTAGTTTCAAAATTTGACTATTTAATTCGCTTGACTCTTGTTAAAATTAATGCTAAATTTTCGGTAAACTAGTGAACAAATGAATTTTTTTTTAATTAATTGATAAGTATAAAATTAGACTCCATAAATTGAATTCTTGGCTCCATCATTGAGTGCTGAGGTGCATTGATTTTGGCTTTTGGCTCATGCGCTTTATAATTTTATTTTTAAATATAATTTCACTTTTTTCACCAATCAATGAATGGTTCATGATCTTCCCTGGGAAAAAAAGTAACCAAATACATATACATATATATAAAGTACAATTTTTAATTATTTTTCATCAACCCTTTAATTGTTTTGTATTCCATTAAATTTAAAAGCGAATCAAATCACGTCAATAGTGTTTTGGCAATCTTATACCGAAAATTGTATTAAAAGTTTAAATATGATTTTAATATATATATATATTATAGGCCCTATCCAAATTCTAGGTTAACAATGCGAGTTTGATAATTTTTTAGATAAATTTAATTTTTTAAAAAAAAAGTCATATTTCTAATACGATAATATATTTTATATGAAGCCTTATTAAATTTAAAATATGAATATTCAATGAAATTATTTTAAAAATCAACGTGAGAATTCAATTCTCACAAGTACCAAATCTCTTTTCTAATATTTAATGGAAAAAAAAATAACTTGTATTAGATATCATTCGCCAAATTGACAATATTAAGTCATCAAATTGGCTCTTACAAAGATATTCCCAAGTAAATTCTCTTAGAAAAATATTTTTGATAAATAAATATTTTTATTTTCTAACCACAAATCTTTTTTTCAACCATAAATTTGTTATATATATTGTTTTTTCCATTAACAATTAATTTAGACGGTACATTGTCGTGAATCATAATTTATATCTAAATTTGGTTTCACGAAAGATGAATGATAGTCAGATGAATTTATATATGCATATCACGTCTTTAATTATAATAATAATTAATAGGAGAAAGTAAAAAACAAAATTGTAGTTGTAGTCGTTTTTAATTTGGAATTCATGAATTTTTTTTTTATAAAATGAAATTTAAGATCTTCATTATTAACATTTTAAGATCTACAATATTAATGTCATTAAAAGATGCTGATATAACACCTATGTAATATCATAGATTATTAATATGGCACTCATGTGGGTGCCATGTTAGCAACCTCTAATAATATTAAGATTATAGATCTAAAATATTAATGGTAAAAACATCATATTTCATTTTGTCAAAAAAAAATTTCACATGTCACAAAGTGAAAATGGATGCAACTATTTGGCACTTTTTATATACTTTCTCCTTATTAATAATGTATACAAAAGTTGACACTAATTAATAAAAGATTAATATTTAAAATATAAAATCATCATAATTTTATTGAGTGACGTGTGGTATCATTGTATTATATGTGTTAAGTTATAATTGTCAATATATATATATATATATATATATATATATATATATATATATATATATATATTTCATTATTTTAAATAGGCTAAAAATTAAAGAAATTTTATTAATTTCTATATAATCACAAGTCTTTTTTCTAATCATGAATTTGTGATATATAACAAAAAATTATTTTTGCTACAATTTAGAAATGTTTTATAATCGGTAAATTGAAATTTAAATCATTGAATTGAATAAATTAATTAGTGAATAGAAAATCTTGAAAGCAATATTCGATTTCTAGCGATGGATTATTCATGGGTTAACTTGTTCATCATCTCTAGTACCCTACAAGACTATAGATAGGGCGAAAAAATGATTGTTGATGTTGTGTAACCCAATTCAAGTGATAATAATCAAATTTGCTAATTGCCATATATATATATATAAGTCAACTCTTTAGATCCTTTAATCTAAGGTTCAATGTGACAATTGGATTGGTTCAATGTGTGTATATGTATATATATATCCACCACGTAATTTGCTTCCATTTTCAACTCTATCTTGCTCTGTTACTTTTAGGGAAAGAAAAAAAATCTTCTTGTTATGGCCGGTATTGGATTGAATTTTGTAAAAATCACTTTTTAGCAAAAAAAAAAAAAAAAAAGTTTTATTTTTTTCAAAATTACTTTTAAATAAAAGTTAAGTAAATTAATACATTTTCAGAAATAGATTTAAAAAATAATTTATAAAAAATAATAAAAATTACTCAATTAAATAAAAAATATTTTCTTAACATTTAACAGCAGTTATAAATGCATTTTCTACAGTGTTAGCTAAAAATCTAATCTTTATTTTTCTGTCGGCAACGTTATTGGAGCTCTTTGTGGCCTAATGGAACATCAATAGCAGTATCCCATCTCACGAGTCATGATGGGTTTTATGGCCACAACATAGTATGGGTATAAATGCAAACTGATATATATATTTTTTCATAATACATTACTGAACAATCAAGTACATTGAATCCAATTTGCTAAAATTATTGTTAGCCTTTGCTAAAAATAATATTTTTTTTTCTTCTGTCAGAGTCGTAGGACGATATAGTATTTAATTTAAAATACTTACATTTTCGGATTTTGTTTCACGTCTTATTCTTGCATTCCTTTTTCATTAATAAAATTTTTAATTTTCTACCCATAAAAAAAAAAAAGGTTTTACCATTTTTTATTATATATATACCTGAAATATTGCATAATTATTTTACATGTTTTTTTTTCCCAACAACGAGCAAAACAAAGGAAAATGTCAAAAAGAAAAATCAATAATATTAATAAATTAATTACAATGGCATTTCTAAATTGATACTAGCCGCATTCCATCACTAAATCTTTGAATTTATAATAAAATTTCTGGTCCACCATTAACCTGCCCAAGACATGTGAGTAATGTGAACCCAAATATAAGGTTACAAAATATATATTTTTTATGGTTAGTTTGTTTTTAAATAAAATAATCTATTTTATTTGTAAAAAAGCTTTTTACAAAAAATAATAATTTTTTTCATAAATTAAATTATTTTTCATAATTTTTTTAGTTATAAAAAAATTTTAATTTTATGAAAAAGAAAAATAATTTCCTAATTATAAAAAATGACTTTCTTATAAAAAATCATAATTTTCTTTTTTTTTTATAAATTAGACTATTTTTTTATAAAGTTTATAGATATATAAATTTAAAATACTACCTTAATCATTCTATCATTTTTTATTTTTAATTAGTAAAATGTAATAATAAATTAATTTAATTATAATAATTTAAATATTTTAATTATATTTATTATTTATAACTATCCTGTTAACCGTAAAAAATAAAATTTTATGCTTTATTTTAAAACAAAGTAATATAAAAATATTTGCATATACAATGCATTTTATAAGAAGATTGTGATTTTTTTAAAAAGAATAACATTTTTTCGTAATTATAAAATTATTTTTCTCATAAAATTATTGTCTTGTATAAAATAAATCATATTATAAAATAAATTATATTTTCGTAAAATTAAAATTTTTTTCGCAATTAAATAAAATTATAAAAAAATAGTTTAATTTATAAAAAATATTTTTTTTTCACAACAAAATAGATTATTTTTGTTTAATCACATAAGTCACCCGTATATAACAAGAGCGAGCTCTATTTAAACAATGCAAAATTTGCCACTTAACCATTGCTCTCCTTCTCCAAATTATAACATCATGGCATTACTGCTGCAAAAAATATTATCATCATTATTCCTTGCAACAATTATAGCGACTTCCCATTGCTCAGAACTCAGCATCCCTCACCAAATCCACCTTCTTCGGCCACAATCTGGGGGGGCCGGCGGCCATGTTCCTGGCATAACTTGCCTCAGTTGGCGACTAGGTGTTGAAACTAATAATATTATTGGGTGGAAAACAGTTCCTGAAGAATGTGAAGGGTATGTAGGGAACTATATGTTAGGCCAGCAATATAGGCAAGACTCTAAAGCTGTCACCAGTGAAGCTAGTCTCTATGCTAAAAGCCTCAAACTCGCCGGAGACGGCAAGGATATATGGGTTTTTGACATAGATGAGACTACACTCTCAAATTTACCTTACTATGCCGATCATGGATTTGGGTACGCATTTGTTTATTTATTTATAATTAGTTAATTAGATTTTGGCCGAATTAAAATTTTATTAGATTAACTTAATATTTTTTTAAGGTGTTGGATTGAGGAAATGCCATTAATTAAGAAAATATGCATAATCTAAGGAGTATGCTAAATCACTTCGTTTAATACCAATTCTTTTTATGGATTGTTTAAAATCTATGAATTGCATAACCCTCATAAATCGAAGATTTAAAATCCCACATAATATGAGTTTTCAACATTTCCAAGATTTTTGCATATATAATTTTTTTTTTATTTTCAAAACTATCCTTATAAATATATGGATTTAAACATTCCTTATATTTCACATTTTTTGCATTTTAAATATTTCTTTTATTCCACACTTTCTTAATCTAAACATGCTTAAAAAAAGAAATACATGATTAGAAATCATACGCACTCTTTTATAAAACTATAATAACTTTATAAATATATTAATATATACAATTCACACACACTCTTTTCACAAATAATGTAAAATTCGAAGGACCAAACTCCATCCTGATAGTAGACAACAAATGTTATACATTTCTTTCATAATCAATCACACAATTTAGACTATTATATTATATGATATAAATGTATAAGTTAGAAATTTTTTTAGTCAATGGAGTGTATCTATAAATCATATACATGGGCTAAATTACACCCGTTGTTCCTGAACTTAGGGTATAATTTTATCGTTGTCCTTAAACTTCAATTTGCAATAATAAAATCTATGAACTGCAATTTAATTACAGTGATTATCCCTGAGACAATTCTCTAGTCATTAGCTTGCCGAAAAACTAACGTGATATCGTAATCACTAATTTTAAATTTTTTTCACTCATTTCAATGCATTCACATTAGACTCCATTCTCTTTTCTCTCTCCATCCTCTCTCTTTCCCATTTCTTTTTCATCTCTCTTCTCCATTTCTGATCATCAACCTATTAATCCAACAATTTTCATCATAAAAAATTAGCAATTTAATATCTGAAGTCTTCAATCCGACCTTCTTCATCAACAAATCAATAAATTAGTAAGAAAATTAAAAAAAATCAAAAATGAAAAATAAAAAATAGCATATCAGGAAATGAAAAGGAGAGAAAATAGATCTGTCATGATTTGTTAACTTGGAGCTTCCTTGAATTGAATAATTTTTTGTTTTTAATTTTGCTAACTTTTGCTAGATTTTTTGGTGATGAAAATGGTTGGATTAATATGTTATGACAAGAAATGGGGAAGAGAAATGAGAGAGAAATGGGAAAGAAAGAGAATGGAGAGAGAAAAAAGCTAATATAGTCTAATGTGGATGCATTGGGAAGAGTGAAAAATTTAAAATTAGTGATTATGTTAGTTTTTTAATAAGCTAATTGCAAAAAAAACTATTTCAGAGACAATTATTGTAATTAAATTAAAATTCATAGATTTTATCATTGCAAATTAAAATTTAAAAACAATAATAAAATTATATATAAATTTAAGGACAACAAGAGCAATTTACTCGTGTACATGCCGACAAATAAGTTTGAACTAAAATCATAATTAAAAAAACATATATATACTTGTTCTTTTGGCAAATAGAAAAGTTTGCAATTACGTGTCAACTAGGAATTCCATTATTGGTGTAATCTTCTATTAGTATAATATTTTTATTTTTAAAAGAACAAAAAGAAAATCAATAAAGAAAAATATAACTTCTATGTTATTATTTTATTTATTCATCACAATCCGCAGCTTTTAAAATAATATTATATTCTCAAACAATAACCATACATTATTATTGTTGCATCACATTACATAATACAAAAAATAAATTTTGATTGATTAGACATCAATTCAAATTTCATAATTTTATAATTTTGAAAATTAATAATTTTATTTAATTAATCAAATTTCAGTTAAATTTTAAAATCATAAATATATAATGTATGTGATTGATTAGATATACTAATGTTAAGATTTGAATCTATAATCTAAATAGTTTTGGAATCCCTCAATTAAAACTCATTAATTTATATATATATACTAAATTAGTAACTAATGATTTTTTTTATTTAATAATATTGGACTTAAGAGGTAAATTTTTCCAAAAAATAATAGAAAATTGACCGCGCAGTCGAATAATCAACCTTAAGTTAAATAAATTTTTAAGTAAGATGAATTTACCACGTAATTCATAGATTAAACTAATAAAAATATAACACATTAATTAATGATACCAAATCAACCATAAACTAATCTAATAGAAATAAATATCAATTACTGATAATATAATTTACGAGTTATTTAATATTATTAATTAATATATTATTTTTTTATTAATTTAATATATAAATGGCGTGAAAAATTCAGCCTATTTTAAGTTATTTATTTATTTTTATCTGTCAACCAATCAATCAAATACTTGACCATATATTTTCAATCATTCAAAGATAAAATTTTAGCACTTAGGGAAAAGAATAATTTGATAAAATTAGCTGCTTTTATTATTTTTTTTTTTTGTCGTTTTCACAGCTGCTTTTTTCCTGCGGGTTCTGCATATTTTGGACATTTGGATAATTGGTTCAGATTTTTGTATCACCTTTACAATTTTAATCTGCTCCTTTATCTATATATATATATAAAAAAAAATAAAAAAAAAAGTAAAAATAATTATTATTATATGAAACAATTTCAGGGCAGAGCCGTACAATGCTACATCGTTCAACCAATGGGTTGTGAAAGGCAAAGCTCCAGCTTTACCGGAGTCTCTTAAGCTTTACAAAACACTCTTATCTCTTGGGATAAAGGTTGTGTTCTTAACTGGAAGACCTGAAGCACAAACAACCGTCACAACTAACAATTTGAAGCAGGCTGGATACCACACTTGGTTCAAGCTTATACTTAAGTAAGTTATCAATTACCCATTTGATATTTTTAATTAAAACTAATTTAATGTAAAACAAATTACCTTTTTTTTTTTTTTTTTCTAATTTCCTAATGATGAGTTGGGGTATTATTGGGTGCATGTGTACTTAGGGCATCATCTTATTCAGGAAAAACAGCAGTTTTCTACAAATCAAGTGAAAGAGCAAAGCTTGAGAAGAGTGGATACAGAATTATTGGCAATATGGGGGATCAATGGAGTGATCTACTGGGGACTAATACTGGCAATAGAACATTCAAGTTACCTGATCCAATGTACTACATTAGTTAATTAATTAATCAGTCCATTTGCATGTATGAAATTCTAAGATAATTTAATTTATGCAATTGGACATGTATTACATATATTCCACCACCAAACTATTTCCGGCTAATTTTCAAGATTATGAATGAAATTCAAACATGGTTTTATAATGAATAAAGAATGAGGTGAAACTATCAATAGAATTAATGTATAAATGAATTTTGGGTTAGTAATATCGCACTTATCTTTCATAATTGTAAAATTTTAATTAATATAAAATATTAATGAAATATTACCGTATTTGATTTAAAGATTTAATTTGTGTTCATTATAACAATTAAGTACTAAATCTATAGTTTATTTTTACATGACATTTATAGAGTGTCTCACCTAATGACAGAGTTAGGGGGCTCAAGGGCTTTGGCTCTCATAACTTTCAAAATATAAAAATTTTTGTATATAAAATTATAAAAGTTTAGCTATATATTATATTTGATTATTTAATTTAAGTGATTTTTTTTAATTATATAAAAGTGAGCTTAATTATATACACAATTTTAATGTAAATTATAATTTAAAAAACTTCAATCCCTAAAAATTTTTTTTTAGCAATTTCACTGATCATACCCAAATTATAATCTTTTCACATTCAGTTTTTTTCTTTAATGGAGGTAAAAAAAAAAAAATCAGCATTTACAAAAAGTGAGAGCACTGAACATAACCTTTATGCAAATCATATTTTCATAAGAAAAACTATAATATTATTGTAGGGTATAATCAAATATAGATAGATATCAGAGTCAATATTTTGCCAAAAGTAAAAATATCTTTAATTATGATTTTACTTAAAAAGTCAATACCAAATATAATATTTTGCTTTCTTCAATTCATATAGATAGGAGTGAGCAAAACCGAATCGAAATCAAAATATTGAATCAATTTTATTAGTTTGGTTTGGTTCGATTTTTTTAAATATCAGTTTAGTTTTTATTTTAAGAAATCGAATTAAATTTTGATTCAGTTCAGTTATAGTAAAAAAAAAATTTTGTTTATAACCGAGCCAACTGAAGTTTTTTAGTATATATATATATATAGAGAGAGAGAGAGAGAGATTATAATTAATTTAAATGCTCTATTATAATTATTATAGAAAATTGAGTTTTTTCTTGAAAAAATAAATTAGTATTAATTATTTTTTGGACTTATATATATATATATATATATATATATATATATGGAAATAAATAGGCTTATATGCTTTATTATAATCACTATTAGAAATTGAGTTTTTTTTTTAATAAAATGAAATAGTATTAATTATTTTTTACTTATATTTTTTTGATTTATTATTGTTTTCATAGGAAATTGAATTTTTTTTGAATAAAATGAATTAGTATTAATTATTTTTTATTTTTATTTTTATTTTAAGAATATATATATAGAGAGAGAGAGAGAGAGGCAAATGAATAGATTTAAATGTTTTACTATTATTATTATTATAGGAAATTGAGCTTTTTGAATAAAATGAATTAGTATTAATTATTTTTTGACTTGTATTTTTATGATTCATTATCATTATTATTGGTAATTGAATTTTTTTTGAATAAAATGAATTAATATTAATTTTTTTGACTTATATAAATAAATAAATAAATAAATAAATATATATATTATTTCATTATCATATTTATGAAAAAAAAAGAAAAAAGCCAAAAAAAAGCCTAACAGCCAAAATGACAAACCAAACCGAATCGAAAAAGTTCGGTTTGATTCAGTTCAGTTTTCACTAAGAGTTCAGTTCAGTTTGATTTGAAAAAAAATTAATATTATTCTATTATTTCAATTCGGTTCAATTTTAAACTAAATAGACTATTTGCACAGCCATACATATAGAAAGAGAAATTGGGCTGCCAATGGATTTTTTTTTTTCAACCAAAATGAGAACAATCATTCGTTCGGAGAATAGTGCATATCCATGATGACTAGATTTACAAGTAAACATAAAACAATTCAACCATGATTAAAATATATATCTTTATAGCTAAACTTTTAGTAAGCAATTATCCTCAATTATTGATTTAAAATTTACATGAGATCTACTCGTTCATAACCATAAATACTGTTGATAATCATTAAAGAATTATATTTACAAATAACCTCCATAAACCTCAGCACAAAAATTGTAGCTCAGGTGCTGTGGAGATAACCAAGAAACATATATATAATCTATGTTTTCATATCTAACCTGATTATAGAATTGATAAAAGCAGAGAATTACGGATCAAAAATTTAATTAGAGTCAAACTGAAATTTTAAATAATATTTATTATTTATATATTGAAAATAAATATAATATACATATAATTAAAACTAATGAATTCGTTTTTATAATATACATATTAGTTCTTTTACTTTTTATTTACAATTTAATTCTACTAATTAAATTTTAATCAATAAAGTGTTATTTTAACCACTTTAATAACCCTTATCCACTTTAGCTCTTGTTATTTTAACCCTAGTTAACATTTTCTTTTCTGACCCCACACCATGGACTGTTTTGTCTCTTATATAAAAGCGCAAAGACTGCTTTTTTTAATTTTTCTCTCTCTCGGTAACACAACTCTCTCTTTCTTTAAAAAGGGCATATTATCTACCTCTCTCTAAAATCCCAAGAAACAAACAAGTATTAAAATGGATTTTTGGTTTTGATTTTGTTTTTCATCTGTCTCTTGTAACACAACTCTCTTTCTTTAAAATTCATTCCTCAAATAACGGCATATTTTCTCTTTGTTTCTCTCTCTAAAATCCCAAGAAACAAACAAGTATTGAAATGAGTTTTTGATTTTGGTTTTGGTTTTGGTTTTGGTTTTGGTTTTGGTTTACTTGTGTGAAAGTGGAAGATTTCCGGGATTATTTAGGAATCTGGAAATTTTGAGGTTTGTTATTGTGCCCCAAAAAAAAAAATCCACCAGTTAACTCACCAAAACCCGGTCCGGGTCGGCTTGGGAATCACTGAGTTTTTCCGGTTCTTTCTGCCTCTGGGTTTTTGGGCTTACATTAGATCAGTCCGAAGATCGATTTCCAATTTTTTGGTCCAACTGATCGGTCCAGCTTGACTTTTACAAAAATGTATATATAACAGAGAATCTCTAGCCAAGGCCAAAGCTACCAACCATCCGTCATCAAATGAAACGTCAATAAGCGCAAAATAAACCCTGATCTGATACAAAGCGAGGGAACCAGGCACCGGCCATTAAAATTTATGGTTTGAAACTTGAATTTATCGTACAAATTTACCTATTAAAATTTGGATTGTATAACAATTAAGTTTGTTTCCAGTTCAACTAACCAAAAAAATGATGAAGCTAGTTTGTTAGCTGAAATAGATTAAATTCAGATACACATTAGAATTTGATCATTTTTATGAAAAATTTTAATTATTTTGAAGTTTTAACTCATGAATAATTTGGAGTCATTTAATATAAAAATGTTATAAAAATTACACCCTTCCATTTATTCTCTTTTATGTGTTGTTTGAAATAATTGCATAAAAATTAAGAAAATTATTAAATACTTTCAATTATAAAAATAAAACTTAATTAAATATTTTTATCAAATAAAAATATATTAAAATTAATAATAATTTTATTATTTCAATATACATATGAATAAATTTGAACTCACTTAAAAATTTAACAAATGAATTTTAATAATATTTTTTTTTGAGAATCAAGTTAAAAAAAAAAACCACTAACTTAAAATATCAATATATTCAACTGAAAAAATAAACTCATACGTCATGTTGAACTGCTCACTTGAACCTGACAAAAAACAAGCAGTTTTAGCAATATCATGGACTGTAAAGTTTTCAGAGCGACGAACAAATTTAAAACACACCAAATTATATGTATAAACATACCAAATTCAATTACTATGATATTTGATTCAATTTGACTTGATTATAATTCTATTCCAAACCATTAAATTAAACAATTATTAGTTCAACAACATTACACATGACCAGGAAAAATAATTTTATGGCCTGTCTACAAAAGTAACGAGAGAATCCATTGATTAAAAATTTGATATATCATTTTAAATATGACAAGTATATTGGAGGGCCAATGGGCCTATTTTGAGATGTTATTAAGTGACCATTGGAGCCCACCCACAATCAAATATTGTCTCAGAATTCAGAAATTTGTATTCCTTTCCCCTCCTTTCAATTATCGCAGTTCATCTGTAATTCAAAACCCAGACAAAACCCTCTTCAAAGTCGCATAGAAGAAGAGAAAAAACCCTCTACAGGTAAAGCTATTCATTTTAGATTATGGGTCATGGTTTGCTTTCATGGAACTAGAAAGAAACTAAGAAAGTTTTCAGCTTTTTTCTCAGTTTCATTTAATGTTCAATTATAGTAGTCTTTCCCCATTTTTTAATTTCTAATTGTGCGTGCGTCATTGTATTTTTAGATGTCATTTAGAGGAAGAGGACGAGGGCGAGGACGATTTGGTGGAGGAGGTGGGTTTGGCTATGCTAGGCAAGAACCTTTTGTGGAGTTCCCTGTAAGTTAATTCTTCTTTTATTGTATTTTTTTAAAGAAAATAAAAGTTGGGTTCCTTTTTTATTTATTGCAAATTCTCTTTCAGTGAACATCACTCCTTGATTACTGAAATGTACAATTGAACTGGCAAGCTAATGTTAGATTTTATTTAGCCGTTTTGGGTTGATTTGGAATTTTTGAGTTTTGAATATAATAATTCAATTATGGTGTTAAATTCGATTTGGAGGAATTAGACAAACTAAAATGGATATAGTGGGGTTCAATTACGCATAGGTCCATCAATGTTTTCTTTCAAGTACATCAGAGGGAAATTCGTTTATGATTTGGGTTTTGTTTAGGTGGTTATTTTGTTGTTGTTGAATGGGAATAAAATGTAGGATGCCTTTTTGAATAAAGTGCATCCTTTACATTACATTTTTTATGTTTCCTTCTTTATGCATATAATTTTTGTTCTTATGGTCCAATGGTTGCCATATAGATTGTTATTCTTGAACACTGATGTTTTTTCTTAATTGGATTGAGAGGTTTTGTGTGCTAAATATAATGCTGTGACATCAAATTACCGGCTGTGCTATTTTCATTGTTTTCAATGTGAAAATTTCTATGTGAAAATTGCAGGAAATACAATTACCTGATCAGAAAGCTGTGAAGGAGGAAAGGGCTTTAGTTGTTGGGAATTCGAAGTTGCAAAATTTTTGGAAATCCTCAGCTTATTACCTTGAAGATATTGTTTCAAAGAGTGAGTATATGGAAAACTTATGAGTTCCTTTGTTTATGTTTTATTTCTCAAATAAATATGTTAACCATAGAATGGAGGTAAAATTTCATACTTCATTGATGGATATGAATTTCAATAAGTTGAAATTCATGATGCACTCACTTGAAGTGATGGATTGACTGATGGGTGGTTATTCTCTACGGCTTATCTCATTTTTAGGAATCTTATGCAACTGAACTAGAAGTAGACATGTGAGGAAGGAAGATCAAGGTTTCTTCCTTCTTTCAAACATTCCAGCACATGAGCACAGGAATATGGATTGCCAGAAGATGTACTGTTGTCCTGTGTAGGAAGTGAGATTTGCTATATTTGATAGTTCATCACTATTTAGTATATGTTTGGTGCTTCAAATGAATGGTATCACAAGATTAAATCTAGACAACTAATTATATCTTCTGCATTGTACACGCACTCTCTTGTTATGCATTTTCTGTGCCATTCACTTTAGAGTTGAAAGCCTCAACATGCAATGTGCTTACCCTTGCTAATTTGGAGGAGCCATTTAGAAATGTGTTCGCAGAACGCAGACCCAATTTGGCCCATGGCTATATGTTTGTAAAGAACTTAAGGAAATCCTTATTAACAATGCTAACTTTCATGCCTTAAAATTAAATCTTAACTTTGCAACATAGTTTTTTACGCTGTCTCTTGCATTACTTATGTAAGAATGAATTGCCATCAGTGTTTATATTTTTATAAACTTTTCTTGGTGTGGTTCTATTTCTATTACTGTTTCAAGACAATAAGTTGCCTCATCTATGATGTTTAATTTATTTTTTTTCCAAATTTGCTTTCCCTGCCGATGAAATCAGACAGTGAAAGCATGGATGTAGAAAGATTTTCTGATTGGGGGAAATCAAAGAGCACATCAAAACGTGATGCGCTTCGCTACTTTCTACTGCTCAGTACTACAAATTTTCCTAGAGAACTTATTGAAGGTTTGCTTAGTATATCTTTGACTTTTGCATTCTTTCTTTCCCCCAAAAGTATGGTGTTTTTAGTGGTGACCTTTAAGACTGTTCTGATGATGCAATAATCATTCAGGTATAAAGAAAGAGCAGCAAACTTCAAAAAAAGTTCGTTGGAACCCAGATGCAGGTCTGAGAAGATGTCATGACCTGTTATTACTTTCTCTAGTTTGAGTTGTTTTTGGATGTTGTTATTCTATTGGTGCTCCTTTTAAAAAATTCAAGGTCTAAATCTATCTTATGGCCAAAGCATATACATACCAATTTTTTAAAATGTAGAGATTGGATTTTTCCACTTCATTTTAGGCTCATTTCTTATTTGTTACACCTATACGTTGAAAACCATCGGAGTTCTCTTTCTCTCTGGTAGTCTCATAAATGTCCCACTACGGCTGTAGCCTAGTGGTTGATTGCTTGTCTCATAGAGCAAGAGGTTAGAGGTTGAAATCCTGATAACCCCAATCCCCTTTAAAAATTTTTGATGTAGCAAAAAAATAAAAAAAAAAAAAAAAAAAATTACATAAACTTTATCGTGACCATTGGTGGACTAGAAATAGACTCCATTGGCTAACATTGACTTGCATATTTATGACAACTTATTTGAGGTGGGAGATTAAAAGTAATGTTGACATGATTTTTTTCCCTTCTTGTATTGCCATGCAATGCAATATGTGCTTTTCATTTTTTTTCCTTATTTTTCAATAAATTTAGAATTTAAGATCATGTTATGTAGATTGCATTTCTAAGGCACTGAGCTTATTTATGTTCAGTGTTCATGAACCACTGGCCTTCATCTTCATATGCATCTGTACATTCATGAAGCAAACAGAAGTGCTGTTGCGAAGATGTTTCAAAGGGAGACTTTAGAATGTTTCCATGGTACACAAAATTCATTCACCCATCGTCAACAATGAATCATGTTGGGATGCACCAAAATTGCATGAGCAGAAGAGTGGAAAAGCATCGAACTTTGTAATAATTTGGTGATTTTAGATATAGGTGTTGCATACAGTTTAATTCATTCATGGGCATTTGTTAGGTTATCTTGACACTGTCCTTTTGGATTTTATTTTATCCATGCATGCATCATAATAAATGACATAACGAGTGGCTGAATGTGGTTGATGTTGTTCAAACATATACAGATATAAATTTCTATCTTATTTTATATTCCATTTGTTTGCCTGTAATTTACATAGTTTGAAAGATTTACTCACTCCTCAATGAACACGTGATATGCTCTACAAAGTACGCATGCTTTGTCTTCAACTTTCTTGCAACATGGTGTTTTTCAGTATTTGATTGAATGGATTTGGATTATGCATCGCAGACATGCAGAAGTTCGACCTATTTGAGAAGCTTGAACAGAAGTATCAGGTAAAATATTTGTAGACCTCAAATCTTTAGCCTACATTATTAGGTCAAAGAATTATTGTAGAAAGTCATGAACCCTATTGTTGGTTCTCTTTCTTTTTGGCTTTGGTTTATGTCTTCCTAGTGAGCTTTGTCCCAACAGATTCTTTTTGTGGTTATCTGTTATCTCCAGGGACAAGAGTTGAAAGGCGAGAAGGAAAAGAAAGAAGGTGAAGATGAGGAAGAAGATGAAGATCAAGTATCGGAAGAATCTGAGGAAGATTTCAGTGATGATGACTATAATCAGGTTCATTCAGAAACCTTAGGATACTATGATTATTTTGCTCCAACTCTACTGCCTACCCTCCCAAGAAGCTTCATTTATTCAGGATTATTACACATAATATCAGCACTTCCAATGATGAGATAGCTTGTCATTTTTATGCCATATGGGACAAAGTGTTTTGTTATAACCAAGAATGACCACTAGAAGTGTCAAATAGTGACCTAAAAACAGTGAATCCAGTCGAGGAAACTTCTTGTGGAAGCTGGTTCAGCCATGGTGGTATACAGATTACTTTGGCGATACTCTTCAAGAGTTAGGAGCATGATCTCCATTATTAGGAAACTTCAGAGGATAGCACCATTTAAATTATTAAGGCAGACGCCACTTCCTGAGGCACATAATAAAAATCTCCCTTGCAAACTTGTGGCACCTTTTCACAAAAACAAAAGCAGAAGAACTTGCAGGATGATCGCTCTTCAACTTCTATGGGTAGTTGAGACAACACCTAGTGTTTTTAACCGTAAACTCATCATTTCCTTGTTTTAATGGAAGTTTAGTCTATTGGTTGGGAATTTCAAAATTCTTGCAGGATCCCACAATTTAATGACCAAGAAATCATATCTATAACATCCTTGGATATAAGCTGCCAGCAGGAGTTCCTGCCAATAAGCATTGTGAAAAAATTTGGGTGAAAAAGTAGGTTTTGAGTCTCTGGTTGGAAAAGATGTGAGAGAGACATTAACATAACAGCATATTTTCAACTTAACGGCATATTTGCTACATAAATGTGAACATATTATTTCAACTTTCTGCATGGATTATTACTTGATTCTTTTGTCACTTAATGTAAAATTGCTGAGCAAGTGTGTTCTGATAGAATTATATTCTGTCCTTGAACAATAAACTTTCCCAATGTCAATTGGAGGGGTATTTATATTTTTTCCCATTTATATATGACAAATAAACCATAATGTGTTATTACAAGTTTTGTTCTCGAGAAGTTGATTTGGAAACTTATTTACTTTTAGGCAAGGATTTAAACAATTTTTTTAATCTCACAGAATATTGATTTTGATGATGATGAAGATGACTTTAACATGGATGATGGTGAAGGTATGCACCTTCAATTGATCAGTCCCTTAACTTGCTCTTATTTTGTAATTTATCAAA
Organism: Reutealis trisperma; assembly: GCA_947687605.1. Taxonomy (NCBI): domain Eukaryota; kingdom Viridiplantae; phylum Streptophyta; class Magnoliopsida; order Malpighiales; family Euphorbiaceae; genus Reutealis; species Reutealis trisperma. The sequence continues at coordinate 2,342,850 of CANTUT010000010.1, forward strand.
CTTGAATTACAGTTTCACCTGCTTATGTTGATGATATGTCTTGGAGTAAGTGCACTTTTGTTTCTCTCCAGAAGATGCTGAAGTTTTTTAATCTTGCAGATGAACCTGAATTTTAGGTGCCTTTCAAAGAATGTTTCCCAAGTCTTTGTATGACATCATGGTGCATGCTTTATGAATATGGAAGTATTCAGAGTGCTGATTATCATAGCTCAACCTGGTATTACTCATGGTGGTAAAACTATGAGGGCCTTTTTTTATATGGTTCTTGTGTAAATTTCATATTTTTTCTATGATAGAAAATACTGCAATGCAGTAGCAAATGTAAAATTGGTATTCTGCATAAGAATAATTTTACTCTATTCTAGCATCTTGAAAAGACAGCTTCAGAGTGATGTTAAAATTGAGAGCATTGCAGTTGTACAAAAGTAATAATCATTATCAATAAGAAAGAGAGGGAAAATATATATATATATATATATATATATATATATATATATATATATATATATATATATATATATATATATATATATATATATATATATATATATATATATATATATATATAACAGAATAGGCAATTCGTTAAATCTCTATATTACTTCAGTCTACACAAGCTGCACGCACACACACACACATATATGAAAGGCCTTTCCAGCCTAAAGAATTCTGCATCAGGAGTCTAGGATGTGAATTGCTTGTATACGAGCAATAAAAGCTGAAGTTTTATCATTGATGCGAGGGTCAGCACTCCATGGACCTTCATATTCATCACTAGGCCGCACTTCCCGTGCCCTCCTATTATGGCTCGAACCATTGTCATCTCGCAGAGGTTTCCGAGGCTTGAATAACTTGAAGACAGGGAAAGAACTAATAGATGACTTATTTTGTTTGTTGTGGCCGCCCATGATTGATCGAATTTTTTACTTTTTGGCTAGGTTTGGTGTTACACAGAATTTAACTGAGAAGGAAGCTCAAGTGCTCTATGTTGTGTTTCCGAATGGTGAGCAAGCTCTATTGTATTTATAGCAAATGCTTTTGCCTTTGGGTTTTGGTAGAGAATTAAGGAAAGTCCATGGAACTAGGATTGTTATTTGTTACAGTGAAGATGATGAAATAACTAGACGTCATTAAGGAATGACACTGTCTTGGTATAAAATCTTTAGGGTAAAGCATATGTTGTTTTCCCCCAAGGAAGCTTTGTTTTGATGCTTTTTAACTTTGTAGCCCTTCCTTGCCCTTTCTCCTCTTCTGAGGAAAAATATTCATTTAACAGTACACCTTTGGCCTATCTGTCTGGTTTTTCCCACTCCTGCCAAGGATGATCCACACGTTTTCTTTTAATTATTCCTTCTGTTTGCTTCACTATTCCATCTTCCTTATTCAAGAAAATTTTAGTGTTGCAACAATGATAATTTTGAACTTTCTTTATGGGGGAAAAAAAATTTAGTGTACATTTTAAAAGCCTTAAAATTTTCAAGAAAATTAAGGATGTGTTTAGAATTGCTATTAGGGGTTAAACAAGCATTTTTATATTTTTATTTTATTTTATTGATTGATTTTTATTATTTTTTATAAACTGCTTTTTCAAATCCGCTTATGGAAAAAATATCATTTTACTTGTTTCTGTATAAAAATAGTTTAAAAAGCAGTTTTTAAAAAAATATAAAAAATTTTGTTGAAAAGAATATTTTTCAAACGCAATGGCAAACAGGGCTTAAAAAGTTAGAAGTATAATTATAATCATTTCTTTTTTGATTCCTTTTTCATGTATAGAAATGACATTATATTCGAAGTCTAGATTTTATTTTTAGATAACCTTTATCTTTAATTATTAGATTAACAATTAATATAGAGAACTAATAAAGTTTTGTTATGCACATAAATGATGATTTGACTAATTATGAAGCAATTAAAGTGAAGATTATACAACTATTTTAAAGCCTAATTTCATTGCAAAATTGTGTAATTTGAACTCATAATGACAAGACAAAAAAATCCCATTGTAGTATTATTACACAAGTGAAAAGAGTGGCATCAAATGGCTCATAAAGGCATTGAAGATTCGAAATCCAACCTAATCAGTCCACCCAAAGAATTTCTCTTTAGTCTTGTATGATTAATACATTCATTAGCTAACAAATCTCCAATAAATTTTATTTTACTAATTAAAAAAAAGGCAATTCTTTTATAAAATGGAGATTTGATAAATAAAATATTCAAATTATTTTATTAATTAAAAAAAATATTGATATAAACCATCATTTCTAATATAGTAAATAAAAGAAATAAAAGAAAAATTACATTACATATTATTCGATAGCTTATGGTTTTTTTTTTTCAAAAAAAAAAAAAAGATTATTTGTAAATTTTATAATTATATTTTCCATTAATTAATTATAATCTCACGTGCTATTTGAGTGGAAAAAACATGTGTTTATGTTTTATTTATTTACCTAAAAACTTGTCTTTAAAAAGGGTTATTCTTTAGATAAGGGAATGCGACGTGGAAATTGATGACCTGGCAAAAGACTAGCCACTAAGTATTCACATTTCCGGTGTGAGTGATCATACACAAAACTTACACCGTTAAACGCAAGTAAGAACGTGAACGGCACTCATTCAATAATGTTAAATAATATACGGCTAAGATTAGATCACAAACCAGAAACCATACACATCAATCATAGCTCTAAGGGACCCACTTGACACGTATACACACTCTCTACGCTTTGAAAATCACTATATATACCTCTCTTCTTTGAGCCACAAGATTTCAAAGCAAGCAGTGAACGTAAAAGAAAAGCGAAAGCTCATCAAAAGTAAAGAGTATCAACGGTTAAGATTTGTTGATCGAAAATGTCGTGGCAAACATACGTTGATGAGCATCTCATGTGCGAGATCGACGGCAACCATCTCACCGCCGCTGCCATCATCGGCCATGATGGAAGTGTGTGGGCCCAGAGCTCTAGCTTCCCTCAGGTCTCTTCTCAATCACTATTTTGTCTTGATCTGTTTGTTTGGATTATTAGTTTCTTTTGTTTGTTAATGTTGATCGTGTATTAATTGGTCTAGATAATGACTGGATCTGATTTTTTTTTTTTACTGTGTAATAAAATCACGATAATAATCTGTGATTTAGCATTTTAGATTTGTGAATTATTCAATTTTACAAAGATGAAAAAAATGTCTGTTTGATTTGTCATTTTTGTGATCTAAATTATTTGATTTGCAGTTTAAGCCAGAAGAGATTGCTGCCATGATGAAAGATTTTGATGAACCTGGATCTCTTGCTCCAGTTGGGTTGCACCTTGGTGGCACAAAGTACATGGTGATCCAGGGAGAACCTGGAGCTGTGATTCGTGGAAAGAAGGTGTTTAATTATGTTTAAATAAATTGGGTTTCTCATTTTATTCTTATTATTGATCTTGATCTAGATTTAATCACGTAGACATTGCCAAAAGTTTTGGCCTTTCATAGTACATATATATTTATATATATCCTACAACTTTCTCTTTTTTTTATTTGGTAATGGAAACAAGTTTTTTTTTGGTCAAATGTATAATCACACACGCAGAGAAAGTAATAAATATCTTAAAATCATGACAATTATGAAGAGACACACTATCACTTATATCTCCCACACAAAAGTTTGTTTATTGATTTGGTAATTGAAAATTTAGTGCATAACGTGGTATCAGTATCTCGTGTACTTTATCAAGCTAGAGTATTTATGATTTTTCGTTTTCATAATTATTTGTTGTAAATTTTAAAAAATTTCTAGCAAGTTGTATACATGCACCTTTATTATGTTTAATGGGCCACGTTATTATAGGTGTTTCTCTTTTGATTTTTGAATTTCTTAGATAGATGAGGATTTCCTGTAAAGCCTGTCATTGATGCTGTTAAGAACTTTTATCTCCTGTTAACCATAACATTTTGTCATGGACCTTAAGATCCCACTTGTTTTTTGAACAAATAATTATAAAGCTTTAAGAATTTCATTTTTCTCACCAACTTTAAGGGTCCTTTATTACTTTAGTCATGGATTATCAGGCCCTCTCTTTAGGCGTGTCTTGTGGACATAGGATAACTAAAACACATGGATGATAGATTGTTTTTGCTTTTATAAAGTTTTTTGTTTACAAGTCCTCGGTTATTAGGAGATCCATCATTTTCCTTTGCTGGAATGCACCAGGCCTAATAATGCCCTGATATTCCTTTTCATTTGCTTACTATGACTCTCCGATATGCCAATGACGTTGAATATATTGTTCTGTTTATCTGGTACAAATATTCATTTCTAGATAAATGCAACCAAAACTTTCAATCCTATGATAGAGTTGGTAGAAGTTAATTGCCTTTTAGAAGTTCCATATAATTAGACGGTATGAATTGACATGTATTTTTAAACATTTGCTATGCAGGGTTCCGGTGGCATTACCGTGAAGAAAACCAGCCAGGCTCTTATTATTGGTGTTTACGATGAGCCAATGACTCCAGGACAGTGCAACATGGTCGTAGAGAGGCTTGGTGATTACCTCCTTGATCAGGGCCTGTAGGCCTCTTATCTTAGTAGCATCGTGGTTATCAAATGCTGATTTCTGGTTTGGGCTTGCAGCTAGCCATGAACTGGCATTAATGATTTTGCTGGAAAAATAACGTCGTGAGGACAGACAGTGATTTTTTCCGCCTTTTTATTTTTTTGTAGATTTTATTGCTTTTTCTTTTCGACTCCCCCCATGCTTTCATAATTTATGTGTATTCATGATCCCTTTGTTATGCATATCTGAAGTTTGAATATTTTGGGTTTTTTAATACCATTATAATACTATCTTTTGATTTTCTATATCGATGTCTATTCGTAAATTTTCATTTCATTAGCATGAGAGATGGATTACTAATGACTTTTTTTCCCTACAAGATGAGTAGGGCCCGCTAATTTTAGTGTTGGCAATTTTGTTCATGATAAAAAGGATTCATAAAGAAGATGTTTTATTTGGATAAGCATTTGATAAAAAGGATTCAAGATAGTTCTAAACCTCTTTAACATCTTCTAAACTTCTGATGTCTTTAAAAAATAAGTCTTAAATATATGAAAATAAAAGTTTGAAAGCGTATTGCATAATTTAAAAAAAGAAAAAAGCTTAATAGATAAAATGTGAAAAGAAATTGAGACTGCAGGATTTTTTTTTTCCCCTTTAAAAGATAATTTGGTAGTAAAATATGTCTCTAGCCAAAATCTATTAAAGTGAAATTAAAGATTAATAGGATAACAACGCTTAAGTGATTGAAACAATTTTGATAATTGTTGTAACGCTGCAAGAAAGAATGAATGGTACAGTTGTGTCAGAATAGCAATGCCTAACCAGCAATTTAAGGGAAGTCACATTTGTTTTTTAAAATCTAGATTGGCTCTATTAATTTAATAGAAAAAATCGAGAATCAGTCTTTTATTTATAAATTGGATATATTTTGTAACAAGTATTCTCAACAGTATAATAAACATTATTAGGCTCTCTATTTTATTATAACGTTCGTTTATAAAATATAATGTATATTATTCATGTCTTTTAACAATAATTGGTATAAATAATAAATATATACTATTATGTAAAATTTTAGTTTAATTTCAATTAAATTTTTGACTGTGACCTTTTATTTTTATTGATTTTAAAATAGGCCTAGTTTGAAAATATAGAATAAGATAGTCACTGCTCACCTACTCACTAACAATATTTTTTTTTTTAAACAAAAAAAATTCTCAAAAGAATAAAAAAAAAAAAAAACTGTTAAATAAGCCCTAATGGTGGTTGGGCCAAAGTCTTTGGATTTTATTTGTCTTACCCAATAAAATAGGGTTGAAAGGGCATTTAAGTAAATAGAGCAGAGACTGCAAATCAAAGAAAAACCCTAATCCATTAGTCCTCTCTATATAAACACTAACAAACGCTCACAACAAATTGCAGTGCCGTTTAAATCTTCTTTTTCTCATTTCTGTATTTATTTATTATATAAAGAAATTTTCTTTAATTATAGATTAATTTTGTTCTTAGTTTAGGATTTTGAATTGAAAGAGCAGGCAGGCAAGGATTGTGTGTATCGGCGTTGTGCTAGAAATAAATGCACTCTGAATCCGAAAGAGTTCCTTGCAATATCAAAATATCTGGGGAAGATGGGCAGTTGTGCTTCAATTTCCGCCATTGAAGTTTTTCAACAATCATCTTCCCCACATTGAAATTTCTTTCTTATATTACTATTTTTTTCTCTTTTTTTTTTTCAAATTAAAATGGATTTTTCTTTCCTTCTCCTTCAAGAAATCAACACCTATAATTTTAAGAGAAAAAGAAAAAAAATAAATTAGATATAGGTAAAAAGCATTGATTATGATTTCATTTTTGGGGATTTTATTGTAGGAAACTAATTAGTATGACTACAATCAACATAATTCAACATACACTCAATGGTAAAAATTATTGAATTCAATATTTGAATTTCAATTTGAAAGAGGCAGATTAGAAAAATCAACATAACCAAATTCTATATTTTTCCCCATTCAAAATGACTTAATGAGATATTATATTGAACATGAAAAAAAATGTAATTTTTTTTTTTTTTTGAACATAATAGAGATGATAATATAAAAAATGTAAATTAGAAAAATGAGGATAATTAAATTTAATATGAATAAGGGTTTTTTTTTTTTTTTTTTTTGCCAAATGAATAATGGTCAGTTTGAATGATAAAGATTTGAATATTAAATTCAGATTTGGGTCTTAAGATTGTATGGGCTATTAAGATATAGTGAAATTTGCCAAGTAAACACAATCAATTGGTCCATGTGTGCCAATGCCTTGCCCATTTCTTGTACAAGATTGTTTGCATAGGTAGATACATGTGTGTCATACAAGGCGCAAGTGGAGACACACATTATATTGTATCAAAACATGGCACTTTGGTGTTAGAGATTGGTTCTCACTCCAACAAACATTATACCAAGTCTAGGATTTAAACTCATCAAAATTGATTAAAGACAAAGGGGTTTCTTTTTCTTTTGAATCGATGAAATCATAGTTATTAAATTCGGATCGAATTGGTAAGTTAATTCGATGATCAGACACTTAAATAATTTGGATTTATTATTAAATTGGAGATTGCAATGGAGCCATAAAAAATCATGCGACTTTAAACATTGAATCGGTAATTCGATGTGACTCATATCTAGTGCTCTCACAATTTTAATTTTTTTTCTTTTTTTTTACTTAACTTGTTTTTATTTGGATAAATTATTATGATATATTCTTTTATTTTCATTTTTAAAGATTTTTTTAATTATTTTGCATTTTTAATATATATAGTAAAAGTTAGAAAATTTTCATTTTATTTTAATCCTTAACGTCAAATTAATTTTAATCATTGAAATTTAATAATTTAATTATATTTAATTCTTAATTAATATATAACAAAATATTTATACATATTTACACATTTTGAAGAAAATATAAGGATTAAAATTGTTAAATCTCAATTTCGTTTTTTTAGTTCATAACGTGATTTATGAATATAAAAATTTAAAGATACATAAAAAAAATCTAATACACTTATTTATGCCTTTTTTTAAATTTGTAAATTAAAATATCTAATTTGTTAATTTTTATTTTTGAGTATAAGTTTATGTACTCTAAAATCTTTTAATATTTTATATTTATTTTATTACATAAAATTATAAACTATATATTTAATTAATTACATAACCATTGATCCGGTTATTAAACTACTAATCTGTTAGCTCAACTTATAGGCCGGTTTGATATCCAGATTGGATTTAATAGCTATTGATGAAATAGACCATTTATAATTTATGCATTTATCCAATGGCACGTAGGTGTCAAATGTTTATCTCATTTTAAAATTAAAAAAAAATGAAAAGTAATAGAGCATTAAATTAGGAGAAAACTTAAAAATGATTTTTTTTAATAGTTTTAAAGTCATTTTTGAAATTGAAATTCGAATATTGAATTTGTCTTTAAAATAAAAGTGTCGGGTTTAAATTATAGGTATAATATAAGAGATAAATTTTAAAAAAGAAAAAAAAAATTGGGAGAATTTGCCAAGTAAACACAGTAAATTGGTCCATGTATGCCCACGCCATGCCATGCACATTTCTTGCACAATATTGTCTACGTAGGTAGATGCATGTGTTATGTAAGGAGTAAGTCAAGATATATAGTTCAATACATTATATTAATCGTAATTTTTTATTTTAAATAATATTTATTTATAAAATAAATATAATAATTAATTATTCAAATTCTCCATAAAATATAATATAATTATTAGTAGTTTATAAGTTGACGTGTTGAATTTCACTTAAAATTTCTCTTATTAGAGTTAGAGTTTGGTTAAAAATAAAAAGATTTTTAAGTTTGAAAATTAAATTTAAGAAAAAGGGAGATATGGTGAAATTTGCCTAGTAAACATAATCAACTGGTCCAAGTGTGCCAATGCGATACCCATTTCTTGTACAAGATTGTCTGCGTAACCAAGTCTAGCATTTAAACTCATCAAAATTGATTATAAAACGAAGGGGTTACTTTTTCTTTTGGACTGATGAAATAGACAGTTTACTATTTATGCATTTATCCAATGGCACGTAGGTGTCAAAAGTTTATCTCATTTTAAAATAAGAAAATGAAAAATAATGAGAACGTTAAATTATGGAAAAACTTAAAAATGAATTTTTTTTTTAATAATATTGAAGTCATTTTTGAAATTGAGAATTCGAATATTGAATTTGTCTTTAAAATAAGAGAATCAAGTTTAAATTATAGGTATAATATAAAGATAAATTTTAAAAAATTAGGAGAATTTGCCAAGTAAACACAATCAATTGGTCCACGTATGCCCACGCCATGCCATAAACATTTCTTGCACAATGTTGTCTACGTAGGTAGATGCATGTGTGCTGTGTAAGGAGCAAGTGAAGATATATATCGCATTAGGAGCAAGTGAAGATATATAATGTATTGAATCAGAACATGACACTTTGGTGCTAGAGATTGGCTCTCACTCCAACAAACATTGTACCAAGTCTTGTATTTAAATAAACTCATCAAAATTGATTGATAGGTTGATTGAATTTTGAGGCCCTAACATGTAAGCATGGATAAGATTAGTCCTAAAAAAATGATGTGGTGGAGGCTAACTTGCCCATCAAATTCTATATAATTTTGGTCATTCCACTTTTTGGTAGGTGACAGCATACACTCTTGTGTCTGTTTCCTTATCCTTGCACGCTTTCCTCCCACCTTCCTCCTCCTTTGCTGCCCTCTTTCTCTTGAAGTTTTTCACGAATTTAGTTTTTAAATTAACCAATTTTTTATTTTTTTTAAAAAATACCATGAATTTTCATTTATAATTAAAAATAGTACATCTTAATCAGAATATAAAAATATAAAGTACATTAAAAAGTACAATAAAATAAATATTCTTCAATTATATTGATAAAGTGTTAAAATTGATAATTCAATAGAAATCGTGCTCTGTTTTGTGATTATTGAGTCATAAGTCGACCATCTTTGTGTTTTTGAATAAACTAATTGTTTCAATGTCAATAACAAATCCAAAATCATGAAAATAAACTCCAAGACTATAAATAGTTTAAGAGAACATAGTACTTGTACAAGAAAATAACATACTACCATAAAAGAAAAATGAATAAATCCTATCAAAAGAACTAAAAATAAGACAAATAATAATAAATTTATGTCAAAAAAGATACATATTAACATACTTACAAATATTTGTATATATTGAATTGAAATATTTAAATTGAGAAAAAAAAAAAGAGAAAGAAATTGTTGCCGATCAAAAGAGAATATTAACTGTAGCTTAAAAAATCTTAGAAGATGAATAGAGAAAAAAGATAAAGAGACAATGATATTTCTATTTATTTAAAGGATATACATTCAATTATTCACATTTTTGCTATGTAGGTGATAAAGATAATTAAATAAAATAAGTTCAATTTAAAAACTATGAATTGCCATTTAAAGACACTCAAGAATTTGGTGCAAGTGACGAAGCTAGAAAATATTTTCGAGAAGGATAAAAGAAAATTTAGATATTCTATGGTAAAATTTTGAATGATAAATACTTATATATTAAAATAATTAAAAATTTCTTTTATATATACAAATAAAAAAGTGAAATTTTTGAAAAATTAAGGGTGGCTGGCCATACACTAAATTTAACGAGCTCATAATAATTTTTTTTACTACCTATATAACTTAACTCCGAGTAAGAACTTAATTAAATTAAATGTATATGCATATTTTTTAAAATATAAAGTAATTAGGTTAAATTTTTCTTTTGCTTTTTTTTTAAGAGAAATTTAAGATTAGAGAGACTTGAATTATAATATCCAATTTTAAAGAACTTAATTAAATTAAATGTATATGCATATTTTTTAAAATATAAAGTAATTAGGTTAAATTTTTCTTTTGCTTTTTTTTTAAGAGAAATTTAATATTAGAGAGACTTGAATTATAATATCCAATTTTAAACTAATCTCATCATATCATTAAATTAAGTTATAAGTTAATAGTAAGAATGTAAATCAAGTTATTTATAACTCATTAGGTCTTGGATCGCAAATTATTTAAATTCAACTTAATTTTAATTAAGTTGAATTTGAATTCTAATTCAAGTAGTTAAGCTGAGTTCAAGAATTATACTATCCAGCTTCAGTGAATTTAAATTTAATCAAGTACTTAAAATTTATATAATTTAAAATATAAAATACTTACGTATATGTTATAAATAATAATTTATAATTAATTTAATTTTAAATTTCGTATCTCAAATGTTTTACTCAAATCAAAATTAAACTCAACACTATATCGATTTACTTTGATTCAATTACACAATTTTTTTTTTTTTTTGATAGTTGGCTACTTCAGTATATTTAGTAAAGAATATTGTATACACGTTCCATATATATATATATATATATATATATATATATATATATATATATATATATATATATATATATATATATTCCTTATTTTAACAAATGAATATAATTGCTAAAGTTATATAAAAATGTACACAACACATTTATTTTGGTAGCTAAAATAAAATGGTGGTAATATTCTTGTAACTTTGACAAATGCACGGTGTTTCCTGGTAGGGAACTTGATAATTTTATGTTCCACGTTTCTTCTTTTTGCAAAATTGAGATTGACTTGTGCATCTTGCCCTTGTTCACAAGCAACGCAAGGTTTTGCCTATTTCGGCTACTTTTTTTTTTTTTTTTTTTTCTATTAAAAATAATAGCACATAATAGCGATTATGTTATTAATAATATTTGGAATATGATTTTAATTTTTTCCCTCAAAAAAATAACTCTAAATTCGCTTTGAAAATGAAATTATCAATATTCAAATATGTGACCTTTTGCGTTATATGATAAATATTGTTTTGCATCTCTCTTTATAGTTTTTTTAATTTATTTATTACTTAATCATATGATTTTTTTAAATAAAATAAAATTTTTTATCCATAATAAATCCATATATATGTTGGAATAAATCCATAAATCTAGAAGAACTATTTTTTTTTTTTTTCAATTTTTTTGACCCAAAATTGACAAGGGGGAAATCTTAATTTTATTTTTATTTTTGTTCTCAAGGTTGAAGAAATTGACTATAAGAACATGGAACCATATTAAATAACTAAGTAGTAGGGCCTTTGGGATTAGACAATGACTCAATATGGATGCCTTCAAGTCTACAAAGCTTATCCTTTCCTGCGTAGGAGACAAGGTCAAGAAATTCAAACCATATAAGAAGAAGATAATATCGAATCTAAAGATAAGGCAATTGAGAAAAAATGCAAGATGAGTCGTGAAAATGACCTTTCTACCTATAACTATTTTTATTTCATATATATATATATATATATGTACTACTCCAAGTGCATAGATTCTCCATGCATTTCTGTCCAAAGGTCACTATTTTTATTCATCAATAACACACCAATTATCCTCTTTTATTATTATTATTATTATTATTATTATTATTATTATTATTATTATTATTATTTCTTTCACAATTCAAATAATATATATGCTAACTATTTTATATTCCTTATAAGCATAAATACAAAAATTTTGAAGGTTGATTCAATTGATTATTATAAAATGAAATTATTTCATTGTTTTTAAAATTATTAATTAATATCATCTCGAATTTAAGTTCATATTCATAAGTTTTTAACATTAATATCAGAAACGATTTACATGTCACTAAAGTCAACACTTTGCTTAATAAAGTTTAATTTTCATAGCTATATAAAAAGATATTTTATTATAATTTGTAAATGGTCTATTTTTAATTAAATTGGATAAATAAATTAATGTAGTAAATTTTGTAAGTAAAAATTGGCTCATGATATTAATTGCTCCCTCCGTTTGTTTCATAATAATTATTATTTTAAAAAGTTGCACACACATTAAGAATATTATTAAATAGTTTCAATTTTTATTAAGATGAATAAATGTATCCTTATTTTATCATTTAAGATAATAAATATTGCATATAAACTGGAAGAGAAAATGCAGTTATAGATAATAGTAAAATTGAAAAAAATGTAATAAATGCTACATAAAAATCTTAAAATGACAATTAATGTAAAACAAAAATTCTTTTTTAAAAGGATTATTATTATGAAATGGAAGGAATGATGGTTAATTCAAATGAAAAAAATACCATTAACTGGCTAAATGTAATAGTAGTACCATTTTTTTATTTTCATAATAATTTTAAAATTTAAATTATTTCTCAATATTAAAAAAATATTTAAAAAAAAAAAAAAAAGAATCATGAAACTATATGTCCCTGGCTGTGATAGATTCTTTATCCTTAAAGTAAGCAACCTAATCCTTCCAAGTCCTTATAATATTTTTGTATATATAAGCTCTCTTCAATATTGTCACAAGCTCCATTTTGGGTTGGTTTTCTTTGTTGGTTCTCTATCTTCTTCTTCTTCTTCTTCTTCTTCTTCTTGAAAGTAAAATATATAATAGTACTGATCATCTCATCCATGGCTGAAGGTGTTGATCAAATGCTTCAAGCTTCAGAAAATAGACATGAAGATCAATGGATGATCATGCAAGATGATAATGATGATGACGATGATATCTATAACAACACATCTTCCATTGATGATAACTCAAGTTCTACTAATGGATCAACTTCTTCATCATCAGATTTGGTTGATGATGCATCTTCACCAACCTCTACTTTATTAGCTTCATCTTCAAATTCCAATATTAATGGTCCTTTGTTTCAATTATCTGATCTCATGTCTCATCTACCCATCAAGTAAGTATGCATATAACTTAAGAAAATTATAAATTCTTGTATTAATCAGGGTCTTCTGAAATTTGAACTAAGACTAATTGTATATGCAGGAGAGGACTATCCAATTATTATCAAGGAAAGTCTCAATCTTTTACATCTTTATCAAGGGTAACAAGCCTCGAAGACCTTCCAAAGAAGGAAAGTCCTTATAATAGAAGAAAAATGAAGACATCTAAGAGTTATGGAAATGGGTTAGATGCCCATAAACCATATACTCTTCCAAGGGCTATCATATCAAAGAAGGTTTCAAGAAGTTCTTTGTCATCTTTATCTTTTCCAAGTAGAAGAGGTAGCAACAGTTTTCTAAATAGCAGCAGGCCTCCTCCTGCTCCAATATTAAAAAAGTTTTAATATAAATAAAATAGAGTTCTTGTATATTATCAAGTTTTGCTTCACTTAATGTAGAACAAATTTTTTTTTTTCAACGTACATGAAAAGGAAATAATTTTTTCACCCTTTCGTTCTTGAAAAAAAAAAAAAAAAAGATAAATACGGTATTGCAAATTTGTCTAAAATTTCTAATTTCTAAATTGCTAATTTCATATGAAGAAGAAGATCATGGAATATTACTATTTATATAAAAGAGATCAGTAATGAGGATATTCTGTAAATTATGTTCTAGCTTTATAGACCTCTTAATTATGAAATGAACATCAAGTAATAACATAATGTTCTCTTTTATATCAGATCAGTCTTTTTGATTAGCAGCTATATATACTTTTTAAAGCTACAATTAAAAACTTTATCCTCATCTTTAATTAATAATCTATATTTGCAAATGCAATCCACTTCATTTCCATTACTAAGCACTTAAGTTTAGCACGCAAAACATTTTAATAAGGTATATTATTTGTTGCAAGATAATGATAGGAACCCTAATTACTGTTGGGGACACAGAATCAAGGCTGCAAATTTAAATATACAATATCAAAAAGTTAAAGAATAATAGAATTAAAAATATGGAGCAGATGAAGAATGGGTCAAGAATAAAATCAAGATCAAGTAAAAACCAGTAGTTCAATTCTTACAAGAATGAATTCCTACATAGATAACGCAGATTAATTAACACAGATTACACATAATAAGAGCAAAGTCTAATATAATGATAGTTTTAAGTGGGAAAGATCTCATATAAAATGAAACAACAGAGAAAGCTGTTTCATTTTGGAGCAGCAGCAGGCTCAAGTAAGGCTAATAATAATCATGGAGATGCAATTGCTCGATTTCGAATTCTACTTGATCGCCTCAATGGAGTTGTTATTACGTCCACTTTTTTGCCTTCTCCATCCCCTTCTCCCTCCTGATTCGAAAAACAGCAAGAAAAATTTGAAATTTATGTATCTTCAGGACTCGAATTGAAAGAAAAGTTTATAATATATAGAAAAAAGTTGGTTATAAAGAAAGCACTTGGCATTTACCTCTTTCTTCACAATTTTCTTATGATCAGAGTATGAATGAAAATTCATGTTTGAGATATCTGAGAAAGCTGGCTGCAAATGAACAGGAACTGAATTAGCCTTGCTGCCTATCCCCTTCTCCGTACAAATAGAATGGCTGCTCACTTCACTCTCAATCATCCTGCTTTTCATGCCACAGCTCCTGAGAGAGCTGCTGCTCATCTCTCCCACCACAAGCTCACCAAGCAACTCAATAGACGGTGCACGGCTTTTATGTGTTTGTTTTGAATCTTCTTCCAGTGAATTAATTAAAAACTTGGATTTAACAAATGAGACAGGATTACCAATGTCTTTATCTTCTTCATTAGCGAGCAGTGAGCTGCATTTCTTTGCTATCACTGAGTCAAAATTGGGCTCAACAACTGGACAAGTTTCTTTTTTTACAATGTTCCTATTCTTTCTGAAATGAAGACCCAATACCAGAGATGCAATAATTGAGAAAAATAAAGAAAACCCCATGATAACTTTCAGAATTGATTCTGTTTCTACGTGTTTGATAAGTCCTTCCTTTTTTATTGGCTCCTGATCGTTTTTGTAATTAGTGATATTCCCAATTTCAACAATTTCCTCGTTAAAGATTTCTTCTTTGATTGGCTCATTTTCCTTCGTAAAAGCACCTCGAACACCTAGTAAAATTGTTAAAGGTATTGCAAGCGCTTCTACAGCTTCTGATCCGTGCAACTCAGAATTTGCAGAAATTAGGTCAGAAGCCTCTCTTTTTTTTGCCATTTCGAGAACACTAGAATCTGCAGTTTCTCCAGCATTTATCTCAACAACCTCACCAAAGTCCCCAACTATTCCCTTCTCTTCATGTTCCAATTCACTTTCTCTTTCTTCACTAAGCTCATTTACTACTCCTTCCTCTTCATCTTCAACCATTTCTAGAACTTCGCTTTCTCCACTTTTTATCTCTACCACTTCATTTAACCCTTCACTGAATTCTTCTTCTCCTATCTTTACATCTCCAATCATCTCAGCTTTCTCAATTCCATATGTATCAGGAAAACCCATTTGTTTTCCTTCTCTGTGAATCAACAAATATTTTCCTCTATTCACAAATCCACACACATGATAATGTATCATTTGATACCTATCCTTAAGACCCACAACAGCATGAACAACAGGCGAAGGAGTGGGAGAGTTCATAGAAGAAATATATGAGGTAGAAATCACTAAAACAAACAACAAGATTAAAACTTTTACTACTCCTTTCAAACTCCAACCTCCTTCCTCTTCTATCTCCTCAAATTCATCATCACTTTCATCAATTTCTTCACTTTCTTGCTTCAAATTAATTAAAATGTCTTCTTTAGACCCAGCAGCCAAAGAGCCACAAGAACTAACCAATTCAAATTCAATATCAATGTTTTTCTTGGGCTCCAAAGAACCATTTTCTTTGCCTTCTTCAACCTGATTTTCTCTTCTAAGAAGTATTTCCTGGCGCCTGTTAGGCTTATAGCGGAGGAATTTAGGCCTTGGAGATAGATAATTCGTTACTGGGTCATAAATCCTTGATGACAAATCATCAAATTCATCAGAACTAGAAGTTGTCTTTGAATCAAGACTTGTGGCGGGCTTTTGGATGATTCTTGAATCAAGATTTGGAATCTTCTGAAAAGAGTTATCCAAAGACTCGTTCCTTTCAGTTAAAATTTTCTTTCTTGGAGGATTGGCTTTTGAGGCTGCAGATATTGTCGGTGACATGAAATGCTTTGTTGTTGGTGGTGTTGGTTTCTTTAGGTTTTGCACATTTAGACCAATTTCTTGATAGCTTTGCTCATTCTCATCTGTACCTATATAAATTAAAAAGAAACTTTCTTGGTACAAAATACCAATCCAAACAAATTCAAGATTCACCTCAAAAAAATACTCTTTAAGATCTTATTTAATTGGTTCTTCACTTGCTGAAACAACAAAAAGAAAAAAAAAATCCTATTATCCAATTCTTTATCTTTTCTCCTTTAATATTTTCTCTTTCCTCAAAACCAAACAGAAAAAGAAATGGAAAAAATACCTACCTTTTGAGATTGAAGGGTGCTTTTTTGGAGTCGATGATGATGAAACATTCTTATCTGAACCATCCATTTCCTTTCTTAGCTTCTCTTTCCTTGCTTCAATGGCAGTAATTCTTCAATAAATCTTGTAAACGGTATTTTTTTTTTTTTGCTTTTTTCTATTTGGAGGGAGAGAAAGAGTGTAGAGAAAATGAATTGATAAAAATGACCGTTGGGAAATGGATTGTGTAGTTGAAAACTACTATTTATTTGAAATTTTGAATTCCAGTTCTTTCGGCCGTTAGAAGGTGTCAGTTTGTAACGGGCAGTTTTTAGAGCGTATTGGGCCTATTGCCTTATCATCGGCCAGTATGCGCCCAAGATACAGTCCAATCTCAAATATATAAAATTATTTAATCAAAAATTAAAAAAAATAATAAATCTTAAAAAATTTAAATTTAATTATTAATTATTTTTTGAAAATTTAACTTAATTTATAAGTTAAAATTCTATTTTGAAAATATTTTAGTATAATAATAATAATAATCAAGCTTTAAAATTAACTTTTAATATTCATTTAAAAATAATAAGAACAAATATTACTTAACTATATAACTTAAGTAAAAAAGTAAAACGAAAATTAATAAAAATATTACCCAAATATTTTCAATAAATTTTATAATACAGTCTGAATCAATATAATTTATTTATATCATTTTCAGTAAAAACTCAATAAAAAAATTAAATAATGATAATGATAATAAAATTAAATAATTTGTACTTACAAATATCTGAACATTCTTTCAATAATTATAATTTAAATCATTTTAAATATAATTCAATACAAAAAAAAATAAAAATTTAAACGAAAATAAGTTAAATTGATTATTATTTTGATAATTTTGTGTGTGTGTGTGTATATATATATATATATAGTTTTGTGTGTATATATATATAATGACAAACTTATAATATTATGTTGATTAGTGTATAATACGATTAATAATGTATTATAGATTTTTTTTAAATCAGTATTTTAGAAATTTTAGAGCCCTTATTCTCTTTTTCTTGGCTCCCTAAAATATTTTTGGTTCATCAAAAAAACTCATTAAACTTTAACAATCAGTATTATAAAAATGTTGAGTAAATAAACATTCTATACCAATATTATTTTCCAATCCTTATTACTAATGAATAATCCTGACAAATTTACTACACATATTTTATGTACTAAAGTATCAAAATGATAAAACTTTTTAATTTTTGTTTAAATGCAGTTTATGTGTATTTTTGGAAATAAAAAAGTAAGATGTTATATAGTTCTTAATATTTAATCTAATTAATTAATTAAGTGATAATTATATTTTAAAAAATTAATTAATTAATTACTCAGATTTCTATCATTTTTTCAATAATTTTACTTTGACAACTCATAATATATATATATATATATATATATATATATATATATATATATATATTTTTTACCATATAATAAGAATTCTTTTGCATAAAATACCCTTTTCCAGTCCCAACGTTTTGGCTTCATTATTATTTTCTTGCTTCTCTTCTCTTTTTCCTTTTACATTCAATGGTGATGGTGAGGACACAGAGCTTAGAGTTTGCCATTATTGAAAAGCCGCTTAAATTTTAATTCTTTAATCTCTCTGCTTTATGACATATTCTTGCATTATCTTCTTCAATTATTATCTTTTTTTAAGAAAAAAATCAATATCTTCTTGAATTTCTTGGTGGATTTGATTTGAATTTATTACAGAGGTCCTATCAGAGTAATGATGACGACCCGATACAATTCTTTCAATACCTGTTTGGACAAAAAACCTTTTAATCTATCACGAGGCTTCAAGATTTATAGGAAGCGACGATGTGTAATTATAAAAGGACCCAATTGGAAGATTGTCAATAATTACTTCTTTCTATGATGCACGAAGAAGCTTTAAAAGAAATCTACTTTATTTGGAAGGAAAAACATAGAATCTTACACCAAAATTTTGGATAAAAAACAAGTTATAAGATTTTTATAATTATATAGGTATGATCCAAATGAGCAACTCAAATGAAATAATCTATTTGTGAATATGTTTTGGAAAGTTTTGGTTGAAATTAAAATTTTAATTATAAATAAGAGGCATTTTAATTTTTTTTTATTTTTTTAATTGCATTTAAAAGATTAAGAGGTCATTTGAATTGAGAGAATGCGAAATAAAAAGAATGTTTAAAACATAAAGAATGTGAAATATAGAAAATGTTTAAAATACTCCATTCAATATGATTTTAAAATATATAGATTTTAAATGAAAAGTATGATAGTTATGTTTAGATAAAATGTCAGAATCCATATTTTTATATTGAAAATTTCAGTTATATTTTTATGTGAATTGTAAAAATGTAATAGTTATATTTTTATTGAACGATAAAATTTTAGAATTTAATAATAAAAAATAAAATTCTTATATATATACATATATAATGATTATTAAATTACATTTTTAAATTTTTAAAAATAAAGATAAGTATAAAATAATTATTTTTTTAATCAAAATTTTTTATTATATTTAACCATATATTGACAAAATGGAAAATGTTAGCAAATTTTTAATAAGTATTAATGAAATAAATTTTTTAAAAATAAAATTTAAGAAAATAATTAATATAAAGTGTTAGATAAATAAGAGTAAAATTGATAAAAGACACATTTAATTATTTTCAAAAAATGAGAGATTATTAAAATATCTCATCTTATATCCTTAAATTTCAATTAAAAAAATGAAGAATTTTAACAATTTATCAATTGTTAAAATTCATAGATTATTCAATAAAAAAAAAAATGAAACCAAAATTGTGTATATCTTCCTTCAGTGTAAATAACATCTAATTAATTAGACTCCGTAACAAATTTAGAAGGATGACTCCGCGACAAATTTAGAAGGTGGCGACGAAAGCTAAACAAAAATAATATCTGGCCCATGCAGGTTTCGAACCTGCGACCTTCGCGTTATTAGCACGACGCTCTAACCAACTGAGCTAATAGGCCAAGATGTTAATTGCGTATAAAATGTTATACATCACGGTTGAAATCAAAACAAATACAAATTTTTTTTTTTTTTCAAAACAAATACAAATGATAACCATTTATATTTTAAAATAAATATTACTTCGTTTAAACAATATAATGTGATAAAGGCAGTTATAACTTAATATCATGTACTATATATCCTAATAAAAAAATGTGCTATATCATTCATAGTAAAATAAAATGTGCTCAAAATTTCAGCCAAGAAGATTTTTTAAACTCAATAATAAAAATTATTAACCGAACTCAACTATTTATTTAGATGTATAATGTTAAATAATTCTAATTCATATTAATAAAATCATATAATTTATTTATTGGTAATGATATTCAAATAAATATAATATAAATTATGTAGTGGTGCTTGCTAGCACATTATTTAACATTGTTAATTTTAATTGTCTAATAATTTATCATTTAAAAAGTTTCAATTAAATTAAAATTTATATAAAATGATAATTTTTAAAATTTAAATTTATAATAAATGTTTATGCTTTTAAATTCAAATTGACTTTTGAATAAATAAAAATAAAGGGTTACGAGTCAGAAAATAAATTGAAATTTTAAATAATATAATATATTTATTATTTATATGCTGATATACAGGGAGTAATGCACGTTATATATTATGAACGAGTGGTATAATCGATTGAATGCTCGTCATGATTGATGCTAAGTATCTACTCATTATTAATATACAGAGATAACATATAATACATATTTTGAATGAATATAATAATAAATTGAATACTCATTACAAAAAAAAATAAAATATATATATATATATATATTATAGGTGATCCAATCCGATTTATAGTTAAATTTTTAATTTTTTATATTGAATCGGTTCGAATTTAAAAATATAATTAAATATAATAAATAATTAAATTATTAATATTTTTATAATTTCAAATTTTAGCACTTATATTATTATTTAGTGTTTAATTTACTAAATATCACTTTAGAGGTGAATATATATATATATTTTGCGTTTAAATAAGAGTAACAAATTTAGATGCACCGATAAGATGTAAGGGATTTGAAGATAAAACCTTCCACAAAACAAAAAGAAAAGAAAACGCCTTGCAATTACCAGCGAAAGGGCGGTGCCAAGTGATTGACTGACAACAGTAAAATATTTTAGGCACCAATTAGTGCTTAGCACATGAGAAGCCAGAATATAATTATTAATTAACAATGAAACCATCATTTGGGCCATTTCTAAGAAAATAGAATTCCAATAATGCCCATCCTCTAAATGCTCAAAGCCACATTCCAAGATGGTCAGAAGGGGAACCTTTCAACTGTTGCTGAGTTATAAATTTTAATGTTCCCATCCCAGTGCACATAATAATAATCACATGAGAACAATATGAAATTTAGTTTTGTTAGAAAATGTTTTCGCAATTCATCTTATTAATCAGATTTTAAATTTTAAAAAATAAATCACATCCAAACTTTGATACCAATATATATCTTTTATTACATATAAATATCGTGTGGGATTGCATTTAAAAAAGCATTTTTCAATAAAAAAAATTTATATTTTTTAAAATTATTTTTTAAAATCGCTTTTAAGAAGGAATATGTAAATTGATATTCTCTCCAAAAATTTATTTTAAAAAAATTTATAAAAGAAAATAAAAATTAATCAATAAAATACAAAAATTTAAAAGCAATTTTTTTAACCTCTAATAATAATTCCAAACACACCCATAGTATGTTATTTTGTCTATTGCATTCCATTTGAGACATTTTCTTTTTTGAGATATCACAAAAAGTATGTCTCATTTATATTTTTAACATTTTTTACTCTTTATACTTATTTTATTATTGGATATTAATTCAATTTTTTCAAGAAAATAAATTTTAATTATATTTAATAAATAGTATAAAAGAAAAACTAATGTATTATTAAATACACTCTTAAATTTTATGAAAAATATGTCTCAAATAAAATGAGACAAAAAAGTATTTTTTAATTAATAATTTATTAACATATCCGTATTTTATTTTGTGTTGTGTTCTTATATATATTTCATAAAACATAATCTAAAAATTAATTCCTAAAAAAAATTAATACATCATATATATATATATATATATATATAAACATTTTTGCATATATCAAGCATATACATTTATCTAATGTATTAAACCAATGAATGATGAGATATTTTAACAATATAATTTTTTATCTTTTTATTCATAGTGAAAAAAAATACTGATAATTTTTTTCTATATATTTTTATTTTATTAAATTGGTGTATGCTCAATGTATGTAAGACTTAGCTTTTGTGATTAGGTATATTTTGTAGGTCCAATTGTGAATTTCAATTTATATAGAAAACATAAATTGACATTTGAAAATTTTGATATTTTTCAAATTTAGGTATGGTATGTGAAAAGTTTTTGTGGTGTACACTTTATTCTAATAGAAAATGAATAAAATATGCAAATAGTAATTAGCATTATAAAATATGGAAATAGTAATTAACATTGTTAAAATATGATTTGACTATCAAACTGTTCTTATCATATTCACTAACACTTTATTTTTTAAAATTAGAAGTTTCAAATTAGAAATCACATTCACTCCCACTCTATTTTTCAAAATTAAAAATTTCAAATTAGAAAGCTAGTGGCTAATCCTAGATTTGCATCAACTAATCTAGGGTTAGTATTGAATTAATTAATGTGAAGAAGGAGGAGTTTAGTTAATTTAATATAAATTAAAAGTTTCAAATTAGAAAGCTAGCGACTAATCCTAGATTTGCATCAACTAATCTAGGGTTAGTATTGAATTAATTAATGTGAAGATGGAGGAGTTTAGTTAATTTAATATACATTATATTTTTTTCGAGGGAATTAATTAATACAATATTATTATAATAAAGCATACTATTTTTTTTTTAAAATTTTTATTAGTACGATTAACTATGACGAAAGCAATAGCCGTTTGAACCAATCACGTTACAGCTCCATGGTCTCGCAGGAGGAGATTCCTAAAAACAACATTACTATATTATATTATAAGAAAATCAGTTTTCAGTGTTTGAATTATAAGAGACATAATAGTTAATTAGGAGGAGAATCACTTTTTAAAACTTGCTTTAGTTTATTCACAACGTCTCTTTTTTTTTTTTTTTTTCCTGTTTAAATAGTTGGGAGTTATTACTCCCTCTATCCGGTAAATATAGACTTATTTTTTTCATATGTTATAAATTATAGATTATTTTCTTATTTTAAAATGTAATTAATTTATTAATTTATCAATATATTTTTATTTAATATATTTCACCATTAATATACCACATTTTTATCAACAAATCATTAATCAATTTTATTGAATTAGTAATAGAAACATATATGTATTTTTTCACATTTCTCATCAAATAAAAGAGTTAATTTATTGTCATGTTAATCAATAACGAAAATTTGATTCTTTTTATAAGAATAATGAAATTTTAGTAGTTTTGAAATATTAAAAATTAGATAATAATTCTTTTCAAAATAATCATTTATTAATATAACAGAATGGATATTTGTAAAAAGTATTAAATAAAATTATTATTTTAACTAAATCAATCATTTTTTTAGTTTTTATAAAAATCTATATTTTTTGGGACAAAGAAAGTGGTATTTTTTATTGCAGTGAAACAGTGAAGGGTATATTTGCTATAGAAAAATTTGCATTGAAATCTTATTTAACTTTTATAGTTAGTCCAAGAATATTTTTAAATCAATTTTCTCATCAACAAAAACTAAAAGTATATTTAATAAATCGTAATGAGACATAATACAATATAATTAAATGTATTTTTAGTATAATATTTAAATTAAAAATATATTTAATTCTATTACATTACATATCATTACAGTTTATCAAATATTACTTAAATTTCTAGGCGATTTATGAGTATGTGACATATAATTGATTGTAAGAAATAAATGTTGGATGTAAATAAAAAAATTCATAAAAAATAATTATCCAATGAAATGAAAAGTTTTGAAAATTTTATTGAAATATTTACTATAAGTATAAAAAATATTTTTATCTTCTTTCATTAGATTCTAACATTAATATATATAAATTGATATTGATATGATTTGTACACGTGAATTTTAATTACTCATACATAATATTATGGAAACATAAATATATACATATATTATTTTTATTGCTATAGAGAAATGGAAATGAGAGTACAACATTCCATCCATCACCAATAAAATGGGACACAGCTGTGATTAGAAGTACAGGAAGAGGGCAATATTGGGATCATAAATTATTGTCTGGGGGAACGACCATGTACAGGCTTAATAGACCTTATCCTCTCGTACCACGAAATATGTACATGGATGATGATGTAAGGGCGTATGATTATATATTAATACGAGATAAATAAATTATTAAATAAATAAATAATTGTCAAAATATGGCACAATTATCAAAATTACCCTTCCCTGTTTTTTTAGAAGTAAAATTACCATATTAATGCAAAAACTATGTGCGGGTGAAGTACGGGAAATGGGAGGAATGATGATGCAAAAGCTCTTACAAATTTCAAGAGATGATAAACCAAAAACCCATCCATCAAACACCACTCTCCGGTAGTTTAGTAATATTGTAAATGACAGGAATTGAAATTTATATTTTCTTTTTAACTAAATAAAAAGATAAAATAAAATTCAAATAAAATATAATAGAATCACACATAAATTGCTTGAGCAATGATTCAACAAAAGCATAAGAATAAGTTGACAAAAACAAGGGTAGCTCCATAGTTGTCATCATTGTACATTGATCCCATCTACTTCTAGTACAAACTATGATCAATTTTGAAAATTTTTGGATTTTTCTTCTCATGATCAAACAGGACATTAGGTGGTGGTATTGGTTTTTTTTTTTTTTTTTTTAAATTTCAGTTGTCACATTCCTTTTGTAGAAAGGTATCATGATGGACAGTGGACACTATGGTAGAGTAATGCAATTCAAAAAGCAGGTTATGACCTATTCAGAAATTTAAAATACAAAAAGTCAAAGCAAAAATCGAACACTCAAGAGACTTGCCAGGCAAAATGTATGTAAATGAAACAGAGGATAATCAAGAGATATGATTAAATTACAACCCAATATTTTAAAATTTGAATAATCGTAAGAGTCCCACAATATTGCTGCTTGTGCTAGCATGAAACTCCCAAAATACTGCTGCCTGGGCTAGCATGAAACTACAAGGAAGCTTCATAGGAGCCAAATATTTTGATTCTTTTTTTTTTTTTTATTTGCCCCTAAATCCAAATCTGTGATCTCTCTACTAGCTTATTATATACACATTAAAATAATTTTCAAATTCACCAATAGAGTTGTAGTTGTGTTAAATACTTACTAGGGAGAGTTTTGCCATCCTATTCGAGTAGGATTAGTCTTACACTTTGGCATAAAAAAATTATTTTCAAGTTCACTAAGTTTCTCTTAGAAAACTTTTCTAACTTGCAAGCTGAAATATAATATAGTGGTAAGTGCGTATTTCTCTAGGGGTATGTTTGGAAAATGAGTGAAAAGTGAAAGGAAAAAAAATAAGGGAGGAAAATATCTTGAAATTTATAAGTCTTAATTTTTTTAATATTTTGACACAAAATTTAATGCATTTTCCATCTATTTTCCTCTCAAAACGGGTGGAAAATGCATTGGATTTTCTATCAAAATATTAAAAAAATTAAGACTCATAAATTTCAAGGCATTTTTCTTTTTTATTTTCCTTCCTTTCACTTTCCACCCATTTCCCAAACACTACCTAAGCGATATACTCAGAATCGATTTCTCCCTCCCCAATAATCAAAAAGAAAACTTTTCTAACTTGCAATCTCACATTCTTGTTTATAACTTCAATGGCACTTAAGTAAAGGTCACTGGTTGTAGCAAAGGAGTTTTTAATTTGATGTTGGATAATGCCATACAACCTAATAGTTTTATTCTAATTGATGTGATATTATTACATAGGAAAATATTTTATATAATGCATTTTTGAAAAAAAATATGGCAAATAAAATAATAATACATCAATTAAGATAAAAGGTCGAAACAAAAATGTTAAATTATATAGAATTTTCCTTTGCCGTTATGTATTGCTTACAAAGAAAAACAAGTTTGACAATTGGACATAGCAAGAGAAGACCTCATTTCATTTCTAAGGCAAGATCAACAACTGTTGAAAATAATTCACACAGAGCATTCTTTGATCTATCCTATTTGACGTCAACATTAGTCGAAAAGAAAAGCTTAAGAAAGTTGTATTGATTCAATTTCTTGTTCTACATCAGATTGCTTTCTGGTTATGTTAGTGAAGAACTAACATAGCCTGTCAAAGACCTAAACCTTCGTCAACATGGGAGCATGATCTCTGCATTCTGACACTGCTTATGCTATTCCTTGCTGCCATTATTTCATTGAGCGAAAGTCTCTTCTTCGACCCAGGCTCTGGCCGCTGCTTTGGAGCACTATGAGACCTCAATTTGGCCTTAAAAGATTGTGTATTTGCCATATAATTAGGGAAGTTTGAATAAGGCCTAAAATAGCTGTCTCCACAAACACTCTTGGCTGGTGTAGCAGGGGCATTAGACCGGAGAGAGTTTGAAAACCTTGGTGTGCTTTGAGCAGTTGAGAACCTACATTCCTCACCAGTTAAGTACCAATCAAAATCTTGATGGTTTTTGCAATCAGGTATGGAGATTCTTGCTGGAATTGGACATGGAAGAGGTGATGACATTGCCTGATAAGAGAATTCTTCATCACATTCTGATAATGCTGAAGTGATTCTACGAGATCGTGATCTTGGCTTGTACGTGTCAATTTCTACTATTTTTGGACTTTCATCAAATGAATTCATTTCACAGGATGCAGAGAATCTCTTGCTATGGAATTCGCTTCTTGTATCATCAAATCTTTCCTGCAGATGAACAAGACATGAGTGAGACTAATTTTTTCAACACAGATTGGAACTTGCAAAAGTATTCGGTATTGGTTCTTACAATGGATTTTCGTGGTCGGTTTTCAGGTTGAAATCTATTCTCTTTGTTTAAAGAACGACGAGCACGCTGAGATCGAACAGCAGTTTGAGCTCTTATAAGAGCTTGCATACTGTGAAGAGTTGCAGCAGCCCGCTTTCGGACCAAATAGCCTCTAACAAGTGCTTGTATCTTAACTAGTCCTTTTAATGCTCGAAGAGCTTTTCGAGCCTGAGATTGTTAACCAACATTAAACTCATTAGAAACTGTAAAGAGTCAAAACATATTGCTAATACTTGTCTAACTAGCTCATAAAACAAAAAACCAGAACCAAACCCATATAACCAAATTTACAGGTGAAAAAAAAAAAAAGAAAAGAAAAACACTAATTAGAAGTAGGAATTAGCAATCATTGCCTGATTGATGGACTAAAATGGAAAAGAACGTATTAACAGCCAAAATCCCAAATAAAAAGATAAAACTTTCAAATTCAAAATTTTCAGGATCAGTTGAGGCCTGAGTGGACCAAAAGAAAAACAGGAAAAAAGGGTTTCAAAATTGTTGGCCAACAAGTCAAAATAAAGTTGAAAACATATGTATACCTTACATTGACCCTAAAAAACAAATGTACTGTTTCATTACAATTTGAATGTGGAAAGCACTTCCATAAAACAAACCAAAAGCAAGTTGCATTACCATGTCAACTAAAAAGTTCAAAGAAACATATATAGGGTTTAATATATTACCATTTGAATCTGTGTTTCCAGCTTTTGAGAGCAGACATGAGAGTAAGATTTAAGAAAAGTAACTAAAGCTAAAGGCTTTACATTTACCCATTTCAAAAGTATATGTACTGTTTCATTCAATACTCTTTGGTTTGTTTACAGCATTTACGAGCAGACATTAAAGCAAGGATCAAGGGGAAAAAAACATTTGTACCGACTACCATTACCTCTACAATGTAAAATACTGCAAAACTGACATTTTTAATTACACACAAATCTAATCAAGCAGAATAGAAACTGCAAAAAATAAAAATTTACCCAGATGAGAAAATCAACTTCTTGAAACCTACTTACCAAATAACCTCTGAAAACAGTTTGAATTTTGATTGCAGCCCACCTCTCCCTCCCTCCACTAAACAGAGTTCCTCTACCATGGCTGGTGAGCCTCACTACCGCCACCGCGGCTTGTGCTGCAGCAACTGCAGCATCAGCAGCTGCAGCCGTGGCAGCAGCCACCGCAATTGCATGCTTGTTCTGTTCTCTCTCTGTTTCAGCAAGATAGGATCTGAGCCAAGCAGTCTCTTTCATCTCCGGAATTCGTGGAATTGCATTGTTTTCCCTTCCTGATTTCCCAAAACTCCATCTTTTTTTCTCTTTCTTATCACTTGAAATTGAACTTGAACTGTCACCACCACCATAACCATCTTTCTCTTTATCTTTCTTCATCCCCAACAACCCTTTTAGCCACCTTGTAGCTTTACCCATCTCGTCTAGATCTTGAATAAGCTTTTAAAAAAACTAAGAAAGCATTAAATCCCAGAAAGAGAAAAATGGGTCTCTGCAATATTTTTAAATTGAGAAACTAATGAGGGAAAAAGAAAGAGAATGTGAAGAAGACGCACTGAATCAAAGAACCAAAGTGAGTGGTGATTACTGTATTTTGAAGTGAGAGACACTATAGACAGAGAATAAAAAGAGCATCAAAGGAATGGAGAGAGAAAACAAAAAAAATGTATGTTTCAGAAACTGAAAACAATAACCCAGCATAAGGAGAGGAAAAAAAAAAAGAAAAGAACTACAATATCTTTCGAATCTTTACGGGTTGTAAGTAGAGAAATGAAGAGAACAGTATGGCAGCAGTGTCAAATACCTTAAAAAATGGATAAAGATTAGGTTTTTTTGCGTTCTTTTGACAGGAAAATCTGACACAACCTCGTGAAGAACTGCATTACAAGACAAAAAGATGTCACAGAAAGACACAGAGATATAGACTGAAAAAAAAAAATTAATTATAAATTGCTAAACAAGTTAAAAAGAGAAATTATAAAAACTTTACCCAATTTCTCCAATTCAAAAATCAAAAAGCGCCGGTTTTTATCTAACCCAGAAAAAATTTTCTCACTTTCTTTGACTGTGAAATGTTTTTCTCTCTCTAACTTTCTGGAGCAACGTGTACTAATTACTAAACATACCCATTAAGCATTACCCACTGACTATCCCGTGAATCTCTTAAATTTCAAAACCCATTTGAGTTTTTTTTTTTTTTCCTTTTTTCCTCTCTCTTTAATTCTAATTTCTAAGCAAAGATTGAAAGATACCCACTTTTTTTTTCTTTAATTTACTCTGTTTCTCTGCAAAGTACAAGAAGAGGCATTAAAGAAGAAAGTCACAAAACGGGATGCTTTTTAGTTTTTATAGCTTCTCTGTCCCAAAGAATAAGCCAAAAAGAAAAGCTGAGACTTCTCTTTCTCTGTTGGGTTAGAGAAAGATCTTTCTTCTATGATTTGTGACTCAGTGCTTCTCTGCACAGAAAATCTTTCAGTTTAGTAATGGTGATTCAAATAAAAAAGGAGGAGGGGTCCTTCAGCAAATGAGGGGTTCAGTTTGAGTTTTGACTAAGCAGATTTTGAATCTTTTTTTGGTAAATTTAAATAAAGTGGCAATGATGGTAATTAAGAAGAGAGAGGTACTAAGTATTATTGGTATTTAAAATGCAATTAATTTTTCCTGATTCTTTGGATATTAAAATCAGTTGCTAAAGTTTTGGGAGTGCCTAACTATATAATGGTACAAACAGATATTGGACTATTGAGTGTTGACAGTTGTATATTACTGGCTCCTTTTTTTTTTTTTTATTTTATTTTATTTGTATTTGAAAATTTTTTTAACTTTTTTTTTATTTTTTCAATTTGAATTAAGATCTTGTTACAGTGTATTTATATATTTATATATTAATGTAAAGATGGAAATTATGGATAATATTATTGATGGAAGGAACTTGTGAGGAAAGTAGGTGAAAAAATTGGACCCAGAGCTTTCAATTTCTTTTATTGTGCTTGCCTTAGGAGGGAAATTTAAAATGCTATTTTTTTTAAATATATACATTTAAATATATATATATATATATGAAAATTTTTAATTACATTAAGATAATGTTTGATATACTGTAATAAAATGTAACGTAATGTAATTAAATATATTTTTAGTTTAAATTATTACACTAAAAGGACATTCATTTACATTATATTATGTCTCATTACGGTCTACCAAATATATTTTAAGTGTATAATATTATTAAACTAATTAATAATAAAATATTTTAATTAAAATATAACTCTTTTATTTATTTTTTCACTAAAAATGCATAAATATCCTTTTTTTTTCACATGTTCTTTTCTCATTATATCAATGTGCACACTTGGCATTGCTATAATTATAAAAAGACAATATAAAATAAATTTAAAAGAAATATATGATAATTTGAAATTAAACATTTTCAAAAATTAAGATTTCCTTATCATTTTATATCTTTACATTTATTTTTAATTTTTCATTATGATAATTAAATTGATGAGCCATCTTGGTTATGTAAATCAAATATTCTGTATATCTCTTATTACTTATTGAAGGAAATTGAATTTCAAAAAGTTTTTATATTTTTTTTCATTTCACACATATATTGTGTATAATAGTCAAAATAAATATATTTTTATGGGGCAAATAGAATATAAATTTAATAAAATATAATTATGTTTAGACTCGTCTCATAAACTTAAAGAACGTTTAAATGTTTCTTAACAAATTTAAACTATAAATAAAATTAATCATATATTTAATAAAAATAGAATAATTATTTTAAAATTATCAATGTACACGATATTATTTCACTTTGGATAAATTCTATAATAAAATATATGTATATTATCAAATTTAAAATTATAATTAAGTTTTCCTAAGAAAAATACTATTATATAAATTTAAATTTTCTTAAAAACATAAATTAAATGAGCTACACAAATTTTTATTTAAATTTAGTTTGTTTATTAAATAAATTTTAAATTTTAATATAAAAATGGGTTGAAGAGGACATCATCCAGACGATCCGAGTAGCCTGGCTCATTACCAGCCATATTGACCAGACCGGAGACCAAACCGGCGTTAATGACGCAATAATCAACTCCACAAAAATTTCTAAATAATATTCATTCATTTTAATGCTAAAGTTAACTGGGGAGCCACTGTCTCATTCGCGACATGAATGTTTCAATCAAAATTATATTGCAAAGTGATTTGAATATTTTGAAACATCATCGTCAATCAGGTGTAGAATAATTAATTTACTTGTTTTTTTTTTATTTTTTAAATCACAAAAAATTACCATTAATTTTTTAAAAAATATTAAAATAATGATTATCTTATATATTTTATTTTAATTAATTGCACGTCCATTGAAAAAAAATATATATATATTTTTGAAAGATTGCACCTTGAAGTCAACAAAATCAATACAAACCAATTATTAGAGGGAAGAAAAAAATTGGAAAGAAAAAATTTAGTGCTTGCAATAATCCTAAAGCTGGACTGACATTGACTTATATAAATATATAAGAGTTTTTTTTTTTTTGCCAAATTACATATATAAGAGTTTGTTTCATATTCTATTGATAGCATTGAATTTTTTAAATTATCACTTGAAAATTACTTATGAATGTATAGTCTGAATATAAGGTCTATTTTTTAATTCGTTCAAAGAGAAAAACTTAATGTTATATGTAAAAGATACAAATTTAGGTGTAGCTTCGCAGCTAGAAGTAGCCTCTGCAGTGTGGTAGGGCAATAAACTCCACAAAATTGGAACATTTCCGGCAAAATATTTGAAACTAATAAGGTTAGAAAGAGTATGCCAAAGTACAACAAGTATTACTCTAGATTTTGTGCACCACTCGGTAACCGTCACTTTCGATTACAACCGTTACAAACCAACGCCTTTGCCCTTTGCCATTTTCCTTCTGGCGTCTTTATTCGATGTAACTACACACAGTATAACCTATGACGCACGGTTAAGTCAAGTCCTCCATGAAATATTATGGCAGTGTTTTAAAAATTCAGACCCATTATCAAATAGGTTAGACCACTGATTCACAGTTTAACAGGTATAATTGATTAAATTAATAATCCAATCAATTAAATAAATTAGATAAAATCTTTTATTTTTTATTTTTTAGTTTGGTTCCTATTAATAGATGTCCAACAGATTAAAAAAGATAAAAAAAAATAGTTAAAACCAATAAAAGAGTGATTTAATCGAAAATTTATATTTAAATGAACCAAACCAAATTGACCTACGATTTTTAATTCAACTGATTGAACTGTCTAATCAAATCTAATTTTTAAAACACTGTATTAAAATTCTATTTAATGTAGTGATCACGATCAGTTTTCAATAATTTAGGATTTTAGAGAGTTAAACACTAATTAAAAATTTTAACTCTCGTTATTTCAATTATAATTTCAAATAATAAATTATCAAATTTTAAAGGGTTATTTCAAATCTTGAATTTACCGAACACCCATACTAGTACTCTATATAATCAATATTGTATATGATATCTTTCAGGGAAAAAAAAAAAGGAAAAGTAAAAAGTCTTAAGTCCTCCCTCCCACATTTAATACGTATCTGCCATTGGATTAAAAAAAAGAAAAAAGAAAAATATTATAGTTAGAGTTTTTATTGTTTTAGTAAAATTAATAAAAAAAATGAAAGAAATTATTATATAGGACTAGAATTGAGAGCGGGCCTCCATCACGTAGCCCACAATTTCTTGCGATCATTTTGGTAACTTGTTCCTAATATTATTATTTGATTGTAATATCATTAATTAATAACAATTACAACAATGATAATAACTTTTAAGACATGTTTAACAATTTTATTAAATTTAAAATATTGTAAAAATAATTTCAAGGTATTCTTTTAATAGTATTTATAATTTTTTTAAAAAATTATTTTAATCTTAGCCACAAACACATTTTTTACGGAGCTAATTAGTTATTGTTATTGCTAATCGCAATTAACACTTTCTTTGTGAATTTTATTGGGGAGGAAAGAAAATAAAGAAATAAAATAAATTTTATTTTTTTTATTATTTTTCTTATTCTTATTTGAATATATGGAAAATAAATTTTATTTTTCTCTTTATTATTTTTATACTTTATTTCCATTTTCCTTTCAAATTGAGAGAAAATAAAAGAGGGAAAATAATTTTTTTCCTTTCTTTATTTTCCTTTCTTTATAAAAAAAAAGAAAATTACTTTTATTTTTATTTTCCCTCCCATTTTTTTCCTCTTATTTTTTCTCTATCCAAACATAGGGTAAAAGTTAAAATGAATGTTTTGAAACATAGATAATATATTTTTAGGATTAAGTTTGTTTATATTGAGTGTATCAACTAATTTAATTATAAAATATATGGAAAAAAAAAGTTATTTATATCTTTTCACTAAGAAAAAAATAGATAAACTAATTATATTGGTTAAAATATAAGATGACTGTGTTTGGTGTAGATAAATTTTTTTTAGTATTTTTACAATTCATTTAAAGTTATTTTTGAAAAAAAATTCACATTTTTAAGTTTTTTCTAGAAGCTTCAATTTAATTTTGGAAAATCTATAAAAATACCTAAAAAAAAGGGTAACTTTGTAAATATGAATTTTACAAATATACTTTTCTTCTTTTTCACAAATTTATGCTTTTTTAGATTACTATTCATTCAATTTTTTCAAAATAGTCGGACCGTTTTAATTCTCTTACGTCTGGTTAAATATTATCACAGCCACCGCCCACGCGTGATGCTAATAATATACTAATATTTAATAATTGAAAAAGTTAATTAATTAGATGTATAATGATACAGTATATTTTTAATTAGTGCTTGGCGCACAAGAGGGACATTATAGATTAGATACTATCCTTGTCTTAAATAAATGCATTCTTTAATATATCATAAATAGATTATTTTGTCTTCATTGAAAATTTAACATCCTCAATTTTATTTTTTGAAAAAAGCATCATTAATATTTTTTTATTGAGAATAATCATCAAATTTAAGATTAAAAATATAAATAAATTCAATAAAATAATGTTTAAGTTAAAAAAGTTTATTCCTATATTATTTAATGTGTTTATTTGATATATATTTTCAAAAATTTTTGGATATTGAGTATTACATGAATATAAGTATATAAAAGGAATATATCGAGTATATATTAAATAAAAAGCATATTCTAAAAATATAAAAATAATAATAAATAATTTTCATGATTCACAGTAAATAATATATTTAAATATATAACGAGTATATTTTATATATATTTTAAGTATATAACTAGTATATTTTAAGTATATATCATAAATAAATGTTTTAGTCTTCACTGGATACTTAACACTCTCAATCTTTTTTTTTTTTAAAAAATCATCAATATTCTTTTTTTTTTTTAAATGTGAATCATTATCAGGCATAAATAAGAATATTAATTTAAATATATGAATATTTTATAAGAATTTGAAAGTTAAATTATATGTTTGTCTTATTCTTTATTTTCTATTTTAATAAAGAAAAAAATAAAATGTGACGTGTAAGTAAAAGAGAAAAACAAAATGTGAAAATGCGATATGTGTAAGTGATTAACTCAAACATCTACAATTTATTTTATAAATATGACTAACTCAATACTTAAAAAAAATAATATAAAAAGAAATTTTAAAAAACATTATACGACAATAAAATGATATAAAATCAACTAAATATATACATCAAATTAAACTTTCATCAACCAAAAACACCAATACTTTAGCAATGCTAATCCTAAAATACGCAAAAACCAACAATTAACCTTTAATTAACATGTTATCAATCAATAATCAATATGTAATCAACCATAAATAAATCTCTGATCTCAAAAAAAAAAAAAAAAAACAATCGTCCATATAAAAGTTTTAATTTATAATATTATACAAGGACAAACACTTACCATCATGGAAATAAGAGTTCTCAAACACTCATTTTAACTAATTCTTAAAAGTAAAACATGGCAATGAGTTATTAGATGGTGAAATAGGAGTACTTGAGCGCTACTTGTAATTAATTCTTGAAAACGAAGTAATGAGGTTAATAATTTAAATCTGAAAAAAGGAACGCAATTATCTACCAGGGTTCAATGAAAGTGAAATCATAAAATTTTAGTTTAATTACAACCAAACTACTAATTAAAAGAACAGTTATATTAATAAACAAAGTTATCAAGTTTTTTGGCAAGATAATAATGATTGAAATTATATTTTTGGACCACACTTAGTGTGTATATATATATATATATAAAGAAGAAATGATTATAACCTCCGAAGGTGTAAATTGCTAAAATCTAATATATAATAATATGATTTGTCACCAAACATTTAATGATAAAAAAAACTCCAATGTTTTAGTACTTGCAGCGGCAAGAAGCTCAGAGTTCACATCAATTTCTCAAAGACTTCCAATATGGAGGTTGCCCTGTGATTGAGAAAGGTAAAACGAAAATAAGTACAACAAAAAGTCATAAAAGCATAAAAGCAGGTGGCAAAAAAGGTAAACAGCTAAACTCGTTACGGTAAGTGTTAAATATAAAAAAAAAAGAGAATTTGGCTAGGTGATATAACTTCCTATTTAATTTTTTTCTTTTTAAAAAGTTATTAGATAGTGTTATGGACCTATGCAAGGACAAAAAAGTGAACGCCTTGAGCAGATCAATAATCAATCCAATACAGAGTCTTATTCTGAAACAGGACCTAGGCCTGAATTTTGTAAACCCATTTGAATATGAAAGGTACATGGCCCAAAAATAATAATAAATATAAACAAATAAATAAATAAATAATGTAAAAGCCAAAGCCAAAGATCTGATCCGTTCCTTACAAGCGACGTTACCATGACAGTATTCCACAGAACATTACGAGAAGCCACCGATACAAAGTGAAACCGATTTATATTAGTAATTATTTATTATTTACTAATGATTTAGATAATAAAAAAAATAAAAAAAAAAAAAAAAAGAAAGCTCCAAAAAGCGAATAGGTTAATAAAAAATATCCGGGAAAAAATCAACTCCTCTATCTCTTTTCTCTAGAAAATCCTCTCTCCGAACTCACCAGCCAATTCAGCCCTTGTCTAGGTCTCTCTCTCTCTCTCTCTGTTACCAATTTATTTTCTGCGCGCGTTTTTTGTTTTCTTTTGGATCTTATTTTTATTATTTATTTTTCTTTTTAATTTTTAATTTTATTGATTTTTCCTTTCGGTTTCTCGGGAAATTGCGGTTTCTATTGCTTGTTGAATTTTACAATCTTTTAAGCTTGATTTAATTATTAAATCTTTTTATCAATTTTTTTTTCCGATTTAGGGTTTGCTTAGGTTTTCTGATCTTTTTGCTTCCGAGATGGTGAGTTCGGAGGGTTTGAGTGCATCCCTGACGCCGAAGCAGTTCGGTGTAACCAAACCTATATCGATGGCTGGACCTATGGAGGTTGATTTGCTGAGAACCAGCGAATTGGAGAAGGTATTTATTTATTTTAATTATCTTATCTTTTGTTATTGATTAGTTATTTATTTTTGAAATTTTGATTTATTGTTGTGTGCGTGTGTGTGTGCCTGCTGTGAAGTTCTTGACTGATGCTGAGCTTTATGAGAGCAAAGAGGAAGCCGCCAAGAGAGAGGAGGTTTTGGGTCGGATTGGACAGGTAAAAATAAGCTGTTTGTTTCTTGTTATTTTTATCATATCATTGCAATTTTGTTTTCCTGATACATTATGATTCAACTGAAACGTTCTTGTTATTTTTATCATATCATTGCAATTTTGTTTTCCTGATACATTATGATTCAACTGAAACGTTCTTGTTATTTTTATCATATCATTGCAGTTTTGTTTTCCTGATACATTATGATTCAACTGAAACGATCATACTTGTTATTGGCAAGACAATCTGGCTATCTTATTTTTTAGGCTTGAAAGTTATCCATTGACTATAGCACAGTAAATTATGGTATTTGTAGTAGTTTTCTACTCATGTAGCTTTCGAGTAGGGATTTGATCTAGGTGGACTTGAAATGAGATCGACAGTATGTAATTTTTTTGGGATGAATATCACGGATAAAATCTTGTTTTAGGATGAATTCTGTTTGGTTCATGAATGTTTTCTTCTCTGACTTTACAAATCTCAATCTCTAGCCGCATGATGCCAAATAAAATATCAAATTCTAAACCCTTTATTTCTGGGAGGTGTCTACATTGTGCCAAAAATATCTGATTAATTTTTTGTGAAATCCAACAGTATCATTGTTTGGGTCATATTCAACTATGGAAAAGCATTAGCATTAATTACTTGGGCACAGATTATGATTGAGAAGTTGTAGTACCAAAGACTTTAAGCAGATTAATAGATCTCCCTTTTGTATAGGTCATGTCCTTACACATTGCTATGATGATTCAATAATGTTGAGATTCTACAATATAAAGTGTATAATCTGCATAACTTGGGAGGTTATTTTTTGGTTCTTATCGGTATAACTATGATTTGCTCAAAATTGGCAAAATCATGAGTCACATCTTTGTAGAATTAATCCCTGTTTCATCTTGTGGTCTACTGAAGATCAGAGAATTAGAGGTCGTAGGATGAGGAGACTGAAAGTTGGTTTACTGCATATTTTTTTACTTATTTATTCTTTTGTTTGTATTAACTCGCCAAATTTTCATAACTCTGTATTTGTTTTTCAGATTGTTAAAGATTGGGTGAAGCATCTCACTCACCTGAGGGGGTACACTGATCAAATGGTGGAGGATGCCAATGCTGTTATTTTTACATTTGGTTCTTATCGGCTTGGGGTATGTTTTTGACTTATTTTTGTTGTCTGATTGGAGTTTTCTCATTATGTTATGGATCAATGATAATCATCGTCATATCACATTTCATTGGAATTTGGAAAGCTTTTTTATGAATCATATGTAAGCTTATTACTAGTTTTGTGGGCACTTCTGGTTTTTGGCTTGCTTGCTTTGCTTTTTCAGTGCACTTATTTGTGTTGTCCATGAGATGTGCTCAAGTTTTAAGAGATGACAGGTGCATGGTCCTGGGGCAGACATTGACACGTTATGTGTTGGGCCATCGTATGTCAATAGGGAGGTAAATGCCTAAATAAAGCTAAATTCACTGGTTGATTTTCTTATCCATCATATCTGATAATTTATCTAATTTCTGATGCTGTCTTTATCATCAGGACTTCTT
Source organism: Reutealis trisperma (assembly GCA_947687605.1). Taxonomy (NCBI): domain Eukaryota; kingdom Viridiplantae; phylum Streptophyta; class Magnoliopsida; order Malpighiales; family Euphorbiaceae; genus Reutealis; species Reutealis trisperma. The sequence goes on from CANTUT010000010.1 coordinate 2,381,149, forward strand.
TTTTGTGCTGCACAACATTTTGGCAGAAATGGAAGAAGTTACAGAGCTACAACCAGTTCCTGATGCTCATGTCCCTGTGATGAAATTCAAGTTTGATGGAATATCAATTGATCTTCTTTATGCAAGTATCTCTCTTTTGGTGGTACCAAAGGCAAGTTTTGATCACTTTCTGTCAACAATATATCTGAATATGTGACGTTTATTGTGGGATTTTTTTCAAGCTTTTGTGATTAATTCATGGGCACAATTTTTCTTTCTCCTTCAAATTTATTTTTATACTTAATTGGTTACATTGTGGATATTTTTCATCTATTATCTAAAACTAGTTTTGTCATTACCTTTATCTGATAATTATGTGCTCATGTATAATCCTTGGGTTTGGTAAAGCTTATTGCACAGTTTGCATACTGATGACCATTAATGTGCTTGTTTATTCTTGTCTGAATACTGGTTTAAACTATTATCTGGATGTTGGTAAATGTGTTCTTCTCTTCTTCGTTTCTTCTTTTAGGTGGTGGTGGAGTATTTTGATAAAGTTTTACTTTTCTGTTCCTATTGATTGGATTGTGTCTCTGATTCTATGTGTTGGGAGGATTCTTGTACCTTCTAATTTCTAACTTGTGGACAGGACTTGGACATCTCTGATGTTTCTGTTCTGTACGATGTTGATGAGCCTACTGTTAGGAGCCTTAATGGCTGCAGGGTTGCTGATCAAATTCTTAAGCTTGTTCCCAATGTTGAGGTGAAGTACTTTGTTAGAGAACTGAGTTGTTTGATTGTTTATTTCTAGATGGATGTTTATTTTTGGTGTATTAAATCTTTTTCCTAATTCAAAATTCTTTCTGAAATTGTAGCATTTTCGCACAACACTTCGTTGTTTGAAGTTTTGGGCTAAAAGACGTGGTGTTTATTCCAACGTGGGTGACTTACCCTTATTTACTTTCTCTTTCTCTCTCTCTTTTTTTTTTTTTTTTTTTCCCTGCTCCCAATCCCTTGTAATGTGTTTTGTCTGCTGATTTGTTATTGGCTTCCTTGTGTTTTACTGTCTTCAGGTAACTGGGTTTCTTGGTGGTGTAAACTGGGCTCTCCTTGTTGCTCGAGTTTGCCAACTTTATCCTAATGCTATTCCTAGTATGCTTGTTTCTAGATTTTTCAGGGTCTATACACAGTGGCGCTGGCCGAACCCTGTTATGCTGTGCCCCATTGAAGAGGATGAACTTGGATTTTCTGTTTGGGATCCCCGTAAAAATCCTCGTGACAGAACTCATCATATGCCAATCATAACTCCTGCCTATCCTTGCATGAACTCTAGCTACAATGTCTCAACGAGTACTCTACGGGTCATGATGGAGCAATTCCAATATGGTAACAAAATCTGTGAGGTAAGAAGGGTGGTGGAGTTCATTTCCCTGTGGTATTTTATGATCCAGTATTTACCTGTTCTATATTCTTTAATTCAGGAGATAGAGCTGAATAAAGCCCAGTGGAGTACTTTGTTTGAGCCATACTTGTTCTTTGAAAGCTACAGAAACTATCTGCAGGTTGACATTGTTGCAGCTGATGTTGATGACTTGCGTTCTTGGAAAGGCTGGGTAGAATCCCGGTTAAGGCAGTTGACCCTTATGGTAATATTTATTGCATTTAGACATTCTATCATTTGAACTCGATTGTTCCGAACTTGATACTGAATAAGCAATGGAAATTTCTGCTAAAAGAAGTGTAATGCCTATTAATATATTTTTCTATTTTATTCCCATTTTTTAACATGTTAATTACAGATTGAGCGGGACACATATGGGAAATTGCAGTGTCATCCATACCCTCATGAGTATGTAGATACCTCCAAGCCATGTGCACATTGTGCGTTTTTTATGGGCTTGCAAAGGAAACAGGGGGAGATAGTTCAGGAAGGCCAGCAATTTGATATCCGAGGGACAGTTGATGAATTTAGGCATTCCATCCGCATGTATATGTTTTGGAAACCAGGAATGGAAATCTATGTCTCTCATGTTCGTAGGAAGCAGATCCCTGCTTATGTTTTTCCAGATGGTTACAGACGTCATCGACATCCTAGGGTCATGGTACAACAATCATCTGGAAAATCATGCTGCGAAGATGGTGGTGCTTCGCAGTTTGGGTCTAGGGAAAGACGCCTTAAGAGGAAAAAAGGTCCTGATGAGGTTGATGTGAAAAATTATTTGCCAGATAAGCGATGTTCAGTTAGTCCTCAGAGAGATTCAATTTCTCCGGAAATCTTCAGTCACAAGTTTGGTGGTACATCTCCAGAGTGCTTGGCATTTGCTGAAAGGATTGAAGCGTGCACTGGTGATGCAGAGGGGGTGTGTACATCAAATTCTAGTGTTATCACCTCCCTCTCAAGCGAGATTGGATCATGTGAGGATATTGGAAATGAATCAATGGCAGGCAGCAGTGAAGGGAACAATGGAAGCACTGATGGGAGTGTTGAAGGAAGTAATAACTCAGGATCTTCTCAAAGTGATTCTGGTGATGCAGATTCTGAGTGTCTAACGGACAATGCGTGTGCAGATGGCAATGGAGTATTTCGAGATGGATTGCCTAGAGACTTTGAGGTTTTTGATAAAAGTTCCTTGGCTTATGCTTTGCTTTTTCTATTTTATATGTTTTGTTTTCATATCAATATATGTTTTCAGTTTTTTCTCTATTTGTTTCGCTATTTTGTTGGCTCTGTGCTTTAATTTTCTTCTGGCCCAAGATGGGTAGTTATAAACTTCAACTCTTCAAGTTTTCTCAAATAATGTTATTGTTACGATCAATTCTTAATCTCTGACTGGTCTTTCTAATACTTTACTTTTGGTTTCCAGCAAAATGCTGTGGTTGGAATGCTACTAAAACCTGTGGGAGGAGTTGATACAGAAGCTGTGCAGAAACCAGTGTTGAGGCATGTGTTTTGAAATTCTAAGCGATGCTGCTTGTAAAATTTTGTACAATATTTTTCTTTATACTGCTCTTTTGGCTGTTTTTTTGTTGTTTTAATAGCAGGTTAAGTTTAACATCAACAGCATGAGGCATTAGAATATTTGTTTAAAGAGAAGTTCTCTCTGTCCATGTTGTGACCTAGAAGACAGAAAGCCAGCAGTTCGGGTAAGTGTTGTATTACTTGCTGGCTTTCATTTCTTGTGTTTTTTCAGGCATGCTTGTTAGTGTATCTAGTGAAATGGAGATCAACTGGTGGCACAACCAGAAGAGAAGTATTCTGTTCTGCATGGGCAGCGAGTGAGCAAGTGCTTCAAAATATTTAAGCTCAGATTGTTCAGGGGATTGGCGTGTACTTTTCATCTTTCTTTTAAATCCCATTCCCTGATAGATGGGGTGGATTTAGGCGAAAGTGGCATAGTGTTCATTTAGTTAAGAGGGGTTGAGTTGTGATATCAATTATATGGCAGGGAGGCTCCCTAGAGGTCGTGACCTAAAGATTGTTTCCTCTCTGTTACCTTTTGTACCTTTGCCTGGCAATGTAATATAAGAAAATATTAAATCTCTCTCTCTCTCTCTCTCTCTCTCTCTCTCGTGCGCGCGCGCACATATGCACACGCACAATGTGTATGTTTTCATGCATCTGCTGTATTTTTGGAGTATGTGAAATCTGATTATTTTCAATCTGAACTGTAACTAGTTGATTCTGCCTCTTTTTGTGATGCCATCTCGCCAAAGCTGTAACAGCTGCGCATTTTTACTCCCAAGTATGGCAGATGGACGATGATACATAGATATCAGTGTTTAAACGAATCAAAATCGGGGATTGTGTTTGTCGTCTATTCTAAATATGCTCAGCTTAGTAGTGGTCGTGAATTGGACCTAGGCGAAGACTGCTTTTTCTATGGTTAGCTTACATCGTGAAAGCCAGATCAAATGGCTTTCGGTATCTGTGGATGAGACAAGCTCTAGAATAGATTCTTATGGTAATTAAATTTGGGGTGTATCTCTAGCTTTTTGCTCAACCATGTTGATGCAATACTTTTCACGTGTTTAATTGCAGCCATAGAATTGACATGTTTAGTTGGTTCCTTTGTCACAGTCATTGGTACAACCACAACCACAGTATTATAGTATATCTCATAACTTCTATCTGATTTGGGCCTACTTGGTATCTGATAACCAACTGGTTTTTTCCCCTAAAAAGGTTCCAAGTAAGCAAGTTCTGTTCCTTTTTCCCCCTTCCGAAAAAACACTAACAAAACAATCCTTGTTCTGTGTTAAAAGCTCAAGAATTGATAAAATATTCATTAGAATTTAGAAGCTTTTTTTTTTTTTTTTCTTTTTTATCCTTCTGTTAAAAAACCAAAAACCAAAACTAAAATCAAATTATCAATTTTTCATTTTTCTCCTCTAATCAAAAAGCGTAGAGAATATCAATTTTTGGAAGTCAAAAAATAGTAAAAAAAATTATATATATATATATATATATATATATATATATATATATATATATATATATATTAAGTACGTGTCATGTTGCTAATAAATTGAAAGTGAGCGAAACTCTCTCTTTTAACAAACCATTCAAAATATATTTGGATCACACTCCTAAAACAAAGCTATAAAATCCAAAACAAAAAGATTCAACAAATGCAAATTCACTTTCACCCCTACAAACAAATCTTTTTTACATAATAATAATAACAACACTAATCGAATTTCCAATAAAGATGAATAAATAAATAATCAAGAAACTCTCTTTTCTTTCTCAATCTCAATCTCAATCTACCAAATCCGAGTATAAGAAAGGAGCTTCTTTTATCAAAGATCTGTCGTGATTGGCTTCTAGGTAGGTCTCATTTCTCTATTGCGACAATGGAGAAGAAGGTAGTGGTAGCTGTGGTCTGTGCCGCCGCTGTGGCTGGGGCTGCGACGGCGGCAGTGATGGTCAGTCGGAAATTGACAAGGGATGGAAAATGGGCCAGAGCAATGGAAATAGTTAAAGAAATGGAAGAGAAGTGTGCGACTCCTATTGGGAAGTTAAAGCAGGTTGGCGATGCCATGGTTGTTGAGATGCATGCTGGCCTTGCCTCCGAAGGTGGAAGCAAGCTCAAGATGCTCATCAGCTATGTGGATAATTTGCCTACTGGGTATTCTAATTCTTGCTTTTTAGATATGACATAGCATTCGCTTATTGTTGTATATATGTTATATATTATGATAGCAATTCTATGTTTGTGCAAAAATGTGTATATGCATGTGTTTATTCAGATCCATCATGATTTAATTTTCTGCATTTATGTATGTTTGTCTCTATATGACTCATTGTTTACCCGTTATGTTTATGTACTTTTGTAGTTTCCATTCTTTTTTTACTCAAATTGTAAGTCTGCGCTTCTTTAAATTTAGTATATGTAGATAATCATTTTAAATAATGCTATTTGACTAGAAGCGTTATTCATATCTCTGATTATATAATATTTTGTTTGCTTAGATCCAATTATATATGTGTTCTGTTATTTATGCCTATTTTTCTTAGACACTTGCATTTGAAATCCAATTTGACTTGAATGCTTGCAAATACATGTTTACTTATACTCCAGGACTTGTGGTATATGTAAAAGTAGATCGTTGAATGTTATTCGTGCGAAAGTATGTCACATATGGCCACATAAATGTTGCTCATTGCTTTTCATTGTATATTCTGATCCCTTTTAACAAAGTGTTTATTGTTCCTTTTCTTTTCTCGTTGATCCTTGCTGAGATTATGTTGTAGTATTTCAAATGATGTTGGAACACCATGATCACCTAAATGAGTATCCTATACAGCAGTTGCTCTGAGCAATATCATGTATGGTGAATCATTTCTTAGTGTTGGATTTGGACAAACATTTTATAAGCAGTCGCAATTGGGCCGCTAAATCTTCAGCTTATCTTTTCTGAAGTAACTTGCTAGAATTCTTTCTTGACTTTGTTTTGGTTGAGAGATTATTAAATCCATGGATTTAATAAAATCTATAGCTTTTAAATCCATGGATTGTGAAAAAATCCATAGATTTTAAGAATTTCATCTTTTAGATTGATTGTAAAATCAATGGATTGTTAGGGACAATTTTGGAATAAAAATTTAATCTTGGAATAAAAAAATTTATCACAATCCCCCATACACAAAAAATGGTGGATTTTGGACTTTCCCACCTTAAAACCTTCAAAAATGAAGGATTTTGGAGGGTGAGGGATTTTGCAAAATCCATGGATTTTGACCATCTTTTAGATTGTCAAACATTGGATTTAGCCTAAATCCATGGATTTTATGAAATCCCTCTTACCAAATGAGACTTTTGTGATAAATGTTACTAGTGCTGTTTGCTATGGAGTTGTATCTCCTCTAAATTTATTGTCAACTGTGTTTGCTATACATGCAAGCAGATGAAAAGAGATGCTGTAATTTGTAAATGGCTAATGTTGATTGATTTATTAAATCCTTATATTTGTTTAGGTAGTCTAGTTAATAAGATTTTTAGTCAAGTTAGTCCCTTCTTATTTTTCTTAGTGCAGTGATGAGCATGGATTGTTTTATGCATTGGATCTTGGTGGAACAAACTTCCGTGTATTGCGAGTGCATCTGGGGGGAAAGGATGGTCGTCTTGTTAATCAAGAATTTGCAGAGGTGCCTATTCCTCCAAATTTAATGACTGGGACTTCTGCTGTAAGTGATTGCTCTCCAAATCAATTGCTGATACAATCTAAAACTGGTTTTTGCATAAGGTTTCTCAACTCTCAAATACAATTTTGATTTCAGGCACTGTTCGACTATATTGCAGCAGAACTAGCAAAATTTGTTGCTCAAGAAGATGATAAGTATCAACTTCCTCCGGGTAAAAAGAGGGAATTGGGTTTCACCTTTTCATTCCCTGTTACACAAACATCCATTGCTTCTGGGACCCTTGTTAGGTGGACAAAAGGCTTCTCTATAGATGACGCAGTTAGTTTGAATTTCTTGTGCTTTGTTCTATATTTTCTAATATCAATTGTCATCTTGTTTTACTATGATGTTACATCATTGCTTTGATAAATTAAATACTAATTTATTGTGGTCCTTAGAAGCTAAACATACAATTTATTCTCTAGGACATTCATGTAGCTAATTGGATGAGTGAAGACATGACTCATCCTGATTTCTTGAAATTAGGTTGGCCAAGATGTGGTTGTGGAATTGACAAAAGCAATGGAAAGACAGGGTGTTCAGATGCACGTGTCAGCTCTGGTAACTTGAAAATTTTGGATTTTCTTATGAAAACTAGTGCAAGCTTCATGTTAGTATACTTTTTTTTTTTTTTTCTACCCCTTAGTCTTGTTCTGATATTTCATGTTCATGTTTTAACATGTCAATATGGTACAGTTCTTCACTATGTTGTTGTTGTCTTTATCATTATCACAATTTCTTCTCCAATTTAGACTTATAGAATATTGGTACCAGGTCAATGATACTGTTGGAACCCTAGCTGGAGGCAAATACTTCAACAAGGATGTTGTTGCTGCTGTGATCTTAGGTACTGGGACAAATGCTGCTTATGTGGAACGTGCACAAGCAATTCCAAAATGGCATGGTGCTTTACCTGAATCTGGCGAGATGGTGATCACCGTTGAACATTTCTTTTCTTGTTTATTTCTGGTAGCAAATTACTGAAGTTTCTGCACACAAATGTAGGTTATCAACATGGAGTGGGGTAACTTCAGATCATCGCATCTTCCACTAACTGAGTATGACCTTGCATTGGATGCTGAAAGTTTAAATCCTGGTGAACAGGTAATTTATGAAGTTTAAATTCTCTAATAATCAATTAAGTTTAAATTCTCTAACTAACATCATATTGTGTTATTGATGTCTTAAATGATATTCACAGATCTTTGAGAAGATAATTTCTGGCATGTACTTGGGAGAAATTGTACGAAGAGTTCTACTTAAGATGGCTGAAGAAGCTGCTTTTTTTGGTGACACTGTTCCACCAAAACTCAGAGTTCCCTTCATATTGAGGTAAACTTTGATGGGATCTATATTTTGGGATTCGAGGAACCTTGATCTGGAAGTTAGGATGAATATTCATACTGGGTAAAGTAAGAAGTCAATAGCAAAATATCTAAAGATTTAAAAGGACTAGTCTACTAATGCATGTCAAGAAAGTTTATTTTCTGGATGTGAACTTTCCATGACAATATGTAAAAAGGGTAGTGGTCAACAAAGTACATTAGTATGAGAACATCAGGAGGTTAGAGGTGAATTTGTGCTTCAATTATTATTTGCAGCACTGTAAAAAATTCGAGTTCGCGGGCTGTGAGATCTTGTTTCTGATAAATGTGAATTTGGGTTTATTGCATCATTTTAAATCAAGGTTATTTCATTTTTTATGTTTGTTGTTGGACAAATGATACATATGCTATCTACATTGCCTCAGAAAAGATATAAATTCTTCAATCGCACACTGATGTAGACCTGTTTAGCTACTGTATTGCAATTCTTCAATTACACACTAATGAAAGCTTTTTTGGCTACTGGCGTCCATTGTTAAATAATTTGAAAAGACAAATAATTTGCCTTTCTACATCTAAGAATTGAGAAACAATGGAGCCTTGTTTTTTTTTTTTTTTTTTTTTTTTGTTTTTTTTTTTGCACCAATAATATAAGAGCCAATTATGTGGAAAGTGATAGTAAGCACTTATAAATGTTTCTTATGAACAATTGATTACTGGTTAGCCAAAGGGCACAATTGTTTTCTCTGATGGAAAAATATATTGTGTAGATTGGCATCATGAAATCACTATTTTTGTTAGGCTCATTCTCTTGCACTGGTCTTTTTCTTCCTTTTCTATTTTTGAATGTGCATGTATGATTTAAATTCTTGACAGTTTTCACTGTTTTTGTTTCTCAATTTGTTTGTATAACTCTTCCTCTATGGTCCGTATCTTACATCTACATCTACCAAGTTTTGATATAAGTATTTACTGAAGTAAGAACAAAGAAATAGCAGTGGTGATATGTACGCACTCATTTTTTAGCATAGTTTTCTAGTCTTTGGCATGAGTAATGACAAGATGCTATTGGTTATTTGACTTGGCTGAATCTTCAATATCAGATACACGTCACTTCCTATCATTCTGATGCTACTTGTGTACCAAATTTTGTGGCAAACGTTTGTAAATGTTGCTGAAGCAACTTTGTTGGAAGTCTTTCCTTGAGGTGCAAATTTATTGGTTATTTTTTGCGCTTATTATAATTATTGTTTTGTATATAACTATATCCAAAGATAAGAGGCATTTATTATTGCTGTAGATAAGCCCAGCATAACAGGTGTATTTGTAATTTATGTGCATCGATGCAATGACAAAGGTACTAGAATTTAGTAGTGAATCTTGTATATGCAGAACACCTGATATGTCAGCAATGCATCATGATATGTCCTCTGATCTTAAAGTGGTGGGAAACAAACTGAAGGATACTTTAGAGGTATTTATTTTATCCTGCAGCATAGTCTCTATGTTTTATCTGTTTCATATATGTATTGCTTCTATTTTTTCGTCTTTCCTACTGCCCATGTGTGCTGCATGTGTTTCATTGAAGTTTTTGGCATTCTACAGCTTGTCAAACTTGGTTCAAATGATCTTTTTATGGAATCTCCATATGCTTCTAGACAATTTTATTTATACTTGCATCTTGTGTAAAGATGATTTAATTTGCTTAAATGCCTACCTCACATGTGAGGAGATTGCTCAATAAATACAAAATTTACATTCACAACATTGGTCATATATGCATACTCAATAAATACAAAATTTACTTTCATAACATTGGTCGTATATGCATACATAGATAAACATCAAATGGCAAAATAAAGTTTCTCCTCCAAGAGCCACTTTGGAAATATTAAATTTGTATTAGTTTTCTGTCAAACTGCGATAGGGTCTTAATGTGTAAATTGTTTTTGTTTTTGTCTGCTCAATTTCAGATATCTAACACTTCCCTGAAAACAAGAAAACTTGTTATTGAGCTTTGCAACATTGTTGCCACCCGTGGAGCACGACTTGCAGCAGCTGGAATCTTGAGCATCCTAAAGAAAATGGGGAGGGATACAGTCAAAGAGGGGGATAAACAGAAGACAGTGATAGCCTTGGATGGTGGATTATACGAGCATTATAGTGAATATAGCAGCTGCATGGAGAATACTCTTAATGAATTGCTTGGAGAAGATGTTTCCAAAAACATCGAGATTGTGCACTCCAATGATGGGTCTGGAATAGGAGCTGCTCTCCTTGCTGCCTCACATTCACATTATCGTGATGTTGAGACCGAGACCTCACGGTATCATAAAGTTGAGACTGAGACTGAGACTGAGACCGAGACATTCTGATAACCATAGAAAACATCTCTGCATTTGTTTTTCCATTTTATTGCAACCTCTCCATACCTTATTTTTCTCTAATCATTTTGTCCTCATGTTTCTTTATTGATAATGCTTCTTCAACTTCAAATTTGGAAGAAAAATTCCTGTGAATATTTTGAATCACACCTTCCAGAACATTGAGTGGAGGTGGATTGAATATATTAAAGTAGGACCTGGAAGCAGCCAATATTTTTCATCTCTGGCCTGCAATTCCACTGGCTTGTTCCTGCTGATGGTTCCAATTTCTCTGGTTGTAATAATAAAACACTGAATCCTTTACATGCTATTTCCAGACAACAAGTCTGTTTGCAGGTTGCTGCTTATTGCATTTCATCCAGTGATTCTGAAGTGTGTGTGTGTGTGTGTGTATATATTAAAGTAGGACCTGGAAGCAGCCAATATTTTTCCTCTCTGGCCTGCAATTCCACTGGTTTGTTCCTGCTGATGGTTCCAATTTCTCTGGTTGTAATGATAAAACACTGAATCCTTTACATGCTGTTTCCAGACAACAAGTCTGTTTGCAGGTTGCTGCTTATTGCATTTCATCCAGTGATATTTTTGCTCGAATATCAGCATGTAATTAGGGAGGAATTATGTTATGGTATATACATGAAATTCAACTCCAAATTTGAGCAAATTAGTGGTTAATAGTGAATTGTGAAGAGGTTGGCCTTCTGTTTCATTCAATTTTACTGTTTCATTCAATTTGAATTTTATTAATAAGCTAATGGTGGGAGACTTATGATTGAGCTAACTAATGATATCAGATGATTTTGAGAGTAGGGTTGATTTGTAGACAATGTAGAAATGTAACAAATTGAATAAGAAAGTGGGTGTATATAGTCAAATTAGAAGGTTCTAATTTATAACAAAAATCAAACAGAAATGAATAGAATCACTGTTAACATGTGGAAGAAAATGGCTATACCATTTTTCTTCAACTGAAGTGAGGGAATTATCATTACAATACCCAAAATTTCATACATGGAATGGTTGGATTAGGAGACTTGGTCATTGACAGTGACACCAGTTTGCTGCAGCAATTTCAAACAAGAAGGCAACCCTGAAATGATACCTATTTGAAAAAAAATAAATAAATAATTAAAACCCACCTTCATTTTCTTTATATATTTCATCCCATTCAAGTGGGTGAAAATAGCCAGAAGGAAACATACGGTCTTAGAGAATAATATTCTCTGATATGATGTTAACATCTCATCACTGATTATGAGTATGCTTTAATAAATCATTTGTAATATAAAAATAAATGGGTATTTAATTTAATTTTAGAAGATTATAGAATGAAAATTTAAAAAAGGAGAGTTACTCTAATTATACGATTTAGATATAAATTCATATATTTAACTAATTACTCCGCTAATATTATCAAGAAGTTAAGATAAGAATTATAAGAAGATATCAAATAATGAAACTCCCATAGCCATATCCCTTCTATGATTTTTACGAATATATCATTACTTTTAGGGAAATTGCAAAATTTTTTAATTTGAAAAATATATATAAATCCATAGAAATATTTTCTAAATTTTGAAAAAAAGATAATTACAGCGAGAAGATTTGAATATCATTTTTTTTTCTTTTTCAAGAATTAGATTTAATATCATTGTCTATCCGATGTTATAGATAAAAATAATGATTTTTATTTTATGATTTTTTTTTCTTAAGAAAAGAAAAAGGTGGAGTTGTATTTCATGAATTAGGTATTGGTTACATACTCCGTTGAGATGGGGGTCCTCAAAACAAGACTTTCCTCAAACATATAATGTAAATACAAAGGATATGTACAAAAGAAAATATATAAGAGTATTGACATATTGATTGTGTTTTGACAAAAGGGCCAAACACTCTCCATTAGAATATATTTGGTGAGTGGAGATGCCTAAATGCTGCCTTCTTCTGCCCTTCAATACTCTTTTTCACTTTGTTTAGTCCAAAAGGAAATGAATTACATTTTTGACTTTTTTCTTAAGGACATCCCTCCCATCTCCCACTTGCCCCAGGCCTTATACTCTCATCAACTCAATTTTAAAAATACCCTTTATGTACCATTAAATTGCACTTTTATTTTTATCCTCATTTTTTATTTTCAAAATTTCAAATCAAACCTTCTGAATCTTATGCATTGCTAATTTTGCATTCACAAATTTAACATATCAATTTTGAATAATTTTTTAAAATTAATATTAAGTATCAAACTCTATTAAAATTCGGAATCAAATATAAATAAATCAATTTTCATTAATTTAATATTCAATTTTTGCTCAGCAGCTATTAGAGTATTCTTAATTTTTGAGTTGAATTGTGAATTTTAATAAAAAATAATTATATATCAAGTGAATCAAATTTTTAAAAATTTTAATAATATTCCGATTTGCAGACTTGTCCGTACCACGCCAATTTGCAAAGAATAACGTTAAATAGTTGAAGTCCGAAGTGAATTTGTGACTTTGGTGATAAAGATTAGTGAAATTGAAAGAAAGGGTAAAAAAATGTCCTTTGAAGTTGAAAATAATAAAAATTCTGATTTTGGCAAAAGCCAAGTTAGTGATTATTGGTCGTCAATTGTTTCTGTTACACAATTTTCAAGAAAGATTTAAACGGCATGTTGAACCTTAATACGACAAAAGAATTGCCCTCATTTTATTTATGCCTTAAGGATTGGTGGACCATTTTCAATGTCTTCTTTGCCTTGTGGGATTCATTGACTTTATGCCATTAAATCAATCGCCATTATCAAAGTGCTTCTTTTATTATACTCAACCAAATCCCATTCCTCCTCCTTGAACTAGGAAAATATTTGATTCCATCCCCCTTTTTTTTTTCTTTATTTTTATATTTTATTGATATCAATTCTTAATATCAACACTTAAAAAATAATTTCTAAAGATATCAAATATAAATATACTTTTGAATTTGTCTAAAAATAAAATTTATTTCCGATTAATATATAAATTAATTTAAAAATATTCTAACTATATAAATAAAAAAAATTATAAAATATAAAATATAAGAGTATTCTTAATACACTTTTTATATATATCAAACTATTTGTTATAAAGAGTTATCTAAAAAAATAAAATTGCAACAAACTTTTTATATTTTTAAAAAATAAAAAAAAGAATTGATTTGACTCTACACATTTAGAGAGATAAATATAACTTTCTATTATAATTTTAATTAATATAATACAAGTTTCAATACACTTTATTTAAGATAATTTTAGTACTATTTTTTATTAGATAAACTTAAAGAATGAAAAATTAAAATAATTAATACTTATAAGATAAAGTAAAATAAAGAGTAAAATATAAAAAGTCTATTGGATTTAAATAAACTTTTCTACTCTTTATCAATTAAATATTTTCTATTAAGCAAAATATATTTTTTGAAATAAAAAGTACTATTAGAAATGCTCTAATAGAGTTAAACAATATAATTTGCTAAGAAATAGACAAACAAAAAGCTGAATCATTTTATTTTATTACTTCTAAATATTTTACGTAGGTTGAGTTTGTAAATATAAAAAAAAATATTTTTCTTCAAAAATAAACAAAAATTATAATTTAAATTATAAATTTTTATATTGCGAAATATTACATATTACATTAACTACAATGAAAGTTTTCCTAAAATTATAATTTTTAATGATTTTAAGTTATCAAGACAAAAGGTAATGATGGTATTATTGTAATTGTATAGCTTCACAACGAAAACCCTATTTCCAAAAATCCACCATACTCGTATTAAAACAAGAGCAAAGAAAGGCTAATAAAAATAGTGAAAATGAGGTACATATACATAAAGAGTACACACCAAAGACTTCACTTTTCATTATGGATCTTGAGCCATTTCTTTCTCCATTTCTCTGCCAAACATGGTGGTGGCGGGTGGCGCCACCACCAACTTTGGCTGAGCTCACGGTGGCGATCCATTTCTCTCTTTGCTAGCTTTCCTCCCCACTTTTAGCCTATATATATACATATATATGCTTAAGGTGTATATATATTTATATATTTTTTATAAGTAATTATATTTATATATGGCAAACAGGGTGAAGCCAGGCAAACAAGAAAAAACAAAGTGCTTATTTTTGTAAGTATTAATTAATTCTTGGAGATCTATTATTTTAATTTCCTCTTCAGGTATTTCTTGATCTTTAATTTTTAGTTTATATCTAAGAATATATTATTAATTAATGTTGAGTTTCTGTAATTGGGTTTTTAGGTGCGTTTTACTATATACTGATTCTGGAGAAATTATTAGATTAATAATGATTTAGATTAAATTACAATATGCTTAATGATTGTAATTTTATTGTTAACTACTTTTGATTCTAATATAATTATCTTCTTCATAAAATTTTCTTCCAAATTCTCTCTCTTTCTTTCTCTGTCTACAATCTACATGGATACACTAGTGGATATTTTCATTTTCATATATCCTTTCATAACTTTATTAATTATTAAATCCTTTCAGATTAATTGGGATCTCTATATCTATATCGCTTTGTCCAGCATGAAGCTAACTAGCCAATGCAATAAAGAAATTAGCAAGCTTTTTTCAGTACTCATATGATCTATTTACAAGCTAAACGAAAAATCTATAACACGTACAAAATTAATAATGTTTCATCATGTTGAAAAAAATAATAGTTTTGGTGCAGCTTATATATTAGTAAATTCATATTTACATATCTGTTCATACTCAAAATTGTTGAGCTCATAATTGGTGAGTACTTCTTTCATAATATAAAAGACTACGCGTTTTGAATTTTCAATTAAAAAAAATTCTTATTTATATCAAATAAAAAAATCTCGATACTCATTTTTATTATGTGTTTCAGTGTAAGCATCACTTGGCTTTATATGCAAATGCACTTAGTTAGGAGAAGTTAATCATACAATTTTTGCATCCAAAACTTTGTCTGTGGTATGCGAATTAGTTTTCTTTTTCTTTTGTTTTTTTAAGGGATGAAAATTAGCTTCTTTAATCTCAATATATACACATTATTCAAGAACACTTGAGCATCAACGTGCACCATTTCTTGATTTTCATCTTGTCATCACACAGCAAACTATGATTCGTCTCCAAGCATGCCCAATACTCTAATATATAAATTATAATATGTAATTAAATTCCGAATCAGTAAATATTGATAAATTTCATATTATATTCGTTTTATATATAATTATCAGAAATAGAATTTAATTGCATTATATTTTTCTTAATTATTAGAATTACAAATTCATCCACAATCTGGGATATGTATATTCTAACATTAATTAAAGACTTAAAATTTCTATTAGCAAATCTCAAGTTTGAACGTTGTTAGAGGTGGGATCATAGGACAAGAAGAGTTAACCTTTTAGTCATATTCTGCATGGACAAAGAGGAAAAAAAAAATTATGGATCTTATTAAAATAAATAAAAAAAATTCAATGAGCTTTGATAATCAGTGGTATTATAAAGCTATATACTCCCTCTATTCTTAAAAAAAAATGACTTTATTCATAAATAAGTAGCAATTTAGCAATATAATAAAAAAAATATGGTAAAATGGCTAATTTACCCTTCTATTTCCTAAGTATGAGAAATGTTTCTCTAATTTATACTGCAATTAATTGGAGTCTTTTTAACAACTTATGATAAAGTTATTACTACCTTAAAAATTGTGACTTTTTTCATAATTGAGGGAGTACTTATTTGGCATTACATTTTAAAAAATCATTTTTTTTAAAAAAAAAATTATATATTTTTTTTAAAATTGCTTTTTAAAACTGCTTTTAAATAGAAACATGTAAATTAATGCTTTTTTTTTAGAAGTAGATTTGAAAAAATAATTTATAAAAAATAATAAAAATTAATCACTAAAATAAAAAAAATTATAAAAATCACTTTTCTAACCCTTTAATAGCAATCTCAAACACACAATTAATCTAATTAGTGATATAATGAAGTACAATAATGAATATGCCATTATGTCTTGCGCATTAATTAATTGATCACATTCACCGGAGAGAATTGTTATTATCTTTGCATTTGATCAATGGAGACAAGATTAGGAGTAAAACAAATAAGCAATTAATTTCTTGCCAGAATATATGTGAGGTTAATTACTATTAAAGCTAAGTTAGCTTAAACATTGGGCCCAGTAATGGTCTAGCCCAACTAAATGTCTGCAACCTCACCTTTTCATGGACTTGGCAGTAAAAATAGAAATGTAATCTGAGTTCACACTAAACGAGCAAAAGAAAATTTTTATTTTTTATTTTTATTGTTTGATGTGAAATAAATAAAAAAAGAAAGTAATACTTTTTTAAAAAAATATATTTTGAGAGTATTTAATTTGTACTATAAAAAAAAATTCGAGAAGTAGATATCAAACTTTTTCAGGCGAAATTAGATAAGTTGGAGTGTTTGATTTGAGTTCAAATCTACTTTAGTAAAATATTATTAATTAAAGATTAAAAAAAATAATTGCATATATAAATTAATTATATTTTGAGAGTATTTAATTTGTACTATAAAAAAAAATTCATGAAGTAGATATCAAACTTTTCCAGGTGAAATTAGATAAGTTAGACTGTTTAAGTTGAGTTCAAATTCACTTTAGTAAAATATTATTAATTAAAGATTAAAAAAATAATTGCATATGTAAATTAATTATAATGGTATTAGTCTTTTATTGTGGATATCTTTCAAAAAAATAATATATGCCAAATAAGAAAAATCTACTAGCCAGAAAATATGTAAACTAAACACACTTAAAATAAGTTACACTTCTTGAAAATTAATTTTTAGAAAATATACTTATCAGAAAGTAGTCAAAACAAATTAAACAATACTATAATTATTGGATTATTAACTGAACGGAGCAATTTTAAAAAACCTATTTGGCAAAAAAAAAAAAATTAAAAAACCTTAATTTGTTTTTAGAAGAGAAGATTGTTAGAAGGGCTTATATTTACTTGTTTTTAGAGAAGAAGATTGTTAAATATCTTTTCTCATTTGTCGAAAATTGCCCTTTCCAGTTGACAAAGTCTATGAAAAGCTTTTCAAAATTTCCTTTATGTCATTAAATAAGATTCAATTTTTGGGACTAATATTTAGATAAAATTCCTAAATCAACATATCAATATCAACTGAACTTTTAACTTCATAAAAAAAAATTAATTTTAGTGGATGCATAAGTTAATTTTAAATATTTTTAATTATCTAAATAAAAAAAAAAAAAAAAAAGAGAGACATAAAGAGAGTTAATGCATATTTTTAACCATTTTTTTAATAAACCACTAATTAAGAATAATTATTTCAAATAAAATCTCATTGTATTTTTAAGTGTATTTATTTAACTCTGTATGAATTTTTTTTTTTTAACTAGTATTTTTAAAACAATGGTTAGAAAAATCATAAAAAATTTAATTATTTTAATGGACTACAATTTTAAAAAATAAGAATTTAATATTTTTTTCAAAACTATATAATTTTCTAATTTCATTAGAATCAAACTGAAAGCAACTTAAATTAAACTAAGTATACCTCAAAAAAATCACTGTCACTAGAAACCTGTGATACGATTTGATATTATCACTGCAAGTCTTATTATCTTTACTTGTTTTGGAATAATAATTTTTTTATGATTTTATTGGCTATAATAAATATTAAAAAAATAAAAATTATAGGTGCAAAATAAATTAAAAAAAAAATTATTGGCTAGAGGATCTTCCATAAAAAATTCTGAGAGTTAAAAGGGTAAAAATAAAAAAATTGAAGACTCTAGTCAACCCTGTGTCCGCCATTGTTTATGGGCTTGTCACTAATCACTATGTTACTGACAATAATTTTAATATGACAAAAGTGTCCCTAATTATATGAATTAATTATTAATTAACGGACTAAATTAATTAAATATAGAAATACTTAATTATTTTAAACTGAAATGACCAAATGCAAATAATATAATTAAATAAGATAATGACAACTTAAATGAATTTGCTAGTTATTACATTTGATCAAAAGAGCATTGAAAAAGCAAAAATGATTTTCGAAAAAAAAGCAAAAATTATTTACACTCTTCGTCTTCAGCTTAAAGGTGGTTTTAATCATTCTAGGCATCTTTATAATATCAGAGTATGTATATATTCTCTTAATTAATTGCGGGACAGTATTTTTGTAGCGGGTGAAATTGGCACTTACTTGCAGTTGCAGCCATGGTGCTGTGGTGTTTCTTTCTTGTCCGATACGAAGCATAGCTCTCTGAGCCTCCCCTCTCTTATTCTCCAGATTTCTCCTTTTTTTGGCCAGGGGTTTGCAGCTGTGATGTTGTTGTATTTTTAAGGGAACAGATCTTTGGCTGGGCAACTTCTTCTTCTTCTTTTCTTTTTTTTTTTAGGTTAATTAGCTTCTACTTGGGGTTATTTGCAGCGCTTTGAGTTTGTGATTTTGCATTATTTGTCATCTTCATAAGCAACTCTTTATTGCAGCCATAGTCTTGTTTTGATCATTGGTTTTATTATTATTATCAAACTAAACTTGGAATATATCATATTAAGTTTTTAATATAGATTTTGAGAGACAAATATAAAAGTAAATTGTTAAAATCAGAAAGTTTATTTTTATATTAATCACTTAATAGAGCTTTTTACGTAATTATGTAAAAAAAAAAATATTTTCCTACATGAGTTAGATGAAAAAATATTTATCCACTTATACTCTTTTATGCTATGTGGCATAAAAAAAAGTCAAAATCACCAATATGACTGGCGATTTTGTTATTATAATTTTTCTTTGAACATCGCCACTTACGGTGGCGATGTC
Organism: Reutealis trisperma; assembly: GCA_947687605.1. Classification (NCBI taxonomy): domain Eukaryota; kingdom Viridiplantae; phylum Streptophyta; class Magnoliopsida; order Malpighiales; family Euphorbiaceae; genus Reutealis; species Reutealis trisperma. The sequence goes on from CANTUT010000010.1 coordinate 2,400,384, forward strand.
CCTTTTTTTTTTTTTTTTGTTTTGCATGGTTGCCACTTGGCAACTTTTTTTTTTAATTTTTAATTTTATAATTTATATTTATTTTATAAAAATTTTAACTAAATAAAATTATGAATTTTTATATTTTATATAAATTTAATATTTTTAATTATTAAAAATTAGGAAAAATATTTTTTAATTTTCACAATTATAAAAATTTTTACATAAATATTATTATTAAAAATTTTTTGTTAATTTTTGTACATAAAAATAATTACAAAAAATAATTTTTATATATAAAATTTTCATACATGAATAATTTATATATTATATAAATTTAACATTAATAATTTTTTTATTAACATATTAATAAAACTGTATATTGTATTTTTGCATGCTCTTTCCATTATGTCTTCATTTAATAAAACTGTATATTGTATTATATAAATTTAACAAAAAATAATTATGATTATATCCATTTAATTATGTTGTAATTATAGCTAGATCATGCTCTTTCCATTATGTCTTCATTTGTACATCTATATATAGAACCCCTATTCTATGTACAATTTGTTAAGCCATACATATCTGTACCTCCATTTATTTGTTTGGTCTCCATTAATTGCCGTGTATTATTGCACCTTTAGTGTATATAGGTTTACTTTATATCTTTATCCTTTTAGTATTTTAAGTTACAGAATTGTGTTGTAATCTCTCTATACATACCGTGTATCTATTCTTTGTTCAAGTTAATGAAAAATATCCTTCACCAAATTATATATTGCTGCCCTTATTTTTACACAATTCACTCTTAATGATTTGCTTCGCCTCAATATCCTGACTCTTCAACATTGATTGATCCTTCCTTTTCAACTAGTTCACCGCCTAATTCCATTCTCTTCTTATCATAATACTCATGTATGGGAACCTCTAATTACTCTTCGTAATTATTATTATTATTCTACCATTATTTTCTTATATGAGCCAAAACTTATCCTGATGTTAGTACTAAATTTCTCTGGCAGTAAACTATAGCAGAAGAATTTCATACTCTTACAAGTACTCACACATAAGATATGGTAGAATTGCCTCCTGAAAAGTCTATCATTGATTGCAAATGGGTTTATAAAATTAAGATTTGAACAAATTGCTCAAGGGAGCACTACAAGGCCAAGCTTTTAGTTAAAAGTTTTACAAGAAATATGGGATTTATTGTGAAAAAACATTTGTTTTTGTGGCTTGTATCACCTCTATTTGCAATGTTCTATCTATTGCTACTGTCAAACAATGACAATTATTTCAAATAGATGTGAAAAATGTTTTTCTCTATAGTTATCTTAATGAAAAAGTTTATATATAATCTCCTCCTGACTATGACTATAAAACAAATACAGTTGGTCGACTTTAAAAAACTTTTTGTGGATTAAAACAAGTTCATCGAGTCTAGTTTGCAAAATTTAATTCTACTATTGGATAAATTGGCTTTCAATCCAATCCCTATGATATCATTCAATCTTAATATTTTAGGAATACATTCAATCTAGATCATTCAAAAAAAAAAAATAGATAAATAATAAGTACAAGTAAAATAATATTAAGATTTGAACTCCAATTAAAATCTAAACAAAAAAAAATAATAGAGATTAATTTAGATGACATACCAAGATATCATATATTTGAGTAAGAAAAAGACTCAACATTATTTGGTCCAAAGTTTTCATAAAATTATCTTAATTTAGAAAACCAATCAGTGTTCTTATTTTCAAAATGGACAGAAAGCATAGATGTAGTTTAACGGCAACTTCAAAAAAGAAATGAAAGAAGTTTAAAACCTGTAATCTAATATATGTAGATTGGGATCATCAATTTGGACCTTCTGCAACAGAAACACCTCAATCAATCTCAATTTTTCTAACTTGTCACTTGAAATTTTAATCCTTCTCAAAATGTCGCATGAACTCTACCCTAAAAATTAAGGCTTGAAATGATGCTTCCGTAATTCCAACATTTTCGAACTTCATTTCCTCGTTCTTGCGGGTTTTGCATAATATTTAAATAACATTTTTTAATTTCTCCATCAAAGTGTAAATATTGTAGAGCTGGTGCCTTAATTCAATTCATTTAACAACATTCTTTATCCCTTCAATATCAGTTTGACGGACCTCAACCTTCTCTAGTTTAAGCTCAGGACAATTTATCAAGGTGAATCTTGATCAAGAAATAAACATTGCAGCGTCTCATCATCCGTGAACATCAGTGAGAGACGACTGTTGCGAAGAAACAAACTTTAAAGTATTATACTAAGTAATCCCTTTTCAAATTTGCAGAACGACTAATGACTTTGCCACAAAGGTAAAGATTTGTTTAGGCAAACAATATAAAAATGGGTTTTCCTCTGATGCACTTGGAATGCAAAGATCAAGAATTTTGAGGTTGTTCTTTAAGGATAATTCTATGATCCATTCATCAATATGAGAAAGTATATGGATCTTTCTATTGGATCATAACTAACTTAAATTTGTTCAATACAATATGTTTTTTATTTTCAAGTCTTGAAAGAGAATTGCTCACAAAGTCTATGAACACTTGATTTTTTTATCCCATCTTTCTTTGTTTGTGCTGTACTACATTCAAGAACATCTAAACACTGGTTAATTTTTAGGAAAAATTTTCTCTGGACTTTCCTTTTGATGAAATATTGTGGTAATCTCTTCTCTATAAACAATGTACAGTCCGAATCGAAAATGGGGAATGCAAACCGAAATTAATACTATTGAAAAAGGCAAAGCATACAGAAAGGCCTAAGTATTTGTAAATGTAAACATTTATCAACCATGCCTAAATAAAATTTCCCACCGAATCATGTAAAGCTTAGTGAAATTAGATTTTGTGTGGAATTTAAAGATGCAGAAGACAGTGAGTACCTCGGAAGAGTTGGGTTTGGGTGGAGTACGATTTTGAGCCCACCTGGCCCTTCAGGTATTGTTGTCAATTTCCAAATTTGCCTTCTGATTTTTAACCTGCTAAGATTTTTTTTATTTGTTATGATGCTCAATAAAATAGTTCATATTTATTCCTATTAATATAATTTTTATATTTAATTTTTATGCATTTCTCAACTATCAAAGCATAATTTCGCAAAATTGGGTTCTAATCAAGCAGTAAGGATTCAACAATAAAAATCCCAGTAGTCTCTTTCATTCTTATTTTTTTTTTCTCTTTATTCTTTTTAAGTTTGTTTCTTTAAATCACTACTAATCTTCTCTTTTAATCGACGATATTTTCATTCTCTTTTTCTTTCTTTTTTTTACTTTAATATTTCTTTTCAATAAATATAAATCTACAAATCTGTTAATCTATATCTTTTTGACATAAATTTATTATTATTCATCTTATTTTTAGTATATTTTTAGAGTTTTTTGTTCATTTGATGAAATTTACTTATTTTTCTTTTATATAAGTAGTATGTTCTTCTATTGTGAAAGTATTGTGTTCTCTTATACTATTTGTTTATTTTCAAGATTTTAAATTTATTATTAATATTCAAATAATCGAGTTTATTCAAAAATATAAATATGCTCTATTTGTGATTTAATTGTTACCAAGTATAGCACACTAAATAAATTCACGTCATTTTATTATATTCTTAATGTACTTTATATTTTTATTTTTATATTAAAATATATTATTTTTAATTATGAAAGAAGATTCATGGTATTCTTTAAAAAAAAAAAAAAAAAGGGATAATTAGGTAAGTTTGCACGTTTGTTAAAGTTATATTATCCCTTTTGGAGCAAGTTATTTTTATACTCGTCTATACATTCGCTCTTATGTACCCAATGTCATATCAAAAATGGATAGACTAAAATATCAAATAAGATTTTATTTCATGATTATTCTAAGAAGTGTTCTAAGAGCAAGGTCGGTCTTACTCGAGACGAAGTCTTAGCAAATATAAAATGAAAAGCCATTATTTTTATTTTTAAAATGTAAATTATAAAATTATAAAATTACAAAATAGTGTTAAAGCAAAATTATTGTAAAATAAAAGTTTAGTTTGTCTTACAAAATTATATTATAAAATGTTTTGGTTTGTTTATGGTAAAAAAATGATGGTAACAAAAAAGACTTTTTCTTTATTATCTACATGAAAAATACCGTTAATTTCATTAGTAAATGAAATAAGAATATTTATTTTTTTGACATTGCAAATCTTCTACACATGAATAGTAACCTTCTAAAACTAATATTTAACAAATATAAAATTAAAAAAAATAGCTAAAATATTAAAATGCTTTAAAAACATGAGACCCTTTTAAATTGTGGGATCCTAAGTTAAGACCTTAGTTGCCTTGCCCTAAGTCCGGGCCTATCTAAGAGCACTAATTAAGAGACAATAATATTAGAAAGAAAAAAAGTCTAATATATATACTGATATATACACTTGTCCAATACAATAATAACATTATTATTTAGAAGATTTGGTGTATTGAATTTGTATGGAAAGGAATATGTGCATAGCACACACAATTCCGTTGGAATATGTATTAAAGACCATTCTTAGTTTTGGCCTACAAGTTAGGCAGCTCTCAATGAAAACGACCCTTCGAAACTCCCCAAACATACTTTGCACCCCATTTCAACATCTAATATAGTGGTGCTAATTGGCAGGGGCTGGGCACCGTTTGGTTCAAGTTGATATTGGATTAAGAATTAATAGTGTATTAAATTAAAATTTTTAATACAATTTAGTATAATTCTCATTTTAAATTTTAAATTTCTTATAATACAATACTAAAATAACTCGGTATCTCTACGATACAATATCAAAACAGTTTAGTATTTCAAGTCAATCCTATATTTTCAAGTATTATGCATATATAATTATAATTAATATTATAATTTTAATGGGTTATATATAATAAATATTATATATGTCTAAATTCAATACCTTTTTTGAGGTCCCCCACCCAGGTGCATCGAACATAGATACAATACAAATTCAAATCCAAAAGAAATGGGAACCGTACAATCCAAGATTAAGGGTTGGATTTCAGAGAGATGTTGATTTTATTGGGACTAAAGAAAAGGATTAGTGTTTTGAGAGACCTTAGGGCATATCACTATCAAAAGGGTATTCAATGATATGGATTTTGGTCTACCCCCTTGAACTAAAAGGGCATAAAATTGTTTACTTTTCTCACCACCCAAAGCCAAAAGGCCCCTTTGAATAGTGCGTTCTTATTCCAATGGAAATGAGAAAGAATAAAGTGTAAGAGCTTCACAACCCTTTATTCTTGCACATACATATTTTGCAATAGAATTGACAGAACCATACACGCCATTGATAATTGTAACTTAAATGTGTTTATAGGCTCAAGACAAAAGCATAAATTGTCTTTTAACAACCTAAAACAGCTTCGGTTTCAGTAATTTGAAATGAGTAATTAATAAAACTAAACAGAAATTGTACATTAAGCTCTCAAAACACAGTTATTAAGAACTGTTCCACATTGCATAGCAAGTTAAACAAGATGGGGGGGTTAAAACATGAAATAGGGGGAAAAACTTGTAAGCTAGACATAGACATATATATATATATACTATGAGTTGCAAATTTCCATACAAAATAAGACAAAATGTCAAATAAGAACATAAATTCAAGTCCTGCTCCTTAATCTTTCAAAGAGAATCTTGACAGCAAAATTCATCCTCTTCTCATTCATTAAAGTTCCTTGTCTTGCTTACTGCTTCCAACTGAAAACACCACATACGAAATTCCGGTTAGCATCAAAATGTAAAAGGAAAAATAATTAACAAATGTAAGTTTCTTCTTGGCAAAACTAATCACTCACGGCTCAATGCAGAAACTTCAGAGCTCTTCAACACTCGAAGCCTCTTCACCGTTGATACAAACATGCTACAAATTTAAGAAAATAGATTATCAATATAATATACTGCAATATAGGCCGGATTCCTATGCTTATATTACACCATAAAAAAACCCAGTGCAAAAAATTTAATACCCAAATGTTAGTTTTTTTTTTTTTTTTTAATGCAAAACAAGGCATGCCTTGCATTGAACTGTGAGATTGCATGGACAAATAATACATAACACAGAGTAGCTTTAATAAACAACTTCAACATGACTTAATACATGATACTATGGGCAAGTAATTAGGAATCTGATACAGTTATTCCATCATACTAAACGACATAAAAGCATATAATGGTGTTTCGTTATAGGCAAAATTAACAAGTGTTAAGAATATAATATAAGATAGAACAATTAAATTTTGCATCAGATCCACAACGATAAAGATGCTTACTGCCATGGGACATCCCCAACAAGCATCCTGTCTCCTTCGTTATCCTCATAGACAAGCGTATATTCCCCACTTCCATCCAATACGCCAGTAATTGCTTTCTCTTCCTCTTGCTTGCTCATGATTCCACCAGCAGAGGAATCTCTTTGAGCTATACATAAAACACAAAAGACAAACAAAATGAGATAATTTTGTATGCGATAAATTCACATCACACAAGTTAATGATCCAAATAATGAAACTTTTTTATTTAAAAGTCCATGACAACTAGATAGGTATACAATTATCTTCCTATCAGTAGATTGAGAATGTCATTGCTTATGTAAATGGGAAATTGACAGTGTAATTTAATTTATATACAAATTTGCTAGATGACAGAAGTATCAAGTCAAAACTATTTCCAAGGCAATCCAACTATTGTTAAATAGAGAAAATCCATTAATTATTGGTCCCTATCTCGATTATATGCAACTTAAACAAGTCTAAATAATTCACTACATAGGTAAAATCAATATGAGAAAAAGAAAAGAACCTGCAAGAAGGCCTCTAAAGAGTTCATCGACAGCAGTAGAGAGTTTCTCATAGCTATCATAGGCTTTAAGATCTACTTTCCTTCCAATAGGAACACCATCCATATTGATCTTTACAAACATCCCTTTCTTGCAAGCCTCCACTGGTTTTTCACTAGCAACCTTCTTGTTTGGGCTTTCACTTTGTGAATCAATAGCTGGTTTTGCAGAACTGCTGCTTGCAAGGTTCTTCCTGAATGATCGGATTGGAGGCCAACCTACCACTGGACCAGGAGCAGTTCTGCTTTAAAAATTCATTAATGATTAATTCAGACAAGAATAATGAATTAGACAAAATAACACATAGTTAAGTTATAATAAAGATGATTAATGATAAACAGAAAATTAAGTACATATATAGTTAATAAAACAAAAGTACCAGTACAACAATAAAATAAAATAGGGCGTGCAGATATTGCATGGAAATAGCAGCAACAAAAATCTCAGAACCAGTTCCATGTCTTGAGAATCATAAAGGCAAAAACACAAAAGGTCCACACTTCAAGAAATCAAGAACTATCATTCAAAGTACACTCTAATAAAACAGGGTGAAGGAGCTAATATCCAAATCACTTTGGAAAGCAGACATGGATTTAAAAAAAAGATTACTAGAAAAGTAAAACTTACAAAGAAAAGGAAGGATAAGGGTAATGACCAAACTAAGCTAAGAGCCATCGAGAATCGGCAGTCAAAAACCAGATAGTTGAAAAATTAATTAAAAAGATGTGGTAAAGAACTGTCTACAAGCACTAAATTGAACATAACAAGTAACACAAAAGCAGAAAACACAGTACAAGCATAAAAGCAAGAAACAAACAAATATTATGATGATGGACCACACATCACATAGGAAGATGAACATGTGAGTGAATATCCTCTGTCAAAAAGTGAAGAAAACAAGACAGACAAGGGAGAGAGAAGAAAAATAGGTGGGAAAAAAAAAAAAAAAGCTGGAGCACCTTTTCTGAGAGCTGTTGGGCACAGCTGTATTTGCAGGAGCTGGCTGTGAAAACGCCTTCGTTACTGCACTCTGCTGCAAGTCTATTACCACTTTAGTGCAACAGGGCTCTGAGGATTCCTTTCCCATACCAGGCGGCAGGCTCTGTTGGTTTGTTGATACTGTTTTTGATGGGAACTGGAGAAATGGACTGTTAACCTTTGCCTGTTGTGATAGTTGTTGATTAAACCATACCGAACCAGCCTGAGAATTCTCAGGTGAAGAGAAATTATGGGGTTTTTTGTTTCCATTGCAAAAATACCCCAGTGAGAGAAGAGATTCATTTTTTTCACTGCTATCAGAGTTTTTTGCAGTCTCACCAAGACACCATTCTTCACCAGGTGGACCAAGCCTCAGCTCAAGTTTCTTCTCTTCTGATGATCTTTCATTGCCTTTTTTAATCATCCATTCTCTTTCTCTTGGAATTAAATCCAGCAATTGAGGACATGGCTCACCATTCTTCGAACAACCTCCCATATTCAACAGATTAAATATCACTTTCTTCTTTGACTTTTAAAACTAGAAAGAAGCAAGAATACAGGAAAATCTCACTGGAGTGTGAAAAGCAATCAAAAGTTAGAAGCTTTTCACGTCAAATATCAGCAAAACTTGACTTAAAAACCATAACAAAGGAAACAAATGAAACCGAAAGACAGAAACTCGTTATGTACCTTTTTGCTATGTCTCCTTTAACCGGCACTCAAGAACTTGAAAACCCACATCCTCAAATGATTAAAAAGAACCCTCTCTTTAAACCTCTAAAACCCCAGAAGCCCAGATAGAAAATAAAGAAAGAACCTTAAGATCTCAACTGCCAAAGCAAGAACCAGCTTATAAAGCCTTAACCCATTAAAATCCTTAAACCCAGCACACTCAGAAGATGAAAATAATGACACCAACCCCACCAAGGGAAAAATTAGTGTTTTAACAACGCAAGGGGCAAAGGCAAAGAAAAGAGACACATGTAATAGCGACTTTTGTATTGTTTTCTTTGCACGCTTAGTGGGTTCTACTTGCTTTTTGGTAATAGGATATAGGAGGCGACAAGAAAGATGAGGGTAGTGATTTGGGTAATAACATAGAAAAATAAAAGAGGCAAAAAAAAGAAAATATGAGAAGAAGAAGAAGAAGATTAAAAACCAGAGAGATATTCGTTTTCCCTCTCACTCAAGAACACAAAAACAGGAAATTGGGTATTTTTAGAGGAAATTACACGCAACCCAGTACAGAGGACTCTAAAAAACGTTAGGTTGTTCAGCTGAGGAAGCAAAGCGTGCTCCTGCTGACCTCCCTAAATAAAAGATACTCTCTCTCTCTCTCTCTCTCTCTCTTCAACAACAACGACACAAATAATGCATTGTTGTAGCTGATTAGGACACTGCCCCGGAGAACATCTGCCTTTATTAGAGCCCCTACTAGAGAGAGAAAAAGAAAGTCTAGTGAGAGAAAGAAAGAGACTAGCAAAATTCTTAATATTAACTCCACTTACAGCTTTGATTAATTAGGAGTCAATTAATAACCTTAATTAGCACACAAATTAAATTAAAATTAAACCCACCAAACCCAAAATCCATATTCTATTCCATATATAGAACTATAAAAAATAAAAACTCACTTGCTAAGTTGATTTAGTTACACCCTTACCCTGTTTATAACCAGAAAAATCAAAACTTTATGTTTTGATATTGAAGTGAGTGATGAATTAAGTAAAGGATATCAGTTTAATTAAGTTTTTAATTAAGATTACTTGAAGAAAAGTGAGAGACTTTAGGCTCAATTGAAGACTTTGGAGGGGTGGCAAATGGGTTTTCTTTTTAGGCGGTCAAGAAAATGATGGGTGTGGGGATAGTATTTTATTTTCTTGTTATTCTAATCCAAGTATGAACTATTTCAAAAAAAAAAAATCCAAAAGAAGAAATTAGAAAATGGAAATTACAAAAACAATACAGAGAGAGAGGAAGAGGAGATTTGCATGATCCATATTTGCAGGTCCTGTGCAATAAAAACATGCAGATCCCATGATCTTGTCTCCTCTCTCTTTCTCTCTCTCTCTCTGTTGACAGTCACATTATCTCTACAAAATATAGGTCAGTGAAGAAACGATAATATTAAGAGGGTGTTTCTATCAAATGATGTATGATGCAGTGATTTATAGCCATTGGATTTGCTTATTTTTCTAGAGATGTGAGGCAATATGAGCAGAATCTGACACAACTCTTAAGCTTAACTCTGATCATAGCAGTAGAAAGGAGGCACTCTTTTGTTGCTTTTTTGTGTATTAGATTATGACTCCGTGTACGTACATATGTACGTATATATATATAGAGAGAGGGAATAGAATTAGTATATACAAATATTGTACATATCTTTTTTTTTTCAATTATTATTGTTATTATTAAATATAAAATCTGTTGGGTACAATACAATAATTCTTACAACATTACACACAAGTGGCTCACCAACCCAACCGAACTTTCACTATATGACCATACTACCCTTACGTGTTATCCTTGAACTCATGTTAATAATTTTTGCCTTTTTATTCATTTCTTTTCCGAAAAATTCAAACTAAATATAATTTTTGCCATTTATTTTAGTCGATATAATTTTTTATCTAATTTTTTATCAGTTAAATATATTATTTTCATATTTTCTTATATCATGATGTTGATATATATATTAAATATAAACAAAACTTTTTTTCTTTTTTCTTTTTGTCCTAAAAAAAGGAATTCAATATTAAATTAATCTCATTTTGTTTACGCATGTATTCTGTTGATTTTATGGGGTTTTAGTTCATTTCACATTCAAGATAAATAAGTAAATTGAGAAAATCAAGTGACCATTTCTAGCTTGCTAACTTCACATTTAATTTTCTTTTATAAAATAAATATTTACAATAAAAGGAACAAAAATTACCTTCAAATAACTTATTATTTTTAAATTTAATTATAACTCAAAATAATCAATTCAAATTGTTTAGATAATATTAATTAAGCCAGTCTTATATAAATCACTTGCAATTCCATTGCAATTTTGACGTGATATTCTACGCTCTTTGCTAAGCTGCTCAAGCTAGCACCTTTTAGGCGCATACTGTTACATTTATTTTATATTAAAATGACAAATATGGGTCAAATAATATATATATATATATATATATATGCATATAGAATGTCAAATTTAGTTGTGGTATTTTTGTCTTGACAATTATAACTATGGGCGAGGAACAAAATTTCTCACATGTAACAATCATTTTGGCACACGGGCTATTTACGGCAGTGTAAGATTGAAAATGATGTTATATAGAAATGTCATGCTCATAAATTAAAAAAATAAGATTAAAAAAAAAAGAAAAGAAAAGAATTTCAGTATTTCACTCACTATGTAAAACTATTTCAAAGGGTACAAATTCTCTTTTGTTTGTTTCATAAATGAACAATTCCCTTTTTGTTTTATGAAAAAAGGCCACAATTCAAGGACTCGTACAGTCGTAAGTCGGTGACAAAGCTTAGTTGTCCTAATGCACATGAACTCCTTTTTGTGGGCAATGTAATTGCTTTGTCTAAAAAAATAAAAATATTAATTAATTAATTAATATATGTGCTAGACTAATGTTATTTCATTAATGAATTTATAAATATTAATCATAGGCCAAACATCATAAATTCATTCAATATATATTATCTTATGAGATATACTCAATTAATACTTCTCAAGTATCATCACAAGTTTAAATCTCATCCTATTTTAGAAATCAGAAAATAAATAAGTAATTTTCATGTACAATGAATTTAACATAGATGATTTTATTTATAAGATTTATATAATATAAAACTTAATATTTAATGTTTAAAATTGATCAAAAATAATTTAAAAATAAATTCAAAGATTTGACACGTCTAAATATAATTTAATTATAAATATAAATATAAATTTCAATAAATGATTGAGTTTCAAGAATTATTCTATGTCAAGCTTGAAAAACACATAAATAGATTTGTTTTATTGATCAATATGTTTTTATATTTGTAAAACTTTTAGTTTTAAGAAATAAAAATTAGAGTGGATATTATTAAAATGTTAAAAATAAATGAAATATCTATTTCCTTTCTTAGCAGTGTTTTAAATAATTATAACATAAATTATATTGATATCGAAATAAGCGTGATGGTATTATACTAGATCAAACTAAATTGAATTAACTCATTCGTTATTATTGTAAATTTTTAAAAATAATTAACAAACTAATACAAATCAATAAAAAATAAACTATAATATTGAAAATGTAATATGTTAAGTTAATAAAAATCTAAATAAGCATAGTTTATTATAGATTACATAATATATTTATGAGTAATACATAATAATAATAATTAAGTTACATAAATCCAAAAATAATACTATATTAACTTTAAAAAATATAATCTTTTTACAAATCAATCTTATTTTATTAATTTATGACAGAAAAAATCACATTGTTCAAAATAAATAAGGTGTTAAAAAAAACTAAGCAAATAAGGTAAGATCAAAAAATAATTAGACTATAAAATTGACTAATCACTACTAAAAAAAATGCCATGAAAGATCTTGATTGTGTAAACATTATTAATAATATTTTAAATACATTAAAAATTTACATAAATAATATAAAAAATATTATACCATAATTTATATTAATAAAATAGAAAAATTAAAATAATATAAAATAATAGAATTTTTGGACAACATATATATAATTTGCATTAATAAAATAAAAAAAATTAAGAAGATAAAATCATAATCTTTTGACTAATACGTCATGATCGTGTCGCTTTTGATCGATCGTATCAATATATCTTTGATCATTTAGCTCCGATTCACAGTTAATTCTCATTAATCAATATGTAATGGTAGTGAAATGTAATAGATCTATAAAAAGTTGATATAAAAGGACTATAAATAATATGTAGTTCGCTATTTAAAATTGTTTCTTAAATAATTTAGAAAGAGTAAAAGCATTCTCAATGCGCTTTTTATATATGTCAAATTTTTTATTATAAAAAGTTATCTTAAAAAATAAAAATTTAACAAATATTATCTTTAAAAAATAAAAAAGGTGTTTAACTCTTCACATTTAAAGATCCATATATTACTATTTACTTTAATTAGTGTAACATAAGTTCCTATATATTTTATTATATATAATTTTAATACTATTTTTTTATTTATTAAATTTAAAAGAATTAAAAAATTAAAATAATTAATATTATAGAATAAAATAAAATATAAAAAATTTACTAGATTTAAATAAAAAAATTTATTTTTTTATTAATTAAAATGTTCTTCAAAATAAAGAATATATTAGATATGCTCTAAACAAACTCATTTTTATATTATTGGGCAAACTCTTCTTTATTGCATCCATAAAATGGGAGCCTAGCATGGTAATTTCAAATTCCACCTGTCATTCTTGTTCCCTAAACACACAACTCGCCAGAGTTATTAGGTCTCATAAGTCATAAGAGACAACATAGAACCATTTAACCAAAGTACAAGGTTAGTTAACCAACCATATGGTTATTGGTTAACCATAGGTGAGCCTTGGTCGGCTGGTCTGGTTGGATACTGGGAAACGAAACCTTAGTCTCTTAAGCCTCTCTTTGCCCTTTGGGTCCGCTTAATCCTAGGTATTTGATAGCCACGTGTTTTCGGTTGAGTCCCATGCTATTTTGTGGGGGCCACTATTATACTCTTCCTTCTTACTCGCTTCGGTGGCGCGTGGGGTGAAGACGCTAAGTCCCCTTACGGAAATAATTATGATCGTGCTGCCATTGGCCTTCGAAGTTCGAACATGCTCGAGTTTGAACGCCCAAATCCACCCTTTCGGAAGCAGTACGGTATTTTATTGTTTTTGTCTCAATAATTAATTAATTAATGGGAGCTGTGTACCCGTTGAGTATACTCTCTCTCTCTCTCACAAATTATAATTTATTTTTATTTTAATATAAATATTATGGATTTTATTATTTTATATTTATATTTATTTTATTTTTATTATGGTTATAAAATATAATTGATTGTAAGTAAACTAAATGACATATTTAAATATTTAATAATAAATTTAATTTAAAAAATAATTATTTATTTTAAATATTCTAAAAAAAATATTAATTATAATTTGCCAACAGATGAAATATAAATTTATTTATTAAGTTTTGGTTTAGTAGCATCACAACATTGGAATAATCTTACATGCATTCTATAATTTGAATTTCCCTCCGTTTCTTGTAAATTAACAAATTATTAAAGTATTAAAAAATGTTTCTTTTTTGGCAAGATTTCTTTTTTAACCAAAGAAAGATTGAAATAAAGACTTTGGAATGAATAAGAAATCCTATATTGAGCCAATGAGATATTAACATCTGTTCAATTTTCAGTATTATTTTAACAAATTAATTGGATAACTTTTTTAAGGATATAATGATAGCCTTAACGGACAATATAATGTTAATTATTAAAAAAAACTCCAAACATGTTGTTTAGAAATGTTATTTAACAAAACAATATTGAGATTTTATATTTTGATCTATAATAAATTTTTAATTTAATGTACAAAAAAATATTATCTATAAATTTTAACAAAGTATTAGGTTTGAAATATAATATTATTAGATCTATGGCTCATAAATCTAACCCAACTGCAAATCTAAGAAATGAAAATGAGGAGAAAAGACAAAGATTGAGAAGAGAGAGAAAAGAGAGCGAATTGGTTACTGTATTGATTAATTATCTGTTACTTACTGAATTAGAGCCCTATTAAATAGGTTAATTAGTAATTACAGTTAGTTATAATTGAGTGGGCTAATCAATCAACAAACTAACTATTTGAGTTGAGTTTTTCTTTAATAATCCATTTGTTACCACACTTCTATTACAGAACTAACCATTATTGTCATAACGAACATTATTTTGCATTCTGAAAATACATCAATATTAGTTTGGTTGGATTCACATGATGGAAAAATTAATCTCAATTTACACATAAATTGACTCAAAAATACTTTTAGTAAAAGTAAATAAATAATTATTTTTATACAAACTCGCTCTAATCTAATGATAATTATATATTATATTTGTGTATAAATATAAACTCAACTTTCCCTCTCTAATATTAAATTTTTTTTATAAACTTAAGTCTCCCTCCCTAATAATAAAAAATAGTATTTTTATACAAATATTAGTATTTTTTATTTGTGAATTATCTAATTAATATGAATAATCAAAATGCAGTTTACAAAATCAATTTTTTTCAGAGTTTCCTTTAAATTTTATCTTCTAAAATTTTGTAAAAAGAAGTGGAGGAAAAATTAACCCTATGTTTGGAAAATTTTTTAAGGAGGAACGAAAATAAAGAAGGAAAATAATTTTTATTTTCCTTCATTTATTTTTTTCAATATAAATAAAATTATTTTTCACTCATTAAAATAGATAAAGAAAAGAAAATTTATAAATAAAAAATCATTATTTTAGTATTTAATTTTTAAAGTTTAAATTTAAATTTAAATTCTATTTAATTATTTTTTTTTCTATTTTCTTTTCATTTTAGAAAGAAAATAAAAAGAAAAAAATAATACATATTGTATTTTCTCTTTTTATTTTCTTTTCATTTCAAATAATGAAAAAAAAATAAAAATTATTTTCTATTTTTTTTTTCTTCTTCTCATATTTTCTCTCATTTCAAATATAGGGTAAGGGAGTTCAAATTTAAATTATTAGGCTATAATTATAATCTTTGACAAAAAAAATAAAGATATAATTATAATTGTTAGTAGGGTTGGCATTCTCATCAAACAATTTTATAGTTTCTTCCTTTTTTTTTTTTGCTAATAATTATAATACTTTTATTGTGATAATGTGGAAAGTGGAATCCCGAATATTTTGGTTTAATTAATCAGGATTGAATCCAGTACTTCGCGTAACTAAACCAATGAATGTTCCCCCATCATGAAACCCACAACACGTATCGTTACCGTAGTACTAAGATCTGCTTTCTTTTTTTTTTTTTTTTTGTCCCTACATTATCTTTTTCTTTTAATTTTAATTTTTATCTTAATAAAGATGATGAGTATTTTTCATGTTTCTAAACATTTTGAGCATTTAAAAATTTAATAAAGGAAAATTTTTTTTAGTTAAAAAAATAAAATATTTTCTAAAAAATTATTTTTTAAAATTTAATAAATTTATTAAAATAAAAAATATATATATTTTTTAATATATATATCAATTATCATTATTAATTATTTATAAACATCACGTATCATTTACATCATCAATGATTATCATAAGTTATTATTTATATGTGAATTTTTATATTTAATAATATATTTTAAAAATATAAAATTTACAAAATCAAAATGTTTATACAATTTTGTAAATTAAGAATTTTTAATATTGTAACCTATCAATGGAAAAATGAAATTTTGAAAAAATATTTTTGAAGACAAGTTATTTTGAGCAAAATAAATAGAAATATTATTAAAGAAAAGAACATAATAACCGTTGATTAAAAACCAACGGTGGTGATTGGGTCCACAGCATAAAGAACTAAACAGCTCGTGAAATAAACGTCCATTCAAAGAGTTAGCTTTTTAGCCAGAGAAGAGGAGAGGTAATGATGCTTTTGTCCTGAGAGAGTGTGAGACGCACTAAAGGTCCCAGTCTTGTCATAGGACTCTGTTTGATGAGACATTCCCGACCGTTTGATTGATGCCATGATTTGATTTTGGCCCACTGCAATTTTTTTTCTTTATTTAATTTTTATAAATTTTACTTTTTATAAGATAAGCCCTCATATTACAGAATCACTCAATTTTTAAAAGTTTTATTTTTTTTTAATTTAAATTTGGCTCACAAATAAATTTATTTATAATGCGTTTGAATTTTGAAAAAAAAAAGGAATTTTTTTTTTTACTTTTATCATTTATAATGTACTTATAACTAAAAGAAGGATAATTCAATAATTTACATATATTTTTACATATTAATATATATATCTTATATTAAGATATCTTATATGTTATCGTGTTATATAGAAAGATATTATAAATGATAAAATAATATTAAAATTACACTAACATGACAAATCACACTGATTTAATTAAATATATTAGTATATTCATTTAAACTTCATTAATAAATATAAATAAATCAAGCGGGTAATAAACTATTGAATTAAAAATTTGGCCTTCCTCTATTTACATAAAAATAGAAAGTAAAATATTTTTTATTTTTATTGTTTTGTCAAAAAATATTTTTTATTTAGCAGTAATATATTATCGCATGTTAATTTTTGTGCATTATATAAATTACGTGTATAATTAGAATCATTGTATATGAATAAAATATTTATTTTTTTCCTCAGTTTTTTTTTTCCAAATTGAGTAGATGGATAGTTGCAAGGATTAATCCATCAAACAAGGATATAGTCCAAATATAAAATTTAAGCAGCTAGCTAGCAGAAGAAACCAACATAGAATTCCCTTGCTCAAAGCCTAAAAAACAAAACAACCTCTGACCAGGTGACCTTATTAATAATAAAACTTAGGTTACGTTCATTTGAGTAAATAAAAAAGTAGAAAAATGTGAATTTTGTAAAAATATTATCTAAATATATTTTATTTTTATTTTATATTTTGACAATAATATTCATAAAATTCACATTTATCTATTTTTTTATCATTTCAAACAAATATAATCTTAGTTTATATGTCAATATCACTCTCCCCCATTATCTCTCATGCCCCTGGCATTGCCATTGTTAATTGGTTAGCTAAGTATATATATTGCATTTGTGCTCAGTGACATAAGTTATATATTGCATTTGTACCTTACATTAATTACATCTAATTGTAAGTCAAACGACGAATATCAATTTATGAAGAAAATTATGAATTAAGCATATTTAATTTTTTTAAAATTTGGTATTTACAAATTGAAACCCACCAGGAACAGTTGAATTGCAACAAGAGGCTGATAGTGTTTAGCCTGTTTTGTAACCAATTTTTTTTTTTTTTTTTAAAAAGAAAAGAAAATTTCACAAATAGAAACCCCACCATTTTTTTCCCACGTTTTGAAGCATCATAGAGCCAGCCACCCCCCATTAGCACCCATATCTATAACCAACAGGAAAATAGCATCGATCCACAACCATATATAACAATTTCATACATATCCTCAACTTTGGCTAACTATACTTGTGTGCGGTGGGATGACAATGCCATAGGTCCCACCATCCCACTCTCTCCATACATTTTCTCTTTATATATATATATATATATATTCAGTAGTTTAAAGATTTGTCCTCAGACTAATTTATGAATCAATTGAAGTAAAATCTCCTTGCCGATCGAGTTTAAAGATACACTCTCGTGGTTAATCTAAACATTTATGAATTATTTCCTAACTATTGCCCAAGAATCAAACTTTAATTAATAATGAGAGGAATAAACTATCTTATTAATTAAATTTTATTTTAGCGACCAAGTTAACTCTCAAACTTCCTATAATGTTGTATTATTAATTCTATAGCAACTATCCGAAATTTAAATTTAAAACTTTCACGTTATAAAATAGTTTTAATGACATTGAATTATGGGTTGATTAGTATTATATATATTTTTTTATTAATTTTATGTATTATTATCATATTTAACATAATAAATTCATTTAAAAAACATAACAAATATTCATCTCTAGCGCAAATAAAATTTGGTCTATAATATAAAAAATTAAAACATGAATTAGTAACGACTTATTTTTATTTTCAAACTTTTCATATATGTATATATATCCTCTTTTTATGTTTTTTTTTTCTTCATGTAATTGATTACCTCTATCACTAAATGTCCCTTTATCTCTTTGTTGATTTTGTTATGTTCCTTAAATTTTGCCCCACGCGCCGTCACTAATTAAGAAAGCAATCAAATGTTGGGACTCCTGTTTTTTGTTCTCTCGAGAGGTTTGGATTTTTAAGGTTTGTGTTATTTGTTCATTATGGGTTATATTTCGAAAGATCATTTAAATTGAATCTAAATTCGATTGAGTTAGCTTGATGTATTCTGTAACCATTGCAAAATTAATTTTTCATGTGATAAAAAATTTTAATTTTGACATTACTTAATTAAATTAACTTGAATATCCTCTCATAAAACAAGTGAATAAATACGGAAAAATAACAAATTATTCGGTTTTAGCATTAATATATTATATAACATTACAAAATTAATGTTTCACACGATTAAAAATTTTAATTTTGATACCACTTAATTGAATTAGCTTGAATTTCGTCTCATAAAATAGGTTTGTAAATAAAGATAAATAACTGATTATTCGATTTTAGATTTGATGTATTATATAATATTACAAAATAAATTTTTCACATGATTAAAAATCTTGATTTTGACATCACTTAAATGAATTGGCTTAACTTTTGTTTCTTTATTAAAAAAAAATGTAAATACATATAGATAATTAATTATTGGATGTTAAAGTTAATAATAATTAATGTTATCATTGAAGTTTATAAATTTTATCGAATTAACGAGAACCATAAATAGTAGATTAATATTGAATCATCATTTGTATATATGTATATATTTGATTGTGGGGAAGAACTTATCTTAGCTTTTGAAGTGATTAATAGAAAGCTAACACAAAATTATTAGGTTATTACATTGTTTTTGTGATTGTGATAATTAGAATCATAAGGTGGTTGTCTAAAAAGTAAGATGCTGATTGCAAGCACCATAAGTGCCTCTTTTCTTGATTATTATTGGTTAAAGTAGATTTTATTACATGTACTCATGATGCAATGCATACATACATGAGGTTCCTCTTCCAAAATAAAAAAAAGGCAATTTTTTCTACAAAAAGGAACATTAATTTTTTTTTATTCCTAAAATTGATTAATTAATTAATTAATTATGATTAGGATTTTAATCAAGTCCTCTTGCTTTGAATTTTATGATGACCTTCTGTTTGTGTCCCTATTCTTGATTAAGTCAAGATTTGCATTAAGTTAACAAAGACATCTTCTCTCTCTTTCCAAGGCATGCGCAAAAATAAAAAACAAAAGAGGACAGTTACAAGAATATAACTATATCTACCTATGTGTAGATTTGCTAAAGATTATTGGTTGTGACACTTAGGATATTATCCTATGATAAAACTCTAAAGTAACCAATAATTAATTAATTAATTAAAATGATAAAGTCAATAATCATGCCAATTTCAATGGTTGTCTATTGATATTTAATGATATTTAATCAATTGTATAGAGGCATATATTGTTAATCATATAAGGAAAAAATTAATAAATTTAAACCAATTAATTTTATTTTCCATAACAAAAAATATAATTAAAAGAAAAACATGGTTTTTTTTAGCAGATAAGAGGAGCCAATCAAATATGAGTTTATTGCTCAAATTATAAATGTATTTATCATTAGATTATGCGTTAGTGTGAAAAAAAAAATAATTTGATTTATTGTTTGAGTGAAATATTTTTGATTTTAAGTCTATATTTTTGATTTTATTATAAAAAAATAAATAATTTATCTATTTGCAAGCTTTTCTGCCCTATATATTTGGTTTCTTTCTATATAAAAAAAATGATATAATTTTTTTATTTTTATTTTTATTTTGGAATAAAATTGTAAATCAACTTGATCTAAATGCTTCATTTAAAATTAAATTAATAAATAAAACATTCAAGTGGTTGCCCTCGTAAAGTACATCTAATTATTTTTTGGGTTTTGATGGGAAAAAAAGGCCTTATTCTCGGAACGCCTAGCAAGTGTGAACGCAATATCCGCCGTAAGTAGTAGTACATGATAAGGTGTGACAAAGATGAAAAATATGCCTTTTCAGCAACAAATCACAAACCTCCTTTTTCTTCTTATCATCATTTTTTGGTTTTTCCTTCTTTTTGCCTTCGCTTTTTATTTCTCTGCCAAAATCATTCAATTTTTTCCTTTTGTTACTTAGTGATTCTCACTTTTTAATAAATAAATAAATAAATAAAATAACACCAATTTTTTTTATCAATTTAAATATGATCGAAATTAAGTTCTATCCTCAAACGAGTTTAAAAAAATATACAGTTATATTATCGATATATACATTTTTTTAATATTTAAAAAATAAATTTACTTTGAAATCTACTTGTCTTTGAAAATAATAATAACAATAATATGGATAAAAATAAAATTGATTTTCAAACTTATCATATGATATTATTAATTTAATATTTAAACTTTGATAAAAATAATTGAATTCACAAATTTTGTGAACTTAATAAATTACAAATAATCAAATTAATTATTCAATTAATTAAATTTATAAAATTAAAGAATTTGATTAGTTTTAATCAAAATTTAAAGATTAAATTGTTAATATGATATAATAAATTTAAAAGTCAATATAACCTTTTGATCTTTATTTAATATTTTTAAGGCCAATTTTAGGGTATTATAGGGATAATTTATCTCACTCTTTTTAATATACTATAGTAGGTTATTAACATGTAAAATATAACATGTTATTCAAGTTGTAACTATTAATTCCACTTTATAAATACTTTAATTCTATATGTATTTTAATCCAATTAAAATTAAAGAAAATATATAAAAATACCTGCAAAAATATTTAAAATGAACTTAAAAATTAGTTTTGTACTAAATTTTCTTTAATAAAATCTATAATTTTATAATATAAATATGTAATTTCATATAAAATTGCATATTATTTTACATATTACTATTACTTTTACTTTTGATATTTTTCTAATTAACGCTAATCAACTATAATTTAAACAAAATAGATTAATAAATTTTTTTCTTAAATTTTATGATTGTGTTAGTTTTTATCATTGATAAAATTATAATTATTAATTTTAATCATAAAATTTATAAAAAATATTAAAGAAACAGAGAGTATAATTAAAAAGTTATTAAAATTATCTATTGCATTTCAAATCTTTTATATATAAAAAAAAAAGTTTTTTAAATTATAAATAACAAAATTAATAAGAGTAATTTAATAATATCATTATTTAAAGTAGGGGTAATATAACAATGTCATATTTTAGTAATTGCAATTTAACCCAAATAAGAAAGTGTTTGCATAATTTTTTGCCACTTTCCCAATTTAAAAATTTTAGAATGAACTTTTAATCATATTGGAGTACAATTAATTAGAAATTTATTAAAAATTAATTAATAATAATAAATTTAATAAAAATAATAATATTTTTTTATTAACATGCTTATAAATATGTATATTTAATTATAATTCATAATATATCATAAAAAGTGATATACATACATACATATATATATATATATATATATATATATATATATATATATATATATATATATATATATATATATCAAAATAATGATAGTAAAAATTAACGAATTAAAATTTAATTTACATATTAAAAATAAATAAAGTTGGTTAGAAAAATAAAAAAAAATATTTATTAAAGAAAATAAACTGTTAAGAAAGTTGCAAGTAAAATCTCTATAATTAAAATATATCTTAAACAAATAACTAGTCACTAGATCTATAGTTATAATTAAATTTATATGATCTAATGGTTTCAAATTAATTAGGATAAATTATCCATGAAATACCCTATAAGCCCTCTATTTTTACAGTTATAACTTAGATTAAAATTATAATTAAATTTTCAAATAATACAATTGACAAAAAAAAAAAAAAAGGAATGGTACAATTACAAAAATATATAAAGTTTAGGGTAAATTTATCCATTAGTCCCTTTTTAAATATTGACTCCAAAAAAATTAAACCCTATTAACAAAAAAGAGAAACAAACTTCCTTACCACTATAAAAGATAATCAATATTATTTTAAATATTGACTAATAATGTCTTTTAATTTAAAATAAATTATGCTAATATGGCATAGTTTTATTGGGTTTAATATAAAAAATTCCTTTTTTCCAAAAAAAAAAAATCTATTGGATGATGACATATCACATATGGCTTACTCGGAAGAGGTCTTGAGCAAATAATATTAAGATAGAAATGTTTTATTTAGTGGTATAAACGAGCCGAGTTTTAACTTATTCATACTTAGTTCATGTTTTTTTTTTGAACTCAAATTTTGGATCGAGTTTGAAAATCATGTTCAAATTTGGCTCATTTAAAACTTACCCGAGCTCAAATTCAACTCGTGCTTAGCTCATTAATAAATTATAATCAAGTTAAACTCGAGCTAGATTATGAAATTTATTTATAACTTATCAAATTACTCAATTTCCTAAATATTTATTTCTAATAAAATAACTATAATAAAAATACTTAAAACAAATATAAAAGTAAAAATAACCAATTAATGAAAAAATATAATTATAAAATTGAACATTACATATTACATGTATTACAAAGATATTACTTAATAAAAAAATATTTTATATAATATGAAAATATTATGTTCTGTTAATCAGAAATATATATATATATATGTCAATTTGAATTAGTAAAAAGTTTATAAAAGTGTTAAAATATATTTTTTAGAGTGCAAAATTATTAAGTTAATAATAATAATAAAACTATTTATAAGCCTATTAATCAAATTTTTTGCGAGCTTATAATCGAGCTGTTCACAAATTTAATTGAGTCAAGTTTCACTTTGCTCAAATTCGACTCATTTATTCATTGAGCTTTAAAATAATGCTCAAATTTGATTTATTTATAAAGTGATCTGAACATGAATGAGTTTTTATCGAACCGAATACCGAGCTGCTTGCAAACAGCTCGGCATTTACACTGCTAGTTTTATTGATATATTATTTTATGAGTAAATTATTATTTAGCTTCTGAAATTTGATCTAACTAATGCAGGAGGTGAATCGGTTGAAAGTGAAAGTCGCTAAAAACTAGGGGGAATTTTTTTTATCTCGTCCATACTTTTTAAAAAATTAACTAATTAGTCTATTAATTTTGATTCCATTAAATAATTTTATCATTTTGTTCAGTTTTTATACTTTTCTGTTAGTTAAATTTATGAAAAATAACTAAAATACCCCTATATATATAATAAATATAATTTTAATTTTATTATTAAAAATTGAAAATAAAAAAATCAAACTAATAAAAGTAAATAATATTTATGTAATTATATAATAATTATATTTAATATCATCAAATTATAAAATAATTTATTATTATATAATTGTTATATATAATAACAATAAAAAAATATTTGTACTAATAAAATTAAATAATTATTATATAATTAAATGATTATTATATAATTATATAATTATTATATCATTTATTAATTTAAAATTTTTATTATTTTTTTAAATAATAAAATTATATTTATATTTACTATATATATACAAGGGCATTTTAGTCATTTTATATAAATTTAGCATAAAAAATATAAAAAATAAATGAAATGACTAAATAGTCTGATGAAACCAAAACTAACAAATTAATTTCTTAAAAAATATGAAAGAGTTAATTAATCAAGTCAAACATCATGAACTAAATAGTAAATTACCCCTATTTTATCTTATAATTGGTGTCATAGTTTGTGAATATAATGACTACAAATTGACCCTCATAAATTAATGTCGCGCCCCGATCCGATGACATATGACCGGCACTAGGACACAGATGATGCATGTGGCTACCAGTACCAGAAGTAAGTCTAACCTCACATTAGATAACAAAATACCATATAATAGGGTTATGGGCCCAAATGTTAACAATATTCAATTAAAATACCAGTTCAAATCAAAATCAAAGCCACACTAGGCTATCAACTCAATCATCTCAATATATCAAATATCATATTATTGGATTATACTTAACAAACAATTCTTAACTCAGAATATACATAATAATTGATAATTACATAAAATACAAGTAGAAGGGGTAGTATTGTGGAGTTCTAGAATTGTTATACAATTATAAAAATACTCGATATCACCCAAAGTCAACAGAACACATAGCACTTCTAAAATATTCTCAACAGTCCATGCAACTCAATACAATCCAGCGACCTCTCCTGGGTCCTCTCAACTCATTATCATCAATTGAACTCAACAATTGTTAAATTGAATATACTAAACATAATTCAAATCAAATAACTGAGATACAGGAGTTTCGGGTTTACCTTCACAATTTCTTATTAAACGAATGTCAAGAATAACACCGGAACGAAAAACAAAATTGTCGAACTTGTCTCACACGCAGCCGCCAGAGCATCTCTAGCCGGCCATACGCCGCTGTTGCCAGTGGTGGAACAAGGCGATCTCCACACCACTAGACTCGCCTCGACGCCAAGAGCTTGAAATCAAAACCACTCGCTGCCATCTCGTCGGAAAACTTTTTCAAAGTTTCAGACTCCACAACTCTATTCTCCTCTTCAGGCAAGCCTTAGGGGACTGGACAGGTACCAAACGAAAGCTTTAAAGGTGAGGAGTCGAACGGCACCAGTCTCGCATGATTTGGTCATCAGAATCGGCTAGAATCTGCAGTTAAAGATTTGGCACCGGCAAAGCTCTCCACTACACGTGCGCTGCCTAATCGGGGTGTCGCCGCTTCATCTGAGTTGGGCAGACGGTGGACCAGCTGCTGGAGGTGACGGTGTAGCCCACCGCTAACCCGACATCGATCCTCTAGCCCACAGCCTCTCTCTCTCTTTCTTGTTCCGTTTTGTTCTAATTCCAGCCCTCTGATTGGCTGGACAGAGGCATACCAATCCCCTCTCTTCTTCTCTTATATTCTTCTTTTTTAGCATATACATATATATTTATAAAACAATTCTGATGATGATGATGATAATAATAATAATAATAAACCTTAATTTACATAATAATAATTCAAATTATAAAAACCATTCATACTAATAGTAATTATAATGAAATTCTAAACTTTTGATAAAATACTATAATTAATAATATAATTTAAATTAATCGAACATAATATTAATTTTAGATATCAAAATATAAATTCTCCAAATAACCATTATAATATTTTCATAACTAAATATACAATACTTCAATTATCCCACACATTTAACATTAAAATAGAATTACGATTAATAATACATTTTATAGTCATATAAATATATAAATTTCATAAAAATATAACTTCAATATTTGCTTAATAAAGAAAAATAATAAAATAATATATTTCAGTACAAAAATAGAATTTTATAAAATAATTAAAAATTCAGGGTATTACAATTAATATATTACGGAACTGAAAATAGACATTTATTTAGACATGAGTGCTAAGTACCTTTTTTTATTTTTTATTTTCTCTTGTTGTCTTCTTTTTTCTTATGATGACACATAAGCTATATTAAATTTTATAGATATATATTATTTATAAATTTAACTTATATATTATCATAAAAAGTAAGTAGGAATAAGAGAAGGTATTTAGCATTTATCAATTTTTAAAATTTATAAAAGAAATAGCAAAAAATCTTTGATTAGTTACTTTCAAAACTGTGATTATGAATTTAAATTTAATTCAAAATTAAATACATTAAAATATATTATAATTAAGAAATTAAAAAAGAGAACTTTTAGGGTGTTATAAGGATAATTTATCCTAGTTAATTTGAAATTATTAGATTATGTAAATTTAATTATAGCTATTAGATTTAGTGACTGGTTACTTGTTTATGCTATATATATATATATATATGTATAAGTCCAAAAAATAATTAATAGTAATTTATTTTTTCAATAAAAAACTCAATTTTCTATAATAATTATAATAGAGCATATATATATATATATATATATATATATATATATATATATATTAAAAAACTTCAGTCAATTCGGTTATAACCGAATTTTTTTTTGCTATAATCAAACTGAACCAAAATTTAATTCGGTTTCTTAAAATAAAAATTGAAACCAAATCGATATTATAAAAAACTAAATTGAATCGAATCAAACCGATCAGTTCTGTTTGGTTTTTCAGTTTCGATTCGGTTTTGCTCACTCCTACTAAATAGTAACATAAGCCCATAAAAATAATAATGTTAAGGGTTCAACTTGAAACCCATTATAATTACATTAAAGATTGGTCTCACTTAATACTAATACAGTTTGAAAAATATGTTATATTTTACCTATTAATGACCTATTATAGTAAGTTAAAAGGAGTAGAATGAATTATCCCTGTGACACTTTAAAATTGGCCATTAAAAAATTACAAGCGGACAAGCATATAAAAAGAAAGGGATGAACCAGAAAAAGAAAATCCCATAATTTCTATGGAAATGTGGGCAATTTAATTTGGACATCTAAGCAAGTTGCTTTGATACAATTTCAAGGTCTTAATTAAGAGGAAGAACCACTAAAGAAATTTGTAAAAATTTCTATTTGAATTCCTGCAGGCTGCCAACCACCCACAAAGCTAAAAATTGCATGCAAGTTACCCAAATTCCTACTAAAAATACGGACTCCATTTAAAAAAAAAATTCAAGTATTTTTTATGTTTTTGCTGCAAATGAAATTTTGATTTAGTTCAATATCGAAAAATTTTAGATTGAATCTCTATTTAATTTTTGGATTTTTGTAATATTTGATAAAATTTCTAATTTGATAATTGATAATTGAGAAGTTTGTATACATAATTTATTGGAAAAAATGTTTTTGCTAAAGTGAAAATTTATTCAAAAGCGTTTTGAATTTTGATGGTCTTTGTCTAAAAGGAAAGAAGAATTATGAGAATCAATGGCGCTTTCCACATGGTCCTTATATAACTTCCAACTCCCAATCGAAGATTGTGGTCTTAGCCATTGTTGACCTTAAACATAATATTTGCTTTCCCTGTATATATTTTATTTTATTTTTTTAATTGGTAGGGTTCGTAGAAACTTGCTCTTGCCCAAAAAGGAAAAAATTGTGAGAAAAATTACTAACTTTATAATTTTTTTTAGTAAAGTGATATTTAGTAAAATTTAAAAAAAATAAAAATTTAAAAAATTGAATTTTAATTATTGAATAATAAATGATATAATATTTAAATTATAAAAATTTTTAAAATTTATTCGCTTTTATTATTCAGTAAAAATATCGAATTAAAATTTTTAACTTGTCATTTTAAATAATTTTTAATTTAAT
Source organism: Reutealis trisperma (assembly GCA_947687605.1). NCBI lineage: Eukaryota > Viridiplantae > Streptophyta > Magnoliopsida > Malpighiales > Euphorbiaceae > Reutealis > Reutealis trisperma. The sequence goes on from CANTUT010000010.1 coordinate 2,428,425, forward strand.
TAAAATTTTTAAGATAAGTGTTATTAAACCATTTAAAATAATTAAATATTTTAGGTGTAAAGTTTTATTATTAAAAACTACTTAAAGTGTGTAAAAAAAAAATTAAAATATGAAACAAAAATAAATCAACCATAGCTGATAATAACAAAGAAAATGCTATCTATTTCAATTTTATTTTCTCATCTCATGTAGTATTATTTTATTTATCATAATTTTTTAAAATATATAATTTTTTATATAAATAATATGTATTAGTATCATAGCAATATATCAACGGTGTATAATAAATTGATACAAGAGCTTTGGAATAAAACTCTAATAACGATGGTTCTTAAAAAAATAAATTGCTTTTAATTGAGAATTTCCTTTTTCCTTTTACTTATTAGTCAAAATTAATTTTTTTTTTTTGAACTAGTGCAATGGCGTACCTCTACACTAAACCACATTAAGGAATTATCTTTTAGATATTGACTTCAAAAATCAAATCTGGATTAATAAAGAGAGAAGAAAATTCCTTTACCAACAGGGTAAGCATTGGAATAGAATTTCCTTTTACCACTTTGGTCTAGGCGCAACAAGTCCATGGACGTCAAGTCAAATTTCAAATGTTAATTTTATGTAGAAGAATATAGCCATTACACTTTAATATTCACAGAATGCACATACAAAACTATGCTTAAGAAAATAAACAAGATGAATACGGCCCATAAAACTCAAAGTGGGCCAACTTAAACAAAAAAAAAAAAGGATAGTTTGGGCTCAGTTAATAATAAAACGGGCTTTCTACATTATTTTTTAAAATTTCCATTTTCCAAAATATCATATTTTTCATTAATATTAACATAAGAGAGAGAAAATTCCGGTAAAACTCCGGCGATCTATTTTGATGATTATTAAATGAAATAAGTACTTTCTTAAGATTTTTTGACCTAATGAATTTATTGGTGATGTTATTTTTGATATTTGGTGACTGTATGCAAATGTTTGGAGGATGAAAATTTCGGTCAAAACTTCTCTTCTTTTTTTCGGCTAACTCCGACAACTAATGAGAGTGACATCAGTTGCAATTAACTCCTTGAAACTAATAAACACTAATAAAAAAATCTAGATAATATTTGTAAAAGCTAAAAAATATCTGTTATATAATTATGATATTTTAGTATAAATCATGAATTTAATCTGTAATTATTAATTATGAAACACCAAAATTTACACAAAATATTAAATTTTACATGTTATAATAAATGTATATATATATATATATATGTGTGTGTGTGTGTGTGTATTTTTATAAAAATAAAATAAACGTTTATGAGCAACGTACTGTTAAGAATAAATCTCACATTAAAAAAAATATACAAAAAGCACATGAGAATATAATGATTTGACTTTAATTACCTAATTGGTTAGATTTAATCTTTTAGTAATAGTTAACCCAAACTCATTAAAACCTAATTCATTCGTAAGTTTAACTTATACCCATTTAAATTACTTCTATCATTTTATTTCAATTTCTATCATAGTATCATATCAAGTCCAATCCGATTCAATTTCATTCACCTGGTATCAATTTGGATATTTACTTCTAGTGATCCGGAGTTTAGTGTTGCTGCTGTATTTAAATTTAAATTTCAAAGAGAGAAATTCAATTTCAAGTGATAAACTAACATGTCAAAGTGAAATTTCAATTGCTACTTAAAGAGAAATGTTAAAAATTAATCGCACATTAAAAAAATATAAAAAACACAAAAGTATATAATAATTTGACTTTAACTATCTAATTAGTTATATCTAATATTTTAATAATAATTAATCTGAATTTATTAAAACTTAATTTATTTATGGGGTTAATATATACTCATTTAAATCAATTATATGATTTTAATTTAATTTTTATCACGCACAAATAATAATATAATATATACATAATGATGATAATTTGGAAGTTCCTCAATGATTTTTGTAGATGTGTGCCCAAAAGAACACAAGCAATTATGACATCCAATAAAATTCATGAAATTTAGTCATAAAAAATTAACTAAAACTTACAAATTGAATGATACAACATTTCAAAAAGGTAGGTGAAAGAAAAATTAATAGATATGCATGCAGCCTTGAAAACAAACTTACCATAAAATACCACTCATTACTTCCCCACGACCATGGCTACCATCTTTATGTTTTTTTTTTTCGCCAAATGCTACCATCTCTATGTTGCCCACTTAATTTTCTCATGTGTTTATAATAAAAGCGTAAACCTTTCAAGCTTATTACATTACCCAAAAAAAGACAAGATCCAAGGTTTGTGGGACCTTGGAGTAAAAGCCACATAAATCTCATATTCATAATATAATATTTTTTTTATATAAAATATTTTCAAATTAATTTATATATTATTAAAATTAAACTTTTTATATTCTATTTATATGTTTAAAATTTATTTTTTTAGCGGTAAAATATTATTACTTGTTAATTTTTGTACATCATACTATAAATTTATTCATATGATTCGATTAAAAATAAGATATTCATAACAGAATCAGATAATTGACAAATAAAGAAAAATTAAAAAAAAAATTAAATCAAGTTTCAATTACCTGAATCATATCACAAATAATAATTTAAAGATTACTTTTACTATAAACAAAAAATAAATAATAATCAATAGCCAATATAGTAAACTTAGTTCATTAGTTAATCAAACAATTAAATATTATATTAAATTTATTAGTAATATAAGTTGAGATATTTAATTATTATTATATAAAACGCCCATCAACAATAAAGCAAGCATATAGAGTACAATAAATCCAGTCTGGATATAATTGATTACGTACTAAAAAGACATAAAAGGAACTTTTATTATAGTTTTAATTTAATATGATCACATCTATACCTATAATATATATATATAGAGAGAGAGAAGAATATATTAATAGATAAAAATGCCCTTAGCTATTATAATTAATTTCTAAGTTATTCCAACGATATAATAATAATAATAACAATAATAATTGATGAGGGACAAAAATAATTTTTATAGGGGAATTTCCATCTTTCTCTATATATAGAAAGGACAAAGGTAAAATAGAGGGATCTCTCTCTCTTTAGACTCTCTCTCTAGCCTAAATTTTCTCAACTGGCTTGCTGACTTGGGCGTTAGAGATTCTCTCGGAGGTCAGCCTCCGGAAGCCTTTGACCCATTTCTTTCTGTATGCAGATCCTACCTCTTATGGGGCTCTCCCTCTACAGTCCATGATAATTTCAGACTCATCAATAATAATAACAATAATGTTGGACATCATCACAGTATATATTTTCTCTATTTGACAGCTATTTTGCGTGTTTAGCATTAATTAAACTTATTTAAATATATATTTAAAAATTAGTATTCAAGATCATCTTAATTAAGCATTATACTTTTCAATTACAATAGCTTTTATATCATATATTTGATGATATAAATGACCGTATAAATTATGAATTTGAAACAATGATAAAGGTTGAACTAAAAAATATAAATTTTTTAAGCATAATATCTTTTATTACATAAAACAAGTGAGTGGTTTATCTATAAAGCTTAGGTACAAATTTGAAGTATTGTCATGATATGCATGCAATTAGAATGGATTTTGTAGTATCAAAATATTTACCATTAATAATATATATATATATATATATATATATATATATATATATGAATTGATAATTTGATATTTCATACTTTTTTTAATGGCGTGAAAATATAAATTTTAAAAATATATATTTTATTTCTATATATTACATAACATAATAATTTAAATGCTTTTAGAAGTGTTAATTAGGATGAGTGATAAAAGATATAATGCTAATTCTTTAGGTTTAATGCTAAAAAAATTTTCATAATTTGTAAATAAATCTTAGATTCTCAATTTGGTTTAGTTTAATTACTTTAATTTAAAATTTTCAATTTTATTATTTGTAAAATTAAAAATAAGATAATATTTTATTATTCATTACTAAATTAAAATACTAAAACTAAAAATTTAAATTTACATTTTAATTTAAATTAAATTGCAAATTTAGTCCTTAATTTTAATTGAATTAATCAAACTCTTTAGCTTTGCTAATTTAATAAATTAACTATTGCAAATCAAACTAACAACTCAATTTAGAAAATTTTAAATTTAAAGACTATATTGATATATATATATATATATTTGATAATATGATTTCATTATTACAATATTTAAAATGAATGTCTATATTTAACTTTAATTTGAAACTTTTTTTTTTTGCCACAGTTTTAATTTGAAACTTTAAAGAAAAGAAAACAATTGAATTGATAATTTTGTAAAATTCTCTGGCAAAAAAATTGCTAAAAACATTATTAGTTTCAAAATATTATATATTTTTTATTATTATGTTCTAGTTTTTAATTTACCATGTCCCAATGAAAATAAATAAGTATAAATGATTGTAGGAATAAAATCTTGATAGAATTCAGAAAAATAATCAGCAAGTATCACAAATTTACTAAAATTTGAAAATTATTATTTATTAGATTATTATTATGTAATAAAAATTAATTTTATTTTATTAGAGTTTGAGCTTATAACACTATAAGAGTATATCAAACGGTGTTTTTTTTTTATTTTTATTAATAATGAGTATTTAGTTGTCAAAAAATAAAAAATGTTATTTAAATTTAATAAATTCTATATTTTGCTTTTTATTTACTTTATTTCATAAATATTAATTATTTTAATTTTTCATTTTTTAAACTTGTCAAATAAAAAAAATAATATTAAAATTATCTTAAACAAAATGTAAAAAAATTTGAATTGTATTAATTAAAGTTAGAATAGAGAGTAATATTTGATTCTGTACATGTGGAGAGATAAACCAATTTTCTTCTTTATTTTTTAAAGATAAAGAGTTTATTAAAATTTTATTTTTCAAATAACTTTTTATAATAAAGAGTTTATATATATAAATAGTATATTGAGATGCTATTACTGTTTTTTAGTTTAATTTTAACTTTTTATTAATTTCAAAAAATAAAAATTATTAAAAAATTATAAAATTCATTAACTAATTTTAAAATTAAAATTTTTTAATTATAGACCATATAATTTGCTAATAAAAAGAAGTATCACATTTTTTAATATAAAAACAAATATCGCTAAATATGAAAATAATTAATTTACCAAAATGTCAAAAATATTAGATTGTGTAAATACAAAAAGTAAATGTTTTATTATTTTAAATATAAAAATATTTATAATTTTACTAAAATAAATTATCATTAACAACTTGCCACGCAGATAATTAAAAAATTAGTTAATGGCTAAACGGGCAAAAGTCCACATAGATATATGATAAGTATGTCATTACATAAAAGTTCTATAGATGATAAAAACTCCAGCTGAATTCACATGTGCATGATTTCAGAAATTGGGTCCCACTTTCATTGCTAAGCTAGCTTTATCTTTATATAAATAATGTGATATATATATATATATATATATATATATATATATATATATATATATATATATATATATATATATATATATTGGAAATTGAAAATTTTAACCTACTACTTGTATGTAAGTAATTATAACTAAATAAAAATTTATCAAAATCTTTATTTTTGCTCGTTAAACTTATTTTCAAAATATATGTTTATATATTAATATTTTGAATTGAAGAATGAGGATAACACATTTATTTATTTATTTTTATTTCATTATTAGATAAATTTTTAGAATATATTTAATATATCGTAATAAAATATAATATAATAAAATAAAATAAATTTTTAATATAAATTTATATTAAAAAATTATTTTATCATATTATATTAAATTCGGTGACGTAATTTAATGTTGTTAAATTGAAATGTTTGAAACTCAACTACAATAAATATGAAATAAATATTCATCCGACAAAATGTTCAGAAGTCATCTGTGGGTATTTCCTTCCTTAAGCAACAAAAGATTGTAGTAATTGAAATGCCTTGCAACTAAGGGCATCGATGAAAACATTAATTAAGGTATTTAATACTTTTGGTGTGGGTATTCATCGAAGAACGTGATTAGGAAACCTGTAATTATCCCATCATTCATAATAATTTGTCATCTTCTATAATTAGTTTTAGTTAAAAGTTTAATTTATTGCTATTTGTCATTTGCTGACCCTTTTTACTTTGCATGCTTAACTACTTTACTTTTATTAGGTAAAAGGTCATTATTGGTGGAATTTCATTGCATCGCATTCCAAACTTCATTTGGAATCCTAAAATTAAGAGGGGACTGATTAAGTTCATGAATACAACTCATTTTGATTTTCAGAATAATTAATTAAAATTACATTCTATTTAGACATTGCAAAATGAATACTCGAAAAATAGTAACATTTAATATTTAAATTTGAAGAATAATTACATTTTTAAAATATTTAATGTAATAATATACAATAAATTTTCTAAAAATTTATCATATAACTATTTTAATTTTAAATTTACACTGAATATAATAAATTATCAAATTTTTAAATATTTTTATAATTTAAAAAATATATCAGTTATTTTATTTAACACTTAAAATTCAATATATAAATTTTGAAACTTAATTTTCAATTTTATGAATCGCTAAGCTTAAAATTGTCTTTTAATGTAAGGCTACAATTTTCATCTAAGTGCACTAAAGAAATCACAGTTGATGAATCCACAGAAAGGGGCAAAACAATCAATAACTTTTAATTTCTTTTTTGTTTTGGTAATCTCTCTTTAATTTTCGTGACAACCAAATAGTCTTTAAAATCTCTGGGAACGAAAGCCAAAACAAAAATTAAAAATTTTTAATAAAAAAATTATGAACACTATTTTTTTAATGAATCGAGTTCGGATTTTACAAAATCTAATTCAAACTTGACATATTGACATCTCTAATTATATAGACATAATGTTATGTGATACGACAAGACAAAACAATATATGATATGACTGGATAAATATTTATTCTATTATGTGTTTATAAATGGGATAAGTGACTTTCAAGGACCAAAAAATAATAATTCAAAAAAAATTTGATGCAATTAATATTTTATATTTATTGAGAATAATTTAAAAATAATTTTTTTTTATTAATTAAGTCATAAAAATTGGAGAAGTGAGTTTTTTTTAATAAAATGAAAGCATGAAAAGAGAGATTAAGCATGATAAAAAGTGATTTTTATTCAATTATATCATAAAGCAAGTTAAATTTATCTAATTTTATTAAGTTATACCATAAGAAACAAACACGGCCTTGGTAAAAATATATGTTAGGAAGGTATGATCAGGTTTTACGTCTAAGGGTTTGTTGGATACCTAATTTGGCTTTTAGTCTGAGTTGTTAGATCTCTCTGTCTATCTGTCTAATAAGTATTGCATTTGCAAATATATTTTTACAGTTGTGTTCCCTCCACGTGTGGCCCTACCCAGTCAAACTCTAACTCTCCGATTTTTTTCCCCTCTCAATAAATCGCCACGCACCACGCCGTGGGCAGTTCTTGCGCATGAAATCCGACAGACCGACACCACTCACCGGGCCCTGTTCCGGTGGGATTGGGTTCGAGTTAGGTTAGATTTGGGTTTTATGAAAATTTGGATGAACATGGAGCTTCTAAGATTTGATTTTTGTTTATTTATTATTGAGATAGACACTCAAATTATAACCAAATCAGCTTGACTAAAATAATATTCATCCAAATTAACTAAATATTAAGCGCTAATTTAATATAACTTTTGAAACTAATAAGTGATTAAAAATCCAATCGTTGATTAAAAAAAAAAGGCCAATGATTATATTTTCAATTGTTAATTTTTAAAATTATAATTAAAAATTAGGTTTTGGATTAATTTGTAATTTTAAAATTCAAAAGCTATTTTTTATAAAAAATATTAAAATTTAAAATAATTACGAAAATACATACTACTATATATTAAACATGTACGCTATTTTTTTATTTTTTAAATATTTTAATATATACATGCATTCACATTAGTAAATACAAAATAATTAAAATGTGTTGTTATTTTATTAATATATTTTATGTGTAATATTAAATAATTAATTATACATATTTAAAATTTGTTATAATATATAAAATAATGTTCTTACTTGTTATTTTACAATCTAACCGTAATTTTAACAGTTAAATTATCATATACTCTATAATTATTTACAACAATTGATCGTTAACCAAAAAATAATTATTTTATAAAATATATAATGTTAATGAAGTTCAAACTCTAATATTAATTTTTAAAATAATCTTACTTGATCATTGTATTAAAACATCATTGATAAACCGACAATTTTCAATCTTAAACTTTTCAATATTTTTTAAACAATATTGTTAATTTTTAAATTTAAACATAAAAATTATTACCGTACAAAAGCTACCAGAATATTATACCTTATACTATGTATTTTATTATTATTACACTAATGAGAATTAACTGATTTTAGTCAACGGAGGTCACAGCTGTTAGAAAAATGGATGATAGACCGCGAGAAGAGAGAGCAGCACACGATTGCTGCGTCTATGTGTTCAGTGTCGGTAAACAGAGGTCAAAGAGAAATGCGTCAACGTAAGTTTTACCCGGATCACCACTAAAATCGTCAATTTATCTGCGATTAATTGTGAATTTTGGCGCCATCGTAAAATTGTGGGACCCAACCAACTGTCCCTCTCAATGTCTTCCAGCTCTTTGTAATCTGTGCCTAAGCTTTTTCCAACACCACCTTTTGCATTGTATTGCTTAACAATCCCGTGAATTTCATTTCCCATATCGCCCTCACACTTTTTTTCTTAATTGTGATTTATATTTCTTTAATTGAAATCTTTTTATTTTGTGAAATAACTATAATTATTAAAAAAAGGCTAATAATTTTAATTAATAAATTAAAGATATTTAATTAACAATTAATTAATTGTTTTTTGTATTTTTGTGAATTATTTTATATAAATTAACGTGTTGAATATAATAAATAACACAACTCTTTTAGATTAGTGGATAAAAAATTATTTATGATTTTGATATTATTAAATACATGTTAATTGAAGTATTAAACATCTATAATAATGTCATAAACATATTTTTTTTATACTCATTTGTCTCATAAAAATAGATATATTTTAATTTTCGCATAAATTAAGAAAAATATAGTTAAATTAATAAATTTTAATAGTATTTTTCTAAGATACCCATTCACTAATATTAAATAACTCATACTATTTTATTAAAATTAAATAGCTCATACTGATAAAAAATACACATTAAATAATAATATATTAAAAAACTAATAAATTAATTATTTTATTGAAGGAAAAAGTGATTTGTAATTTAAGACAAGTGAAAAAAAAAGTGTACCTATCATTATAGAACAGAGAGAGCATGCTTAGGAATGACAATGAGGGAGGGCGGAGGTGGGGAATAGGGATGGCAATGAGGCGTGACGGGGACAGGGGAACCATCCCCCATCCCCACCTTAGCGGGGAATCCCCGTCCTCGTTCATTTCCCCGCTTCACATATGGAACCAATTTAATCTCCATTCCATCCCTATAGGATCCCCATTCCCGTGGAGATTTCGTCGCCATTTGAATTTTGTTTTATTAAATTTATATATATTTATATAATTTATAAATAATAACCAAAAAAATATATTTAAAAAATATTAATATATTCAAACACGCAAAAAATCAACCAAATAAAATTAAAATGTAAATATTCTTAACATATTAAAAATGTTATGCAATTTTTTTAGTAAAATATTAAAAATTCAGCATACATAAATATGAGAATACTTAAATAAATTTTTTTCAATAATTATTAATTATATTATTGAGTAATTATGTAAATTATTACTAATTATATTAGAGATAATTATGTAATCATATTAGTGGGTCCCCACAAAAATGTGGATGAGATCCCCGTGGGGTGGAAAATACACTCCTCATCCCCGATCCGTCCCACTAATAGGGAAAGAATTTCCCCATCCTCGTCTCATGAAGAGAGAAATCGGGGAATCCCCGCCCCGTACGAGGCAAATCTCCACGGAGAATGGGGATTCCCACCCCATTGCCATCTTTATGGGGAACCATCCCTTATCTCCATCCCATCTTAGCAGAGAATCTTCATCCCTATCCCAGTCTCACATACAGGGATAATTTAATCTCCATTTCATTCTCATCTCTATGAGGATCCTCATTTTCACAGGAATTCCCATTTATATTTAAATTTTATCTTACTAAATTTATATATATTTATATAATTCATAAATAATAACAAAAAAATAAATATATTTAAAAAATATTAATAGATTCAAGCCCACAAAATATCAATCAAATAAAATTAAAATGTAAATATTCTTAACACATTGAAAATATTTTGCAATTTTTTTAGTATAATATTAAAAATTCAACATACATAAATATGAGAATATTTAAATAAATTTATTTTAATAATTACTAATTATATTATGGATTAATTATATAAGTTATTACTCGTTATATTATAGGTAATTATGTGATCACATTATTAAGTCCCACAAATACAAGAATGAGATCACCGCAGAATAAGTAATACACTCTCCATCCCCATCCATCCTATTAATAGGGAAAAAAATTTTTTCATTTCCATTTTTATGAGGAGAGAAATATGAGAATCTCCGCTCCATACGAGACAAATCCCTGTAGAGAACGGATATTCCCCACTTCATTACTATTCCTAAGCATGCTTTTATGTATTAGATGGCAGTATTGCTAATTCTTATTACAGTAGTATGTGTTTACATATATATATATATATATATATATATATATATATATATATATATATATATATATATATATATATATTATGTGTTTATATATATATATTTATTTATTTACAAATTGTTATAATTAAATTTAAAGAATAAATTATAATGAAAATAAGGAAAATAGAATTATGTTGGAAATGGATATTCAAGTGAAGATAGAAAATTTTGTTTGTGCTATGATTTTCTAGTCATTCCAAAATATAAATAGTATTGTGCGGCTTGTCCAGTAAGAAGATAATTTTCTAAACTTTAATATTCCATTACAATAATAAATTAAAAAAAAAATAGTGAATAATAACCTCCCACTTCACTTATACTTTGATTTTTCTAGTGGAAAATTAGAAATTATAATTTATGAAATATTTTTTAATGATTTTTTCTTTCATCCATATATGTAATTTATTTTAAATAATAAAAAAATAAAATAAAACATGAAGCAAGATTGTTTAGTCATATCACATCAAGAAAAAAAAGTACTAATATTATTTTTACATGAAAAAATTCCTCCATTCAAACTAGTATTATTGTTATTGAAATGATTTTTTTTATTTACTATTCTTTAAATGATAAATAATAATTTTAAATAATAAATTACTATTTAATTACTAAAATTTGATTTAATTAACTAATTCATACTTATTTTTTGAAAAACTAACTAATTAGTTCTCAATTTTAGTCAGATTATTTAATCTTTCTATCTAATTTTATATATTTTCTGTTAAATTTATGAAAAATACTAAAACACCATTTATATATAACAAATGTAATTTTAATTTTATTATTTAGAAATAAAAATAAAAAATTCAAATTGATAAAAGTAAATGATATATATATATATATATATATATATATATATATATATATATATATATATATATATATATATATAAATTAAAAAATTATTTATTGTATAATTATATAATTATTATATATAATAAAAAATAAAAAAATATTTATATTAGGAAAATTAAATAATTATTATATAACTAAATGATTATTATATAATTGTATAATAATTATATAATTTTATGAATTTAAATTTTTAAATAATAAAATTAAAATTAAAATTATTATATATTCATGGATAATTTAATCTTTTTCATAAATTTAACAGAAAAATATAAAAAATAAATATAATGAATATATAATTTAATGAAATAAAAATTGAGAAATTAAACAGTTAATTTTTTAAAAAATAAGTATGAGTTCATTAATAAAATAAAAATTTATAAATTAAATAATAATTTATCTTTTTTTAATTATGTATGAAATGATAAATCTTTATTTATATTTATAAGGGTGGTTTAGTAAAATAAAAAAGTGTCCTTTTAAATATCTACAGGTACACCCTTCCCCTCTCTCACGCCATCTCTCAACAAAGTCGCTTTCGCTTTTTACAGTGACAGCAATTACTGGAGAGAAAGCTCAAAGAACCAAACTCAAAACACAACAGAACTTAACCAAATAAAGAATGCTCTGTTTGCAGGCCCCTCATTCTCTGCTTCTTCCTCTGTTCAAACTCCCCTTCTTAGTACCATTCATCAAGACTCTCCATTTCTTTCTGTACTCTGATTCTCATCATTTTCTCCATACCCATCTTCTCTTTCTTTCTCATTTCTCTCAATTCTTGATTCTTTTTCTTCCGAAATCTACCACTTCAAAGCCCTCTTACTGAAAGAAAATAAAGAAAAGAGAAATGGGTAAAAGAGATATACTTCCCTAGATCCGACTCCACCTTCTTGATCATTTGTTTGGTCCCAAACCCATGTTTTCTTTTTACTGTTTTCTGCTAAGTTGTCAGCTTTAGTCACTATCCTTCACTAATTTTAGCTAAGTTAATTCTTTTTTTAAAATCAAAATTTATGCTTCTGTCATTTATTCCTTTCCTTAATTTTTTTAACACCAAATTCTCTTTATCAAGACCAAATCTTTAAATTCCCCTCCTCACTTCTCTTAAATTTATTCCAATTTTCTTCTTCAATTTCAAATCTTGAATCTTCTTGCTACTCTTATTGAATACAGAAACATTCAAGTACAATGAATTTTCTTGTTCTGCTAATGTGCTTTCTTTCTCTTCAAATAGTTTCGATACACTCATATCCCTCCCAACCCATGAATTGTACGGACACCACTCGCCTATGCACATCGTTTTTGGCCTTTAAACCCCTAGAAAACCAGAGTCTAGCAGTGATTCAAAGTATGTTTGATGTTTTGCCTCAAGATGTAACTGTAGAAGGCAATGATCATGGCTACATATTCATCAAGAAGAATTGCTCTTGCTTATTCACGGACAAAGTTTATGCCTCTAACACTACATATACAATGAAATCAAGTGAGGGTTATGTGTATGACATTGTGATCAAAGCTTATGATGGGCTTGGTTTTCTGCCCAACAGTACAAGAAAAGCCAAGGTTGGTGCAGTGATTTCATTGAGGTTGTTTTGTGGGTGTTCAAATGGGTTGTGGAATTATTTGATGAGTTATGTGATGGGGGAAGGAGATACCATTGAGTCTTTGTCAAGTCGATTTGGGGTTAGTATGGATAGTATTGAGACAGTAAATGGGATAGGGAATCCTGATAATGTTACTGTTGGTGCTTTGTATTATATTCCCTTGAATTCAGGTTAGTCTTGTGCTGCATTTTTAATATTTTTTTTTTAATTTTTTTGTAATCCCGATGTGCAATGTTACATGATTTTTTTTTTGGGTAAGACGTTTAATTTTGGAATTATGACTATAAGATTTGAGACATTTCTTTTTATCTTAATTTGGTATATGTCAATATATGTGTGCTGCCATGGCTTTTGAGTTGAAAACATGGCCTACCTTTTAGAAATAGGTAAATTTTGGTCAAAGATGTGAAAAGTAGTTTGCTGAATTTGGTGAAGTTGGAGTGTTGGACTCTCCTTGAACCCTCGCAAAGTTGCAGTACTCATGCCAGGGATGCCCTTTTTACTTTCGAAGTTGGAATGCCTGAATGGAGGCCGCTATATGATTTTCTAAATGTTGAGATTGGCTCGAATGATGGGTTGAGAGGCACAAATGTGGTTCATTGTTAAGCCATTCACGGTTCTATGTAGTTGGAATAGCTTTTAAATAAGTTAACTATTTTAAGAAAATTGGAAATAAGTTCAAAGATTGTGTTTATTGATAGGCTGAGTCAATACTCTCCAATTATGGTCCGAACATCTTTAGATAACTTTTTGTGTTCTGAGACAAAACTGAAAACAAACAGTTGGATATTTATCTGTCAGTGTTGCAGCCAATTTGAAGTGATTGGCATATCTTTTATTCCTGTGATCACTGATGAGGAATAGTGCTAGCAATGCCAAACTAATATCAAGGGCTTGAGCAATCTTACACAGATTTAGAACTGCAGTTAAATGATAACTTGAAAAATTGTTACATGTTGTGGATGGAATGTGAAATTGCTGAATAAGGAGACTAAGCTGAATAAATTGCATTGTATGTTGGGAGAGGTCTAAATACTTCCTCAATTCAAAATTTTAGCTTAATTGATTATGCAACCTCCTATCCAGGTGCATACATGGATCTGTTAGGGGTTGAGTTTTATCTGATACGCAATCTAAATTTTCCTAGCAGGTCATGAAGTAACATATAGTCAGCTTACACGAATGGAAGCAAGTTATCCTGTTTTGTTTGAATATAGACTTTACATAGGAATGGAAGTAAATTAATGATTGATTGGTGCTTGAGAGAATAGAGATTGAATTGTCTTTAATGAGCAAACATTGTTGCTGGCAGAAGTCTGAACTAAAAAAATAAGTAAATTTGGTTACTGATATTTAACATTTCATCATTATTTCTCTGTCTATCTTTCTGTGTCTTTCTGAATGGAATATTAGAAGGACAGTTTCCACTAGTTTTGATTTGGAATGGAAAGTGCTACCATATCAAACTGAATATAAATTTGATTCCTTATGTGATTTCCACTTTGTTTTTTTTAGTCATTTTCTCTGAACCATATTTGCTTTTCTGGTCTTTTTCCTTTTTGGCTATCGTGTTTTAGTCATTTTTATAAATATGTGGTTGCCCCTTATTTGGGCAGCTATTCGTTTATTAACCTTACCCTCTTTTTCTCTTCTTTTCTCCTGCTTTTCTTCAGTTCCTGGTGAGCCTTATCCTGTGGAGAATGATGTTCCTCCCAGTCCCACTCCAGTTCCTGAACCTCCTTCTGATAGTTTCTCAGGTATGTCTTTATATCTCTTTGATGTTGCTTGACCAAAGAGCTGTTTATACTTTGTTCGGCTAATTTAAAAATGTGTAACAGTGCACATTCTCAGAGATAAGTTTGAGTTGGAAAATTCTAAAGAATAAAGTTATTAATGAATAATTGGAGCATATAAAGGTGAAATTATACCAAGAAATTTAATATTCCTGGTGTGTGGCGTATCTTTGTGCACTGAAGATAATTACCTGCACTAGTCTTATTTGGAAAGAAAGTTAAGTATTGGTTATGGACAGATGACAGGTGTTAACTTGTGTTATTGTTAGTTTACTATTCTT
This sequence comes from Reutealis trisperma, assembly GCA_947687605.1. Lineage (NCBI taxonomy): Eukaryota > Viridiplantae > Streptophyta > Magnoliopsida > Malpighiales > Euphorbiaceae > Reutealis > Reutealis trisperma. Next base: position 2,443,806 of record CANTUT010000010.1, read on the forward strand.
TTTTAGGTTGACTAATGCATCTCTCCCTTTTGATCTAACCCAAAATTTTCTGATAGTGTAGTGAATTTAGACGCACTGACTGTTAACTTCTAGGCAGTTTCCCTTTCTAGTTTTAGATGATATCAAAATATTGGTTTGACTTCTATGGATATCATTTTTTTGGTCCTTGAGCTTCTGATAATGATTTTCACCCCCACGTCGTTGCATTTTCTAATTCTACGCATTTCTTAGAAATGTTTACCATCATTTCTAATATATCATATAATGACTTGAATGCCTTACATTTGCAGCAAATCCAGTAAAGCACAAGGCACACGTACCGTTTGTATGGATCATAGGTTTTGGGATTGGTCTTGCACTGATCATATTTTGTATAGTTATTTGTGTATGCTTGAAGTCCTCTAGCTGCTTTTCTAAAGCTCGAGGAGGTCGTGCTAAAGACCCTGATGCCAAGATTTCTCATAAGTTTCATATCCTCCGCAAGCCAAGTTTCTGTTGTGCTTCAGGAAGGTACATGTCTGGCAAATCTGGAGACTGGAAACAAGCAAATGGAGAGTCTAGCAGCCACCAGATTACTATGCCTAAAGGTTTATGAAACTATTTATGAAATTATGAAAGGGCTTGAGCTGCTTAACTTTTCAGTATTAAGCATAGCTTTTTCCAATTTTTGGTGCCAGCAAAATGTTTTTTGCCAAGTTTAAGCTTCTGGTATATGTATTCTTATTCACAGCTCTAGGAACTGATATGCTCGACATGGAGAAGCCTATGGTTTTCACTTATGAAGAAATTATTTTTGCAACTGATGGATTCTCTGATTCTAGTCTTATTGGGCATGGAACGTATGGTTCTGTATATTATGGCTATCTTCGTGACCAGGTTTCTAGCTGTTTCATTTGTTTCTTAATTTTCTATAACTATGTATAGTAATTTTCAATGTCACTCCAAATGATAATATTGACATTAATCTTTTCAGGAAGTTGCTGTTAAGAGAATGACTGCCACAAAAACTAAAGAATTTATGGCAGAGATGAAAGTCTTGTGCAAGGTCCACCATACAAATCTGGTAATGCTCTTTGCAAATTGAAGGTTTACTAATGATGCTTTTAGTTTTTGAGCAAGTTTTTTCAGAAATTCGAAGTTCTGACTTCTGTATTGGTTTAATTTTGTCAAGGTAGAATTGATTGGCTATGCAGCTAGTGATGATGAGCTTTTCCTGATTTATGAATATGCCCAGAAAAGTTCACTTAAAAACCATTTGCATGATCCTCAGAAAAAGGGTAAGCTGCTTGTAAGAGCATTGCCTAGAATAAAGTGTTCATGGCTGTCTCTGTGGTTTAGTTGTTAGAGTGTTGCTTGTTTTGCATGATTTAAATTTTGTAACTTTTCCAGTTGTTCTGAGAAAATCTCAAACATGTTGCCAATTATGAATTTCACTAGCAGTTGGGATATAGATGTAGAACTATCCTTCTGATGGAGAGCATTTTGGGAAGACATCTGAAATGAACTTACATTTTGGCATGCAATATGGATAGAATGAGTTGGTGTGATAATAACATAAAGTGATCTGTGTTGCTTGACATGAGGGGAAAAAGTAAAAAAAAAAAAAAAAAAAAGAAAAAAAAAGGACCATGTTGTGAAGCCTAAGCATGATTACCTTCCCTAAAAGGAAAGGGGAAGTGCCTTATATCTTAGGGTCTGTGGTCCATCACATTTAAGATTACAAATTTACAACTGGGATGGTGTTTATTTGTCTGAGATGTGCTTGTTGGACCTATAGTTGTTGTTTGTGCACCCATAACTTGTATGTGTGATATTGCTTCCTTGTAGGTCATACATCGCTTTCGTGGATCATGAGGGTCCAGGTTGCACTTGATGCAGCTAGAGGTCTGGAATACATCCATGAACACACTAAAATGCACTATGTCCACCGGGATATTAAGACCAGCAACATCTTACTAGATGGTTCCTTCAGGGCCAAGGTTTTCACATATCAGATTTCATTGATTACATCTTTCAATCTAAAGATAATTGGTTCATCTCACAGAGTTTTTTGCTTTTAGATTTCAGATTTTGGATTGGCAAAGCTTGTTGGGAAAAGAGGCGAGGGAGAAACTACAGCAACAAAAGTTGTTGGTACATTTGGCTATCTGGCACCAGAGTGAGCAAATTTACATCTAGTCAGCTAAAATGGTTTATAATAAGTCCTTCAAGCACATAAAAGTATTGGTTGTTTGCAGATATTTGAGTGATGGTCTTGCCACAGCTAAAAGTGATGTGTATGCATTTGGTGTAGTTCTTCTTGAGATCATATCTGGGAAGGAAGCCATAATACGAACTGAAGGTGCTGCAACAAAAAATCCTGAAAGACGTTCACTGGCATCCATTGTAAGTTCTGTTATTGCACCAATTTTGCTAGATAATGTGCAAATACACACACACACACACACACACACACACGCAAAAAACAAAAAAATCCCATGATTCAAATACTACTCAGAACTCTCTTTTTTACTTAAATGTTCAAATTTTAAAATCGTGCTGTGGTCTGAGAGTCAGAACTATCCCTAGTAATCTCACTGGAATGTTGCTAACAATAAAATGTTTGTATTATAACTTTCATTCCTAATAAAAATGTTTGCATAAATTTTATTGCTGGATATAATTGTAGAGTAAAAAACAATAGGTTGGATTGTTGGCCACAGATTCGAAAATGTTATGGAGAGTTTCTCATTCTTTTTTGCACTATTGTAGAAGGTGGATGGATTGAGCTATATTTGCCTTTACAGAAGTATAGTTCTCTCTCTATCTCTCTCATTTCTTTCTTGGTGATGAGTATGGTAGCCTGTGGAATCCAATTTCTCAAATAATCCATATTGCAATTTCTCTAGTTGTTATTGATCAAATGAATTTATTAAACAATGTAGGGACTGTAGATCGACAGACTTCATAGGTCCAAAACCTAGGGCTCTCATTTTAGTAAAAATGGTGTTAAATATGAATGAAGTTGAAAGATAATTTCATTGTTAAATATGCTCGTCTTGTGATTGATTCTTAATTCCGGTTCTCTTAAAACTCTTCGGACTGTGAATGTTCATTTTACTTTCTGGTTATGATGATTCAATGACTATTTTTCTGTTGCAAATATCTTGTGTTCTTATGGAACTGTTTCACCGAGTAAACATCCACATGCAGTGCTACTATACTGAAGCATTTATCTAATTCTGGAAAAATTACAGATGCTAGCAGCTCTTAGGAACTCACCTGACTCCATGAGCATGTCAAGTTTGAAAGATCACATTGATCCCAATATGATGGATTTATATCCCCATGATTGTGTATTCAAGGTAAATTTTTATCATCTTTATCATTTTTTAAATGTCTCTGGATTATCTGATCTTACTTTGGGGAAAATAGAAGGTCTAATTGTTATGTTACTTCAGTGGCTAAAATTTTAGTTTGGTCGGAGGAAATAAAAGGTGAAAGGCCCATAAAATTTCTTGTAATAATTGATCCTGACATTACATTGAGACTGGTAGATAGTCAGAATAGAGAAGGAGCTGTTCTTTTCCTTGTGCACGGACTATAATCTGCAATTATAAACTGCTAATGCATTTATTGGTGGTCATGGCATGAACTTGGAATTTCTTCCTTTGATTCAATTGAATCCCTGCTTCAATGAAATCTAATTTTTACCCTTGCTTAATTGTTGGTGATCCATTCAGAGATCATAATAGCAGGAAAATTGCCTTGTATGTTCTATCGACAAATAAATAGGAAATGCTGTGATTGACAGTTTTCCTTTGATGATTGACTGTTCTGTTACAGCAAACTAAAAATGACCTTTATGCTCTGTCCTATGTGTGTTGAGCCCAATTCTATGTGCTAGAATTTGGATACTCCAAGCAGTGGGTGTCTCATATGATTTGGGCCTTGCATAGAGGAAGATTGCTTCTATGTATTCATGAGTTGCATTTATTTAGTGGGGTGATTCCTCATCAAGTTAAGCATGGGTTTGCCTTTTTTTTTTCCTAGCTACTAGGTTTGTTTCGGTAGGAAATTGTACCTGACTTGGGATGTATAAAATTTTGACCTTTTACTTTGTCCTCTGTTTTTCCTTTGTTTAAAGAAAAAAATCATAATAGAGGTAACTATCTTTTTGTTAAAAGCAACATATATTTGGATGCATCATTGATTGGTTACAAAAGCTAGCATCAGTCAAAATGCAACTGTAATTGGGGAAAATTATGGTTTTTGGGGAAAATTATGGTTTTGTTGCTTTAAATGGCGCATATGCTTGTTTTGCAAATGGTATTGTAGTCACTCAACTTTTTAATTTCTTTCTTTTGTGGGATATCAATGCACAGATGGCCATGCTTGCAAAACAGTGTGTGGATGAGGATCCCATCCTGCGGCCTGACATGAAGCAAGTTGTGATTACACTGTCGCAGATCCTTTTATCCTCCATTGAGTGGGAAGCAACTCTTGCAGGAAACAGCCAGGTATTCAGTGGTCTGGTCCAAGGAAGATAGTGATGGAGCAAGATCCTTTCCAATTCTCACTCCTTTGTCCTCTCCTCTTTTGCCCTTGTTCCCCATTCCAGCCCTTAAAATCTCTGTAGTTACACAGTGCATAGTAGCACTGATATTCCAATAAATTGGTAATATAGTGGTGAATTTTGCATCATCAGTCTGCCTCTTCTTATCATCTTCCGCACTACTGATTTTGTATACAAGTCTTACCTTTGAGTGGAAAATTTTGGTGCAATGTAATATTTGGTGTTATGTAGCTAGGGAAAGGTTTGATAGTTTTGTAAAACAAGTAGCTTGGTAGCTTATTATTACAGTTGCTTGCTTTGGTATTTATCCATGAATTCTCTTCGATTCCTCCACATATTTAGGTTGTGAATATGAAAGATGTCATTGCAAATTTTAGACGTTACAAATGAGTTTATTGTGCAGATTTGAAGGCTAACACCCTGTTTGGATTGAGGTTTTTGGAGGTTTTTAGGAGTTTTATAAGGTTTTAACACCTCAAATTCCTAATTAGGAAGTAAGGTTTTTGGAAGTTCTAAAAATCTTTAAAACCTTTCAAATCTCATCCAACTAAATCAGTGGATTTAGGAGGCGGAGTTTCCAAAAGATCAAAATTTATAACTTAAACATTGAACCCTATTTTTCAATACTTTTAAATTAAACAAGATATTATTTTTTACTTTTTAAAACCTTCATTCACAATTCAATATTTCCAAACAAAATAAAATTGAAAACTCCATCTTACCTTCTAAAACTTTACCTCTACCTTAAATTTTATCTTACCTTGTTTGACTTGAAATCTTACTTTTCCTTTTAAAATTTTACCTTCATTTACTTTATAAAAATTTATCTTATCTTACTCTCATTTTTTTTAAATAGCGTAAACGCGAAATAGAATCTTTGTGCTTCATCTGAACAGCGAAATGACTTACTTATGGCAAACAAATTATAACTATTATATGAAGAATTGAGCCATTCAAATTCAAAAATGGCACAAAGTTTATTTATTATGGTGTACCATGGACTAAACTTTCGCATTATCTTTCAATAAATCGATCGATACATCGTGTTTTCATTAGGGTGAAATTTAAAAATATACCCTTTTGATATTATTTTCAACAATATATCAAAGATATATGCATGATATTTAGAAAATATAAACATATCAACAAAGTTTGTAAAAATAGTGAAATATTGAGTGAAATATAATAATATTTCTAGAAATTTTGAGAAATTTAAAGAAAAAGAAAAAGCTGAAAATGCTAAAAAAATGCAGAAAATCTCTTTTAAAAATTATTTTTTAAACTTTTTTTAATTTTTTTTTATCTTAGTAATGATTTTTTTTTTGGCCATTGGAGGTTTAATAGGCTAAAGTCACATTGCATGCTGGCTCTCCCCTTTTCTTATATCTTACCAAAGAGGTGAAAATTTTTGTGATTTGTGAGATTTGAATATGACATTTTTTAATTTTTATTATTAAAAAATAAAGAGAAAATTAACCAAATTACATTTAAATGGTATATATTAATTATTATTATCACTTTCTAATAATAATCATTATAATTATTTAATCCGTATAATATAATTGCGTTGCTTCAAGAACAAAAATTAACAACCAAGCATGGCCAAACTTATAGTATATTATTATTTGCTAATAATTATTTTTAAACAAGATTTTTTATAATTTAATGAGTTAAATCTGATTATTGGTTGATTATTTATTTAAATGTCTATAATTATTCATCTTTTTTCAGATGTATATTTAAATTATTATATTCATCAAAATAAATGTACTTTGTTTAAATAATATTAAAATTTTTATATCATTTATATCATAATACAATTAAAATATTAACATAATATAATATAATGTTATATTAGAATAACAAATTAAAACAAATTAAGCCGTATAATATGAGTTTGCTTTAAAATTTTAAAACAAATTAAGAATACATTATGCTATGCAAAAAAATTGTCGAGAGAGAGGAAAAAAATCCTAGATGGGAATACGAAGCTCATATATTAGATAAAATTACTTGAAATATATGTAATTCTTATGAAAAAAAAAAAAATTAATGGTAGAATTATAATTACCTTTATATTGTATTATTATAAGAAATCCATATACTGTAATTTAAATTCACGGACTTATCAAATTTATTTCATATTAAATTTTTAATTTCAATCCAATTGTATAACACCTAATAATACTTTATAGATAATTCTTTTCTCATATTTTTTTATTTATAATTCTTCCTCTACTCTCTTAAAATATTTCTTAAAATTTTATATAATTTTTTTTTTAAATTGATATCGATAATTTCAAAATTTTGAGACATCGATATAGCAATTGTAACAGATATGATAGTGGCACAAAGTTTATTTACTTGCAAAATCTACTACCATAATAAGTACAGAAATACATGGTGGAAAGGAAACTACTTGCAAAGTGAAGCCAGCACTCGACGAGGCGGAATGAATGATTTCCGGGCATGAAGAACAGCCCAATTATCTATCAACAGAACGTCACCTTTCTGCCAAGGAATAGCAACACTTTCATCTTCTAGGATTCTCAAACAGTCATAGATGATTTCACCTGGCAATGGTTTACCATCCCCAAATGTGACTGCCTTCACAGGATCATTTCTTGCATCTTCCCATCCTGTATAAGCAGCCACCATGCTGTTGAACCAAATCTTACGATTTCTTGACTTGTCATGTTTGATAGCCGGGATTGGACCCATTATGGTCTTCACTCCATCTTCCAACCATTCCAACTTCATTCCCAGCTTAGCTGCCCTGTTGAAAGATGGAACAGCACATACAAGGAACATTAGATTTCGATTATATTTTAACCCCTGACCTTTTGTACTAATCCCGCAGGCTATCATACTAGTGGAAGGCAAGAAAGAACAAACCTTTCCTCTGCCACGCTCTTATCTTTGGTCAAAAACGTTGATTTCCATCCTCGGCCAATTGGGGATGAAGGATCATCATCTTCACCTAATACTCGAATATAAATCAAACCATGTTCCTCTAATCGTTCAACGAAATCTGGGTACTTCTCTTTCATTCTCTCATACACTATATGGCTTAGAACTAATGGAGTTTCTCCACCACTCCCTGGTTCCACTTCACAGAAGAAAAACAGTTTCGATGGGAACTCAGGAACCTGAAAATTAGTCAAATCATTACCTTCAAAATTAATTAAATACTTAACTATTTCCCAAAATTTTTGATCAACTTTACAGGCCTTACCTGGGCCATCTCATGGTGGAAAGGGATTTTCTGATCAGGTGGGGACTCATTAGCCGTGAAAACCCGGCCAACGACATTAGTCCTAGGGGCAGCGCCGCCAACGTAAGGCAACTCCTCGAATCCAAAAGTTTCGACGACGTCGTTGAAGTCTGAGGCAGTGTTTACGGGAAATCCCCTAAAGAGAATCGCTCCAGTTTTGTGTAGTAAAGAGTTAAGGTAAGGCTTATCGGTTTTTATGGCCTCTGTGAGGAGGGAAACAGAGGAAGGAAAGGAAAGGGAAGTGATTGGAGAGATAACGGAAGGAAAAGGAAGGGAATGGAAGTGTTTTTGATGTGGGATATCAATTTCCCTCAAGTGTTTCGCCATTGTTGATCTTGCCGTGAACTTGTGATCTCTTTTTTGGCGGATTTTTGAACGTGGATACAGGGGGACTCACTTTGTCGGAAATTGTGTCTAGGTTCAGTGTTTTTGATGGGTTTGGCCCTTTGAGAATGGGCCTGCCTTAGTATCAAAGCTATAAGCCTTAAATCAAATCTCATATTCCAATTACAATTGTGGGGCTCTTTTGTTTACTTTTAGTCGGTAAAAGACATTTATCAATAAGAAATATTTTTTTTATAGTTAATTAAGTTAAATATTAATATTAATGGTAGACTTAAAAATTAATTTTGATTGAGAAGTGGGTTCATTTTTTCTTTATTAATTAAGGTTTAATTTTATTAGGAATATTGTATTAGTTGCATAACAGCTCAATTTTTTTTATTATTTTGTATATTTAATTTCAATTAAAATTAAAATTTGAGATTTTATAGTTTTAAAAATGATCAAAATAATTTTACTAATGAATAGTTTAACGGTGAATATATATATTTATGAGGAGTGGATTCAGAATTAATTTTCTCCTTATTGATACTAAAAAAAAAAAAAAAAAAAAAAGGCTCAAAACAACTATATTTTGAAATGAGGCGATGTGGTTCAGATTTTTTTAGAACGAAATACGCATAAGTTGATTGCTAACCGCGCACAGCACACATATTATATAGCCTTGTCTTACTAATAGTCACTTAATCCGTATTAATGAGCCCAAATCCAGTTATAGCCCATTATCCGATCCGACAACACTGTTCTTGACTCTTGACTGCCCGCCTGCTTACAAATTCAAATCCAAATACGCAAAGAGAATTGAGAATCTGAGAGAGAGAGAGAGAGAGAGAAATGGCTAGAAACGAAGGAAAAGCGAAATCTGTGAGGCGAGCACTTAGAGATGTATCGAATAACAACATCAATCACATTAACAGCAACACTGGTGGTGGGGGAAGATTCTCCAAATCTGTGAATGTGAAAAAGAAATCGGTCTCGGAGGAGCCAATGGAAAACAAACAAAAGGATGAAGGCGACGGAGGAGGAGGAGGAGAAGATTATCTCGATCGCCTCTTGCTTGTTCAGTCCGATTTCTCCTCTCTCACTCGCCAGGTAATCCCCTACTATGCACAAACAGAAACTCTGCTTTTTCTAGGTTCAAAACATTATCTAATTCGCTAATTTTACTAGCTTCATCTCTCTAATCATCCATATGTTGTTGGAATTTCTGAGCTGCTTCATGATGTAGATCGTTTTATATGTAATTTGAGTTTGTGTTAGCAGACTTAAACGCTTTTGTTTCCAAGCAATATTAACTATTAAGAATCGTGGTTTGAAACTTGGAATTATAACCATTCTTAACTATGAGAACTTTAAAGAGAACAAGACTGGATCAAGGTCTATGAAGATATAATGTTGAGCTGCCTTGTTTACCAGTATTGTTCTTGTGTGGTGTGCAAAACCTTATTTTTTCCTCTAGCACCACTTTCCTTATTTTGGGTAGCATATTAGGGCAATCTAGGTATGGACACATGTTGGTCACACAAATTAATTATTAATAGATAGATGAAATGATCTCTGTGAGTTTCTTTGGAAACATTACCCATGTTAATTATGACTCTGTGACATTGCTTTAAGGAATGGATGCAATTCATATTGTACTGAACTAAAGAAGTGTAATGTTGTGGAGATTTCATTGGCAAACACTAGGCACCAGTTCTTTCCGTCTGGAAGAATTGATTAAATTGGCTATTTGCCTTTTTATCTCATAAAAAGCAAAAGTTTTGTGTCATAGAAAATGCTTCTTGCGTATAAGATAAAATGCAGCTGTGTCATGCTTAACTATTTTATCAATTTGACAGATTGATGAACTTGTTGCGCAAGCATTTAAAGTCAAGGTCACAAGCAAAATGGGAAGAAGAGAAATTGAATCCTTTTCTCATGTCTTGTCGGACATTCTTTCATCTTTAAAGGTTATTTTTCTAGTATATACAATTTTCAGTTGTAGCTTGCATAAACTCTTTTGTATAAATGATATGGAGCATCATGTACAATGATTGCAGCCATGGGTTCCCAGATTTAAAAAGGCCCTCTCAAGTCCTGCTGAGAGTGAGAATCAGTTGGAGCGGTGTACGCCGGATAAAACTGTTTCTGCCTTAAATGAAGATGAAAACTTTGACGTTGAAAGTCCAGAACAAACCAGGACCAACTCACTGATCTCTCCTTCTCCCCTTGTGTCCTGGCGAGCTGACTGTAATACTGAGAGAGGTAAACAACTCTTTCTGCTCACCCCTCTTCCCATGTCAAAAACATTGTCATCCAAAGGTCAGGACTTGGCTAGATCACTATTTGAAAGGATTGCATCAAATCCTGCTGTTGAGCTACCATCATTTCTACCAGTTTCTGAAGATGTAAATGATGATTTGCTTGAAGGTATAGCTCTAAAGCCAACCCCAAATAAACCTTCTAATTCAGGGGTGACTGAAGCAAATAGCACTCTTGATTCTGAGTGTGTTTCACCACCAATCTTTTCCAAAATAGATCACTCTATTTTTGTTATGACTCCATGCTTAAAGATGTCCCCTCCAAAATCTTGTGTATTGCTTGAACCTATTTCTGAGTCCTCTCATAAACACAAAGCCAAGGTTTGGAAGTCCACCCCGTTTCCTGTTGGAATGCATTCACACATTTCTGAATCCTCTTCTGACAGTGAAGGTTTTGAGGATCTGGCTTTCAAGTATCCAGAGCTTTGGGGAATACAGCCAAACTACAAATCTAGGATGGGAAAGAAAGAGTTAGAGTCATCCCCTAAATGGTGTTTTTCACCTCCAAAAACGTGTGTTCTATTAGAGCCACCAGACGAGAAATCGCCGGATGCTGCCGATAACCACTTGCCAATAAGCGCTCATGTGTTTAATCAGCAAACAAATTGGAATTTTTCAAAAGAATACAATGGTCAAGGTTGTTGTCTTGAAATCAAGAAATCTTTTAACCAAGGTATTCAGAATCTTCATGTGTCATTTTGCAAATCATGTGCAAACATAATTCTAACACATTTTATTTTTACAACAGAACCTATAAGTGGCAACTTGACACTAGTAGAAAGCACCCCTATGTGGAAAGGACCGGAAAGCACAATGAGGAGAGGGAAATGTCCAGGTGAGAATACTCTGAAGAAGGAGCTATGGACAAAGTTTGAAGCAGCATCTACTCATGGACTTCGTTTGAATGTCTCTACATTGCAAAGGACTGCACAGAAAGGATTTCTGGACATGCTTGATGAAGTTTCTCGAGAAGGGGGAAGTCCACAGGCTGATAATTTGAGATGACAAACATTCTTGTTGATGTTTGAAGATTTTGGTTTTGAAAATCCTTTTGATGTGTGATAAGTGCTTGCCAATACCTTGTTGTATTCCTATTCGTAGAGGCCATGATTGCTTCTTTCCCTTTATCTCTTTCTTATCTGCCTCCTTTCCTTATTTTGTAGATTATCCAATGAATTAAAAAAAATAATAATAATTACGCCTTGTCTCTAACTAATTATAATTCTTTTTCCTAATAAAATTTGCAAAGCTACCTAGACTTCAACATTATACCACTTGAGAAAAAAAAACCAAAATTCCTAATCAAATTTTTTGAACTTATAACTGAATTTTAAAATAGGCATTTAATTTCATTGTTACCTAAATTTATTGACTTAGTTTTATTAAAATCACTATTATTATTATTATTATTATGATAAAATACTATTTAATTTCTAAAATTTTCTTAAAAAATCACTTTTAAGTTACTAAAATTTGATTCCGTCACATTTTATATAATGGTTTCATCTGCTTTTTTACCATTTTCTGTGGAAAAATAATAATAAATATTAATAAAAAAATAATTTTAAATATAAAAATACCCCTGCCCTCACTGAGTTCTCATCATCATCTTCTTCGCGGGAATAATGAAACTCAGAGTTACACTTTCTCTGCAAAGCCTCTCTCCTGAATTTGATAGCACGGGAAAGAGACTTTTTGCGATGAGGCCATGCAAGGAAGGCTCTTTAATTAGCATTATCGCCTCTTTGCTTTGCACTTGCTACCTTGTGGCCATACTCAGAAAAGGGCCTTTGCCTAGTGATTTCTTCTTATGTTATTTCTTCTTATTCAATTAAGAATATAAAAGTAAAATCACTTTCACAAAGCGAAGGGACATGGCTTACAACTCAAAAGGACGAGATGTTCGCAGTGGAGAGGTGGGTTCAGTCTAGGACTAGGCTTGGGATTGTCTCGGACTGGCCTTGCCCTCAGCGAAGGCTTCTCCTTTCGTCCATTAATGGTATTTAATTTCCCAATTTTTATTTTCTTAATTCGATTCGCATTTTTTATTTTTCAATTTTGATTTGGGTTTTTGGGTTTTGGAGTTGCAAGGATAAAAGCTTGAACGTCTCCTTCTTGAAATTGCAAAAGACGAGGTATAAACCATAATTAAAACAGTAAAATCATTGTCTGTTCATTAATTTCTTTTTAATATTTTATCCGTGTCAAAAAATTATCCATTTTATATCTTCATAACATAAATTTTATTATATTTTTTTACTTATATTCTTATATGTACTTATTAATTATACTTTTATTATTAATTTAAAAAATACGTATCTCTCAATTAATAGTAATAAAATAAATAAATATTTATATTTAATTTTAGAGTGAATAAATATTTTGATTTTTTTAAAATGGATGTAGTATATGATAATTGAATATCTGAAGGAGGCAAATGGGTTTATGATTGGGCTTCTTAAATCTTGGGATGGAAAGAAGCCTCCTCAATCCAATAAAGTTCGTAGTGTTGTTGGAAGGCTTCTTGTTCGTGCAACTGAAAGTGAATTTTAACATTGTTATGCTCTCTATTCATTCTATTAAATTGTACTTTTTTACTATAATCTATGTTTGCTCTTAATTATTCCTTTGTTTCTTAATCAAGTAAAAAAAATGTGAATCGGTTATGTAATCATTATTTAATTAATAAATTGCTTCTTAATTTTGATTTGGGTTAAAAATTGAATGTATTTAGTTGTGTGGCATGGAAAATTTAATAATAAGGGAAAGAGTTCTTTAGACTTTTTATGTATTCTTAACGGAAAAATAAACAGAAAGACCATTTAATATAACATATTAAATTTTAGAAATTAAAGAGTGATTGTTTAAAATTATAAGGACGAAATTATTATTTAAGACAAATCTCATAAATTAAATAGTATTTTACTCATATTATAAATTTGACTCAACTAGAAGATTTGAAACTTCACAATTCTAAAAATAATTTAGTACCATTAAATCAGAAAGTTTATTGATAAAATCACATTGATATTTGATGCATTCCATCAATAATTATAAAAAAAAAAATTGTAAGTTATTGTATAGCTCTATTTGTACTTCCTAAAATTTTTATAAAATGAGAGAAAAAAAAACGTGTAAAGTATATTTTGCATAAGAAATCACTTATTATAAGCGACGTCTCTTTCTCTCTTCTTTGAGGCTCCTCCCTCTGCCTCTCCCTTTCTTTGCCTAGATCTGTGTTATCGCTAGTTATTTTGGCTGGTGATAAACCGCCCAATTTTCCTTTTTATTATTACAGGTACTAGATCTTATATTTTTCTTTGCAGTAAAATATGTTTCCCTAATTTTATTCTATTGTTGTTATGGTTTATTATAGATTTTTTGGCCCTCTCAGTGGCTTTTGTATTCCAACTCTCTTCTCACTGCCATCAACATAGGGACTTTGACTTGAATGGAAGTTGGAGGGAGAATGTGGTTTTCTGCGGATCTAGATCCTTAGTCAACTACGATTGGAGCTTCCAAATCTAAGCTTATTTCGACCCGATGGCAAATCGTTCATTTTAAGATGGGTTTTCTTGAAGCTCCGTTAGTACAAATCTTTATCGCATGGTCTAGCTTTGACTTTGATTTTCAACATGTCCCTCCTTCATGCTCAACAATGGATGGCGGCGCATTTAGCTGATGTGAGTGATGAAGGCACTGGAAAGGGAGCGGATGGCCAGAGTTATTTTAGTAATTTTCTAATTTCTATAGGCCATTAGGCCTTTTTTTGGGCTTGATACACACTATTCCTTTCGTTTTACTTCGAATGTTGTGTAAAAACGGAGCACACATCGCAAAATAATGATAAGTGATTATAAATTTTAAAAAAATTCATAGTAATTTACCTAATTATCATTTTTTAAGAATGCTAAAAAAGAGAATGAGTAAATTAGCTAAGATTAGGGGATTTAATAAATAAGAGCAAATTTGAAATTCTTTTAATTAATATTATCTTAAATTTATAAAAGTAACACTTGAAATGGAACATGAATTTTTTTTAAAATGACACTTGAAGTGGAACAAAAAGAGTATCAAAAAACTCATTTTGGGTAGTTGGTTATCTTTAAGCTGTTATTTGTAATTAATTCTTATGCTGATTTTGGCTTAAAGTCCTATTAGTGTATATTAATTATTATGGGCAAAAAAAAAAAAAATTGTATTTTGCATAAATACTTAACTTTTGAGCTATTAATAAAATGATTTTAAAATTTTTTTTTTTTTTTAGTATTAGGGAGGAAGGGTGTGTATTGTGTTAAAGTAAAAGTTCAGAGGCCAAAAACAAAAAAATACAATAAAATCTGGGAATTCATACAAATAACTAAAATAACTGGGGTTTGATATAAATAAAAATATGTACCCGCGTTGTGTTTGCACTGTCTTTGCTACTTCCAGAACTTAAAAACTGTTAAACCCCCACTTACCGGTCTCTTGAAACTCCCAAAGCCCTAAAGTCTCGATCTTCACAAAGAATGGCAGAACCGAGTCAGCTGACTCAACATATAGAATCGTATGTTGACTCATCCCGCTCCACGACTCAGCAGGTTCAAGGCTCATCCTCCTCTTATTCGCACTAATTCCTTAATTTTTCAATTTCAATTAGCTTTAATTTTTCAATTTCATTTTGGTCTATGAGTTCCTTAGAAAATTGCTTTTGAACCCAAATTGTTCAGTTTTTTATTGTTTACTAGTTGATAGTGAGTTGATTTTGTTCAATTGAGAATTCAATGTTGCTACATTGTCTAATTTACTTCTAAAAAATTTGTGAAAACCTGAACTTTTTTTATTTATTGATTGTGTGCATGCTTGTTTAATATTATATTTGGCTAATTTTAAGACTAGTTTTAGTGTATGCTTAATTCATGTGTTAACTACAGGCTGCAAGTTTGGATGCAATTGTTTCCCTCTTGAAGGATGATACATTAACTATTGGATCATTGGTATACTTAACTACTTATTATCAATCTATGTGCTTTAACTGTACTGGTACCTGTATTATATACTTTTACTCTTTTTGAAAACTTAGGTTAAGGAGATGGAGATGTATTTGACAACTACGGATGACATATTACGTGCAAGAGGTACCTTTTCTTATCTTTATGTAGGTAACTTAGATGTTGATTGATATTGTAAATTTAAATGGAAGTTCATGAGCTAGCAATTCTATCTGCAAAGCGGTTCTCACTTAAATTACCGTGGAACAGTTGCATGTCTAGTCTCCACTTTAGAACATGGTACACTTGTAAGATCATTTTGGGTTTTGGGTACCTGTGGATGGGAAGGGGGAGAGGGCAGTGGAATCAGAAAATGAAAACTAATTTTGCATTTTTTATAACCTCTTGGAATGGTTTCCTTCTTAGGTATCCTTCTGCTTGGAGAAGCTCTTTTGTGTCTTACATCTATGAAACTAGATGATTCGACTGTACATAGCTTGGTAACATTCTTCACAGAGAGATTGGTGAGTTTCGCTTTATTATTCAGCAAAATAATTTTCATCGGAATGCCTGTACTATGGAATATT
The DNA here is from genome assembly GCA_947687605.1 of Reutealis trisperma. NCBI lineage: Eukaryota > Viridiplantae > Streptophyta > Magnoliopsida > Malpighiales > Euphorbiaceae > Reutealis > Reutealis trisperma. Next base: position 2,459,840 of record CANTUT010000010.1, read on the forward strand.
CTACATTTTTATCATGTTTTAGTCAAACTCTAATGTTTTTGAAGTTATCTGCTGTCTTTGTGTTTCACCTCTGTAGTAATATTCTTTTTTACTCATGTATTTCATGATAATAGTGGATATCATATATTTTTGTTATATAATTTTGTAATTTTTATCAATGGCTGTTGTTTAACTTCTTTCATTGAGCTTAATTTTTTATCCTGCTCAGTTTTGATGTTTATCTGAAGCCTTTCTTTGAGAATCTTGGTGGTGTGAATTAATTATTATTATTATTACTATTTAAGGAGGCTTGAAAAATATATGCTGTTTGGAGGTTTCATGTCTTCATGGCACAATACAAAATCCAAATTGCTGTCTGTTTGATTGTCAGAAATGGGATCATAGATAATAGATTTTATAATTGTAAGGAGGGGATAACTGTGTATTACCTTCCTGTATCAAACTTATTTATTTCAGCTTCAGATAATGTTTTTCTATTATTTTCTTGCATGGTATTTGGTTATTCAAAGCAAGGAGGGTATTTTTCTGGGTGGTGGCTAGGTATGGTGAATCAGGAGATTTGAATCTGGAATCTAGATGGTTGTCTGTTCTGTTCCTTTTGGAAGAATATAATACCAAAATTGTGATACTCCTTTCTTCAGTTTAAGGTATATCTAAATGAGGCTAACTTGAGGAAGCCTAGAGGAGCATGCCTTTCTCAGTTTAGTTGATACTGTGTGTCAAGAACCACTGATATTAATTAGCATATGAGGAGTTCATTCGTAAATGAATTGCAAAACGAATCAATGGACTGAATGACCATCATTTTTTTACTGAATTAATCAATTAAATTGCCTTGAAAGTTTATTTTGGAGTAGAAAATTTTGGAAAAAAAAAAATGACATTTATTTTTTATTTTTATAATTATGAGAATCAATCCTGCTACTTTTTGTCTGGGATTTTGCACATTTGAAAAAAAAAACCCGAGGCATATCGCTCAAGCCATTGGGGCAGTACTCAGTGTAGCTTTTCCCCAGGGAGGATGCCATATATTTACAAGACTTTGCTAGTTAAGAGTTGAGATACCATCAGTCAAGAATTCAATGTGACTTGTGAAGTAAAACAATTATTAGGAAATAATTGAATTCAGGCTGTAGCTATGAATGCTTTTGATGGTCTAATGAGGGGAATGGGAGTTCTGGCGCAGGAGCACCTCTAAATGTTCCCCGTCTGTGGGGTGAGATAAGAGTCTCTGAAAGGTTCAGATTTGAACTTTAGGATCCTGATCCATGAATACCAAAGGAACTGCTGTTTGCATTATTAAAGGTTTTGGTCTGGTAATTTTAAAACTGTTATGGGCTTTTGGAGTCAAACCAATCACAAAAGAGTTTTGATGGTGAAACCTTTCTGTCCATACCTATCTAGTAAGATTTGAGTACGTCTGTGCTTACCTCAAGTCACGGCCTTGAGGAGATCAGAATCTTGTTAATCTTTTTATCTGGAAGATAAATTTCTGTTTCTCATATTAGGGGTGCTGACAAAGAAATATTCTTTAGGCTAGGATCGTTAACGATTGCAATTCCAGGGATGGTTAGCACACTTCTGCACATAGGATTTTGAAAGCATGGCAATCAGTAAGTCTTTAGCAGGTTACGTGCCAGATATGTCTTTTATTTCAACTTTGGTATCTTCTGTTCTAGTTATTATTATTATCGTATAATAATCCCTTGATTTTCATTTCATCTGTAAAGTGCTGGTCATTTTGGAAATAATTTCATTCTTTGGATTGTAACTATTCCAGCATGCTGCAAGCTGATTGATATGGCTTTACATTCTGAAGCCTTTTTTTTTTTTTTCCATTTTTATGTCTTGATGATATATTGATTACTTTATCTTGACTTAATTACATAAAAATTATATACATGATATTATATTTAATCAGGCAGATTGGAGAGCTTTACGTGGTGCACTTGTTGGTTGCTTGGCACTGATGAGGAGGAAAAATAGTGGCAAGGTCACTGGCACTGATGCCAGAGCCGTTGCTGAGTCTTATTTACACAATTTGCAGGTGCAGTCTTTGGCACAGCATGACAGGAAGGTAGGTGCATTAGTATCTGTGATATTAGTTCCAAATCATATAAATATTTGGAGAGATTTCTTCCATGGAAAAACTTTACTTTTTAGCCAATTTCCAGTTGAGATTTCAGCTATTGGACTTTACCTTTAAATTCATCTTGCAGCTTTGCTTTGAACTTCTGGAGTGCCTACTAGAACATTATCCTGCTGATGTTGCTTCGATGGTATTACTTTGTCTTACTTTCCCTCAACTCATACTTCCAAGTGATTAGCTCTGTCTATTCACATGTGATTGCATACATCATGGAAGTAGAAATTATTTGTATATAAGATAAAATGACATGTCCTGAACCATGTCCATCTATCATTGAAATGTTTTAAGGTTTGGAGAATATCATTGAAAATTCTGAAGGATTGAAAGATATGATTCTTTAGGTTTAAATGATATCTTTGTAGCAAGATGGCTGTGCAGGATAAAGTTTGCATGATATGCAAAATATCCATTAAACTTGTTTTATGTTCGAAGAATTGATGCTTATACCTTTGAAAGTAGATATTAGTTCCAAATTACTATGATGATCCCTTTCTCCACATTCACACTGTAAATGCAACCAGAAGTGCATTTTTAAAGATCTATAGTAGAATGAGATTTAAATAGGATTGACTTGGAAATTGAGATAAAGAGCTTTGTGATTCCAAAAGCGGCCAAGCCTCTAGTCAGTTTTCAACTGTGTCTTTTTAGATGCCTGTATAATTTTCAGAATGGTATTGACACTTGTTTTATTCCATTAATGGATTTAACCCGTTGCAATTTTGCTTATGTGCATGTGAATTGTGGTCTTTCCATCTCCATTTGTCTCATTTTTTAGTTGATGCTTTCCTCATGTTCCATCCCTCTTGTATTCTCATGTTGATTACATTGTTGATTGTGGCTTAGGGAGAGGACCTTATTTATGGAGTCTGTGAAGCTATTGATGGTGAAAAGGATCCTCAATGCCTAATGCTAACATTTCACATTGTGGAGCTGCTGGTGCAACTATTTGCTGATCGTTCTGGTCCAATTTCAAGTTTTGCTGGTGATCTGTTTGGCATTTTGGGCTGTTACTTCCCCATTCATTTTACTCATGTGAGTTCAGTGAACCCTCTCCCTGTCAGTTCTTTGATTGTATTTTGTGCACTTGCTTAAGCTTTTTAAGTTGCATGCTCTCTTCCTTCCAGTCTTCTGATTTCCACATCTGTATATAAGGAGATCAGTGGCTTCAACCACTAATCTTTATCTTCTAAAATCAGGATAAAACACTAATCTTCATTCTTCTACTTTCTGCAAAATTCCAATTTCCTGTTTTACCATTTGTCCATGCAAAATGATTTTGTTTTCCTTTAGGATACCTATCTCCTTAGCTGCTAAAATCCTTTTGAAGTCATACTAGTCATGAAGAATTGAACCCCAAATTCAAAGGAATTTTTTAAATTTTCTTTCAAGGGAAAAAGGCAGGAGAGCTCTGGTGGACAGGTGAGGTCTACCTGTGCTTTATGTTGCTCTGCCATTGGACTGGAAAAATAAAAGTAATTTTTTTATATGATGAAATTAAATGTTACAAAGAAAGTCATTCAAGCTAAAGAGGTTTAGAACTTCATATTTAAGGTCAAAGTTTGGCAACTTATCAATTAGAATCATGTCATGATAGCTTTTGGAAGGTTTACCTGTTTGAAACACTTGACAATTGATTGTTAGGTTTTCAACTCTGACTTCTGCTTCAGCTACTATTATTATGAAACTTAAGTTAATTGATGGGAGTTTGCACGAACACCAATTTGAGTCATATATTTAAGGTGTATTTTTGAAACTGGAGTTTGTCTCTGGAAATTTGTGAAAAGAATATGCAATTTTGAGTCTGTCAATTGTGAAAGTTTTAGCATGATCAGAGGGGAAAGGAAGTAATGTAGGTTTTTGCCTTTTGACTATGGCATTGTCATGGGCTCATGAGATAAAAACCAAAGGGGTGGGCAATTCCCTGATTAAGATTCTATGATTTTCCAGATTTAGAATTTCAAATAGTTGATCCATCCTTCTTTCAGAATATCCTTGTTGATCCAAATATGAATTTCATTTGGTTTTATGGTTAGGATTTCACAGGAAGGATTTGGAGTCAGAGAAACTACTCTTAAATCAGGCAATAGCAGTAGCAGAAAAAGGAAAATTTAGCTGTATTTTTAGGCTTTTAGCCATGCTTCTTTTTATGTTATTTTGGGGCCAGTTTGATACTTTCACCGACAAAAAGCTGCTTGATCTTTCGGCAGATGCTGAAAATAAACTCCTACATATGGTGTTTTTTGAGAGTGTATTGCAAAGGGTCTATTTGATGGCATATATCACCTTATATCCAATACAGAAAGTCCTGGATCAAAACCCAGGTCGGGTTACGATCTTCAATGTGGAATATCATCACAAAGAAACGGGAGAAAAATAAAAATTATTGCAATTTGGATACGTTTGTTCTTTGCGATCATTGGTAACCTATGAGTGTTGGTTTAAGAATGAGCTTTATTGCTTATGCCCCTTCTAGTTGCTCTGGTAGTAAATTTGATCATTTGCCTTTTGGACTGATTGTTTTATTGCCTTGTATTGTTTTATTGCCTCGTACTTATAGTATAATTACTTGTTCTTTTCTGTTGCAAGATGGTCTTGCATGTTGATTTATCATATATGTTTTCTTTCTTTGATATTACAGCCAAAAGCTGAGGATATTGACGTGAAAAGGGATGATCTCTCAAGGGCATTGATGGTATGTATTTGCTACCTTATTACAGATTTATGCTCCAACTTGTTCTGTATCTATTACTTATGTAGAGCTTCTTTGGTGATTTCTATTAAATGTTTATTGTCATGTAAAATGCAAGGTTGCAGGAAATACAATTAGTTTCTGCTTGTAATTTTCCTGTGCTATATTGTTCTAGAGTTAAACCTTGTTATATATTTTTGGCTTACAGTCAGAGCTTATTTAGAGATTTTCCATTAATTGTTCACTTATCTCTTTTATATTTCATTATGCATATTGGTGCAAGGATAGCTAGGAATATATATGATCTATCGGTTTCTTCTTATTTCTAGTATCAATCATACCTTGTTCAATTTTTGAGGCTTTGCGTGGGATGGTGTTTTTCATCACTGAAACTAGATGGTATTAGCATGATGTAGTAATCATTCACTACTAAGTAGTGGAATAAATATAATGGATTCCTGTAAGATGATGTAAATTGTCAATCAAAGTTGTAGTCATAGAAAGATACTTGGGAAGAGTATATGAATATCTAAAGTATTCTCTTCCTCTTGTTACCAGTTCAGTTTTCCCTCTAAAATAATTTGGTTATTTCGATTTTGCTAAATTTTGAACTGAACTGAAGCAGCTGATGCTCACCCCTACTTGAAACAATAAATTATTGATGAACAAAAAACATATAAGAAATAAGATCTTCTTGGCATGGCTAAGCAAAGAAATAAGTTTTGTGGTGTGGACAAACATAAATAATTGTGAGATATGGTTTCATAGAAAAGCAAGTGATGCTCTAAGTTATTGTACTCGTGCGATCAATTTTCCTATGCACCCCAAATATCTGAAATTGTCAAAAAAAAAAAAAAAAAATTCCAAAAAAAAAATTCCATGGAACAATTGAAGCCTTAATAATAAAAGATAAATAATGTGAAAAAGGCACAAGGCTTGTTTATTCAATGATGTTTTATATACTGTATTTGATGTTTTGTATAGTTGATTACGTAAGAACTAACAGAATACATCTTGGAATTGTGACGTTCTATTTATTGTTGCATCTTGAATATTTTTCTTCTTCCCCTTTAACAGCTTGCATTTTCATGCACACCACTATTTGAGCCATTTGCCATGCCATTGCTCCTTGAGAAACTTTCTTCCTCCCTGCCATCTGCAAAGGTCAGTTCTATTGACTTTTTGTCATCTGCCTCACGGTAGTATTGCAATGAGCATGACTTTTATGCCGGAGGAATGTGCCTTGTAAGTTGATAGGTGATTTTGTGCTCTCCCAGATTGATTCTTTGAAGTATCTTAACTACTGCACGCTGAAGTTTGGAGCAGACAGAATAGCAAAACATGCTGAAGCTATCTGGTCTTCATTGAAAGATGCAATATATAATTCAGGAGAAGATCCCCTGCCAACCTTCAATTCAGAATCACTAGATGATTCTGATTTTAAGAAGAATGAAATAACAGAAGAAGCTTTAGGACTACTGGAGAAGCTTATTCTCCAAAATAATGATTTGTTCCTAAGTATGGTTATTGATGATGAAGAGATGACCATTATTTTCAACACCATCACTAGTTACAAGAGTTACAATGAAATTCCCTTGCAAAGCAAGCAGAAACTGCACATGATTGGTCGTATCCTTTATGTTTCAGCAAAAGCTTCTGTTTCTTCCTGCAATAGAATATTTGAAAGTTTTTTTCCCCGCCTGATGGAAGCTTTGGGGTGTTCATCCGAAACGACATCTGGAGCTGGCCATTTGAATGACAATTGTGTAAACTCCAAACAACCTAATTATGGATCATTTTATCTCTGCGTTCAAATTCTTGGAGCATGTAGAGATTTGGTTACCAGTTCTGAGAATCTCACCTCTCAACGTATATCTGCAAATGAGACATGCTGCAGTTTGCTTCAGAGCTTTTCTTCTTCTTTAACCAAGATCTTCAGTTCTACTTTATCAACATGTACTAATGGACCTGATCATAATGCTGATATGTATCTTGGAGGTAATTACTTTCACAAATACGAAGAATTTTAGATGCTAATCCCTGCACCTTTGATTTTGCAGTGCCGTAAATATATTTTCATGCGTCTGTGCATGTGCGTGCGTGCACACGTTTGTGTATTTTTCATTTAAATTTGCTGTGCACTTACTGGTGTGATAATAAACATTTGGACGAAGATATTTTTTTTGTGTATGTGCATATGTGCTTAATTATATATTTTTGGATTTTGATTTTTTTATCCCTTGATAAACTTGCTTATTGATAACTCTTGAAGAAATGTGGGTACAAGTGGCTGGGAATGTGTCTGCCTCACTTTGGTTGGTCCCCAAATCTTCTTACTTGGGGCAATTGCTAAATTGTTTAAGGTTTTTAATACTCTTTGCCTGCAGCCATGGCTGAATTGAAGTTTTCATTCCATTGAATGCAAATTCTAAATTCTTATTCTAGAGGAGCGAGCTTTCTTTCAGATCCCAAAAAAATGAGGGCAAGGGAAGGAAATTTTGTGGTCGCTGAACAAGGAGAATATAATTCCTCAAACTAGATAATTATTGATCTTTCTGCTCCCTAATTTGATTGATCTTTCTGGTCCCCAATTGCTTGTGGCATCCAATGAGTCAGAGTAGTAAGTTGTCCATTTTAGGGTGTCTCTGTACGGTACACCCACATATCTTCTGGTTTTTTAAATTAATAGTTTGGTACCTTCCGACTGATGTCCCGCTATTCTTAAATTGGAGAACATGCTTTAGTAGCTTTGTGGGGCACAATTATCCCCAGGTGAGATCTAGCGTTTGATTGGTTTTACATGATGTAAATTTGGACATTCTACTGTTTCTTGATTTGAGATATGATGTTAATAGATGAATAAAGAAAAAAAAATCTATTAAAAAGTGCAAATGGTTGCTCTTTAAGATTTTGCGGTTAACATCTTTTTCTCCACTCTTTCTTTTATTAATTTTTCTTTCAACCATTAGCAACTTTTGTTGATTATAATGAAAATCAAACATCAGAATTTGATATATTGATTTTAATAGTTCAATTTGTATGCAGTGAAGGGTTTGCAGATATTGGCAACATTCCCTGGGGACCATTTGTTAATATCAAAGTGGACATTTGACAATATCTTGATGACATTCATATCAATTATCACTGTAGATTTCAACAAGACATTGTTGTGGAAACAGGTTTTGAAGGCACTGGTGTACATTTGCTCATTTATTCAAGGGTGCAATCAGTCTGAGAATGCAATTAGATATATGGATATTACTGTTGACAAGATCATTATGTCGGCATTATCTGCTGATTTTAATATGCCATGGCCACTGAAACTGACAGCCATCTCTAGCGTTGGCAAAAGTGGGCAGCAATGTATGCTGAAAATTGTTCTACGGCTGGAAGAAGCTATACATGCCAATCTAGCCGAGTTTTATGTATGTATGGTCAATGATGTCTCTACTCTCTATTTGTTAGTCTAGTTGTGTAAACTATTTATCTTATAAGAGCTCTGGGAATGTCCCCATTGAAAGATGATAACAATTCAACACTCTTATGTCCGGTCCATGGATGTGCTAATATTCTTCACATGCGCACTTAAATGTTGAAGATGTCCTCAGTTCAGATTTATTGAGCACTATCAATAGATTGTTTCAGAACAGCACCATATTGGCTGCTGGGGACATTTCATGGGTTCTTTTTCTGTTGGCTTTAGTTTTTTTCTCCTTCCCAGACTAATTTTTATATCTAATTTCTTTATTGTGTTTGCATAGGTTCAAGGAAATCAAAAGTCAGCAAAGATCATACTTCAGCTTTTGGAATGTTATTCTAATGAGTTGCTCCCATGGTATCCAGCTACCTTGCATGTTCCTATTTTATTATCTGCTTGTATATTCTAGTTTGAGCTACAATATGTTCCAATGCTTCCTGCTATTTCTCTGTGTTGATGTGCGTGTTGATCTTTGCTGTGTATTAGGCCCCGTTAAGGATTGCATTTAAAAAAAGCACTTTTCAACAAAATTTTATATATATATATATTTTTTAAATTGCTTTTTCAAAAAGCAGGTAAATTGATGTTTTTCCCAAAAACAGATTTGAAAAAACAGTTTATAAAAAATAATAAAAATAATCAATTAAATCAAAAAAATTCTAAGAGTGTTTTTTTAGCCTCCTAACAGCAATCCCAAATGCACCCAAAGTCTAATAGCTTCCAATTTCCATGCTTATATCTGGCAAGTTCAAGCATTGTTACATGAGTATGCTTTTTCAATTTATATTTTCGTTCCCAAAGATTTTGGTTGTTTATGCAAATCAAAAGTTACCTTCAATGTAAGAAGGTTAGAATAAAGCCTCACACTCATTAAACATGATCATGTATTATTCTGTCTGTACTTTGTAATTCTCCTTTACTTTTGGGGCTTCAAAAGATAATGGTATATATCCAAGTGACTATATAATTGCAACCATGGAATGCGCTTGTATTTGCTGGTATAGTCCATTCAGTTTTCTTTGATTAAAACACCATTTTTTTTTAAATAATTGTTCTCATAATGATCTGGATGAGAATATGTATCTAAGAATTGCAACTTCTCCCGCATCTTCCATGCTTTTATGCATTGAGAATTATTTAGACACTGAAGGAAAATGGGCTATGTCTAGGTTTTTAAGGGCTAAAACTTGTATGTTTCCATTGTGAGGACCTTTTTTTTTCTTCCCTCAATCTGTCTCGTATTTTTTTTGGGGGGCAGGTTGGAGGGAGGTGTTGAAGTATTTAGAAATTTAGATGTGGGGGGGTAATTTATCATTCCTGTCTCCTTTTGATAGCTTAATATGAAGTTTTATTTAATGGGCTCAGGATCCAGAAAAATGAAGGTTTTGAGGAAGTTCTGTTGCAATTTGTGGTCAACATGTGGAACCAAATTGAAAATTGTGTGGCTTTCAGCATTGGGGTGCATGAAAAAGTAGGTATTGGCGATGCTATTTTCATTGCTCTAATTTCCTAGTAATTTCTATTTTTGTGGCGAGTGAATAAGTTTCAGTTTATTTGTGCACTATAGACTTATAGTGGAGGTAAAATATTCTAGTTTTTGTACTATGCAACATGGTGATAACAATTATTAATCTTATTATCTTATCATCAGGAGCCTCTCAATGCAACAATGAATGCCATGAAGCTTGCTGTTGCATGCTGTTCGGTGGAAAGCCAGAACATAATAATTCACAAAGCTTATAGTGTGCTTTCGTCAAGCGTTTCTTTACCACTGAAGGAATTCAGTTCTATCATTCCATTCCAGCTGGAAAGGTTTGAACCTACCAAGGAAATGAACAAATTTTCCAGTAGAGATGAATGGATTCATTCATTATTTGCTTCGGTGATTATAGGATTGCGTCCTCAAGCACTTATTCCAAATACAAGAATGGTATTGCATTTATTTACAGCTACTCTCCTTAAGGGTTATGTTACTGCAGCTCAAGCATTGGGTTCTCTGGTTAACAAATTGGATCTAAAGTCCAATACAGGAATTTCAGGCGATTGTACCTTTGAAGAAGCAATTGATATAATTTTTCGCACAATTTCATTGAATTTTTTCGGTAATGGTTCTTTTGGGAAATGTGGTAGAACAAGCAATGGGGATGAGATGGGTCTTGCTAATTTTTGTCTTGGTGATGCAAACAGTGAATTTCAAATCCATGCTCTTATTGGATTAGCTTGGATTGGAAAAGGTTTACTTATGCGAGGTCATGAAAAGGTTAAAGACATAACTATGGTTTTCCTAAAGTGCTTACTGTCAGATGGTGGAATTGGTGCTTTGCCATTGAAACAGGGATCATTAGAAAACAATTGCAATCAAGGTTTGGATCAGTCTGTGATAAAATATGCAGCTGATGCATTTCAAATTCTTATGAGTGATTCTGAAGTTTGTCTGAACCGCAAATTCCATGCAATAATAAAACCCCTTTATAAGCAACGGTTTTTCTCTAGTGTGATGCCCATCCTGCAGTCTTTGATAACCAAAGCTGATTCATCATGCTCACGGTACATGCTCTTTCTTGAACTCATCAATTGTTTGTTTAGCTTACTGTTCATCTTGTGGCAGTGGTACTGTTGATCGAATGAATTCTGATTTGCGAGACAATTACAATGTGTTTGGATTGCATCAATGAGGAATTCATTTTATTTGCAAATGAATTTTATAAATACTTTCATCTGTAAATGAATTTTCATGGTTGGTATCTTATCAAGTATAGAATTGATTTGGAAAGTTAACTAATATTAGTCAAGTCAAAGTAATGCCAACGTTGTAGCCTTTGCTAATTTAGAGTTTATTTGCAAATTATACCAAATTTGATAGGATTTAGTTCAAGCATATAACCAATTTTGTGGAATTAATTAGATAGAATTCCAAATGAATTTTTATTTATACCAAACATAAAATAAATGGATTTGCAAATGAATGTCATGAATATTATGGAATTCATTTATGCTAAACAAACTCTTAAGAATATCGTCAAAGCCTTAATTTCATTGGTAATAATTCTCTTTTCCAGACAATCCAGAAAACTGGCTTTACTGTTGAAGAAGTGTCTGTTCCATTTTACCTGATTTTTCATATTTCATGCCCTATCATATGGGGGGAGGAGGGAGGTGGGGGGAAGGATTTCTATTTCATTGTTCTAGTTTTATTTTATCTGAGATTCAAATACTGGCTGGGTCTATGTGCTGTGTGTCAAAGCAATCTGCATGAATTGCTAATTTTAATTTCTCATCTTGAAATTTTAAGTAAGCTTGAGCTAAATTTTAACTTCCCATGATTTAAAGCAGATGTTATCAGTGCATAATATATCCGTAATGATATAATTGTTATGCTGTCAGATGAACAATACTAGCCCTCTACCTTGAAGAAGCATCTGTGACCGCATTACTCTTGGATTATTAGGTCTGTTTCTATGTTTCTTGATCAATAACATGATGTCCTGTGATTGCAGGTCTATGCTGCATAGAGCTTTTGCACATATTATATCTGACACTCCACTAATTGTTATCTTGAATGATGCAAAGAAGGTTTGTTTTGTCAAGTCTTGGAACTTCCAATACATTAGTTTGAAATCAAGGAAGCATATACTTATTGCAGTCAGTTAATTTTTCTTCAGTTAATTCCAATGTTGTTGGATGGCTTGATCCTGTTAGGCAAGGGTGTTATGGATAAAGATATGATATATGGCCTTTTATTGGTCTTATCAGGAATACTGACTGATAAAATGGGTAAGATATTTATGTTTCATTTAAAGTTAAGTGATGTTTTTGCCTTTTTTTTTTTTTTTTTACCTATCACCTTATTGTTTGTAATGAAGTTTGTGCATGAAACTTGGTGACTTAATTTCACAACAATTGTGCTGTATATTTGACAAGAGCCATTCTGACTTTTTTTTCATGGTTGACAAGGAAATATAATTTTATTTTCTTTGCAATTTTTTAAATGAAGCTACTATTCTGACTTCCCTGCTGACTAGGGATTGCTTACTGGGGTTTCATACAAGGTTTATTAGTCATTTTCCTTATTATTAGACTGTGGCGTCCAGGGCCGTATGATTCATATTCTGGAGAAGGTTATCTTATGGTTTGTGTGCCTGAATCCTTCTGCAGAATTTTGAGAAGTTCTTTTTTCCTCTCCTTTTCCTCCCATTTACTATTATTTTATTTTATTTTATTTTTTTTGACTTCTTGGGCTGAAGGAGTTTGAATCTCAGAGTTGATGTTTTTGTATGACACTTCAATTTTTTTATAATTATTGTGCAGATAGGAATACTGTCTCCACTGTGAATACACACACACACACACGTGTGTGTGTGTACATGTAGATATTATCTTGAGGTTATATATATATATATATATATATATTACCTTGTGATAAGCTACAATGTGGTCTATCTCTGTAGATTTCAAAAAAATGTTGCACGATCTCAAAATATTGGGAATCCTGACCTTACTGAAACCCATAAATTGGAAAATGAGAGTATTAGTGAATACATTTGATTTTTTAGGAACAAAGTAAAGAACTTAGATATGTCTCTGAACATTTCAAGATAATGGGGGTTTCATCAAGGAGAGCTGCATCCTTTCTATGACTGATTATAGAATGCCATAACACTTGGCTATTGAAGTTCAGAAGCTGTGTAAGCTAAGCATAGCTGCATCTAACTGAAGGACGAGTTTTGGAGAATTTCTCATCTCCTTCGTGAATGGAATTGATCTTGTTGATGTCACTGGCTGCCTTCCTATGAGGGAGGAGCTTGATGTATCCCATACCCATCTCTAATCCCTTCTCTTATTAGATACCACTAAATGGGAGAAAGAATAGATAAAATCAAATGCACTGCTGAAAATCCTGAACAAGATATTTGTAAATGCTGGGGCCAGCGACTTGGTCTTTATTTCTTGTGAAGTCCTTGTGCATTAAAGGGTTGTGCATTCATTTTATTCCACTGTATCAGTTAGCCTAATCTAGAAGACTAGAACTTTCCATATTATGAGGCAAGCTTTTTTCAATAATTACTTTTACTGGCAGGAATTATCTGGATATTAGTCACTTCTAAGCTCCCAAATGTAGTGTGTTGGATAGCCTTAGTTTTCAAAGCATGTGTAATAAGGGCCTTAATTGTTAAACATTCTTAATTTCGTGAGCCTTCTTGATAATCATTGTGCAGTATCCTTCACTGTTGCTGATTGTTGCTATTTTCTTGTGTGTGTATATATATATATATATATATATATAATGGCATTTGACTTGTTTCCCCCCAAGTTGTGGAAAATGGAAATTCCCCTCCATAGATTATCACTTGTGCTATCATATAATGTTTAATGTTACAGTGACTCTCCACTTATGTCATCTTATCTGCTTGTGCATGCAGGACAAGAAGCTGTCATAGAGAATGCTCATATTATCATTAAATGCCTAATTGAACTTATTGCCTACCCTCATATCATGGTAACAATTCATTCCGCAAAGAAAATTTTCTAATTTTCTGCTGATTTGGGTTCTTAATATGAATTTTCATTTTAACAATTTAAATCTTGTTCATATTTTTCTTTCTTGTAAATGCCATTGCACTTATCTTTCACTATAATTACCACTTCTATCTAGTCTAACTTCATAATTTTGGGGATTTACTTCATTAATTTTTTGTCATCTGATTCTAGGTAATTTTATTTAAATTAACAGATTTTGACTTTCAACTTTTGCTATATGTATTTACTTCCTCCGCCTTGCTGCATATTCATACATCTAATGTTTAGTTGTGACCATTCGCATATAGGCTTGAAATTCTTGCTCTAGAATAAGTGGCTTGAAATTCTAGATAATTAATTGATGGTATTTTCTCAGCTTGTTCGAGAGACAGCAATTCAATGTCTTGTTGCCATGTCAGAGCTGCCTTACACAAGGATTTACCCTTTGAGAATTCAGGTTAGTTCGAAGTGAATTGTTGGTCAAGTCTTCACTAGGTGTATTTCTTTGCTTTCTCACTCTGGGAAGGTGGACAAGGAACTGATTTCCCTTTCTTATCCCTATCCTGTGCTATGGGACAAAACTCTCCCAGCTTCTCACTTGCAGCTTAAGCGCAGAGGCCTATAGGCCACCATGGGGAGTGAGTCGCGGATAATTTATACTTTCGTTTGACTTGTTGATGCAACCTTTCTCTACCTTCATCTACCTTCGCATTTCTGAAATGTATTTGTTATCAGGTATTACAAGCAATGGCAAAAGCACTTGATGATCCAAAAAGGGCTGTTCGTCGGGAAGCTGTTAGGTGCCGGCAAGCTTGGTCAGTACCTTAGATCTGTATTGCTGTAGGTTGAAATGATATACCAACATATTCATTGACATTGATTTCTATTCATTGTCAAAATAGGGCATCAATTGCATCAAGAAGTCTTCATTTCTGAAGAACGTGAGCATTCTTTTCAGGCTGGCTCTTCAAAACAAACGTGGTGACATGATTATATTTTTCCTCACCATGCCTCCACAGTAAATGTTTTATACAGACAACTGCAGTTTTCTTGTTAGGAAATTTGCCTTTTTCTTTTTTTTTTTTTTGTGAGTTCACAAGTCGACTGCACAAGTTTTTTGTAGTAGAAAATCAACTGTAGTAAATTAACCTGTTTGATGAGGAAGATGCCCATTAATTTTTTATTTTATTTTATTTTTGTGGGCAGTTTGCATGACGGATTTGGCATGAAATAACATAGAGGCCCTATACTATAGTGAAATAGAGATTTTTACACAAATGGTCCAAAAATAAATAAAATTGATTTTCTTGGTGATTTACAAATATAGGTTCCCTTATCTATTGATTTCAAAAGTTAAATTAATTCCTTCTCGTTATATGAAAAATATTTTATTTGTATTTTAGTATATTGCAATGAGATACTGTAGAATCTGATTGCCAATCATCGATGAAAAGTACAACGTTTCTTATGTTTTTCCTTAGATCCTTCTTTTCTTTTTTATTTTCTAGTATTTAAAAAATACGTTGTCATATTTTAGGGAAATAATTAAACAAAAAAATTTATTTTGATTTCAAAGAGAAAAATAATTCAAACCTCTCACTTGCTCCAAACTATAGTTTTTAATTTTTTAAGAAGATTAAATTATTTATTGAAAATTTTAATTTACAAAAAAAAAACTATTTTACATGAATTATACATGTCACATATTAAATTAAATTCATAATAAAACTAAAAAATGTATACAGATCAAAGCTTCACAGCAAAATGAAATATATTAAATAAAATTCAATATATTTTCATAATGCTATTAATATCTGCTACTATTTATACCAGTCATGAATTTTGGGCAAAATAAAAAATTATAGCAAACATTATACATTAAAAAAAAATACTTCTAGCAAGTAATTAATATTTAATATTATTTAACATTTAATTTATGAAATACATTTAATAAAATTTAATATATTTTCACAATATAATTAGTAGATACTATTATTTATACAATCTATATATATCAAATAAACTAAAAGGTCACAGTAAACAATATATATTAAATAAAAAGTAGTATACTTCTAGCAAATAATTAATATATAATATTATTTATCATTTAATTTATGGAATACATTAAATAAAATTCAGTATAATTTCACAATATAATTAGTATCTAACTACTATTTATATAAATCATGCATTTTGAACCAAATAAAAAGTCACAGCAAACAGTATATATTAAACAAAAAATAATGTATTTCTGGCAAATAATTAGTATATAATATAAATTGAATATACTTTCACAGTATAATTAATATATACTATTGTTTATATAAGTCATGAATTCCAAACAAAATAAAAAGTGACAACAAATAGTATAAATTGAGCTAAAAAAAATACTTATAGCAAATAATCAGTATACAGTACAAATTCAGTATATTTTTCACAATGTAATTAATATTTACTAAGTAAGAGAATGTCAGGAAATGAATTTTCAAAGTTTTAAAAAAATAACAATAAATGGTATATATTATATATAAATTGGAAATATATAAAATTGAAAAATAGAAAGAGAAGAATTGAAAAGTAATAATAAATATTTTCATTTGGTAAAACTTTATTCTGGAGGTATCCTAATTGCAATATAGGCAAAGCGAGATAGATAATTAGTGAAAATTATGATATCCTTTGGTAAAACCGAAGAATATATTACGATGAAATTGTACTTGCTTGCATTAAATCTTGAAGAATTTGTTAGCAATGGGATTTACAGTATTGTTACTATCTACTAATGATTATAAACTTAAATTTATTAAAATTTAAATATAAAATCATAAAAAAAATAAATACGATAATATATTTTAAATAACTAACTATCAAAATAAATTATAAATTTAATTATAAAAAACTTAATTACAAATTTACAAATTGCGGACACAAAATTTTAAAATAAGATCATGAATTCATTCTTTAAAATCCAAATAAAAATAAAAAACCTAAACAGTATAAAAAAAAGTAATTATCAAAATCTAAATATGAAAACAAAAAATTGAGAGAATATAAATGTTAAAAATAGAAAAATAGGACATATGACATAATTTCCTCAGTGAAATATGCTATTAGAGCTTTTATATTTTATTTTATTCAATCAAACAGAAAATACTTTTTTATAAAATAAATAAACTCATCATAGCATAAAAGAAGCTAAAGACAACATCTTCTTCTTTTCATAAGAGGGAAGATGGAACAGTAAAGATAATTTTTCAACCTTTCAGAGCCTCTATCTCAATGATAATTTCTCTAATTTTTCGACATTGAGAAAAGAACATTCTTATTCATAGTATTTCTCCATGCAAGGGTACGCAAGGAGGAGCATTATTTTTTTTTAGCATTTTGACAAATGGCTAGTATAAACAAAAGCATGGGGGATAAAATCTAACAAATAATTCATATATGTATAATGTATATATATATATATTAGGTCACAAGTTGGCTTTGGTACGTGCTAATGTAGCCCAGAAGCCCGTCTTAGAACAAACTTGTATTGTTGGTTTTGTCTCTTACAATTTACCATAAATCAGAAATATAAAATGCTTTCACTGGTATTGATTTTTGCAAATTTGCTTTGGCGATGGTCGTATTAGATCATGAGTTGGATCATTTTCTTTGAAATAAATATATATTAGTTTAAATTTTTAAAAATATTTATTAAAATAATAACATATTTAAAAGAAAAAAAAAATATTTTTTGTTCATATCAGGCGCGCATATATAAATAAAAGCTTGTGTAATATAAACAAAATGTGCATTGTTGATCATTTGTTACTACTTCTATCATCAATGCAGTTTAGTTTAATTCAAATCTGAGGAATCATTCAATTTTGAATGTTTAGTTTAAATTTCTCTAATAAAACCTTTATTAATAGTAATCTTTTAGCAAGATAACGGTTTTAAATAGTTGTTACTGTCATTATAATGTTTAAACAACTACATTGTCATTATAACGGTTTGATTCAGTTTCAATTTGGTTTTTCATCTTTCAATATTTTTTTTTAGCAGAATGCGATTTCGTTTTTTAAGATTTATTTAAATTAATGATGATTTTATTGTTACAGTGCAAGAAATGTGCTCCCTAAAATTTACTTCTGTAATGCTAACTAGTTATTCCGTCTATATTTTAAATAATTTTTAGTCAATTATAAAATAATATTTTAACATAAAATTTCGTATTTGCTTACCAAAAATACCCTCTTCCAATTGCCAATGATATTTGGATCTTTTTTTTTTTTTTCCGATCGCCAATGGTGGCCGTAGAGTTTAAAGGTTGAAGACAATGACAACAAGTGTTTTGTAGAGCAGACATAATAAATAGAAAAAGGGGGAAGAAAGAAAAATACAATCAATAATGAAAAACCAAACAAAAATCAAAGAAAAGTGGTAGAAACAAAGAAATTAATTTAAAAAAGAAATCAGACAAAGAAATGAGAGAGAGAGAGAGAGAGAGAAGAACCTTCTTTCCGGCAAGCAGTGGCTTACACAGCCACCAACATCATATTACTCAACATCCGACTATCTTTTGGGCACCTGGAGTGGCCCAAATCGACGACCAATGGCGACGTAAATGTAGGGAGAAGCATTTTCGGCGACGCCACTTTTCAAGCTGATTCTAGCTGTTTTTAGCCATCTATTCAGACGAAATTGGTACAGTCCTTCTCCTCTTAGTTAGAACTTTCCATTGATACCAATTGCTCACCCTAAAACTCAAACAGAGATGGAGATTGAAAAATTGGCCTTGTGAAAATGGGTGTACTTACTCAATTTCGATTACAAGTGACAAATTTTGAATGAATCGGATCGAATTTGTTTGATAATTATTTGTTTTATGTCATTGTTTATCATATTTTTTTATTACTTAGAGTTGAATTTTGTGTAGATTTATATTACTATTCCTGTTATTGCCATAAATTCAGTTCCTAAATTCAATCAATTGGGTTTTTGCTAAATTTCAATGAATTCAGTTTTTGATGTGTTACATTTTAGAAATGGATGTTGATTTAATTCTCGATTTGAGAATTTAATTGATTTTATTTGTTTTGGGAATTTAATTTGTTTAGCTTTGAATTTATTTGTTTAAATAAGAAATAGTTGAGGGAGAGAAATTGAAGATAGATGGTGTGGGTGGCATGAAAATTTTAATTTAACAATTATTGATGGACATTTTAGTCTTTTAACTGGTTTTTAATTTAAAAATAGACAAAAAAAACTAGTTAAATAATATAACAGAAGTAAATATTAGATATTAAAGAGTTCATTTCTCAAACTGTATGGACGAAATCATTATTTAAAGTAAATTTTAAGAATTTAATAGTAGTTTATCATTTTTTTTCTTAACCTTGAATTATGATGCCGGTATCAAGAAAACAACATCAAATGGAAAAGGAATTATAGTTGTATAAAAACAAGAGAGGAATTTTTAGTTTACTTTCATAGTTCATGGACTGGATTTGAGTTTGGAAAATATTAAATTTTTTAAACATGTTGCCCAGCTTAACCTTGATCCTAACTCGCTAATAGGTCTACATGTAACTGAGCAAAGGTTGAGCTTCCGCTAGATAATTTTGCGTAAGGGTGTGCACTGTCAGATTTAGTGCGGTTCAAAAAAAATATTTCAAATCAAACTGAAAATGGCTATTTGAAGAATTTGCAAATTGAATCAAATTATTATTTTTTTCGCTAAAATAGTACAACTAAAAGCAAGCTTACATATACAATGAAAAATATATTTGTTAACATTGATAATGGGAGAATTTTTAAAATATAAAACTTCGCCGATGACAAGAATAAAATAAAACTTATTTAATGTTTTTTTTTTAGCTATATAAGTTAACTTATATATATATGCGTGTGCGACCCCACTGAACATACTTTCTAGCACCGCCACTCAGACTTTCATGGACGGCAATATGCTCCACCAATCATCTCATGAAGGAATACAATTGAAAATATAGCAGAAAGGTAAGGACAAAAACTGAAACAACTAATTAACTTTTCCATAAATTGACCTGAAATGTTTATAGGAAAATTAAAACATCATCCTATGATGTCCAACTTTATTTGACACATTTCTTTCTATGGTATTTGGCTGATAAGAAGTTACTGATCTATTGATTTGGACGCCGCATTAATAAATCAACAACTTCATATCAGTCACCAGCTACGCCAACTAAAACTTTGAAAACTTCTAGTTGCAGCATTTGCATTAGGACCTATCAGTCAGACAAGTCATCTTCTGGTTCACTAGAATTGTCAACCTCCTTGCCTTTCCTTTGCAGTCGTCCAGGGCCTTCGTAGTCGTCGTCATCTAATGCTCCCATCCTAGAATTCAGGGTCATACCCCTTGGATTTGTATTAACCTGGAAGCATAACCAAGTCAAAAGGTGTACAGCCAAATATCCTCATAGATTACTAATATAAATTTCATATAAAGGGCTTCGTGACCATACCCCCGGCTCTCTGATTTCTACCGCAGCAGCAGTTGGCCTCCGCCTCACTGTCACTCTTGCTGGTGCTGGAACCTGCTCAACCTCGTCACCAGATTTTCCCTCAGCCCGCTTCTTTCTTAAATTAATCTTTGTGGGAAGAGGCTGCAGCACAATGAGAAATGTGGAAGTCATAATGACTAATCAAATACTCAAAGCGCATGCAATCGGTAAAATAAAATGTGGCAATGGATTAAAAATGAAAAATCCAGAACAAACTCATACCACATAGCGAGCAGCATCTTCATCAAATGAGACGAGGAATGATGTTGGATCATTAGCATCATCACCCCGTACCTGTTTGAGGTGGCAAGAAGAAAATTATTAGTAAGCAGTTGAACACTAGCTTCCTAGGCCCAAACAAAACAAGATGAGGCACTTACATCCCAAAGGTACTCACGAACCCAATTATATGAGATATCCTCGTTTTCGTCGTACATATCCTTTTGTAGCTGTAAGATAACAAATAAATAAACAATTGATGAACATTTAATAATAGGAAATAATGTTTTGAAACTACAGTATCGACAAGCATTTATGATAGTCCAAATTTTAGACCAAATGCATCTACCTCATTTGGTGAAGGAGCCATGTACGCTAAAAATTTTTCGGACTTTGATGGATCTGAGCCTGTTGCCACACAAGCTTTCATAACAGCCTGGAACCAAATGAAAGAAAAATGCACTTAAACATAATGCATCGGCCTTGAAATTAGTAACAAAAGAATAATTTTTTGCTCTGAAAATAACTTCAAAAACTTTTCATGACATACAATGAAAAGCAAAGGTTTAAGAATAAATTTTACCATCTGATTATGGCAAATTTATTTTTCATTAACCTATACATAAATCTGAATAAAATTCTAGGGAAAATTTATTTTTCATGAACCTATATACGAATCTGAATAAAATTTTAACTCTTCACTTCTCAATTAGTCCTCCAACTTCTTGTTTCATAAGTGAACAGCGATTCTAGTCAATTTTATCACACTACGCATTTCAGATTTGACTTTTATTTTGCAGAACTTGTGCAATACACCTAGTTATTAACTTACCCGTGATTCACAGGCATCACGAACTTGTTGATCCAGCTTGCTGTAAATTTCTGAATCAGCAGTAGGAGCATTATCAAACGTCACTGACACAAATTTATCATCTTTCCTGGTAAAATAGCACCATAAACATCCAGTCAAAGTTAACCATGAAATTGCTGTGATGCAACACAATCTACCAGTTAATATTTCCATAATTCAGCAGGACATCAGCCAATGCAGGAATTCCCAAACTTTCATTCCAGAAATACCATGAAACAATGTAAAACACAAACATCAATAAATGCATGCCTGTGTGTGCATGAATTAGTGCATGTTTAACAGTATGCTTTTTAAAACCCCAAAAAATGAAGATATGAGGTCAGAAAGATAGCAAGCTATCACTAAACAGCTACAGTTGACTCCTGTGTTACACATAATTGGGCAATAATATCACACTTGCCCAGTTGTTAAAATTCAGATCTTAAGCAATAATTATTAAAAAAAAAAAAAAAAGACTCCAAAAGGCATGTTTTAGGCCTTTTGGCCCACGCAGAAAAGGTGTTTTGTGTTCAGCCTACAAAGATATTATCTTGAATGCTTACTGCATTTTACTTTTACAACAACCATCAGTTTTTTATTTTGCGTGGGTAGAGAAAAATAACTACCGACTCTTGCTCCTTGATAATAGTTTCAAGACCAGGGCTCTTCCAATGGGTAACCAGGAAGTGACATGACAACTCTTTAAGTTCTAACTAAAAGTAAAAATAATCGAGTGTCCATGTGATGCACACCAAGTTATGCATACTCTCCCCAGTTCCTAATCTCTCTCTCTCTCTCTCTCTCAAATTCTCCTTCGCCTTCTCTCTGTCTCATGTTCTATTCACTTGCTCTGTTACCATCTACAGCAAGAAATAAACAACTCGAAATCATCACAATCACCTTCATCCACACTCCGGAGACCTTTGAATTTTCCCCACACCCGCCCAACAAAAAGAAGGGTATATGCTAAAATGGAATTCTTCATGCCATTCTAGTTGGGTTATGGTACAGTGTCCAAAACTTTGGCTGTGTCAAACCCAATACCCAAACCCTCCACTGCACAGCATCGCTATAGGGAATTTGATGTCTTGTTATGATACATTCTTCTTGCACGCTGAACACGACTAGTAACCATAGCATGCTCCTTGTTAACAAGTGCAGCTCCACATTGAAGCTTCTTTTTTTTAACAGTAAACGATTTGAAATTGTTCAACATCTTCAGTAAAGGAATAAAAGTGAAATTCTCAGATAGTCAAAAATATTATTCTACTGTATTCAGAAATCTGTTTGGTGCATTTAGAGTACTAAATTTAAGTTTATTGGGAAGAGACAACACAAGGAAATGATTTAATTTCACTGAAGCATAATATAAAAGCGTTAACCCCATACCGAGAAAAATCAGGTAGCAATGGCAGAATCTCAACAGGCTTTAGATTTTTGTTGGTTGCATGGACAGGGGGTAACTTGCTTGCCTCAAATGATGCTTGAATTGCCTTAATTTGACTCTCCCTGAAAATAGTTTTAATATTCTCAGAAAATAAAAAAAGAACAATGGATATGATCGTTATTTTTTCTATTCTATCATTTTCTCCAAGCAGGCAGATTGAAATAATACGAACCTATCACTGAGATTCTCCAAAAGACTACGGGCTCCTTTCTTTTCTCGCAATTCCTTTGCTTGTTTTTCAGTAAGAGACTGCAAAATGCAAGTGCATTTGTTTACAACATAGATATCAGCAGTTTGCCAATTAAATGAAAGAAATATATGAAAAACCTACAGGTTTGGCTGAGTCCATGCTTAGAGGAGAAATGTATTCTGTTTTGACCAGCCAAGAAACACCTTTGTCAGTGGGCCGATCCTTTCTTTTGATGCCATCTCTTTTTACAGGGGTAACAGATTCTTCATCATCTGAACGCAATAATTCCTCATCTTCTGGAGCAAGGGTTTGTTTTACACCACTAGGAGGACTAGAAGTAGAAAATCATAATTAGGACTGTCATACTGCATAAACTAATAAGATGTGAAAAGGAGGGAAATGAGAGAAAGAAGGCAGAAAAAGTAAAGACGCAGAGAGACATACTTGTACACACTGAGATCAAGCAGATCAAGAGGAATCCCAAGATCTGGCTCCACAAATAGTTGGGGTTTATACATTTTCTCCAATGATGTGATTGTATACTTTGTAAATCTGCAAATAAAGATACTGGGAATAATTATTAAAGTTTTCTAATGGAAGTAGAGCATGACATCTGAGTGAATTACCAAAACATTGACAATCAAAGATATTGGGAATAATCATTATAAGTTTCATTGAATTCATTTAACACATTGCAGTTATATATAAGTCTTGCTAATCAGATGATAATCCAAGAGCCTACAACCACTAAAGTTGAAAAGGTGCCTTTACGCTGCAAATCTGAAACTGAATTATCTATTGCTAAAAAAATTAATTGATGCATAAAAAACTATCTATCACTAACAATTGGTTGATGCATAAAAACCAAATACTGAGTTCACATACCGATCTTCATCCCTTTTCAAAGCCATAAGCTTTGGTTGAGCACTTGGATCAGGAAGTTCATTCCGGAATCTTCAAAAGGCACAAAAGTAAAGTAGCATCAGCATTGAAAAGCTGGCAAGCAAAGCACTTTCTAATAGATGCAAGGATGCCATTTCAAACCAAAATATAACTTGCCTGCTAAATGGATTGCATTAGCAGAATAAAAGTAAAATAGAAAAAAAAAATTAAAATTAGGCACAAGATTCTATCATCAAGAAAAGTATTAGTGATCCCGCAAATTCCAGACCACCCATTTATGCACAAAGCATTTTGCCAATACTCTGGCAATTCATAATCACTGCCACACATGCAACAATTCCATATTCTTCTACAAAAACAACAGCAAATCAATTTAACGCAAACAAAGTTCTATTTTGATCAATTCCTACACTACTATGACCTAATAGTCCAAGCCCTGAAAATAATTAAGCTCAAAAAATTGACTAAAATCTGTGAAAGTTTAATGCATTTAGCCTAAAGTCTCCTATAGCCACCTCATCAAAACATCATTAGTGATCTATAGAAGTTAAAGTAGTGGCAAGAGTGGTTGCAGAACTACTGATCAATTTCTATTGACATCACCCTCCTTCAAAACTAACCCACTAAAGCAAAACTGCTATATATTAGATTGGCAACTATTCTTCCTATATTTTCATAGAAAGAAGACAAGGGATCATGATTTGCAGTTCATTTGCATGCTTCTAAAGTTAGTGAACTAGTGTCAAGCCCATTTAATGTCAAAAAACTCACTTTAGTTTGCATAAAAACGTTGTTGGCTTCTTCAACCTATTTTCAATCCTTTCCCCACCTAATAATGGAGTGGCTCTCCTATCTCCCATTCTTGACCCAACAATGGAACCATGCCCCTTCTGAGAGGACAACATCTGGGTCTTTTGCAAAATTGAGTTCTGAGATTCTTTCAACTGTTGTCTATGCTTCTCCTCTTGCCGTTGCTTCTCAAACTCCCTCTTTTTCCTTTGCCTCCTTTCCTCCTCTGTCTCCACCTTCCCTGAGGGCCCATTTACCTTCTTGGCCCCGGGTGGAACTGGTGGCTTCTGTTGCTTATGTTTAGCTAAATCTCCATGGCTTGAATGCCCATGTTCTCTCCTTTCCTTAGACGCCATTCTACCTCTTTCTGCTCCACTGTCCTTAGGAGGAGGCGGGGGTGGGGAGCTGGGGGGTGGTGGGGGAGGTATTGAAGAGCTAGGAGGAGATGAAGGGGGTGGAGGCGGAGGAGCTGGCTGCATTGGCTGCTGCAATGGCTGATGACCATACTGAGAATACTGTGATGGTGGGTAGTACATAGGAGGCGGCGGCGGTTGCTGTTGTGCTGGTACAAGTGGTGGAGGCGGAGGCGGGTATGATGATTCTGGTGGCGGTGGTGGAGGGGGTGGCTGATATGGATATTGTTGGTGAGGTGGTGGTGGTGGGGCAGGGTGTTGGGCACGCGGAGGAGGGTAATGCTGTGGGAAATTCTGCTGGGCAGGAATTTGTGGGTAGTTTTGTGGGAATGAGGAAGAAGCTGCAGCTGCTGCTGATGGTGGTGGGGCAGCTTGAGTATAATTTTGAGGATACTGAGTAGGCCTCTGCTGTTGCTGCTGCTGTGGTGGCGGTGGGGGAAATGGCCTATAGGCCATTGTGAATCAGAAGCAAATCCCTAAAGAACAAAAATTAAAAAATCTAGCCCTTAATCCTTCTACAAACGCATTCACTCACTACCCCAATTCTTAATTTCCAATAAACAAGAGTACTAAATTCTCAATTCCCAATTCTGGGTTTCCTTTATTTTGCTCTCTTTATTAAAAACGAATCAAAGAAAATCCAAATACAGAACTTTTCTACAGCCCAACTCTTGACTTTGCGAAACTAACACAACTATAACCCAAAACCAACAAAAAGAACACTGAATTCCCACTAATCTATGGAACCCTATGGGAAAGAAAACCCAAATTGAATCATAAAGAATTCAAGCTAATTAGAGGTTTGGAGTATCTAATTTCACTGCATGTATATGTATATATATACGCAAATAACCACACACACATATATATAGACAGAGTGGAAGCAAGCTGATCACAGAGAGAGCACACAGATTTTGTGTGTGCTTTGGATCTGTTTGCAGGTTACTTCCAGTTGTAAATGCCCATATACGGGTTTTCTGAATTTTTCCATAAAATTTCGACTGAAATCAAATTTTATGCAAATTTTCAGAAACTTTCGACAATTCGGATTTTTTTTTTTATTTTTTATTTTTCTTATTTTTAGGTTTTTAACTCAGAGTGTTGCTGCCAAGTTTTTGACATTAAGAACTACACACTGTTTTTCTGTTTCTTCTCCCTCTCTCTCTCTCTCTCTCTCTCTTTTTTTTTCTTTTCTTTTATTCATAATTTTTTTTATTTAAAATGTTAAAATTTATTTTGCATTTGTATTTCTTACTGATAATTTAGGATTTTTATTCAATTATAAAAATACAAATTTTTATTTATATCAATTATTTTATAATACAATAAAAATTAGTATTTGTAGTACTGCAAATACTAATTTTTAAATAGTAAAAGACTACAATCTTCATTAAGGTCAATTTAAAGATGTAATGTGATGGTGATTTTCAATTTTTTAAAATTAAAATAACTCGAGTTTTTCAATATTATAAATAATATTTTAAAAAAATTTACAAATAAATATTTTTTTATCTATAATGATATTATTTTCTATAAAATATTCATTGTACCTGAGTATAATCCAAATCATGCATGTCTAGTAAAATAATTAATAAAATAAAATCACATTAAAATACTTATTAAAGATAAAGAAAAAAATTAATCATTAATATAGAGCTAAAAAAATATTATATTTATTTTACCATAAAAAAATGAATGAGAAAAGTAATATTTAGTCATTAATAGAAAAAGACAGAAAAATAATGTTACATTTACTTTCAACTATTATAATAGTTTATAGGCTTTTACTTTAAAAATTGAATCAATAAAAAAGAAAATATTTATCCACTGCTATATTATTTATTAATATTTTATACATTTTAAATATATTTAGAGTACGTTTAGTAAAAAATAATAGAACGTAATGTAATATAATTAAATAAATTTTAATATAAATTTATATTAAAAATTTATTTAATTATATTATATTATATCTTATTACAGTCTATTAAATATAATTTTCCAGAAATATCATAAAAATTATAACTAAAAAAATTGCCACACGTAAACATTTAAAAAAAAATGCAGAATGTAAAAGGAATTCTATGACAATATTCCAGTTGTCATAACCTTTTTTGACATTTTCTATAAAATTCGTGTTACATTTGGCAATTTTTTTTGAAATGTTTATATATGGAAATTAAAAAAAGAAAGTTTATATATATTACAATTTTTTAGTTGTAATAACTTATACAGTCAATCTCAATTCATTTTGAAATTAAAATTAAGTTAAATATTACACCTAAGTTATTTGAGGTCCACATAAGTAAATTGTCATATGTATTCAATTAACCATAAAAAAGTTTCACCCTTACACCTAAGTTGTTATAGGTCCACAAAAACAAATTGCCATATGTAAATTTTTTTTTTAAAAAAAAATTCCAAATTAATGTAAAAGGAATTTTAAGGAAAAAAAAATCTAAAAAAGGTTATTACAACTAGAAAATTGCCATATGTAAACATTTAAAAAAAAAAATTGTCATACGTAAAGATTTAAAAAAAAAAATATTACCAAATGTAAAAAGGAATTTTCAGGAAAAATGTCTAAAAAAAAATTTTCTAGCTGTGACAACCTTGTTTAGACATTTTTCCTTAAAATTCCTTTTACATTTGGCAAAAAAAAATAATAATAAAATAAAAATTTTTACATATGGCAATTTGTTTCTGTGGACCTGTAAAAATTTAAGTATAATGGTGGACTTTTTCTGTTTAATTGTTTACATATATATGCCACTTTGTAAGCATTTAAAATAAAATTTTGCCAAATGTATTAAGTTTTTAATATAAATTTGGGATGATCAACTTTAAAAGTTAGTTTTTAATATAACATAGTTTAGTTTATCAAGGTTAAAAAGTTCATTTTTATATTAATCACTTATTATATTTATATTTAATTAATATGATATATTTTTTTATATTATATTATTAACAGCTTCTCGGTGTAAACATTTAAAAAAAATGCCAAATGTAAAAGGAATTTTAAGGAATAAAAAACATGTTATTACAACTAGAAATTTGTCATGTGTATATATTTAAAAAAAAAATACTCTGTTGAAAAAAATTGCTAAATGTATACATTTCAAAAAAAAACTTTGCCAGATGTAAAAGGAATTTTAAGGAAAAAAAAAGTCTAAAAAAATGTTATTAAAACTAGAAAATCCTTTTGTTGTTCATAAACAATTAATTTTATTAATATTTTGGGTCATTGTGTCTTCTAAACTTTGCTAATTTGATAGATGATTTATGGCAAGTTACAACCATATTCTTATCAAAGATGGCAATTAAGAATAGTTTAATATTGTGGGAATAAGACTGATGTGTTAATTTATTGATAAATATAAATAAAATTATAAAAAAAAAAAAAAAGTGAGCGTCAGGATTTAAATATAAGTAAATTTTATATTTTTTTTATGATTTTGTGTAAAAATCTCCAAACATATTAATAAAAAACTTTTAAATGATACGTTTAATATATACAAATATATTGAATAGTGGTGAACATTTAATCAGAGACATATGCAAATGAGATATTAAAAAAAAAAGTTTATAAATTAAACAATTTAATTTGGAATCCACTTATATTGTTTTTTTTTTTTTGTGAAATATTGATCAAGGTTAATCGAGCACTAGAACATCTCAATTAGGCTGACACCTTCTAAGTACTCGACAAGCAAGCCAAAATATTATTAATAACCAAAAAAAAAATTCAAAAGCAAGAAATAATATCCAACCAAAAGAAAATAAAATACAATAAAGAAAATATATAGTTCTCAAGCCAAAATATAATAAAAAAAGTATAAAAATTGTTATAAAATTGTTGTACAATAAAATAAGTGTAATGGCAATAATTTTGATAATATCTTTTTTATTCTTTAACTTAATATGAAAGAATATAAAAGGGTTTGGAAATGTGAAATTGTCTGTTATAATATAGATAATCAATTATTAAATAAATCTTTACGATTAAATAATAATTAGTACAATTAGATAATGGTAATCGAGAAAAATAAATATCTTCACTTGGAATATTAAGTGATTCTTAATCCTTGATATAAATTTTCTTTTTAAAAAAATAATTAAATGCTAAAAAAAAATTATATATGCCGATCGAGAAGAGATTTTTCTTTTTTCCAATCAATTATAATAAGATATTTAATTACTTTCACGATTTATTTTTTTTAATTATAAATGATTAGCAAAAAATTAAAAATTAATTTATAGTTATTTTTAAGTTTTGGTTTTTATTGTCTAATTATCGAAGAAAATTATATTAATGAAATGTGTTATTTTTACTATTTAATTTTAAAATAGAAAACTATATTGTCAATATGAGAAAATCATTTAAAAAAATAAATAAAAATGATACCAAACAATCTCTTTTTCAAATCATAGCTTGTGAAACTTTAACTTCTGCAAAAACAATTTGTTAAAAGTAATTGATCATAATAACTAATGTACATTGAATTCATTTGCAAGGAAATCAAAACAGACAGCAAAAAAGAATTTTAGGCAAGATTGAATTGGACTTGGGTTTGATTATATAAGAACTAAGGCTTGTGAAATTTATGAGGTCCAATGTGGCAATGCGGTGAATTTGACCAATTTACCAATAAGTTTTCCAAATAAATTGAAGTCATTTTATGCTGTAATAAAGAAGAATGAAATGAAAATGGTCAACAATAATAGAAGAATCTGAAATAAGATTTAATATTAAACGAATAAATTGTAAGCTCACAAACTATAATAACAAAATCTTTAAAACAATAATTCTTCTATGCATGTCTTTATGAATAAAATGACGATTTATTTTATTGAAACTTCAATAAGAAAAAAAATAAACTCACTTAAAGAAACGACGATAATTTGGATTGGACTCCATTAATTCGGTGGGAAATGAAAAGGATTAAAGCTTCTTTGAAGTAGCGGATCTTCAATTGATACAACTCTCTCTCTCTCTCTCTCTCTCATTTAGATTATTTCTTGCACATCGATAACGTTAAAGTGAGCGGACTATTTAAAAGTGCTGTATTTTGTTTTATTATCTTTATATTGTAACAAATGTAAATCGAATCTAATTTGATTATCAGTAATTTTTTATAAAATAATAAAAAATTATAAGTGCATTTTTATTTTTTTAAATAAGTTTGCTTAATTTATATATATATTTTAGGTGGTATTTGATAACCTGATTCAATATTTAATCATTTTAAATTATTTGCCAACATTAATTTTATGGTAAAGATATAGCAATGTCTTCCCAAAGCCTAACTTTTGTAATTCCAATATGTGTTATTAAATCCAGACCAGACCAGCGGGTTGACCCGATGAATCGGATATTGAACCATTCTGAATTTATAATTAGATCAAACATGCAACTGACTCGGAAAATCTCCAATAAACTAGGCAAGTTTTTACTAACCCATCTGATCCAATTGACACAGTATATAAATTAAAACACTGTTATTTTATATGTTTTTTTAGATTTAAAACACTACCGTTTTATATGTTTTTTTAGATTTAGTATATAGTGCGATTTATGGATATAATGGTTCAAATATTTATGAAAGATCCAATGGACTGTATTTATGTATTTTTTTTTAATGTTTGTAAATTGAAATTATTGGGTGTATAATTTTTTATTGATGTTTTGGAACTTAAATTAATTAGAACTCAAAACAATATCTAATTTGTTAATTTTTAATTTTAAGTAGAAGTTTAACTACTCATAAATTTTTTAATCTTTTATATTTATTTTGTTATATAAAATTATAAATTATAAATTTTATTAATTGTATTGACCCACCGTTTCAATTATCGACCCAATGGTTGAACTACTGATCGATTGACCCAACTTATAAACCAGTTTGACAACTGATCCGGATTTAATAACACTGATTCCTATTTTAACCTAGTAATATACCTTTCATGATATGAAAAGTCGAAAGTTTGAATCATGATAAACTCTCTTTTACTTATGTTAAATATTCTATAACGTTCATATGCCAATAGTTAATTGTATGTGTTATTTACAATATTAATGTGCCTTAATAAATATGCTAATTTACTCTTAGAGCCCTTTATAAAAATAACAAATTTATCTGAAAATGTATTATTTAAATTAGCCTCCATTGGCATAATGAAAAATGAGAAAGATGCAAACAACTTCAACCCATGGAACTCTTTCTCTTGAGTTTAGATTTTCTTATTATTAATGAGAAAACTTGAGCAACCCCCTACAAACACATTTTTTTTATTATATCATATAATAAAATATTTAAAATCAAAATCTAATTGCAATTATTATAGTTATTATCCCAACTGATGTGTCATTATCTTATTTGTTAATTTTTTTTTTTAAAAATATATTATATAAAATATTTTTCAATATAATGATGCCACAACTGTTAGGATAAAAATATTGAATTATATAGTATTATTGAAAAAAAAAATTTTATACGAGTATTTTACTTTATTGCCTTGATTGAAATTAAAAATTCATGTATGCGCTATGCATAATTTAAGTGACTTTCAAACTCGTGATTTTATATTAATTACGAATATATAATTTTTTAAAAAATTTATAATGCTTAAATAAAATTAAATTGTGTCATATATATATATATATATATAGAGAGAGAGAGAGAGATGTAAGTTTGAAATAATACTCTGTAATAAATTTTTATTTTGATTGATTTTTCTTTAGCCAATTGACCATTGTATAGTAATAATACATTTCAAAGGAATGTTACATTTTAAAGAATAATACTAAATAAAACACAAAGATATGTAATTAATTAATAATAACTTAGGTATTAATTAATAATAATCTAGGTAGCATGGAAACGGGAATCGTGGAAATGAAAAACAGGAAAATGGCATGTTTGAAAAATGTAGGAAACAAAATATGAAGAAATATGTAAATATAAAAAATATGGAGGGATATATATATATATATATATATTTATATATATATATATATATATAATACTAAAAATAATAATTTATAAATATATGTTTGATAATTTTAAGTATATTTATAAATATAAAATAATAATAATAATAATAATAATTATTATTATTATTATTATTATATATAAGAAAAAATTAAGTCGACAGTGAATATTTTTATTTAGGGGTTGATTTAGGCTAGATGATTTTTTTTTTTTTTTTTTAACTTGGAAACTTGTTTCTGTATGTAGAAACAAATTTTTAATTTTTTCAAATTACGGAAACATGTCAGAAACATTTCAATAAAGTTTCCATAAATTTTCAAAAGGAAACGTTTCCAAAATTTGAAAACGTGACCTTTCAATAGTTTTCGTGCAACATATATAACAAATTTATTTATTTATTTTAATTTTAAATAAAAGATTTTTATTAATCCAATCATACTAAAAACAAGTTGGATTTTTTTTTACCGTTTACATTAAAAATCATTTTTTGGTGCAATTCAAAATGATTTTTTTTTTTTTTTTTTAACTTGGAAACTTGTTTCTGTATGTAGAAACAAATTTTTAATTTTTTCAAATTACGGAAACATGTCAGAAACATTTCAATAAAGTTTCCATAAATTTTCAAAAGGAAACGTTTCCAAAATTTGAAAACGTGACCTTTCAATAGTTTTCGTGCAACATATACAACAAATTTATTTATTTATTTTAATTTTAAATAAAAGATTTTTATCAATCCAATCATACTAAAAACAAGTTGGATTTTTTTTACCGTTTACATTAAAAATCATTTTTTGGTGCAATTCAAAAATTTTACCCATAAAAAAAAATTATATATGGTAAGTATGAATAGATAGATTTGAATATGCAATATTTTTTACTTTTTACTTATCTTAAGCCTTTATGGTTGAAATCCTTGGAGACTATCCAATTATGTAAATCAATCCAATAGGATTCATTTGGATATGAAATTAATACATAATAGAAAATAAAATCTAGTTAGATATTATTTCTTTATAAATCACATTATATGTAATAAAAAAAATCTAGTTAGATATTATTTTATTATAAGTAATTTTTTATTTTAATAAGAATCTAAAACATAAATGAATTTATTAATTTATAAGAGCAATGATAATGATATGTAATTAATAATAATAATAATAATAAATTTATTCTTCAAAAAGAACAATAATAAATTTATATATTTATTTAATTTTAAATAAAAGAAGTTTATTAATCCAATCAAATTAAAAACATGGTGGATTTTTGTATCGTTTACATTATGACTATTATTATTATTATTATTCAATTCAAGAGTTTTACCCATTATGGTAAGTAGGAATAGATAGATTTGAACATGCAATATTTACTTATCTTAATGGTTGAAATCCTTGGAGAATTACCAATTTGGATATGAATTAATACATAATAAAAATAAAATCTAGTTAGATATTATTTCTTTATAAATCACATTAATATGTAATAAAAAAATCTTTTTCTTTTTTATTAAGTAAGGAAGGGATAATCAAATCTAGATATATTGTCCATACCATATGTACATTTACATTAGACCATTATATATACATTTACCATTAGATTATTGTATGATGTGCATAAAAAAAAAATTCAAAACACTTACCATTAGATTATTTTATGATGTGTATAAAAAAATTAAAATTAATAATATAATATCAAGTTCTGAAAATAATAATAAAAAATAAAATTTTCAGTTATTTTTTTTTTCACATATTAATTTCAAATCTCGCATGTGAGGGCTTCAAATTAATATTGTCATAAAAAAGAAAATCTAGTTAGATTTTTTTTTTTTTATTACATACTAGCTAAATCATATCTTATATACGTATACATGTATATACATATTTAGGTATATAAATATATACACGTGTGTGTCTGTATATATATATATAAGGGTGTTCATTATTTAGTTTAAATTGCCAAGCGGAATTGGTTTAAATTGTATTGAATAGTTTGGTTAGGTTTAATCTAAGTGCTTTGGTTTATTTGAATTTTTTTAAAAAAATTAATGGTTTAGTTTGGTTTAAAAATAATAAAAATATTTTAAAACCGTTTTACCATATATATATATATTCTAATTTTTTTTTTATTATTCATGATAGATTTTTCTTCCCTTCTTTACTACGATTTAACTATTATATTTATATTATATAAAATGTGTTTGACTTATTTATATTTAATATTTTGTTATAATATACCACAATATTTTGGTATGTTTTCATATTAAATTATTTGATCAAATTGTTTTGCAAATTGAACTAAACCCTTTTATAATTTAATTTGATTTATAAATTTTTCAAACTGTCATTTTTAATTTGGTTTATAAACTGCATTAAGTCAGACGTGCATATCCCTAATTACGTACATGTATCATTTATAATATTCATCTGTTAGTAAATGTGGTAATTTTATTCTTAAATTCTGCTATTATACGTCATTTCACTTGTAATTTTTTAGTCAAGTGCTAACATGATACAATAGTTTAATAGTTTAAATATACTTATCTATAAAAAAAAATTTCTCTTAAATATCTTGCACGACATTCACTTGACAATAATTACTTATTCCTTGAAATATATAAAAATTATTATAAAAAACAATAGGATTCATTTTGATATAAAATTAATGTACAATAAAAATAAATATAATTGATATTTTAACTTAATGATAAATTGAGATTATTTTAAAAGTTTGGATCTCACCCGATAAAATTAATGTAAAAAAAAAAAAAAAATCTAGTTAGATGTTGTTGTTTTAATCACATAGCATCAAATTCTGAAATTAATATGTAATAAAAAAAGAAAATTTAGTTAGATTTTTTTTTCTAGCACATTAATTTTGAATATATATTTGAGGGTTTCAAATTAATATGTTATAAAAAAGAAACTGTAGTTATATATTCTTTTTATTTTATTACATACTAATTTTATATCTCATTTGAACCCTATTGTATCGACTGCATGATTATAAAAGGCCAAAAAGATTTAGTTAAATATCTTAGACAATATTTTATTTGTCAACATGAATATTTGCATGACATCTTATAAAAGATAAAAATAACTTAATAGTCTAATTGACTCTCCAAATTGAAAGTTCACCTATATTTTAGACCCATAAATTTAACAATAGGTTAGCCCAAGTCGAATAAGCCTAGACAACTTGCTCATTCTAGCTAGAGTCAGCGAAGTCTCCCCAAGGCCTTTTCCTTTTGCTTCAAGTCCAAGTAATTTTCTTGGCAAACTATCTTTTATATGGCTGAAGGTTTTTGGTATAAACGTCACATCAGTCATCAGAAAGACTCCTTCCAAACAGCTCACTCTTATGTCCTGACACAGTTTTTCACCTAACAGATCTCTAAAGATAAGACTGGAACTCATACGCCCACTATCCCTGTACTTACCACTCTAATACACGTTTTATCAAGATATATTCTTTCTCTCTCTTCTAAAAAGGTGTCTAATTTTGTTTTATACAAAACCATATAAAATGAATAAATCAATACATAACTTAGGGAGATTGAATTTTGTACTCTCTCATTTTCTTTCTCTCACTTCAAAATCTTCCAACCATATAAGATAATTTCTCCTCTTTGTCACTAGTGAAGCACCATACTAACTTAAGTGTCAAAAGCTCTTCGCCAGACACTAGGCATGGTCCTCTTGAACATTTTCTTTTCTTTGCAGGTAACATTTCTGAGGCCCAATACAGAAAATTCAGCCTATTTAATCTTATTTGATCTAGCACTGATCAACATCCATTTGTTAATTTTTAGTAACTCCTTTAAATATATAAAAATTATAAAAAAAAAAAAGGATCCATTTGGAAATGAAATTAATATATAATAAAAAGTAAAATCTAGTTAGATATAATTTCTTTATAAATCACATTGAAATTAATATGTAATAAAAAAAATCTAGTTAGATATTCTTTTTTTTTTTAAATCATATAATATCAAGTTTTCAAATTAATTTATCACATATTAATTTCAAATCTCACATATTATAGTATTTTTTTATTACATATTAATTTCAGATCTTGATATTATGTGATTAAAAAAAAATATCTAACTCGATTTTCTTTTTTTTTTTTATTATTATTAATGTGATTTGTACAGAAATAATATCTAACTAGAATTTATTTTTTATTATATATTAATTTCATATCCAAATGAATTCTATTAATTTTTTTTATAACATTTTTTAAATATCCAAAGGAATAAGTAATTATTGACAAATGGATGTCATGCACATATGCATTTTGACAAATAAATAACTGGGTAAGATATTTAACTAAATTTTGTTGGTCTCTTATAATTAATCGAGTCTATGTAATAGGATTCATTTGAGATATGAAATTAATATGTAACAAAATAAATAAAGAAAATCTAACTAGATTTTTACTTTTATAACATTTAATATGTGATAGAAAGAAAATCTAACTGGATTTTCTTTTTTTTATTAAATATTAATTCCAAACCCTAATATAAGGAAATAATATCTAACTAGATTTTATTTATTTTTTATTATGTATTAATTTCATATCCAAACGAATTCTATTAGTTTTTTTATAATAATTTTTATATATTTGAAGGAATAAGTAAATATAGACAAATGGATGTCATGCACTGACAAATAAATATTATGTAAGACATTTAACTAAAAATAAAAAAATACAAGGATGGAAATTTGTACTATACTCATGAGTATCTACCTGAGCTCCGTCCGGTCAAAGCGAATAATAATCGAGTTGACTGGATAATGAGTATGGATAAATCCATACCTAAAAAAATAGCATTGGGTATGGGTAAGATACAGATAGTGTAGTATCCTATCCATACTTATTCCCATACCCTATCTGAAATATCGGATTTATATATTTTATATAAAGTTTTTAGTATTTTACTATTTAAAATAACTTTTATATTTTCTTAAATATAAAAATAAGTTTAAATTGACCAAAATGTCTTTAATTAATTTGTATTCTAGTTATTGAAACTATTTTGTTTTAATAATAGATTTTTTTTTTAATTTAACAATTTCATTAAAATTACCATAATGTCCTAGTTTAGTTAAATAATTTATTATACCTTATTATTTTATTTAGGACAAAAAAATCATTTTTTATTCTTGATGTATAACATTAAACCTAATTCTAAATTTATCTCGTTTTCTCATTTTATTATTTTTTTCATTCTCTTTCCTTAGTTCTTTTTTTTATGGTCTCCATTTCTTTTCTTCTTATAATTGCTATTTTCAAACTATTTATAAATTTTCCATTTTCAAACTATTTAGATCTCCTTATCTTTTATCTCTAGATTTTCTTTTTTTTTTTCTCTAATTTTTTTTAATATTCTTCTCTCTCTAATTCGATAATTAAATAAGCTTTATTTAAATTAATATTGTTTTTATGATTTTTCTTTTTGCTTTCATAATTTTGAGTGTAAAAATGGCATAGTAAAAAGTCACTTTCATGTATTTAATATGCATAAACTATTTAGATATTTCATGCTTATTATATTTGAAATTAATATTGTTTGTGACAATTATTCATTTTTTTATTAATATTAATTTACTCTATTTTATCTTTATTTCTCTTTATATAAAATAATTATTTAGATGCACATTTTAATATTATCTAATTAAATTCAACAACTCATTAGAACATTGTACTTTTTGAAATTTTAGTATTTATAATTTCATATCAAGTAATCAAATCAAATATTTTAAATATCAAGTATTCAATTATTTTAAATCACTATGTTCTTTATTATACAAATTTATTTTATTTTTTAAATCAAATATTTTAAATTTACACATATATTTAAAAATAATTTAGTAATTATTTGGACAATGAGTTATCCGCATGTTACCCAAAATCTTATGACTATGGAGACGAATTTAAAATTTATCATTCACAAAGATATGAGTATAGATATAGGTAGATATATATTTCTTTAAATATGAGTAAAGTATTATACTATCATATCCATATTCTACCTACTGCTATCTTTATTTTTATAATTAAATCCAAGGGGATTGATCTAAGCTTGTTATGAAGTCTTTTTTTTTTGTATTTTGTGAAACTCAAAAATACTGAAAGCCGAAAATTACTAAAATTCAGGTCATTCATACTTAAATTTTGCGTCGCCTTGAATGGGTTCAATGAAATATGAAATAGCATGTAATAAAATTAAAAAAAAAAATCTAAAATTTCTTAAATTTTGTTTAGGCCCATTTTTTGAATGCCATAAAACAGCCCAATCTCAAGCCACAAAAAAGACCCTTATTTTATAAAACACAACAAACCCATGAAATAAAAAATGAAAATCTAGTTAGATTTCTTTTTCTTTTTTTTTTTTTTAATAATATATTAATTTGAAACCCTCGTATATGATATTCCAAATTAATATGTGCAGGGAAAAAAAATAAATCTAACTAGATTTTCAGTTTTTATTTCATGGGTTTGTTGTGTTTTATAAAATAGGGGTCTTTTTTTTATAAATTAATTATTTCATAGAATGAAAAAACTACCCCTCATTTTTTATAAAATCTTTATTTTTTAAGTATGAAAATATTTATAATTTATTTTATATTTAAAATCTAAATTAAAATTTTTTACTTAAAATTTTTTTTATTTCATAAAATACCTATTGCACAACTAAAGTTAAATTAAAATTAAGAATAGTTATTCTACTTAAAATAATTATTTTATGTTTATTTTATTTTATTTCATACTATTCCATGAATCGGATGAATCTTAAGTAATTAATTATATTAACTAATATTTTTTTATTAATTAAATTTTAATTGAAAATTCCAACTTGCAATATCATATGTTAAAGTCTCATTTTCAATATCACTTGGCCATAAATAGAACTAACTAATAAATATATATATATATATATATTTTTTGTCCAAAGAGAAAGCACAAGACAAACAGGGAACAAAACTTCCATATCACTTTTTCATACCGTACATAGTACATAGCTTATAAGTCAGACCAAATTATAGCCTGCTAAAGGCCCAATATAAAAACCCTTCCATGTCATGGGTGGACTAGTGGGCCCAAAATATTTCCTAATAAATTCTTCTTATGCCACTCATTTCTTACTTGGAGTGACATGCCCTGTCAGTAGGCCCAACTTGCCTTGCTAGCTGAACAATTACGGTAAAAAAAAAAAAAAAAAATTATATTAGTACAGACATCTTTGTCTAAATTCACAAAAATTTATAACAAAAGCTCGTTTCAATGAACCTGAAAATAGGCCTCAAGCTTCTTTTTCAGTGTTGCATATTCTCTCTTAAGTTGTTGGAATGTCCTAATACATCTGTTTGTTTACAAGGAAAATCCATATATTCTTAGAAAATAGAAACAATGCATAGTTTTAATGGCATCTAAACTATAGGAAAATTAAGTAAGTGGGTCCAAAAAATCTTGGCCGTTGATTGGTGGAGATTTTAACAAATAAAGTGGAAGATGGATAATTACCCTTGTCCATTTCCTGCCCTGCAATATTCCCTGAAGAGAGTGCACTCAACTTTCACCTTTTTGGCTCCAATGCTACACCCAATAGAAAAGAGTAGAAAAATAAAATATTGTTTGTGTTGAAGCCAACACAGAATATACCTAATGATACCTTTAATAAATCTCATTATATACATATAATAATTATTCTTATTAGTAATCATTTAGAAGATGTAACTCAAAATCATTTAGAGTGGAAACACAGAATCTATATGGCCGACTTTAATTAAATTGGAGTCGAGTTGAAAGTAATAGTTTTAGTTGTTTAGCCAACCTTGAGCTACTTCCCTTGAATTGATGCATAAGGCTATCTAACTTGTTAAAATCAAGAGGATGCTTCTCCCTGTAATAGCATAGGAACAAGAAAGCAGCCACCATCAATACCAATATTACCAAAACTTATTGGACCAGAAAATAGAAAAAGAGGTAAAAAATAAGAGGAAAAGTTGTGAAAAGAAGCAAAGGAAATTTTTCAACTTACAGTGCTTGTTCTATATTAATGATTAGTCTAGCTGAATCCCTGTAGTACAATGTGACAACT
Organism: Reutealis trisperma; assembly: GCA_947687605.1. Classification (NCBI taxonomy): domain Eukaryota; kingdom Viridiplantae; phylum Streptophyta; class Magnoliopsida; order Malpighiales; family Euphorbiaceae; genus Reutealis; species Reutealis trisperma. Next base: position 2,500,110 of record CANTUT010000010.1, read on the forward strand.
TCCTCCACAAAATTAGGATTAGCATCATCTTGGAGGTCCTCAAGCTGGAGGAATTGTTCATCAAGGAATCCCTGAAAAGAAAAAGAAAAAAAAATGGTCAGCCATTTCAGATTTTCATCACAATTCACAGGCATAAAAATAAAAGTTGAAGAAGAAATCTAGTTCAGTATAAAAGTATAGAAGCATATACATGTACATATTTTCTTAATGCATTCTCTCAAAAAGTGTGGTAGCCATCTCTAGTGAGAAAAACCCATGACCCACCCTGTCCTGCAGTATAGGGGGAAAAAAAAATCCTGAAATGAACCTAAATTTTGAACTAACATAGAACATGCACCTCTACCATCCCTGTCTTTCTAGTCTACCTTAATAAATTTCATGACTCGAGTCCCTGTGGACTATAGGCCTAATAATTGGGAAAACTAGACTTCTGATTAACGTATGCAAAGTCAACTATTATCCCAACAAAATTTTATATGCATACCCTTTTTAATGTGTAACTTGAAGTCATTTAAAACAACTTTCTTGAGAAAACTTAAGATCACGTAGTGATATTTGCAACTCATTGGAAAAACTGAAGAAGATAAGTTATGCTTAATTTTGGATTTGCAATAGTAATAGCCCAAGATATGCATTGAGAATAAAATGTTAAGAAGTGAATACCTGATCAAAAAGAGATTGCCTAGAGAGTGCAACCTGCCTATGCATCTGGTTTCTTTCCATTTCAGAGAAGGATATTAGATAAAGCAACCACAAACACACAAAGAAAGAGAGTCAGAGAGACAAGAGACAGAGACAAAGAGAAAGGGGAAAGAAAAAGACTTGTAAGGCTTGAATGACAATGCAATATTGCAGATGGCTTTATATAGTAGAGAAGAGAGAGATTGTCTACCAACTTTCTACCTAGAAAGAGCAAGAACTGTGAAAAGGGTTCTCCAAATCCATGTGGACAAGTGTAGTGTCAAGGAGAAAAGAGAGATTTTAGTTCCTAAGCAAATATTAATATGGGTATTGGGGGATTAATTTGGATTCTGATTCTATCAGGAAAGAAAAATATCACAATTTTTTTTCTTTTTATTATTTTATATCAAATCTCGAACTAAATTACATGCAGAATCTTAATAAAAAAATGGCAACTGCTTTTTTATCGTGGAATTTTAATTTTTATGCTCTCAAATCTGAATGATTCTGTCTATAGTTATAAATAACAAGGAGCTCAAGCGTCACAGCCAATTACCTTGAGTGAACATTTTTACCCACCCCAATTTGCATGTTCTTTTAGAAACAACTTGAGAAGTTTCACTAAGTTTTCTTTTAAACTGATAAATTATTGGACTTTAGACCAAAAATCTTTTATTTATGGACTTTCTTCATCCTCACCACATCCCTAAATGCAATATGATGCCATCATTTGCACTTCAAAACAATTACAATTACAATCCAATTGCAACGATTTTGATAACTTTTTCTGTGTATGTACATATATTCTCCTCCTCTACTTTAATAAGCTTCCATCATATGTTTCCTAAATGTTATATCCAAATATCGGAGCCAAGAACCTCCCAATGCACTTGAAATTCGTGGCATAATTATTATGCTTTTGTTTAATTATGTAGATTAACCAATTAACAAAATATAACATGCTTTTTAAATTTTAATGGGCATCGCATGAGGCAAAGAAAGAGAATTTATCCTGGAGAGAAATGAAAGCTAGATAGCATAATATTAACTAAACAAATCCAAACAATGAAATCTACATTCTTATCATTAGGGTATATATTTAATTTGTCTTAAAAAAAAGAAAACAAATGTTTACATTCGAAAAATCATATTCCAAGTTTATTTTTAAAATAATTATTTTTTTTTTTGCCAAAGAAATACTCAATAAAATTTAATGGTAATATTTCAAATTATACCTAAAAGTAGATGTTATTTTAACACCAAATTAAAAAAAAAAAAAAATGGATTTCCAATGAATCCAAACCACCAATAATTTCATTTCATTCTCATTTCTAGAAAGAACATAAACACATGCTATGGCCAATAAAATGATTTGGATTTCTTATTTCCAATAAAGTAATATGTTACTTTTAGGCGATTAAATGAATTTTTTTCTTTTGGTTTACGAAAAGTATTGATGATTGATTGTTAATGATATAATATATGATCATATATCTCATCAATGAGATTTTGTTCTGAATACAGTACAATTGCTATGAATCGAATCAAAATTATTTTCAAAACATAAAATTTCTTCTAAATCCATAGAAATAATTGGCTTCTACACCATTAAAACATAAGAAAACAAAAAGCTAAAACAATTTAGGACAAAGAAAGGTGGAGACAAATTGATTCTGTGAAAAGATCATATGTACGGACAAGCTTTACACTTTCTGTTTCTAATAAACTTCTCTAATCTCTAATCTAATTCTAAACAAGGATATAGTTTGATTAATAATGTTGTTTATATCAATAAAGGGTTTTTTATTTACCCCTTGTTATGAGAATTGAAATAATCTATCCCACCACCACCAAAAGTCATTATACAAAAAGAATCCTGAAGATTGATTTGACAAAATTAATGTAACGAAAATATATATATATATATAAAGTCATTATTCATGATGAGAGGGAGTTAGTAATTAGCGCATAATAATCAATTAAAGAAGTAATACGAATGCTTTATACAAATAGTAGGATTAAAACTATTATAATAACCAAGTTAACTAAATATTAATTTTCCATCTCAAAAGAAAAAAAAAAACATATTGTTAATACGTTGTATTATTAAATTGTTTAGTACGTTGAATAAATATTATTTATTATGATTTTTTTTATTTATATGACATAATCATTTGATAAGGAAATATGCAATAAAAATAATAATAAAAAAAAAGAATATACATACAATTTGAAATTGAAGTGCGGGCAGAATTGGCTATGACAATTTCTAATCACAGCCTCGCTCCCCACCGCAATTTTCGAACAAAAATGAAGCATCATGAAGGGATCCCCAATGCTGTCATTTAATTCTACCATGACACCAGACTTGTTATACGAAAACATCATTTCACGTCAAATACTTCGTAGAACAAAGATTTTTCACGCTACAATGGTCAAACCTTTCTTTAACCTTTCACAATTTTGAGGGGTCACATGCCATTGTCTGAAGAGAGATTATTTAGCACGTATGTACACAACACATTTATGTGGAAACTGGAGAGCCACTTGATATCCACTCTCTAAAGTTCATGTTTATCAGCAATGCGCCTAGTACGTCCAATATGTTTCTCTCTGATTTAAATTTAATGCTAAAAACAATGAAATTCTCATCTTTGCCATTCCATCCTCTAATATGTTCATTTAACTTCTAAAACTACGATAATAACAATTATGTAAATGTAGAACAAATAGTCTAATGATCCAATATTTGTTCCGACACATCTAAACATAGTTTAGTTGTAAGTGCATATGCAGCATAGGTAATAGGCTCATGTTAATTCGAATCTCGCTTTTGCGATGCTCAAAAGGGGGAAAAAAATACTTGTTCCATAATAGCAAATTACACAGGCTAGACGTGCCATTTTATTTTGATAAATCAGAAGCGAATATTATATATCAATGTTTTCATTAAAAAAGGAAGAAAATCAAATGAGAAGATATAGTCAGTGCATAAATTACTAATTATAGGTGAAAAAAGCATAAATATGATGCTTAGGTCATTTCCTCATAATTAAAAAAAAAAAAAAAGAACGTAGTAAGAAATTCTTAGAATTGTGAATCATATCAAATCATCACTCCTGGCCTGAAACAGAAAATAGAGGACAAAGATGTATAGAATGAACCCATACCAATTTTTGACCCCTCTTAACACAGAAAAACCATCCTAATTAAACTTAATTAAGGGACCTTAAGCCAGAGTTTTACAGTTGTAGCTGTACATAGTGGCTTAACTATAGATAAAGAATACAAATGATTAGTAAGGGTGTATTAAGAATTCTATTCTAGTGGTTCTTCAATGTTCCTAACTAATCCTAAGCCCATGGCTAATAGTTTGCACCATTCTGCTTCTGCCTGTGGGCGATATTGTCACCAGCTGCTTCTAAATTGAATGCTCATTGGTCAAGTAGATGCATATATATTAAGCTAAATGGAATCATTTTAGATTTTTTTTTTTTAGGAAAAATAAATAAATAAATAATTTGCAGATTTATTTATGGGACAAAGCTCCTGTGATAAGTAAGATATAGTGGGTGGAGAATATTATAACAAGAGCACACAGCAACAAGAGGAGAATCGTTAGTGACCAAAAGTGGAAAAAATTAGCAAATAAAAAATAAAATACAAGAATAGACAAATTCGCAAATGATGATTGACATCAGAACTCACATTGCAGGCAGTGGTCATGTCTTTCTACCTGCAAAATTCAGGAAGATGTTAAAAGGGGAAGAAGTGTTAGGGAAGAGATTCTCTCTTTATTCCTCTGCCACAGCCAAGTGAGAGGAAAACAGATGTTTTACAGTGCCACAATACATTTTCTTTTGCAAATGTGGTCACATCTACTCCTTTAGTAAAAAGAGCTAAAAAGCTGTGGGTATGGGCAGGTGGAGTGGGATCAGAATATGATTTTATATTGTTTTTTTAGGCATAGATTGTGATTCTCTTTTCCTATCATTGTCTCCTATGTTGATAAGAATCCCACCCCGGACAATGATCAATCCCAGCTAATAGTAACATTTGAGTTTTCTTGTGAATGAATTTATAAAAATTACATCAGCAAATCGGTTATGACTTTATGACATGCAAGTTTGGTTGTTACTTTTCCCTGCCAAAAGAGTGAAATAACAAGTTCTGTATGTATTAAGTCTTAACACTCAAAAAGTATCTAATTTACCAGCCGCCTGGTTCTAGCTCAGGGCAGGTGGTTATGGGGCAGACGACTTCATAGGATCATAGATTAGTTATAGTGTTCTACTCCGATAGTGGTGCATCAAACGTTTGCGACTACAATCACTTGTTTTTCCCAACAATATAAAGTATCATATAATCTAATTTGAAATTAATTAATTAAGATTCAGCCGAGTAGCATTATCATAAGAAGCTACAATGTTCCTAAGATAAGCAGTTTAAAGCTCAATCTATCACTAAATTAGTTTCATTCAATAATATGATACAGGATAAATATACATCAGAAGGGAGAACCAGTAATGGCACCTCACAGTAAAAGTTTAAAATCAAAGTTTAGTTGAGTAGAGTTTTAGTTGTATTATCAATTTAAAAAAAAAAAAAAAAAAAAAAAAGCTACAATATTATGCAAATGAACAGTTCAAAAACTCATAGTTTCAGTATAGAGTTCAGTTGTATTATCATAAAAAAGCTATAATATTTCTCAGATGAACAGTTTAAAAGCTCATTGTTTCAGTATATAGTTCCATCATCTCGATGCCACAATCGCCATTCTGCTGATAGCACGCATTCATGAAATCCATACACCAATCTAGATACAGCGCAAAAAATTATTTTACATTATCATATTGATACAAGTACCTTGTGGCTCCCACACAAAGTGAAAAGACAAATAAAAATAAACTGATAATATTCTTCTATAAATGCTGCATCTAAAATCACAGGATGACACAATTATATTTCAGGCAGTCATGTCATTAGAAAAGTTGATTCTAATTCTAAATGATAACTAATACAAATTATAGGCCTATTGACAAAAAAATCTATACTTCTTCGAAAATTTGTAATTATACTCAAACCACCCAAAATATATTATTTTACCTTAATTTTGAAAATCAGTAGCAATTATACACATTTGATTAAAAAAAATATTGAAATGAAAAATATTTAATTTGACCTATCATTTTTTCTAGCCACTCATCATTGAACTTAACTCTATCATAACCTTCCATCAATCTCTTCTCAATTGCAAAAACTTATGTGTACAATTTTGACCAAATAGGTACATGTTCAACTACTTTTCAAAATTAAAGTACAATAATCTATTTTGGAAGGTTTGGATGTAATTGCAATTTTTGGAAAAGTTGAGTTTTTTGGTGATTAGACCCAAAATAATGGGAATTATTAAAAGAATAGGTTCTGCTATTTGAAAGAGAAATCTAATACAGAAATCAGTTGATGATTCGGTGGTCAATGTGTCAATTAATATTTGTCTAGCATAGACAGAAACGGTAGTAATAAATCAATCAGGAAGTTCAATTTGAAAAATTGTTGATGTAAACATAACCCATAAGGAAAGAATCTTGGAACAAGGGAAAAATTTAAAAAGCTTATGTAATGCTAGTTAGGCAGTGGTAAGAAAGGGCACATGGCATACATTTGCAATGCATTGTCACCAAGTGAGAATGAGAGGGATAGCTAAGTTTGCCATATCAAAGAATTAGCTGCTTGCCGGACCTTCCTGAAAAAACCTCACTTTTCCCTCATCAAGAATGTGCTTACGCGAATAATCTAAAAACTTGTGGGCATGGATGCAATCATACAAGAAGCTGACATGGAGGTTGCTTTTTCACTAACCTTTTCATAGATATTCTCTTTACAGCATCAATTCTTCTCATTTTAATAAGAATCCTATTGCATGGTAGACATTATTGAAAGCACCAGCCCCACTACAGGCAGCTTTTGCTCGCTCTGCCAAAATTTATCCAAATAAACTGAATGAATGAGACAGTGATCCTCGTATCTATCCTGAAAGAGCAACACGAATGACCACAGAACCACCAAATTAGTGATGACAGAACATCCAAACAGGAAAAGTAATGCTTATAAACTTTTCAGAAAGGGAACCATAAAGTTGTCAAGCGCATGGTGATTATTATTTTGGTGCAAATAGAAAGTTCATTTTTCACCTAGAAAGCTATTTACTTTCAAAATTAACACACCTAGCTAAATAAGTTTCATAGCATCAAGATGTACACATTCTTATTCTGTAGATGAGCAGAAGACAATTAATACATACTGATGCAGCGGAAAGGTTTAGGGTAATTAGATTTCAAAAATTAGAGCTAGAATAGTTAGCAATTGTGGTTAGAACAAGACAATAATTAGGGTTTAAAGAAAACCTCTGATTTAAAATCAGAATTAAAAATAATAAGAATACAATACTATTTGTCTAATAGAGACTTATTTATACTAATTAGGATAAATCCTAATCCTAGACTGAAAAAGAACTTAATATTAATTAAAGTACTTATTTAAGAAGAAATCTAAATAAACATAAGAATGGGTGCCAAAAAAAAAAAAATAAACATAGGAAAGTAATCTAAAACTAAATTAGGAAAACTAAATAAAATTTCTAATTTAAAAATTAAACAAAAATTATTCCTAAATCTTTTCTTTTTCCTTAACTGCATCACATGCACTGGAGTAGCCTGATTATGGTACAACAGAAAGGCAGGTGTACTGTTGGGAAAAAATAAAATCAACAAGAACAAGAGGAGATTTATTTCCCTTTAGGTAGAGAGTGGATAAACAAGAAATTTTATTATAGATATTAAATATTCATGAGACAAATATACACTTCTAAAATTTCATAAAGTGTTATTCTTGAAACTTAAGATTTTGTGCCATTTATTTCGTTGAGCATGATGATAAAAAATTTTCTCCCACTCTTCCCATTGAACATAACCTTAGCCTTTATGCAACATTTTCTAAAAGTCACACCAGCATCACATTCTTCTTACATACAGAAAAATTCAGATTAATGGAAATAAGACTTCGTTACAATGTCGCATAAATTAAGTCCTCTAAAAGCTCACAATGCTTATAAGCATGTCTAAACAAAACAGTGTCCAACCAAGCATCACTGGAGCAAAAGGAAGTTACAATTAAATGAAAAAAATTGCAAATAACTCTTAAATTTGCATTTACGTGTGAACTTTGAAAAATAAAATAGTATTGCTAATACTGTAGGACAACAGACCATAAAAATTTCAATGTCTTTTAAGAGAATATCCGAGTGCAAGTCATTGACATCTGAGAGAGTTGAGTCACCAACAAGAAAGCAGAGTGCATATGATAAAGGTAAAATGTAATACGGCAAAATCATTCATTGAGAATATCTCCGTGGCGTACAAATTTTAAACAGAAAAATTGTATTTCCAGTATACAAGGAAGAAAGAGAGAGAAAACAAACTTCACTGTCTTCTGAAAGAGCCACAGTCAGGTTATTGATCACTAAAAAATGCCCTTTAAGTTACAAACAGGAACACTGAAATTTGCAAGGCATGTAATAAAAATAAAAATAAATCTAGAAACGGGTTAGTCCATCATCACTTTATCAGATCTACACATGTTTCTCCGCACCTCCTAACAATGATAGTGATTAAATAAAATATGGATCTTTCCTATTGCATGCATCACATTTCAAAAATTCGGTTGCATTTTTCTGTAATTGAACCAATACAAATCATGTATGAAATATTATAAGATAGGATGAAATATGGACAACCAATACAAATTCATCAACGACCTTAAAAATTGCACTCAGCGCAAGTTAAATCCAATTCAAGCTTCCCTGGAACTTAGACCAATCCCAATGAACTTTTTAAGAAAGTGAAAAAATTAAGAAAGTGAAAAAAAGTCGTTACCGAATTATGTTCCCACCAAAATTCTCTCTCAATGAGGAAAGTTCAGGATATTTGCAAGAAAAACATAATATTTGCATATCTAACATATGAATATCATTCAGTGTAAGATGGATATTTCTAAGTTGTGACATACAATAGTCAACCTAAGTACTATTTTGAAGATGTTACAGACTGTAAATAGCATGTAATTAGGCAGTAATTGTAGAGCTTAAGTAGGAAGTAATTGTAGAGCTTATCATAGGGATCCTAATTAGTATACCTTCCTAATTTAGAACCTATACTGTGTATGTATATATATGTAGCAGATTCCTCAATGAAATATAAGAAAAATTATCTTAGTTTACATGTCAGAGCCTCTTCCACTTCTGTTTCCATCTCTGAGGTTTCTGCCTCTGTTTCTCTGTTTATACACAGTGGGGTTGGGAAATTTTTGGGTCACCTGTTTAGGGCAAGTTCTGGTTCTCATCGCCGGCATAGAAGGAAGCGCCACCCGCCAATCGGCCTGTCAACAAAGTCCGGTGACCGGAATCCAAGCGCGTGAGCCACACGTGGCTCAACAAGAATCTGCGGTCGTTCCACACGCCAATGCATGAAGGCCCGTCAGTCCCCAGAAAATTTTCCAGTCTTCAGTTTTCAGCGCGCCTTGTCCTGTATTACACTTCTTTGCACCTGGTTGGGGCAGCATCCATTTAGGTGTGGGATTCCCTTTTGTGACAGTTTCTGGTGTTGGTTATTATATTTGGTTTTTTGTTTTCCATTGTGTATTTGGTATTATGGCAGATAAAAAATCAGTAATTATGTCTAATGTTATTCTTGTGATGTCAAAAATCACGAAACATAAGTTTAATGGCTCCAATTATTTGGATAGGAGTAAAACGGTTCGACTTTATTTGCGAAGTATTGACAAGGATAATCACATGACTGATGATCCCCCTAAGGAAGATGATTCTAGGCAGACATAGCTAAGGGAAGATGCTCGATTATTTTTGCAGATTTGGAATTCCTTTGAAAGTGAGGTAATCGGTTTGATTAATTATTGTGAATTTGTTAAAGAATTGTTGGAATATCTTGATTTTTTATATTCTGGGAAAGAAAATATTTCTCGAATTTATGAGGTGTGCAAAGCTTTCTATAGTGCAGAAAAACAAGATAAATCTCTTACACGTTATTTCATAGATTTTAAGAAAACTTATGAAGAACTCAATATGTTGTTGCCATTTAGTCCTGATGTAAAAGTTCAACAGAGCCAAATGGAAGAGATGGCTATCATGAGTTTTCTAGATAGTCTCCCTTCTGAATTTGAGACTGCTAAATCCCAGATTCTTTCTAGTTCTGAAATCTCATCCTTACAAGATGTGTTTAGTAAAGTACTTCGTATAGAAAATTCTCCACCAGTTCAGTTCAGTAGTGCCCTTGTCAGTAGAAACAATGATTATGAATCTGGACGGTCACATTATAGAAATAATAACAAAGGAGGGGGATCACATGGGTTTGAGAACTGAGCTCAAGATTCAGGAGGAATTGTGTGTCATTATTGCCATAAGCCTGGAAATATGAAGGGGGATTGTAGAAAACTTCAGAACCGAACACAGAAAACTCATTCGGCCCATATTGCATCCACTATTAAAACATCTAAAAAATCAGTTCTTATCTCTGCAGATGAATATGCCAAGTTTTCTCAGTACCAAGAATCACTAAAGTCTTTATCTACTCCAATCACTGCTATTGCTGATTCAGGTAAACCAAATACATGTCTTCTTTCCTCTTCCTCAAGATGGGTCATTGATTCTGGTTGCACAGATCATATGACAGGTAATCCTAGTCTCCTTTCCACCTTTCCATCACATACATCTCCTTCTAAGGTTACTTTAGCTGATGGTTCAACTTCCTCTGTCCTTGGTTTTGGCACTGTTCATCCAACTCTGTTACTTACTTTGAATTCTGTATTAAGTCTACTAGGATTTGCATTCAATTTACTATCTATAAGCAAACTTACTCGTGCCCTGAATTGTTTTATCTCATTTTTTCCTGATTATTGCTTGTTTCAGGATCTTATGACGAAGAGGATTATTGGCAAAAAAACATGAGTCTAAAGGTCTCTACATCCTTGACACTCAAATACCTAAATCCATTATTTGTTCTGGAGTAACAACCCCTTTCAAAGCGCATTATCGGTTGGGTCATCCCTCTTCCTTTGCTAAAGAAACTTTGTCCACAGTTTAGTAGTTTGTCTTCATTAGATTGTGAGTCGTGTCAGTTTGCTAAACACTATCGTGTGAGTTCTAGTCCTAGGGTCAATAAAAGAGCAAGTTCTCCTTTTGAATTTGTTCATTATGATGTTTGGGGTCCTTGCCCAGTATTGCCTAAAACTGGATTTAAGTACTTTGTTACTTTTGTTGATGATTACTCTCGTGTGACCTGATTATATTTAATGAAAAGTCGTTCTGAGTTGGTTTCTCACTTTTGTGCTGAAATTAAAACTCAGTTCAATGTTTCTTTTCATACATTGCAAAGTGATAATGCCAAAGAGTATTTGTCAGCATCTTTTCAAAATTACATGATTCAAAATGGCATTCTTCACCAAACCTCTTGTGTTGATACTCCATCCCAGAACGGAGTAGCAAAATGGAAGAATAGACATTTTCTTGAGACAGCAAGGGCGTTATTATTTCAAATGAATGTTCCTAAAACTTTCTGAGCTGATGCAGTTTCAACGGCATGTTTTCTCATTAACCGCATGCCTTCCTCTGTTCTTCATGGTAATACCCCTTACAATATTCTTTTCCCAAATAAGTCATTATTTTCTATTGAACCTAGGATATTTGGTAGTACTTGCTTTGTTTGGGATGTTCGTCCACACATTACTAAATTAGATCCCAAGTCTTTGAAATGCGTATTCCTTGGTTATTCTCATCTTCAAAAAGGATATAGATGCTATTGTCCTAGTCTTAATAAGTATCTTGTTTCAACTGATGTTACTTTCCTGGAAGACAAACCATATTTTCCTTCTTCTACTCCAAAATGTCAGGGGGAGGATGATGATTTGTTGGTTTATACTATCACATCTTCTGAACCAGCTCCTATCCAGTTTCTATCTGAATCGGCTTATAATCTAGCCCTCATCAAACCTCCCATTCGTCAGGTAGACATTAGAACCTTCCTCATTCATGTCCTTCACCCGCCCCTCCGTCATCAGATTCAGTTTCAAGTAATGATCTTCCCATTGCTGTACGCAAAGGTAAACGTAAGTGTACTTATCCTGTTTCTTCTTTTGTTTCTTATCACCACTTATCTTCTTCTTGTTCTTTTATTGCATTTCTTGATCCTATTTCTATTCCTAAAACTGTTCATGAAGCCATATCCCATCCTAAATGGCGTAATGCAATGATAGAGGAAATGAATGCCTTAGGTGAGAATGGTACTTGCACCTTGGTTGATTTACCTGCAGGGAAACAAGCTATTTGATGTAAATGGGTGTTCACGGTTAAGGTAAATCCTGATGGATCTGTAGCTCGCTTGAAAGCCCATCTTGTTGCTAAGGGATATGCTCAAACTTATGGAACGGATTATTCTGACACTTTTTCTCCTGTTGCTAAGTTGACATCTGTCAGGTTATTTATTTCTATGGCAACTACTTATAACTGGCCTCTGCATCAGCTAGATATCAAGAATGCATTTCTTCATGGAGATCTCCAGGAAGAAGTTTATATGGAGCAACCTCCTGGATTCGTTGCTCAGGGGGAGTATGGGAAAGTTTGTCGTCTTCGCAAATCACTGTATGGTTTAAAGCAGAGTCCTCGGGCTTGGTTTAGAAAATTTAGCCAGGCAATTGAAAAGTTTGGAATGGTGAAAAGTAAGTCTGACCACTCAGTCTTTTACAAACAATCTGGAGCTAGTATCATTCTTTTAGTTGTGTATGTTGATAACATTGTCATTACTGGGAGTGATACTATTGGAATCTCATCTCTTAAGTCCTTACTTCACACTCAATTTCACACAAAGGATTTAGGAATGTTGAAGTATTTCTTGGGTGTTGAAGTCACAAGGAGTAAGAAAGGTATCTTTCTATCTCAAAGGAAATATGTGCTTGACTTATTAACTGAGACAGGAAAATTGGGGGCAAAACCATGTAGTGCTTCAATGATTCCTAATATGTAACTTACAAAAAATGGTGAGCCATTTGAAGATCCTGAGAAATACAGAAGATTGGTTGGAAAACTGAATTATCTTACGATAACTCGTCCAGATATTGCATACTCTGTAAGTGTTGTAAGTCAGTTTATGTCATCTCCAACGATTTATCATTAGGCAGCTCTAGAACAAATTTTGTGTTATTTAAAAGGAGCACCTAGTCGTCGTATCTTGTATGCAAATCATGGACATAATAATATTGAATGTTTTTCAGATGCAGACTGGGCAGGTTCTAAGGTAGATAGAAGATCTACATCAGGTTATTGTGTCTTTGTTAGAGGGAATTTGGTCTCTTGGAAGAGTAAGAAGCAAAACGTTGTTTCACAATCGAGTGCAGAATCAGAATATAGAGCTATGGCACAGTCTCTATGTGAAATAATGTGGATATATTAGCTCTTGAATAAAGTAGGCCTTAAGACTTCGGTTCCAGCAAAATTGTGGTGTGATAATCAAGCTGCTCTTCATATTGCATCAAATCCTGTTTTTCATGAACGAAATAAGCACATTGAAGTCGACTGTCATTTCGTACGTAAAAAAATACAACTAGGTTTGATTTCCACAGGATATGTGAAGACCGGAGAACAATTGGAAGACATCTTCACAAAAGCTCTAAATGGGGTTCGGGTTGATTATCTTTGTAACAAGCTGGGCATGATTAACATTTATGCTCCAGCTTGAGGGGGAGTGTTATAGACTGTAAATAGCATGTAATTAGGAAGTAATTGTAGAGATTAATTAGGAAGTAATTGTAGAGCTTATCATAGGGATCTTAATTAGTATACCTTCCTAATTTAGAACCTATACTGTGTATATATATATGTAGCAGATTCCTCAATGAAATATAAAAAAAATTATCTCAGTTTACAGAAAAGAACTCTTGATCGATGACCTGTTGAGACTAGAAAGGAAAAATTTTGGCCAAAACAAGCAAAACTACATTATTATTAGAATATGATGTCTAATGAAAGACAAACCACTGTCCAAGTTAGATTGCAAGGGTTTAACATGACAAAAGAGTTGATAACCATATCCATTTTGCAATTTCTTGTGAGTCCATTTGTGATGGCACCATGTTTACAGCATAAACTATGACAATACTAAAAGGTCCAGTAAATCAATACCGCTCTATAGTCTCCCGTTCACATCCTGGCACTCTCCTGAAATAGAGAATAAAATTTGCCGCACTGTAAATGAACATTCACTTGATATTCATGAGCAAGCCTACTTTTGTTCTGAAGACACCTCTTTTGCAAATTCACTAGTAACTTGCTAATTCATTGTAAAGAATAAAGCTCCAATGGTACCATCAACATCAAAGAATCCCGCAAACCAATTGGATTGAGCATCTAGTGCAATAGGTAGAATTACAGGGATATCCCGTACCAGAAGGACATGATGTAGTTGAAGTAATCGTGCTGAATGTCGAATATGACCATTAATACAATTCATTAGTTTAATCATACCAAGTTGATTATGTAGTCGACAATGATAAGCTTTAGCATCTGATCGCATTTTAATACTTCCACCAAGCATATGTTGGATATATCGTAGTAGTCATAGATCATGAAGTCCCATAGTAATTTCAAGAGAAGTATATCCTTCTTTACTAACTTGAATACTTCCATCACCATCGATGATTCCAGCTAGCCACTCACAAAAGGATTTAGGATAAGTTGTTGTGCATGTAGTCTACCAAAAATGAGGTTGATAATTCCAAATTGGAGGCAGACAATACTAAACCATGTCTTGACACTACAAAGCTTTTAAGGTTCCTTTTTGGACTTCCCTATGTCCATTCCCCTCCAGATCTCCTCACTTGATCACTCTCTGTAAAGTCTCTTCCTTCTACCATCTCATGATTCACTAGTACATTGTCTACTTTCAGCTATGAGGGTAAAACAAGGTTCTTTCCTTATACTGAAGACTGTGGTGATTGGAATCATTAGCTGTATTTATCAAAAAAAAAAAAAAGTCACCAAAGAAATTACATCGATATATGGTAGGTGCGAAATTTGTGGACTCATCCTTCTAAAATTTGGATTAGATATTGAGGTGGATGCAGGAACTACCTAATAATAACTTACTATTGTTTCACCCATCCTTGAAATTGACAAAGGGTTCAGCACATGCAAAATCTGAAAACTTGAAGGAAGAAAAACCTACCAATTGTAGATGTCCCTTCAAATCCAAAATAAATTTCCAATTTCTTTACCTTGTCCTCCAGAAAAACTTGAAACCTGGCTTTCAATAATCAACCTATGTTGATTTTATCTTGTAAATGATGGAACAGAACCTCACACATATTACATTGTAGATCACTGTTTTCCAACCTGGTCATCTAAATGAATCTACGAGCATCGCTTCAAGTCATGGAGTAATGAATGACATAACACTAGCTAGTTACACCCATCTTGCATGCGATGCAAATGCAAATTCCATAAATTATCAGTTGATTGATGTAACAACATGAAGTCCTAAACTCAGTGGTATATGCCCTGGTTTTCTATAATCCATTCACAATTATTTGAATGAGCTCTAGGCACTATGGTGTCACAACAAGTACTAAAATTTGTTAACATATAAAGCTTTCTTTCCTTTTCTATTCTTATTATCTCTTCCTTCTACCATCATAAGTGATATTAATTCTAAGTACAAATACATAATACAGTGGCTTCATGTAACTTCTTAGACACTTAAAATGTCAGCATCGATAATTAAAAGGCTATCGTTCCACCATTTACATTTTCAAAGTGAATCGCCACTTGAAGTCAAGAAAAGGAAGGTTAAAGAAGTCTTCTTTAACACAATGTGCAAGGATCAGGGTCAGTCAACTATATCAAGCCAAAAAGCAACAGAAAACAGCTAAAAAATAAAGAAATTTTTTTATTGACATTTGTATTAAATAAATAAATATATCAATATGCACACTTCTAGTAAGAAAAACTACTTGCATTTTTAAATGAAGTTAAGGGGAATAGAGTAGGTACTTATACAGTCATACTTGCCATGCTAGGATATGCAACTTTTCCAACAGTACTACTTCCTCTTTTTTACTTCTTGGAGAAACATATGGTGAGTTCACTTAATTTCCTCCCCTGCTGCTGAAAATGCATTGCAAATTAAACTATTGATCAAGTGAAGACATTAAAAGGGTTAATGTAAAAAAGACTGCGGCTGATTTAAGATCAAGATTTAGTTGAGAATTTAAACATCTTATTTTTTTGAACAGCAAGAATTTAAACATCAAACGAAGAACTTCCAGCATATTGACGTTAAAATAACCAGAATTTAACTGTGAAAATGGAAATTGTCAATTCCAAACAGCCAAATTCACTTCAGCTTGTAAGCATAAGTCCAAGGAGTGAAAAGTTTATCATTTCAATGTGTCCAAGCAAAGAGCTTTTTCATTGAACATTTTGTCAAAAACAAACACTTCATTCAACAACCACAGTCTGAAAGGGAGCATATACATATGCACTTGTTTGACCTAATGCAAGAATTATTTAGCATTTGTGTCTGTAGAGATAACAAGTTGAAAATAACATGGTCTAATTATCGAACACGTAAAAGGCAATTTAGAACTTCACATTAACATGCACAAAACAGAGCCAACAACAGAATACTGTTTATCTCAATGGGCGAGATAGCAGAAACAGAGTCCAGAAAACCTAAAATCTCAAACAAAAAATTGGCATGTGAAATAGGCCGTTTCTATCAAATTAATGTTAGAGGTACCTTTTTCTTTTGTTTGGTACCTTCCAAGGAGAGAGATTTCAAAGTAACTAAAGTTGCTACCGCCATATTGTTCCATTTTCTTTTGGTTTCTCTAACATTCTTGAGAACCAAACGGAAGGAATTAGAGAGAGCAAAACTGGCACACTGTTAATGGAAACCGGACACAGACGTTGAGTTTGAATAGCTAAGAAAAAAATATATAAAAAAAAGAAGAATATAATATATATGCCACGTGTTTGATGTGTAATAGGTTATGATCTCTTATAATTGATCAACTGGCTCGCAACCGAACACGTGGCACATAGTCCTTTTCTAAAGTAGTATTTTTTTCTGGAAATAATACTCCCTCAGCCGCGTAATATAGACTTATTTCTATTTTTTCACAAAAATAAAAAAAAAAAAGTTAATATTGTAAGAATAGGTAATTTTACTTATTTTTCTTAATATAATCCTAGACTAATACTAAATAACTCATTAGTCTATTAAAAATAAATAGCTATAAAATATCTATTAAAAATAAATAGCTTTACTTATTTTGCTAATATAATCCTACATTAATACTAAATAACTCATTAGTCTATTAAAAATAAATGGCTATGAAATACTAAATCATTCTTAAAAAATAATTATTCTTAGTATTTTATTTATTATTTTAATAATAATTAAATTATGATAT
Organism: Reutealis trisperma; assembly: GCA_947687605.1. Taxonomy (NCBI): domain Eukaryota; kingdom Viridiplantae; phylum Streptophyta; class Magnoliopsida; order Malpighiales; family Euphorbiaceae; genus Reutealis; species Reutealis trisperma. Next base: position 2,517,327 of record CANTUT010000010.1, read on the forward strand.
TTTGTATTTATTGATAACTAAATAAATTAAATAAGAGATAATAAAAAACTATGAAATTAAACTGCCTTAAAAAGAAAAATAAATTATAATTTGAAACTAATGAAAAAGAAAATTATGCGGAGCATGCACAATGCAGTTTTTTTTTTTTTTTTTTATCCTACAAGTTACTTAGCTCTAATTGATTTTGAACTCAAAATCTCATTCTCGGTTAAAACTATGATAACTACGATTATAATATCATCAAACGAAGCCTTATAATTTAATTTTCTCCTTAAAATGGAGTCCCAAGATATGACAAATCTATATAAAAGTCTTGTACTCCTTTACTAATTGAATGCATTTTCTGTTCTGTTAAAAAAAAAAAAAAAAAAGGCTTGGATATTATGATATCAGAAAAAAGGACAAAAATAAACTGGCAATTTGGTGCCATTGCCCAATCAATTATTTATAATTCTAGCTGATTACAATTAGAAAGAATAGAAGTATCAAACCAAATTCATCGTCAACCTATGTTATAAATAAGGACCAGAAAACTTGACACTATCAAAGAGTTAAAAAAAAAAAAAAAAAAAAAAAAAAGATAGATTATACAAAGGGTAAGGGGAAAAAACGAAGAAATTGCTAAAATACCGCACCCTTTCTCCCATTCAAACTGCTTGTATAGGAGGACTCTTCCCCTGGCTCAACTATGAACCACTGACTGGAGCACTAGCATGAAATGCTGACTGCCTCGATGGCTCGCCCATTAATTTCAGGGAGAGTGGCGAAGGCTCTCTGTGGCCTCTCTCACTCTCTCCTATGCTAAGGTGAGACATGCCAACCAGTTCGTCTACATTGACAGGCTTCTTGGGAACGATTGGAACTGGCTTTAGGACCTCATGATTTGATGTCTCCGTGCTCCCTACTTCTTCAAGAGCGGCAGTATTTGGAGGCCAACATGGATAAGGGATTGGCATATACGCTGGGTAGAATCTAGGAACAAACAGTGTGAATTCATTTGACTGAGAAACAATTGGCGTGAATTCACTTGATCTGGGAACAGTTTGCTCACTAGACACCATTGTTTCATCAGATTCTTTAGCTAGTTCTTCAGATGCAGTTTCCATTGGTTCATATTCTGGCTTCAGAGAGAGGTTCAGTGAAGGTAGTGGATCTGCATCATCAGCTTCTCCCAGTTGACAAGATGGCAACTCTTGTTCTTCCGGTACTGTCTGGGGCTCTGACGTCTGAGAAACACATGATAAAGTATGGAAATAATTTCATCAATCCCAAGGGCGCATGATAACACAACTGAATAAAATATCTCCTCATCTAGTCTTTAGCATAGATTGACACAATCATAGCATAGGCTAAATAACATATTAATTCTGCGTCGTATTGCACATTTATCTCAGGAGTACAACAAAAAAAGATTCAAGGAAATTTTGATTAGCAACTATCGTTGCACTAAGTCACCCCCATAAAGAGCATTTCACTATTTTTTATGAAAGAGTAGCATAACTTTGATTTTATTTTCCCAGTAAAATGAATTGCTTTTATGATATATATAATTCGGTAATGTGGCAAACTAAAAAGCAACTGCTATGTTGAAGCTGCAAGCCAAGGTGTTGCCATGAGTCAATACGTGCAGATGCAGGAGTGTAAAAATGTAAATGACCACAAAGAAGTCTGACAAACCATGTCAGGAACCATGTCAAAAAGGCTGGAGCGTCTCTTTCTTCGTGTGGCATTGCTCTGGCGGATGAAATACTTTTGAGCATGGCTTGCTACCTGAGTAGGAGTTCTAGACACCACATAGTTTCTAGCTATTCCACGCCAATCTCCTTTCCCCAATTTCTGAAGACCAACTAAGAATAGTCGATGCTCCTCCTCTGTCCAAGGGACACCTAGAATCCAATTACAAACCACATAAGTGAACTAATCTGGAAACTTTCAGCTAAAAAGCCACTGGGTTACTCTCTTACTAAATAATGGTTAAAAAATCAACATCCGACTGGGGAAAAGTAGCATATTATAACATTTACAACTCTCTAAAAAGGTCAACTTGTGAAGTAGATCAAGCCAATAACAACTCCTGTAATCCCAAAAAAGTCAGTGAAAAAACAATGCTAGTGAGCAAGACATGAACTTCACAATGCCAATTCGATGTTAATCTAATCACAGCAACAGTCCAAACCCCACAGTCAAAATATTGGAACCACCAGACTGCTTAATTAAATGCATATCATTGAATGCAAAAGAAGGAAATAATGTTTTGGCAGAAATCACCTTAAAATGCAGAGCTTAAGTCCAATCAAATAGTTGCTCCTATTTGACAGAGTAATCCAGTTGGAGTGCATGTCTGCCAATGGATCCAACAGTAAAATGAATACATGAACATGTAATTTAATGCAATCCCAGCAATCTAAATGCAAAATGCTCACCAGTTTCAACTTGCAAGAAAGCTTAGATTGCAAATGAACTCCAAAAACAAAAAGAGAGGACAGCATTTCTCCTTGTGGTAAATTATAATCATAAACTACCACTTCCAGATGACTCATAGCAGGAATGCATTCCCCACGATTGTGAAAAAACATACTAACTGTTAAAGATCTACACACCTGATCCTCAAGAATCAAATTATATTGAACTCTGACTTTTCTGAACTTATATATTTAATATCACTAATAAACCTTATAACTTGTAGCAAGAATAACGTCAATTACAATATTTCGAGATAGTGGAACACATTCCAGAAATATGCCAAAAAGCATGATTGACTATGAGTTAACAAGGTTAGAAAACAAAGTCAATATTTTTCAGGCTGTGATTTTTGAAGATGTTGCTCTGGCAAGAATACAGAACAGGTAAAAAAAAGGTCAACAACGTATTCACAGTTAACACGGAGACTGTGCACACTGTCATCATTCCCTTTTTTTCCCATCTTCATTTCCCAAATGATCCATCACCATTTTGGAAGTAAACAGAATTTCAAATTGAGCAACACCCTCAATTTTTCCCTTTACAATTTACAATGAAACCCAGACTACCATATGCTATCACTACCACCAAATCTTTGCTATGAAAATTGCCAAAAATGGCACTTTCATGATGAACTGGATAGTGATGTCCGTGCACTTCCACGGTAAGAAAGTAATAGAATATACCCTCGTAGAATGGAACGACTGAACATAATGAAATGTAATTTAATAGAATAATGAACGATCATTTGATTATATGATTAATTCTTAAGCAAATGAGTTAATTAAAGTAACACACCACTCTCAGAATCAATCATATAAACTATAATTCTATTTCACAAAACAGAAAAATCACTCAAAATACTAAGAAAATTAAAAATTAAAAGCTTAATATCAAATCTCTTACCTTATCCCAAAATCATATCAAATAATAATCGTAATGATCACCAAAAACAAAATTAAAAAACCAAAATCAATACGAACAAATACAAAATAAGCAGGACATCATTCAACTCCATCCAAGATCAATAAAATCTTATTAAAAAAAAAAACTAATAAAGGAAATAATTAAGTTTTGATTTTTATTTATAAAAAGAAAATCATATCACCAAACGAAAAACTTAATTCATCAACGACCATATGTCTTTATCTTTTTGCCGCGGAAAAAAAAAAATTAGAAGCTAACCTTTTTTTCTTTCTCCGCGTCGATTGGTGGAGCAGCTAGCATGTGCCGGGTCATCAGACATGTACCCGTCCGGCACGTTAACGGAATCACGGACGTTATCAGATAAAGGAGAACCAGGATTAGGAGAAGCGGCGGCTGATGATGAAGAATGGTAGTGCGCCTGCAAGTTGCCCATACTCGCACTCTTCTTAATGGAGCCATCGGTGAGTCTAACACCGAAAAGTCTCACGCCAGCTGCCGACGACGCCGAAGAGGATGACGCGCCAGAGGAGCGCGTGGGACATGTGCGGGAGTTATGGCCGTTGTTGCTGCAATGCGAGCACCGTCGAGTCATAGTGAATGACTCGGCCGAATCACCGTCGAGTTAACCAGAGTAGAAGACAGTAATCAGAAACGAAAAATAAACGTATAGATATGGTAATTTATCAATAGAGGTGAGAGAGGAAGAGGCTGCATGGAAAGAGAGGGAGATTAACGAGTGGAGGGGATTTATTTGGGGAAGAGAAACAGAGAGAGAGAGAGAGAGAGAGAGATGCTGAGGTAAGGGTAATTTAGGAAATTTACGTTTGCGGGAGAATTTTTAGGAGAGGGATTAGAGGACAGCGGAGGATCGTTCGTCGGCTATGCTCGAATTTACGTTTTTATCCTTCCAGATGGGATAAGGTTTTTTTTTTTTTTTTTTGAATTATTATTTATTACACTCAATAGATGAAGAAAATTAAAATAATTCCTTATTACCATTTAAACTCAAAAAATAAGGAAAGTTTTTCATTTACTATCAAATCAACAGCAGTTGAAATTAAATAAACATTTCATCATGTTTATATAAACATTGAAGGATTCTAATCTCTACTAAATTAGTAATGTAATATACTGAATTAATAATCGAATTAAATCAACTAACATTCTCTTCCCTTAAAGAAATTTATTAATTTATTTAGTAAAAGTAATTAAAATATATTATTAATTGTAAAAGTTTCATTTTTAGACTTTTTCCATTCTACTTTAGTTATATCTAAATTAAACATTTCATTCTAAAAGTTGTTCATGATAAAATAATTTTTAAATTATTAATTGCTTATGTGATGAAACTATTTATTATTCTAATTATTAAATAACTAATATTTTTATCCATTATGAATATTAATTATCAACAAAAATTATTTAATTGTTAGTTAATTTTATCTAGTAATTTATAGTATAAATAAAAGCCATTATAACGATAACTTCGTCCTTCGTTAGTATTTGTGTTTTTAGATAATTTTTTTTTCAATTTATCTATTATTTAGAATTTAAAAAATATATTTTTTTTTCAATTTTACCCTTTATTTATTTTTTCACTAAATATTTAAATTAATTATTTTTATTTTTTTATATCAAAATTAAAAATATTTTAATTTAAAAGTATAATAATTTAATAATTTTTTAATATATATACTAAAATTTTAAATCATTAATATTTTAAAATAGAGATAATACTATTTATAAATTTACCATTAACCACACAACCAAAATAATCCCTTTTTGTAGTTATGAAGCCTTATCTCCAATGTGAGGATATACTCTTTATAAAGAAGAGACCAAAAAATTGGATAAAAAAGATAATTAAAAAGAAATTAATAGAGTTCATATTTGTGAAAATATATATTAATTGCGTGTTTGCAGGACAAAATCCCCTCTTAGCTGGAAACGGAATAAAGAAAGAAAGAAAGGCTTGGTTACGTAGTAATTAAAGTTACTTGGTAACTAAAAGAACTTCAAACTTCAAAAACGTGGAAACAACTGAGGTTGCACCTTTTTATCAAATGCGCGTCTTTTTTATTTTTTTAATTTTTAATTTTTTTTATTTTATCCCGTTGAACAACTAAATATTCTCAGCAATAAATGAAATTGAGTTTGATAAATTTTTATTAAGAACGGGATGTTATTTTTTAGGATAATGTTAGGTAAAAAATTTTATACTATAAATTAATAAAATTTAAATATTATATTATTTCATTAATTTTAAAATATTTATCATTTAAAATTTTAACTCATAAATTAAAAAAGTTATTAGATTGTCATAATTTTAAGATAAAAAATTAAAATATTTTTTATTAATTTTAATGCTGTGAAAAAAAAAATTAATACAAATATTTAATAGAAAAATAAATAAAGAGCAAAGTTAGAAAAAATAATAAATACATTTTTAGAATGCTAAAATAATAAATAAATTGGAAAAAAATATTTATCTAAAATGATAAATTTTTTGAAACAAAAGAGTATATAGTAAGCAATAAATGAACTATAATTATTACTCTTAGCACATTATAAATTATATTATAAAATTACATAATTACTCTTATAGTATCTTACACATTGCTTAATTTAGAATTATCCTATCTTTTAAATAAAAATATAGTACTCCCTTAATTTCAAAATATTTACTTTTTAAGATTTTGACACACAAATTAAAAAGTTAGGTTGTGTTTGATAAACTCAACTTAATACTTAATTTAATATTTTCAATACTAATTAATTTTAAAATGGTTCGATACATAAAAATAGTCTCAATATAAAATTTTTAATTAAGTCAAAAACTAATTAAATAATAAATTAAAATATTTGATTTAAAATTTTTACTGAATACGCTCAGATATTGGATTTTAAAATTTTTTTAATTAAAATGACTTTTACACACTTAGTCTATTCTTAAATTGACTTTTACACCCTTAATTTTTTGTTGTATTAATTTTTTATTTTACGTTTATACTTAGTGAAATAATTTTTAGTAATAACAATTATCAAACATATTGATTATGTTCAACTTAAAAATTTTAGTATTTATTATATTTACTGTTTACAATTCAACATTTAATTTTTTAATGTTTAATTTTCAGTTTTATCAAATGTTATTTTATTAAATTGTCTTAATTCTAAAATAAAAAATTAAAAAATTATTTTTTTAAATTTTAGTGTAGATAAATAAAAACGATTAATATAAATATTTAATGGTGAAAAAAAGAGAGAATAAAATTAAAAAAATAAATATTTTTTTAAAATCACAAAAGGATAAATATTTAAAAAAAATAAATATGATGACAAGACGACAAAAATTTAGCCTGTTGATGACATATGCATCTCTCTCCGAAGTTATATAATGTCAAAACTCCATTTCCTTTTATATTTACAAATAAGTGCATAATTATAAACATTCCATGTATTATTTCCATTGAAGATTTTATTATATAAGAATTTAAACTTTTTTAACAACTTGTATTATAGCTTAGATAACTAAAATATTGTATGCTATCCAATAAATATAAAGTTAACTATTATAATTTGATGGCTCCTTTATTTATTGGAATTTCATCCAATAAAATTATAGATGTGATTGTTATATATTAGTAGATAGGGATGGTGCGTAAAATAAAATTATTCAAGAAAAGAACATTTTATCCGTGCAGTAATTTATTAATTTATATGTGGACATAAACGTCATTTTAAATAAAGTAAGAGTGAAGTCAACCACTCGATTGGATATCTATAGAAATGGATAATATTGTTGTTCTACGAGGATTTCGATTCAGATTGAACGTCAATTTTTATGACCAAAATGCCCTCAAGTGCATATTTGGAAATATGTAAAATATTAAAATTAATCTGTGATATATTAAGGCTAATGTGTAATTAAAGCTACGATTTCTTTCAAATCAATTGGGGCTACCCTAAAAGCCTAGTGGACGTACTTGACCACATATAATGTTCCACGTGGAATAAAATGGCCCACCTTTTGCTTTGGGTGGGGCTCTGTTCATGTGTCATCGCACACTTGTACAATTAGAATTTATGGGATCCTAACTTTATATGATTTACCTAATTATTATGTCTTTCAAAGGTCTTTTGCTTCAAGTGCTTAATAAGTTCAAGCAATTGATTTGGTGTCCCATCAACTAAAGCTCCATTCCAACTTTTATTCGCACCTTGTTTCGTTTGCACAATTACAATTACACTTATTTGGTATCTGGTCACGTGACATAATTAGTGTAAAAAATTATAAATTCGGTGATTTAATTTTTATAAAGTAAATTTTTTTTAAATTTAAATTCAACTCATGATCTAATTACAGTGTATTAACTTGAATAATCATTTTTATTTAAAATTTGACTACTCGATTATGCTTTATTTTCGCAATGCATGTTTAATTTAACAATAAATACATATTTTAATTTAAAAATAATTATAAGTTTAAGTCTTTTTTTATATTATAAATTAAAAAAATATTTTTTTATCTATATGATTATAATATTTATTAGCAAGAAAAATTTCAAATCTAATTTTTTATAATATATTTTTATTAATATCTATCATAATATTAGCATTTTATTATGCTTCTGTAGTGTAACAAATGTGTTTTATATAATATATTAAATTTATTTTATATTTTTTTAATACAAAAGTCAAAAATAAAATTTTTTTCAAAATTATAAATATTTAGAATAAAAATAATTGAACATTAATAAGAAAATTTGTCATATTTTTATTGATTAAAATTTAATCTTTTTATTTATATACTCTTTAATTTCAGTGTGGATTATATATATATATATATATATATATATATGCCAAAATGGTCCCATAATATTATTTTATATTCTAATCTGAGCAATAAAATTGTTAACTAAAATTAATTGTTAACTAAAATTATAACACATATAATCATTTATAAACCATAAAGACGACCCTTTAGATTTCAGCATCTTCTTTTTTTTTTTTCCTTTGTCCCGTTATGCATTTAAATGTCACTTTCATTAATTTGAGTGAGAATTGGATAATCATCTAATTATAATGGTAATCTTTTGGCTATATATATATATATATATATATATATATATATATATATATATATATATATATATATATATATATATAATGATAATCTTATAATATATGGTTTTAAGGGTGTGGAAGCATCTATTAGAAAAGGAGTATATTCTTATTTGCCAAGAGGGATGCATGATCGATGCTCACACAATAAAAGATAAGTATATTTAATATAAAATTGAGGATAAACAAGTGATGCCCGGACCAAATAAAAACAAAATTTTTATTATAAATATCATGAAAGGCAATAGTAATTATTTTAATAAATAATAATTCTTTTGACTTTTTTATTTTTAAAGTTTTAATAATATTAATTTTCTAATTTAATTAAGAAAATCATTTAGATTAGAACTAGCTAAACAATTAGTTAAAAATTAACTCATTGAGTTAGTAAACTCCAGCCTTTTACGTGTGCATTACGAGTAGGGGTTTGAATGTTTTCAAATCTACCCAAATTTTTTTGAGAATCTTTCATATTCAAATTGAACATGATATATCATATTTATATAATCTTGATCATTAAATTTCATATTCCAATTCAATAGGTAGGGCCGTGCTTATTCTTACAACACAAATTTTTACACAAACACTAAAAAAGATAAAATATTCTTATATATATTTTGCTTCTTTTTCTTTTTAAAAAATACAACTTACAATATTTTCTATTTCGAAAATATGCTATTTAATTTCAAAAGTATATTATAAATATATCATAAATATTAAAAATATATATATTTTTGAAATCCCAAAAAAGACAAATGATATTTAAAAATAAAAAATAAAAAATTGTATTTGATATAATTTCTTCTCATATTCATGCTTTAGAAACAAGTAATGGGGAGGATAAGGTAAAAGCCTAGGGCCATTTGATATTACCTAATCTTTAGCTCAAACGCCAATCTCTTTATCTAAATATTATAAAATCTTAAACATGATAAGCTCGAATTAATTTTTTATTATCGCTGGCCTAGCCATCTAGGTTAATTAATTAAAAACTCATAATAAAAAAGAGTTACAGTTAATGGCACACCTAAATATAATTTAATAACAAATATATATTACATTTGAATAATAGACTTAAATTTAAATTTTCAGTAACAATGGATTAAGTTTGCATAATTTATCTTGGTGTTAATAATAAAATTATTTTCTTATGTGATTATTTTATCTATATTTTAATATTAAAATATATATTATTTAGAATACTTAGATTAACTATTATATTCATATATTTACAAGAAAAAATATTATAAAAAATATTTTTGATTTAATATATTTTTACCAATTTAGTTAGTTATTACGACAATTAATCCAAATATAATTTAAATTACTTTTAAATTAAATAATCTTATTATCACCACTCATAAGGTAATATAGGAATATATAGATTGTGTATGAGGTATTTTTAAACTTTAACTCACTCGAAAAAAGACATAATTCTAATAAATGCACAAATTAATCTCAAACATTATTAATAACTATAAATTAATAATAATATCAAAATAATTTTTTTTATATGTAATTTTTAAAAAGAAAAAAATTTCAGTCTTTCAAATTTTTTTTTTTTCAAAATAAAATTTAATTTGACTGTAAATACATACATTTCTCAATATGGATGTAAACAAAATAAATAAATAATAATAATAATAAAGAACCCAATGACGTAATGATTGACGCTTTCAATCTAATCGTGAAGAACCTTTTCTTAGGCCAAGTGAAAAAAAAAAAAATTATATATTTGAATGAACATTAATAAAGTCTGTACGGACATGTGAAAGCAATGAGATCGATAGGGCAGGTTTCAGTCAGCCACGTGGCAGATGATGCATATTGTTTTGAGGATAGACAAGATAAAAGAAAGAAAGGCAAAGTCAATATTTGCAGACTTCTTTTTTAAATTGTCTTATTATCTCCAATTAAGAAGATAACATATGTAGAGACTCACCACACTATATATCCTTTTTATCCCTTCCTGTCAAAGAAAAAGACTTTAAAGTATGCTATCTTCTAAGAGCCCATTTCCAGGAATCTCCTCCTCGACTTTTATCACCACTAATACATAATTTAATTAAATAATTTTCTTCTTTTAGATAGGTTGCCCATGCATTTGTTAATTATAGATATCATAATTAAATTGTTATCTTTTGACTTTTGCTCAAAAGAATATATAATCATAATTTCAATTCATGACAAAAGCATATTCTTATTTTCCTACATAAATTTCTACATTTTAAATTGCGTCTTTGTTTGTTTGTTTCTTTCGTAAGAGTGAAATTATTAATTTTTACTATTATTTATCATATTTAAAAAAAATTAAATCCAACTAAAACAGTAATTAAAAATTATATTGCATACAAGTGTAATGTTTTAAAAATTGAAAACCAATCAAATGGTAAATTTTATTTTATTTTATTTAAAATTTTAATAGTACTTTTTTAGGTGGATGACAAAAAAATTCACTAACTTTTTTTATAATCACAACATAACATTTAAATCTTAATAATGTCATAGAAAAATTTTAAAATTTTTCTAATATTTGCATCGATCAATATTTTGATAAAAAAAATTCAGTTAATAAGATTGACATGGCTTATTATATTAATATATATTGCAAGCCAATGAAATTATGGCTTTCCAATAATCTATTTTCTCTCTCCAATTCTTGAATTCTAGCTTTTTACTCTTCTTTCTCTCCTTGTAAATTGGCTCTTATCGATGTCATCTCCTTTGTTAATATAATATTAGTGTAATACCCAAGGTCTCCATAACTCATCGGAGTTATAATAATACTATAAAATATAAATTTTATGAGTATAGTATCAATGACATAGTGATAGAATGACAGAGACTCTTGTTGGTGTTAAGTGCTTGAGTGTGTATTTTTATGAGATAGGAATATTTATTGTATGTGTGATTGAATTAATTTTAGGCAAAATGACTTAGTTTAAGCTTATTATGATATGGGAATGTAAGATTTAAAATGCCAAGTGAAAAGGAAAGGAAAAAGTTACGAAAAATTTTTAAATTCGGGAAACGTTTCGGATGGGCTTATTGATGGGCTTTCGGACTCAAAGCCCAAGCCTATGGAGTGGCCGACCCTAAGACCTCAAATTTTGGTGGAGCTTGACTAAAGAATGGTTAGAACAAGTTAATTAGGGGTTAGGATGAGAAAGAAATTTGGTTAGCCATATTTGTTGATTTATGCCAACTTTACACCTAAGCCTCCTACTTTTCCATCACCATGATTATGTTCACTTTGGTGATGATGGTATTCATTATTTTGATGCTTAGTCACCATACACCTAAGGGCCATCTCAACCATCCATCTTGATCAATCTTAGCCCTCCATTTCAAGCAAAAATGTGACCATTGATCTTGTGTGATTAAATCACCACCATTGATTTTATTTGTATATAAAATGAAATTGTGTTAAACCATTTCATTTGTAACCTACACAAAAAATTTCACCCTCGTCAAAGACCAAAAACCTCCCAACTCATTCTTCAACTTAGAGCTAAATTTGAAGCATTTCAAGGTGAGATTTATTGCTTAAGTAATTCCTTTCTTTCTTTAGCTTAAGTGTGATAAATTGTTAGTAATTATCCATTTTCTTTTAATCTCTATGATGGGATTTTGGTGGAATGATTTGAAGGAGAGTTAGTTTGGCATGTTAAGTGATGAAATATGAGAATTGGGGTTAAGGATTTGGGGTTTAATAGGTGAATAATAACAAGGGAAGCATGAAAGATCAATAAGGAAGAATGTTACATAAGGTTCGGCCAAACTATGATTTTTAGGGGAAGTGTCCAAAAATTTTTTTAACAATATCTAAGGTTATTTGGGATGTTGAAAAGTGGTTTAAAAATGTAAAATTTGAATTTAGAGATTTTATTCAAAAATTAAAATTCTTGAAGGCATAATGCATGATATAAGGAAAGTATGTAATATGAAGTGTAGTTTAATGTTTGATTGTTGTGGTAGGCTTTGCATGGCATTAATTTCATCTTGGCAAGATCAATTTGAGATTTGATTGAGAAATTTTAGGTTTTCCCCAAATCATCCCAATTTGGTAAAGTTAGGATTTATGGGAATTGAAAGAGATTAGTTTCAATTGGTAAATGAATGTTGATTGTTTGAGTATTAGTTTGATAAACATAAAATTTAATTAAGGAATTAGGAAGGAAAAAGGGACCTAATTGTTTTAATGAAAGGATTTGGACAACATGGGATTTTGGAATAAAGTGAGTAAATAATTAATGTGTTTATGTATGTATTGTTTAATGTATTGGAATATGTTTTGGTGATTAGTAGTAGGAAGTTAATGTTAAGTTGAGTTAGAATGAGATTAGCAAGTTAAAGGAGTAGGAATTAATGTATGATTATTTGGGTATATTTGTAGAATCGAAAGGTAAAGGCATTGCTCGGAATACCGAGGAGCCTTGTTATAATATGCACTAGAACTATCGGTATAGGAGCTAAAGAACAAAAGGTGAGTACTTAATAATATAATATTCCTTGTTTCATATACTTGAACCTTTATTGTTCCAACCTTAATGGTTGAATTGTTTATGTGCCTTGAAAAGTTGAATGGCTCATTGATATTCCAAAATCTTGATTTCTTGATAAGCTTAATCTGCTTATTGAATATTGAACCGTTGATATAATACTTCCTTGATTATTGAGCCAATGTGAACCAAACATTTCTTTATGGCACTTGGCCAAATGAGTCTATATTGTTTGATCTTATAATATGATTAATAATGAGAACCCAATTGATATTATATATTATCCATTGTAATATTACATTTCTTGTGCTTTAAGTATAAGCCTAAATGTTGGATCACTTTCCTAATTAAAATGCATTGCAACTCTTTGGCATGCATGATATGTTTTACCAATTATTGAATTAAATATCTCTTATGACACTTGGCCAAATGAGTCTTATTGCTTCATTTCCTAATATGATCAATGATGGGAATTTTGATTATTTATTGATATATTATCCATTGAAGTATTTCATGGATGGAAAGGAAAAATGTTTTAATGATATCGTGGTAAGCAGAATACCCCTCTGATGTGGGGCAATACATCAGCCTTGTGCACAATGGTAATGAACCCACGGATAGGGTAAAGAGTATCTGAACCCTAGCTGGGAAGGGTTTATGGCCCCCAGTACGTACGACCCGATCAGTTATGCGTGTGACTGAAATGGGAGTGAGCAAGGCGTAAGCCGCCACTCGAATAATAATGATAATGTGGGAAACACACCGTTTCCATAAGGGAAATATTCTGCTAAAAATGCAATATTTACTGTATATGGAAAACTATTTTATAAGAGTAACTCATGACCCGTTTTACTTCTTTGCTATAAGAAATTATCATTAAACCACCTACCATTTGTTTATTTTATATAGTATTATTTTGTACTCACTGAGATTTGTCTCATATTTTAGTGGTTTAAACTTTTCAGGTACAGTCAATGAGTTAGCAAAGTAAAAGTCCCAAGCCCATCCTTCGCTTGGAAATTGTTTTGTTAAGTTTTGGTGTTGTAAGTAGAGCTCCATGGTTATTGAAAGTTATAAGGTCCATATGTAACATGAATGGTTATTAATGGGTTAGCATTAATATGTTAAAGGATGTTTGTATAATATGATTCGTATCATAACTGTTATTGTGATTATATATGAACTATTGAACGTTGAGTTAATGACATGAAATGAAATTTTAAAGGTTTTACAAGTTATATGTGTAAATGATATTATAAGTGGAAATGATAGCAAGTAATGGGTATTAAGGAAATGTGATTAGGCTATGGTCTTGGGATATGATTCAATGTAATGAATGTCAATTGATTATGAGTGTAATGGGTTCTACCGGTTTTGGTGCCCTTATGGCTACCCATGCCCTAGGACCGTCACGGCTCAAAAAGGTGGGTCGTGACAATTAGGTTCCTAATTAAGACTTAATATTAAATTTTTAATTAAACTTGTTAATATATTTGTATATATTTTATGATCCTATTTAGACTTGATTATGAGTTTCTAATTAGACTTGTTAATATATTTATTAATTAGACTTGTTAACCTAAATAGGATCCTAATATATACAAATATATTAACAAATCTAATTAGAAACTCATAATTAAGACTAAATAAGATCTTAAATATATACAAATATATGAATAAGTCTAATTAAAAATCTAAAATTAAGTCTTAATTAAGAACTTAACATTATATTAACATCCTTGTTGGCAGCATCGATATGGTGCAAAAGCCGCTTCTCCCCCGCCTCCCATGCATTATTGTGGCTAGTAAAGATTTTAACAATTCTTGCATTGGGCTTAGAGTCCTATTTGGATTTCATTTGCTTTAATTACTCATCAGTTTGAAAAAGGCAAAGAGAAAGGTATATAATTCGGTTTCGTTTTATGAACAAATGTACTTTATTCCACCATCTCGGTACTCAGATCTATATGGATATTGTTAATAAGGTGGATTGCTCCTCCAATCCCTTCAAGGACTCATAGATTCCAAGGTTGTCCTTGTTGATCCTCTCATCATTGCCATCAATGTTGCTGCCAAGCACCTTAACCCTCTAGAATCGGGATATCTTCCGTTAGCTGTATTTGATGATCTACGCACATCTATTAAAGTTAAGATACAAAGCTTTGTAATTCGTTGTAGGCATGTGAAGTTGTTTTTGTGAATTTGCTATTTGAGTTTTGTAATATTAATGGGTCTTTGTTATTATTGTTGTTTTCTTCCAACAGCACCATTGATACCCAGCTTTATCAACTTAGAGAAGCAGACTATTAACTGATATTAGTTAATTAATTACTTTGATCTCTTAGCTAGGATTGGTTAATAGTTTGTCAATTAGTGGTCTCTTCTCTCGTTAGTTGTAAAGTTTGTTAATTAGCAAGCCCAGCTCATCATGTAAGCTGTGTATATACTCTATTGTACCAATTAATAGTCAGTGAAGAAGTACTTTGTATTTTTCAATTTAATTTTGCAATGATTTTAACAAAAATAGAATTCCAAGTGCTTTCGTGAGATTTGATGAAGGCTCGTGCACAGATAGATAGTGTCACTGGGATAAAATTTTAAGTGTTTTTTTTTTTTTTTTTCCATTGCCACGTCAAATACTGATTTGTAAAAGATATTAATAAAATAATTTACGTCATGCTTTCAAATCAGAATTTTCATTGGATGCTGATTCGTATAAAAGTTATAAAAATCTGAAATTTTTGAATATTATTGCCAGATTTAGTGCTCATGCGTTACTTGGACAAGTTTGATTATGAATAACAATTTCTTTTCCAAACTTCCATGAGCCGTATACTAGGAGATATATATATAATTTATTATGTCATAAAAATATTAAAATATAATTTTCTATTGATATATAATCAAAATAATAAACTCACCTCTTGCTACAAGTGGCAGAGCATTAGTTACCTATCAGTTGCAGGATCAAGTCATGGTGGAACTATTTTATTATGCATTTTTCATATTTCCATCATGTCAAAGCATAAAACCGGGTTCACCGGTTACCCAACTGGTTTAGAAGATTTTTGGCAGGTTTATATTGAAATGAGTTTACTATATAAATCAAACTGGTCAGCAATCTGGCTTATGGGTTTATTGGTTTGACCTATTGGTTCAATCCGGATTTGATAAATACATTTTTTTTTTAATATTTTCAGCATGTCAGAGCATAAAATCAGTATACTTTATTAACCTAGATCAGATTGACTGGTTCATCGATTATCCAATAGGTTCAGAGGGTTTTTGCTAGGTTTGTGTTGAAATGAGTTTACTATATAAACCAAACCAACTTATAGTTTGGTTCACAAGTTTATCAATTTGACCAATTGATTCGGTTTAGATTTGACATCTATGATATTTTCTCTAATCCAATCTAACCATTTTTCAAATAAACTGTAATTTTTGAATGAAAACTCATCTAATATGAAGAAAGCTTAGTCGAATTGGATTTATTTATTTGGCTAATTTCTGTTGTTAGTTTTTCCTCTAACTCAATTCGACCCGAATTATTATGCCTATGAAATAATATGAACCTAACCCAACAAATTTCAATTGAAATTCGATTACTTGGATTGGGTCGAATCGAGTAACTTATTGAACACCCTTGTTGTATGTATATTTCTGCAAATGACTCATTCACGATGTACAAAATTAAGAGTAAACGTGAATTTTTATTGTTATCTTTAAAATATATAAATTAAATAATAAATAATTTTTGATTACTTCCTATGGACTTACTGTATCTATCAGTATACTACACTTTTGGAAATTTCAAGTTTAAAATTAAAAATTATATATATTTCAAACAAAATTTTTAGCATCAATGACATTTTTTGGTCACTTTATTTATTTATTTATTTGCTAAAAAATATTATCTAGACGGAAATTAATTTCAAATAAACTGACTCTGGCATGATCTTACCCATTTGAATTAGGTCACATTGACGTTTTAATCACTTCATTAGCAAAAGTAAGACAAGGAAAATAGAGTGGGCGTGCATTACATAATCAAAATAAATTGACAGTTTTGACCAAAATCTAAACAGCAATTTATTCCACATTTCTTTGTCAAGCGCGTGCGTGTGTGTGTCTCTCTCTCTCAATATATATATATATTGTATTTTTTATATTTATTTTATTTAAAAATAAAATAACTTATTTTGTTTGAAAAAAATAATTTTTTTAAGAAAAATCACAATTTAATTTATATTTTTTAGTAAATTAAACTATTATTTCATAATTATTTTTAGTTGCGAAAAAATTTTTAATTTTACGAAAATATTAAATTATTTTTTGCAAAACAATAATTTATGAAAATAAAAATAATTTTGTAATTATGAAAAAATGGCTTTCTTACTAAAAATAAAATATTTTTATATTTTTTATAAATTAAACTATTTTCTTATAAAGTTTATATGTATATAAATTTAAAATACTATTTCAATCATTCTAATATTTATCATTTTTAATTAGTGAAATATATTAATTTAATTATAGTACTTTAAATATTTTGATTATATTTATTATTTATTACTATTCTATTGGTCATAAAAAATAAAATTTTATACTTTATTTTAAAACAAAATAATTTAAGTATTTATCTATACGATACTATTTATAAGAAAATTGTGATTTTTTCTAAAAAATATATTTTTTCATAATTATAAAATTATTTTTTCATAAAATTTTTAATTTGTATAAAATAATTTTTTTTATAAAATTAAATTTTTTTTACAATTAAATATAATTAAGAAAAAATAATTTATTTTATATAAAATATAAATAAAATTATAATTTTTCATAAAAAAATTATTATTTTTTTTTTATAATTGAGCTAACCATAGAAAATACTGTGTATATAGATATATATATATATATATAGCCGCCCTCTTGATTTTTATAAACCTAACCAGTTTGGCCCCACCTTCGCACGCCATCATTTCCATACAAGTATTTCTTATGTGCATGTGTCATGTATGAATAAAATAACACTCAATCCCTGTCGGAGAAATTCACATTGCTATTCTAATTTCAGTCAAAACTATTTTTTTTTTCTTTTTTCAGTTGAATTGAATAACATACTCCATGTTCACCTTATATATTTATAAATTATCTTTTGAGTATTTGTTTTCAAAATCAAATTTTATAATTGAATTAATAATTTAATTATTAAATACATGTATGTTAATATAAAAAAAATTAGAAATTTGAATTATAATAATGCCTATCTCAAGAATTTGTTTTTTTTTTTTTTTTTGGTTTGATATATATGAAGTTAATTTTTATTCTCATATAAGAATAGGTGAATATAAAATTCAATTTAAGTATAGCTTTTTTAGAGTTTGAATTGTCCTGAGAAGTCTAATTGATCGAAATAGGCTACATAATATAATTTAATATTTATTTTTAACATCTTTATTAAATTTGTGATAATTCTTTATGTTTATCTGAAAACTCTTACTTTCTACATTTTTAAAGAAAATGAGAAAATAAATTAGATCGCATATAATTGACTATTTAGAATTAAGTTTTATTTTCTTATTTGGTATATATACATATATATACATAAAACCTAAAATGTTGTAGTTTTTCATATTTGATTAAATTGAATTAATTTTTAATATAAGATGTATTTTTAATGCGTGGGAATATTTAGGCACTGGTAACCAAAGTAACCTTGCATAGTGGGAAAACAGGAAAGATTTCAGAAGATAAGCTTCCACTTTTGACCCAAAATGCTAGGATTATTAATTGTTACGGCCTACACGCGGACAGGAACATATACTACCAAACTTGATTGAGAAGGATAATAACTCTTTTTATTCCTATATATATATATATATATATATAATAAGTGAGATATTTCTAATGATGCACATGTCAATGATGTCATAATTAAAATTTTGAACTTCAAAATATTGCTATATCCATGTACGCCCCAGAAGCTAAGAAGCTAACCAACACGTCCGCTTTCTTTGAAAATCTAGTGATATCTAGAAATATATATATTATTATAACAAAAATCTAGAAATATATATAGGTATCAAAGAGATATAGGTAAATAAATAAAATTTTTATTTGCTATTTCAGCAATTAAAATCACTCAAAAATTAAAAATTTGGGTTTTATTTATTACAATACTACAATAAAATATTAGATTCAACAACAACAACAACAAATGCATACCTATATATGTTGAGAATCTCAAATCAATACCTTTAGTGGGTGTTGAACTTGAGACCTGAGGTCTGAAATTAGATGTCCTTACTTCTTAGTAACTTGACTGTGGAAAATCCACATATTTAGATTATTTACTTTATTTGATTGAGGGTAAAGTAAGAGGATGGATAAGATATAAAAGGAAAAGGACAATAAAAAAATATTATTTCATTTATTTGATTGGAGAGACAACTGAAAAAGAAACTCATTCTATCTTTCTATAGTTTCCACAATAAAATCCATTCTTCCAAATCAAAGGATTGAATGGAATCTATCATAAATTATTTAAATTACTTTTTATTCTCTTAATTTTTTAAGAATAATTATTTTTTTATTAGTTTAAATGTCAATACAACGACAAAAGTATATTATCTATTATTTCTCTTTAATTTACAACCAAACAACACAAATTTAGATGACTAATATTCCATCATTTCTATTTTTCTTTTTTAATTTTTCTTATCGTCCATTCTTCCACTTATCTATTTCCTTAATCAAACATAGCATTACTGTCGAAAGAAATTATTTGTTGTGATAACTCTAGAATTAGTTATGATTCCATATATGTGAAAATAGTCTAAACTGTAATTTTAATTTACTTCAAAAACATTTTCATACCAATTTAAATTTGGCATCATTCTTTGAACGCATGATATGAGGGAGCACAGTATTCTCGGGAAATAATTCATTTCTTATTTTATGTACCACAAAAAGAAAAACTATCTAATATCCATTTAATAATTAACATTATAGTTTAGTAATTTTTGTTAGATTTTTCATATCTATTGTGTGGGCTTATATATTTATTAGAATAATTATATTAATAAACTATTTTATAAGTAAGCTTAATTTAAGTGATTCATTTATGTGAAATCTATAAACTTTAGCAATTGGTATGAGTTAATAAGTAGATATTTATTCTTGACTCATATAGGCTTAATGAGATTCTAAAGAGTTAGTATATAAAGAACTCTATGGTTATAGTCCCAATACGTCAAATCATTTAACCGCTTTTTATTCTCTTTTCATTATAAACAGAGAGTTAAATAATTTTTCGAAATTAGGGATTTGACTGAGGCAGGCCATATCTGCTGATCAAGCATTCGTTTATCGTTTATTCTGTAAAAATTTGACTACTATAATGAATACAAATATTAATTTTAATCTTTTTAATAACTCTAGCATGATAAATTTTGAGCATTAAAACAATAAAGATTTATGTGATTCTAATAATTTTTGATAAATTATTTTCAAGAGTTTATATGTTGGAGATGTTTGATAATATCATTCAACACTTGATCGTTTTAAATTATTTGATAGCATTTTTCTTTAAAATTTCAATTAAATTAAAAATCACTTAAAATGATAAATAAAAATTTTTAATTTAAAAATTTATACCAAATACAATAAGTGATTAAATTTTTAAATATTTTTACAATTTAAAAATTATATCACTTATTTTTTTAATACTCTAGTATTTAAATTTTTAGTTTTATCAATTACTACTTTAGTAAATTAAGATTTAGAAGAAAAAAATAAAACAAAATCAAACCCAATTATAAAAATAAATAAATTAATACTCAATATTAAATGTAATCCTAATAATTAATAATTACTTATATGTAAGTAATTGAATTTCAAATTCACTAATAATTTAATTTTTCCATCAATATTAGAAAATTAAAAAAAAAAAAAAAATCAATCTTCCTCCTGCTCTGCTATCAAAACACTTCGTCTAATTGACCTTATTTTTCACATGCTAAAATTGGGAACCCGCAATATTAGGAGAAACATTGAATAAATTTTAGCTTCCTCGTTCATTAATTTAATAAATATTCCATCAATTACCATCAGCCAAACCAGAACACTAATTTAACCTTTTCGGGATTTTATTTTTATTTTTATTTTTTTAAAATTAATTAATAAGCATGCCTTTGTCTAAAATTGATTTATATATCTTTCATCTCAAAGCTGTGGCCTGTGGGGCACAATTTCATTTATTAATATCTTATATTTATTAAAATATTTTATTATTTATCATTTTTATTTTAATAGTATAATATTAATTTTGATAGGATTTTGATATTAATCTCTTTTCATTTTCTATATATATATATATATATATATATATATATATAAACATTTCCCTAAAATATTTATATAATTTTTTACAATTTCTATAAATTAAAATAAATGTTTAATTATAATCAATTTAATTGATGTAAAATTTAATTCAATCTAAACTAAATCCAATATAATTTTTAATAAATAAAATTAACTTACAATCATTAGCTTTACATTATTTTAATTTAATTTCAATTTAAAAATTTATCAAACAAATTATATTGATTTGATATTATATATTACCCACAGATCACCCGAATCAACTAATTGACACCCTTGATAGTAAATATACATAATCTGACAATAGTTTAAAGTTGGAATTCTATCTCCTCCTTCAATACTTAAAAAGAAAAAAAAGATTGTGGGCCATGGATGAAAAATTAGATCGTTGAATTTTAAATCCAATGGACGAAAATTCGACTCTATCTCGGGGATTTTCCGTGTTTGAACATTCCGCACGTCAAGATGGAGGGAGACCTCTGTGGTTGCTACGGAAATGTGGAAGAACTAGACAAATGGAAATTTTGACTCCCAATTTCTACTCCTAAATAAAGTCTACTTCAAAGGTTTTTCTTCAATTCCTCTAGGACTTAGACTAGTGATATTTCTCTCCAATTTCATCAATCTTCACTTCTTACTTCAATCATTTTCTAAATGAGTTATATTAATAAGTGCCCCATAGACACTTATTAAGTATTAAATATATCAATTATTTTATTTAATACATTGATTGCACTGTTAATGAAAATTTTTATTTTCGATGCTAAATTTAATTAGGCAATCATCTCTCTCTTTTATCTCTTAATGAAACCAAAAAATAAAAAATTGTACTGCACTCTTTCTATTGAAAAAAAATTCTCTCCAATTTTTTTTTTTTTAGAAAAATTCATAACCTTTCTTACAAAAATATAAAAAATAAATGGTATACTCTATCATATTTCTATAATTTTTTATTCAACATATAAATTTTTATGTTAAAAAAATAAAATTTACTATAATTATAAAAATAAAAATAACATTGAACTTCAAATATATTATTATATTTCTTTTATTAGATTACAAATCTGCGTACTTTCTTTTTTATTCCATAAATTAGTTATAGATTTTATGTTTTCTTATTCTCACTAATTCTACAAAAAATATTGAAATTTATCAGAAAAAATTAACCACATAAAATATTAAATAGCTACCAATAACATAAGTCAAATCATCATATTACAAATATTAAAGGCAAATTTCATTAACCTAAATGAAAATATTATGAAATGAAATAATTTTCTTTCATGTAAGATACTCTTTTTCTTTTTATATTAGGAATTTTCTTTAATCAAAAGACTCACATTACCATTTCCATTCTTGCAATTTGGGAGAATTTTTCTAGAAAAAAAAAGTTGGACAGAGTGCAGTGCAATTTCTTATTTTTTGGCTTCGTTAAGAGATAAAAGAGAGAGAAAATTACTTAATTAAATTTGGTATTGAAAATAAAAACTTTCATTAAGAGTGCAATCAATGTATTGAATAAAATAATTTATATATTAAATGCTTAATAAGTGCCTTCTAAATACTTGTTAACATAACTCTTTCTAAATTATTAGAACATTTGTTTTAAAATATTAGTTGTTTAAAATTTCAGTATATAAATTAAAGAGGACACTACTTCTATTTCAAAATATTTACCGTTTTAGAGAAATATTCTATTTCATTTTTTTTTTTGTCATTTTAGAATTTCAAAAATATATTTATTATTTTTTTCAACTTTACTCTCTATCTATTTTTCTATTAATTTTTTGCATTAATTATTTTTATTTTTTTACATCAAAATTAATAAATAATATTTTATTATTTTTACCATAAAATTATAATAATTTAATAACTTTCTTAATTAATATGCTAAAATCTTCAATGACAAATATTTTAGAACAAAATGAGCATTAAAGTATCATAATTTTAACGTAAAAATACTAAAATATATTTTTTTATTATTTTGATTAAAAAAATGAAAACAATTAATGCGATATTTAGTAGATAAATAAATAGATGATAAAATTAAAAAAAAATAATAAACACCTTCTTAAAATCCTAAAGTAAAAGATAAATTGAAACAAAAAAATTCTCTAAAATGATAAATATTTTAAAACGAAAGGAGTATTTTAACTTTTAATGATTTTTTGAATACTTCCTCCATCCCATATTAAATGTCATCTTAGCAAATAAATTTTGTCCCAGATTAAATATCATCTTATGATTTCAAGAGATTATTGTCATTATTCATCCAAAATTGCCCATATTTAATTTTCTTAAAGCAAATGCTTTAATTTTAATAGTTACACTTAAATAAGGACATATCAATCATTTTATTAATCTATGTACAATTTACTAAAATGATATTTAATTTAGGACGGATTGAGTATAATACTTCAATTGAATTCATAGATTTCGTTTTACAATTGTAAGAATATTTTTAAATTAACTTACATCTATGTAAAGATTATTATTATTATTATTTTTTAAATAAATTTTAAAAAAATACACTTTCATATTTAATATGTACATTCACTAATTACAGATGGAACACTGGATTTGACCCATTTAATCCCCCAATAGACATTTCTAATTATGGGCCTTGAATGAAGTTTATTTTCTTAATAAAAAAAATCTCTACCCATAAGCCCAAATCTTAAACAGATGAGCACACTTGCATTGATTGATGGACAATTTTTCGTTTTATACTTCAAGATTCTGTAAATTTGTGAAACAAGACTTGAGGAAATATTTCATTATTTCTTATATAATGAAAATTTTTATGGTCTTAGTCTAAAGATAATAATTGATCAAGTATACTATCTACCATCAAATTTTATCACTCTTTTAATACTATAGGCTAATACTATGATAATAAACAGAGCAAACTGACCCAAATAGAAAATTCAAGCCAAGCACAATTCTATTTGTTTCTTTAAACAGTACTCCAGCTGTTGTTTCTTGAAATCATATAGTCTCATTGACTCAGTTTTTGGTTGAATTCACCTGGCCAACTACTCTCATCTTCTTACATTCAAGTTTCTTTTTTTTTTTTCTTTTTTTTTTTTTAAAGGTTGGATTCCAAGTCCATTCTGATTCCTGAGTAGTAGATGAAAAGTCAAAGAACACTACCAAATGAATTTCATTTTCATGTGAGATTTTTTTTCCAAGTCACAAAAGGCTATATTCAACTTCATTCATCCAACTACCAGCAGCAGACTTACAAGAACGTATAAAAATAAAGGACTAACAAAAAATTAAATAAATAAAATTGAAAAGAAAAATTACTGAATAGAGAAAAGGGGTAGGAAAGAAAAAATTGTAAAACATCTCATTATGTAAGACTAAAAGTGAACCTCTAGTCCTCTTTTTTCTTTTTTTTTTCCCCCCCTCTTACCCCTTCTGGAAGCAGAGCGGTATAGAGGGATTTCACTTTACTTCTGCTACTTTCACCGGTAGCTTCTGTAAGCAGGGCTGTACATACAGCTTTCAGCATACTTCACCAAATCCTTAGGTATAGGGAGGCGAGTAGCCAAACCTGTAACATAAAGGAGATTGCAAGACAGTAAATATACATAAGCCAGTCCTGGATGAACAGAATTGTAAGTACAAATGACTCACCAAGTTCATAAGCTTTAGCTGCCACATTGGCAGCAATATGTGCTGAAATCTTTCTAATGTTCGTAAATGGTGGATATACGAGTCCCTTGTCGAAGTTCTCCTGGGTCACTTGTGCAGCCAAAGCTTCCGCTGCACCAAGGAAATTAAAGCACAAAAACATGGAACTAGTTAGAATCTAGGAATCATTCCTCAACCTCCATAACCATCTCCTACGTAATTTCATAACCCTCAAGAGAACTGAAGACAATAACTATACGAGCAAGCCAAAAAAAAAAACAAATGAGAGAGAGAGAGAGAGAGGCTATAGGTCCTACAGCTCTATCTTGCAGGTTTGATTTTCTGATGTGTCAGTATTCTAACCAAGAATTCAATCATTTACTATTTTACTAGCTTAGCAACTTGAGGTAAATTCTCGATAATATTTTTTGTTAACTTACATGCTGCCAGAAGCATATCATCATGAACACGGATTGTGCCAGACATTATTAAACCCAGACCAAATCCTGGGAAAATGTATGCATTGTTTGCCTGAATGCCAAGGAAAGAACAAACCCAAATCAATATCCCACCCATCAAATGTTTCAACTTAGAAAAACATTTAAATTGTCTATACTTCCTACCTGACCAGGCTGGTGAGTATTCCCCTCGTATGCAACAGGAGGAAACGGGCTTCCACTAGCAAAAATGGCACGGCCCTGAAAAAAACAAAGAGAAAGAATTGTTAGTCCTGATAGAAAGCAGTCCTATAAGAAGGCAATACATTAAGCAAAAAGCATATGTTTCAGCATTCCTATGGCGAAAAAGCGAAGTGACGCATTAATTTTCTGCTGGGTACAGTACACAGAAGCTGTACGTTTGCATTACCTGACTCCATTTGTAAGCCTCTTCAGCAGTACATTCAGACTGTGATGTTGGGTTGGAAAGAGCAAGAATTATGGGTCTCTGTGCGTAATCAAGTAAAATCTGGTTATCTTATGAGTTCACTTACCTACATTAAAATAAAAGCACATGCAGGCTCATTAATCATACCTCATTGAAGGAGGCCATAGCCTCAACCACTTCTTTAGTAAATGTCCTTCCTACACCTGATGTTCCAATCAACACTGTTGGCTTAATGTCCTGATGGAAATCAGACAAGAAAATGAACACAATAAGATAATTTTCTTTTGCACTGCAAGAGGAGAGTTGGAATAGAGAGAGAATTTGTACATTGACAGCATCCAGCAGTGTCTTTACGGGTTCGTGTTCATGAGCCCATGGCTTCTTGAAATGTTGGAGCGAGTCCATACGGGAACTAACAATCAACCCCTGCAAAGGAATGTGCACAAATTTATAACTGATAACGATAAAAAAGAACTAGAAATTAATTATCATTCTCCTTCAACCAACTAGAATCAAAACAAATTTTCACTACCTTTGAGTCCACAAGCCAAATGTTCTTGCGAGCCTCTTCCACTGGCATGTTTGTCTGCTCAGAGAGAAACAGAACTTTTAATTGTTCCCATGTATTTGACATATAATGCTTTCATAACCATACCAAGGGGGAAAAAATACCTGTTTAGATATCTCAAGGGCTATGAGTTCTGCAATTCCAGTGCCAGCCTGTGATCAGCAATAAAGTGAGACTTATGATCCAAATAGAAGAAAAACAACATTAGAAATAAGAGTGGTGTTGATAAATGGGATCAGGATGCAACTACACAAATATGATAACCCAAGAATCCTAAAAAATACATATACTGGCATAACTTAAGGCAAGAAATTTATCCTTTTAACCTTTATCAGTTTACATATTTCCTGACTTCTGTAAATCCACATTTTGATTTAGGAATCTACCTGTTTACTTAATGCAAGAATTATTAACCAGCAAATTAAGTAATATCAGCATAATTAGTATCAGCTCACCTCTCCAGCACCAAGAAATAAAAACTTGTGGTCAGCTAGGGTTCCACCAAGTAATTTTAATGCTGCAATAAGCCCTGCAAGGACCACAGATGCTGTGCCCTGGAATAGAATGATGATTCAAGTATTAAAGCCATGTCCATCCTAGTTGCTACAAATATTGCAAATACAAAAGTCTAAATTACCTGAATATCATCATTGAAAACAAGATGGGTTGTACCATATTTTGCAAGCAGATCAAAAGCATTGTGGTTTGCAAAGTCTTCAAACTGTCGAATTTTACAGAGATTACAAAAAAAAAAAAAAAATAGAGGGTACATATAAGGTTAACCATAAAAAAAGGAGAACTGCAATAATAAAATGGATAAAGAAGAGCATAAATCAACAAAAATGTCATGAGTCTTTTTTGCTGCGGATAACTACCTGAACGAGGACTCTCTCACCATAGCTCTGCTTAACTGCACTCATGAATTCATGTAGAAGTTCAGCATATTCCTGAAATTAATTAAAAAAAAAAAAACCACTTCATTATGACAGAAATTATGCAGCATCTGTAAATGAACATCCTGAACATAAAATAAGTCCAGCCAAGTTAGGTAAAGCACATATTATGTACCTGTCCAGTAGCTCTTCTTTGCCTGAGCCCTATGTAGAACTCATCATTTAACAGCTGCTCGTTGTTGGTTCCCACATCAATGGTAACAGGCAAGCACTGCAACAATTAACATATTTGATATACTTTTGTTAATGACAAGAAATGATGAGAAGATGTAAAACTTGTCAAGATTTGTCAACTGTCACATTCTTTACATGCCAGCTAATATAGGCATTGCCATCATCAGAGAAAGAAAGAAAATCAGAGGAGCTCTGTAACACCACTATTCAATCCTAAAATGAGGGCAATACTGACCATGTACTATTCCAGAATTATGGACGCTCTGGGAACTGCTAAGTTCTACCATAAAGGTTTAGACTAAGAAGATAGACTCAAACATGCATCTTAGCTTCAGTGGAATAATAGGAGACACCACTAAATGAGGTGAAATATCACAGCAAAATCAAGTTACAGGTGATTTTGGCTCATGTATCTCAAAGAAAAAATGGAACAAAAGTGAACGAAAATAGAGGGGGTCAGGGAAGATATTTTTATGTTGATACTTACAGCTGAAGGACGAACTCCACCAAGTGCTGTATATAAAGCAAGTTTCCCAACAGGTATCCCCATACCCTAAGAACATTAAGTGTCATCAACTAAATCAATTAAAATTTCTGCAGGAGTGAATGCATGTGTATGGAAGAGATGAATGGGTAAGAGAATAAGTAACAGGAACTTTTGAGAATGTATTTAAATAGAACATACCTGACAGCCAAGGTCCCCCAGACCTAAAATCCGCTCTCCGTCAGTCACAACAATGACTTGAATATTCTTCTCAGGCCAGTTTCTCAATACCTCAAGAATTCTACCCCTGTAAGAGACAATTTATCAGCTTGACCATTGATGGCAAGAAAGCACAGCAATCTCCCTCCAAAAAAGTGGGGGAAAGCACAGCAATAGAAATTGAGTTACCACAAACATAAAGAATACAAAATATATTCTAGGGTGTTTACTTTTCATTCAAACTGATGTAAAGTCCTTGAGGACGACCAAAGATACTTCCATATTTTTGGCATGCCTCACCAACAGTTGGAGTGTAAACAATTGGGAGCATCTCCTCAACATTCTCAATGAGAAGCTTGTAGAACAGTTTTTCATTTCTCTCCTGCAATAGGTGCAGTATATTTATTGCATGTATTCCATAAAATAAATCTGGAGAATCAGTGGGAAACTTAAAAATAGTAACTCCAGGAAAAGGGCACTACTCATTCATAGGATCTGTTACACAAGCAATGCAGGCTAGAAAAGAAAATATCCCTTATCTAGAACATTTTGCGACAACATTGAAGTAATCAACAGCACTTGCACAATTGCACTACTCAAAATTATCCAACAATCAGTTGGCAGGCAGAATATGAATCAATTAAAATTCTGCACATTAAATTAAAGCATGAACACACACAAAATAATTTATAGCCCAAAATCCAAGAAACTTTTGCAGCTACCTGAAGATCCATCATAGCCATGTACTTTTGCAAAGGCAGTTGATATTGACGAATAATGTGCATCA
This sequence comes from Reutealis trisperma, assembly GCA_947687605.1. NCBI lineage: Eukaryota > Viridiplantae > Streptophyta > Magnoliopsida > Malpighiales > Euphorbiaceae > Reutealis > Reutealis trisperma. The sequence goes on from CANTUT010000010.1 coordinate 2,546,434, forward strand.
TTTTCTTCACCTGGCAAGTAGAGGGGCCAAAAGGTTCATCACATTTCACACAAAATGGAAACAAAATAAAATAGAGTTAAAAAAGAAGAATCAAAGGCCAACGAGTAAATAACCTGGAGCTCCTGAGAAACAACTGCCGGGGGGAGAAGGCCACGCAAGTAATGGGCATCTCTCTCTTTATCATTGAAGCCAAGCCCTTTGTTGTGGTGCGGATCTCTCAACAAAGAATACCCACTGCAGCATAAGAAAGGAACCAATAAGAACATGACAGCATACCCAACTCAGATTATAAAGATAGCAGAAGAACATAGAAATTGAATGCTCCAAATGAAATTGATTAACTTAACAATAACACCAATATACTTGAAAAATATATAAATTTCTGTTCTTCAACAAAAAACAAAAAGAATATATATATATTTTTTTAACTTTCCATAAAATATAAATATTTGTCCTTTATACATAGTTTCTATTTACTGTCAAACCAAGTATTGCTTTTTGCTCCAAAAAAAAAAAAAAAAAAAAAAAACCAGCCTAACCAAACGGAGCCATTAAGTTACACAAACTTGTGCAAGTCACATTAACAACATAACAAGTCAAAAACATCGATATCATCGAGATCCAAAATCTAAACAAAAATAAATTAAAAAACAAAGGCAAATATTCACGTTAATATTGTTCGATAAAACTTACCTAGCGACAGAGAGGGACCAAGGCGTAACCAGCTGGTCCTCGGTGGCAGTATCCTCACCATACACATCACGGACACCACCAGCAACAGTGGATTTAGAGTCCAAGTCAAGAACAGAGGTTTCATCTCTCAGTTCCTGCAGTGTGCTCTCCATTAAAACGCTGCTGTTTCGGTCCCTATTGGGATTCAGAGCCACTACTTTTAATGTTGAAGGAACTGTAGGGACTACTCTTCTCTGTTTTGCCGAGAAAGTGCTACACGAGCCTGAGATGCTCGTGTTACTCTGTTTAACACCAAAAAAAAAAAAAAGAGACAAATAAACAATCAAAAAATTAAAACACACACAACTTTTTTTTTTCCTTTTTGCTGTGACTTAATAATGGCAATAATCAAGTTCTATGTTCATAGAAGAAAAGATCACCCAGAAATTGGAAATGGTAAAAGGGACTTTAAATCTTTGTAAATCAAATAATTCCGTGAAAAATATAGAGATAAATAAGAAAAATTCGGTGGCTTGGAATTAAAAAATAAAATTGTTTGTGAAAAAGTATAGGCAACGAAATATATAAAAAGACAAAGCCCAGATATGGTTAATCTACAGGATCAATAAATTTGTTTCAAAACAATTAAAAGTGAAGTAATTTTCGATTAAATTTAAACGACCCATGTATGAAAAACTAATCTATATATGCAAATATATATTGAAAACAAACATACCCAGAAATGCAAATAAACTAAAAAGAAGAAGAAGCAAATCCAGCTATAAATCACTAGAATCTACAAAGTTTATGATTCAAGATGTGAAATGCTAGATTCTTTGATTCATTAATGTGAAGTGTATGAACTTGAAATAGTGAATGGATAAATAGGCATGGTTTATATACCAGGAAACTGCTTTTCAACGAGATCATGGTGAAAGAAATGTGGGGAAAGACAGAGTCTTCCGCGTTCTAAAAACACTCTCTCTCCGCAGAGGAAAAAACAGAGAAAAATAGAAGAACAGAGAAGAGAGCAGAGAGAGTCTATCGGAGGAAATATATAAGCTTTCTTGTAGCTGTAATCTCTCTCTCTCTCTCTCTCTCTCTCTCTCTACTTAACGGGGTAGAGAAGAGAGAGATGGACAGAGGGAGATTTGAGAAATGGGAACGAAAGAGGCTAAAAACGTGTCTCAACTCTCTTTCTCTCTCTACCAATTTTCTCTCTCTATAAAATGACATGTGTGCAACTGATTTTGTCCAAATATTACCAATGTGTCCTAAAGTTTGATGTGGGGCCCTGGCTCGTGTTTTAGGGCTTCAGCCTTTGTGGCAGTGATAGTGAAATCCAGCAACTGAGCGACTGGTTTTAACAATGGTGGATTTTTTCCATCCAGGGGCAACAGCATGTGCTCTGTCATGGTACAGGAGCAGCCTTGATTGTGAGAGGATTCATTCAAGACTATGATGCGGTAAGCATTACTTGTGAGTGGGCTTGCATCAATTTAGTTTTAAATAAGATAATATGTGTTTTTTATTTATAATTTTAGTATTTTAAAAATTTAAAAATTTCATATTATTATTTTTAATATTTTATTAATTTTATTTCGAGCTAAAGTGAATTTAAATATGAAACTCATTTATTTATAACTCACATATTAATTTTAAATTTGAATCTCATCTATTCATTAAATATAAAGCGATTTATTTATTTCGACAAAATAACTAAAATTCACTTATTTATTTGCTTTTTTTTTTTTTAAGTTTCCTTGTCTATTTATAACAAATTAATTTTATATCATTTATACTTTGAACAAGATTTTTTTTATATATACGTTAATGCATAAATAGATTTTTAAAATTATTTATTTTAGCATTTATCTCCATTTCTATTTCCAGTTTATAGAGGAGCATTTTTACTCTGCCCATTATCATGGAATCAAAAGGTCCCAAATTATGGTAATTTGTCACCAGTGTGTTCTTTTGAGGACATTTTACTTGTGAACATATTTATTTAAAATTATTGAATAATCATTAAAAAATAATAATTTTCAATTATATAATAATAAAAAATTACACATTTATTGTAAAAATATAAATATGATTAAAAATTTTCGACAAACATCACGTAATTTATAAAGAAAATATAATTTAAATTAAATTCATTTAATCTCAAATACTTTATTTACAAATGAGTAGAATTTAAAACAGCTAAAACTTTAAATAAATTCATTACTATATCCTAGTACAAGAATTTTTGGTATTATTACATATGGACAAAACAAAAAAAAGAATTTATGGGAACTTACAGCCACAATAATTAATTTACAAATTAATTGAATATTCGTTGACATTTTTTTAAAAAATAACCTTAAATGATACAATTGTATCCAATAAAATAAGAGTAATTATATAATATTTTTACACAAATTATGATGTAAGATAATTATTATTTATTTTTTTTACACAATTTACATCATTTAATATTTTTTTTTTTTTTTGAAACTCAATTAAGTTTAAATGGACCTCAATTTTGTGTGTACATAGATATATTAGAAAAGTTATGAGAAGAAAGATCACATAGTAAGGCTTAGCTTAGAATGGTTGTCCTATTCCTTACTACAAACATAAGATTCTCCATCAAGAAGATTTAATTTCATGGCTGTAATGCAAATGTCATGAATGGGGCTTTCTCCTCTGTTGGGTTATAGAAGGACTAACCTGCCCTAGATTGTTGGGACTTCACAACCAAAAGACAAATCTCTTCCATCAATATAAAATTTGCCAACATCAACACAACTATATTCCCAATCTTTTTCATTATTTTTTTTATATATAATTTCTTTAAGAATATAAATCCTCAACAATATTTTACTATTTTAATTGAGGGAAAAGTAGCACAAAGAATATTTATAGCATCTATCCATGCATTTTCTCTAATGAAATTTATAAGAAATTTGGAATTTTCAAGTTTTAATCAACACTATTGGTCAATTTATAAAGGATATGACAATGTGAATTTATGAATTTTGACTTTATAAAGATGCGTCCCTAGGCAGTAGATGCCCTCTCCCAATATTTTTCCACAGACAATTGTCGCTAAAAAAAAATGTATGTGTAGAAATGGACAATTGTGTAGGTGAGGCTTAAGCAACCACATCTTGAGAACTTCTCCTCGTCCTTCTCCCTCCCAGTCTACTTGGCAAATAGCAATGATGTTTGCCACCCAATCACCTCACATATTCATATTCATCCAACTGTAGGAAACAGTAATTTGACAGGTGATAACAACTGTTATACCCTCAGCCACTTGTCATCTTTACCAAAAAAAAGCCAAGGCCTCAGCCACTATATTTAATTTTAGCCTCTTGATTTACCGCCAATAACAAGTGATACCGGTACAAGTACCATGGTCTTTTTTTGAGAACAAGTGGTAAGTTTATTTTTTATGCTATTGTCAATATTACTTTCTAATAGTCTCCAATAGGGCAGCCCCAGCAATAAAGAATTGATATTATAATATTAGAATATGGACATACCCTATTTTTTCTATTTAAAAAAAAATTATCATTAAAAAAATTATCATTTTCAAAATAGTAATAACTTTATGGTAAATTATCAAAAAAACTCATATTAATTACAATATAAATTAGAAAAATATTTTTTATACTTAGAAAATAAAATGGTAAATTAGTCATTTTACCATTTATAAAATTAATTTTTTTAATAGTCACTTTTTTCATAATGGAGAGAGTATATCGTAATAAAATATAATATAATATAATTAAATAAATTTTTAATATAAATTTATATTATAAATTCGTTTGATTAAATTATATCACGTCCTATCACGACTTATCAAATATACATTTAATATATACAAGGATAATAACTAGTTTTTAGCATTCATCGGTTAAATACTATGTCATTGTTGTTAAAATTTGTAGTTATTAATATTTGATTCTTTAATTATTCATGGTTGATTGTTAGTCATTGATAAATAATTATTAATTATAAATATACTAAATAGACTCAAACTATCATTTTAAATATGAATTTTGAAATTAAATAGAATATTTCAAAAGTATTTTTTTAATATACGAATAAAGTATATATAGAGAGAATACTTAAATTTAATAAAACAGAAAATATAATTATTCCAACATGAATAATAATAATTTGGGTGTGCCTGGCAATTAACGAAGGGTTTGTAAGGGGTAGGTGGCAAGCCAAATACTTGTGGATGATAACAAAGGTTAGTAAAGGTCGTTGAGACTTGAGACTTACATCATTATTGAGGCTAATAAACACTGAAAAAACAGGCTCACCATTCACCTATACTTGTGGTGCTTAATTATATGGGTCATCTTTATATTCTTTGTTTAATAAATGAAGGTGATTTATAGCCAATGGATTATTTGTAATAAAATATATGAAAAAAAAAGCTATTAAAATTCTCTTTTTTTATTTATGAAAAATTAAATGAGCTGAAATAATATTATGAATTCCTTAAATTTAACTTGAGAAAACTCAAATTATTATTATTATTTTAAAATATGCACTTTAATTTCTATGATTTATTGATGTTGCAATACTTTAACCTTGAGGTAGAATATTATAATTTTTTTATTTTTCTCTACAGTATTTTCATTTTGGAAATAGTTATATTATCATTTTAAAATTTAAAATGATAATATAACTATCATTTTAAATAAGCCAAACCTAAAAAAATGAACGTATTATAGACATAATAACGTGTGATTTATAGTTGTAAAAAGGCTTTATTTTTCTAATGATGTATCACTATGTACAAATTAATATTTTTAGTTATAAATTAGTATTTCTATTTTTATTTCAGCTATTGAGCCAGTAATTCCATAATTTGATTTTTCTAATCATGCCATTTAATGGAAAAATGAAATAAGAATTTTCATGCAATTTAGACTAAATAATAAGAAAGGGAAAATTCCATGGACATGTTACCTTTTTATATATATTAATTAATTACCCTAATTAAGGGTTTTTTCTTTTAATAATTTTTTCAAATTATATCTCTCAACTTTTGTCTTGCATTAATATATATTTATTATATAAGAGACAACACGACTTTGATAGACTGATAGTATGAAATATATATTTATTATAGACTGACAGTGGCAAATCTAATCCATTTTTAATTTTATTTTTATAAATTTATTCTAAGTACAACTCCAATTTGAATCCTCAAGACTACTGAATAAATTAAAACTCATTGATTATCTTTAAATTAAATAAAATATGTGTTTCTCGTTACTGCTAACTTTTACAGTTTTTCTTTTTATTGTAAAGGAGCAATAGCGAAATTAGAAATTTTATTTAGTGAGATTACCAAACATTAAAATTTTTTTAACTATAAATTATTATAAATTGCAAATCTACATTTATTTTTATATGAACTAAAATTAATTTGGAAGTTTATATTATTAATTTTGTAAATTTTGTTATATTTGAATTAAATTTTACTAAAATTGATAGAATTTATAAATAAACGGTAAATTAACATATAAATTTAAAATTATATTCATATTTAATATATAAAAATTAAACATTAGAATTCATTTATAAGTGATTTTCTCTAAAAACTTTATTTATGTAACAATTAAGTCTTGTATTGATTTATTTTATATATAATATACTATTTTTTCAAATATTTAAAAAATATTTAGTATTTTTCTTATTTTATTCAATGTAATGGATAAAAAATGCAAAAGATAAAAATTACAAAAAATATTTTTTCATCTTTTAAAAATATCCTTAAAATAATTCTATAAATTTATTGTGTTACTTGAATTAAATATATTAATATTTAAAACTCAAAAAAAAAATTAATTGAGATATTAACAATTTAAATTGGGTCACAATATAATTCTAGTAAGGAGAAAATTTAAAATGTACATAATATTTAAAAAATTTTAAATATTTAGATTTAAAAAATAATAATCAAGTAAATTTATAAGACATGTAAGGTCGTAATATATATTTTAGTAATATTAATTTATAAAATATATAATAATTTCATAAGTTTAAAATAAATTTAATGGAATAATGCGACATTTAACAATTTTTATGGAATAATTATTTAAAATTCATATATAAATTAGTAAATTCTTTAAGATTTCAAAGGGTGATTTCATCCCACTCCTCGTAACCTCATTCGCCCTTCATAAAGTAGTAATATCGATGACTCATTGGCAGCTATTAACCTTGTTTTTAATTAATAGTTTTTTATAAAACAATTCATTATTGAATAATGATGTTATTATTGGAAGAATTGTTGTCTCATGATAAGTTAAAAAGTTTAAATCCTAAAAATCCCACCCCTTTTAAACTTATCAATGCATAAATAAATTAAGAAAAAAAAATCCTGAATATGCAATTGTTTAAATAAGAGAAGAAAATTTGTATCAAAGAATTGTCACGCTTTCCTGCTTGAATTGCATCAAAGTTATGGACTAATTTATCTAAAAAAACATAAACAAAGTATATTCATTAAAAAGTTATTTATTTTTTCTTTTACCATTTTAAGTATCATTTTTATGATTTTATCGAATAAAATAATAAATATGAAGTGTTAATTACTTTTTTTTTTTTTTTTTTTTTTTTGTGGAATTTGACATTTCTACCAACTTTTCATCAAATTCAAGTCTATTCCTTTGAAAATTAATATGGTTCCCACAATTCCTTGTCAAACTAAACATATGTCATCCAAAGAAAAAAAAAAGTTGAAATTAATAATATAGCATTTCACTACATGGCTAGTTCATTTATTGGAAGGAAAGATGTTCAATGAAATATATGTTCAGAAGGTTTTTTTTTTTTTTTTTCCCCAAAGAAGACATATTTGTTAGCCTTAAAAAAAAGGCAAGAAACCCATATAGCAGTATACATACGCTGAAAATTCAACAGAATACAACACATGAATTTAATATCTAAACAACACAACTATTCATACTAGAGCCCAACAAATCAACCCTAATGCCTAAAAGAAACTTAGTATCTTGAAACTGCCTTTTACCCTTGCAGATTCTATAACTCTCTTTATTGCCACCTCCTCTAAGGACTGAAAAAAAAAAAAGAGCAGTGGTTAAAGCAAATTGAGAGCATATGGACTTATTCCAACGTAAGTACACAAAGAATTCTCCACTGTAAATTAACTTTACAGCAGAGAAACTACAGATTTGACCACTGGACAAAGAGTAAACACCCTTTGCCTAAACCACCTTAGGCTTGCACTAGTTTGATCTTTGTCACAAACCATGGATCTCTTCCATAAAAGCATATCATTTCTCAAAAATATTAGATCGAAGAAATGATGGCCTTCGCTAGCAAGATCTTTCCTTATCCATCTTCCTACATATCAGTTCTTTTTTAAATACTATATGTTCAAAAGTGATGTCACATTGAATAAATAGAGAATAATCAAGAAAGTTATAAACGAGTGAATATTAGATATAATATAAATTAATTAGTTTTGTGTAAATAGACTTCAATATTTATCTATTTATAAATTTTATATATATGAATTTACGGACTTTAATATGATATTAAATATTTATGCCCAAAAATTAAATTTTAGGATCTATGTTCAAATTTCGTAATTCGAACCGAAACTAAAAAAGAAATGTTAGCCGATTTATTTGTAAGTATCAACCAATCTCTTAATATTAGATTATAGGTCAGTTCAGTTGTATTTGAAGAGGTGTAAGTGACATCAAATAAATAGAAAATAACTAAGAGACTTATAAATGAATGAGTGAAGTATTAAATTTAGTATAAATCAATTAATTTTTTGTAAATGAATTTTAGTATTTATTTATAAATATTAGTGTGTACGAGCGGGTAAACTTTAATACTATAGCTGTGTAGTTATGTGGTGGACTTTAACACTATAGCAATGTTGTTATGTGGTGGAGGCTTTATTTGGTTGCTTCAAGCCTTTTATTTTTGTTATTGCCCTTTGAATTCAAGTCTAATAATGAAGAAACTTTTATTTATTATAAGAGGGTATTTTAGTTTATCCAAATACTACTTTTCAACTAACAGTAACTATCTCCGCATAAAAATTGGCCAACTTAATCAATATACTAAATAAAATAAAATAAAAAAATTAAATTTTAAGGAGAGACATAGAAAGTCATATATATGGAGTCTGTCCGCGTAAAGTAATTCTAATCAAACTCAATAGTTATATAAATTCACAATAAATTTATTTTATATTTTATTAACCATAATTGGAATATTTGGATTTATTATTTGGGAAAAAATTTAGATTTTATATAAGATAAATATATCATGAATAAAAAAAAAAGATAAATATATAAATATATGTTTAAACTTACTTCTAATATATAAATAAATATAATTTAAATCCTTAAAATTCCTTAAAAAGTAAGATTTTTTTTTATATAAAAAGAAAAAAAAGTATGTATATATTTTTCTCTATTCAAACATTAAAATCGCAAATCATTACCAAATCAAAAATTAAAAAAAAAAAAAAAAGAAAAAGGAGATTGGAGAGAAATTAATTTGGAAAGTCAATAAATATAATTAGGAAAAACTTATTTAGTTATTATTTCTTGAAAATCAATGTGTCGAGCCATGAGGATTGGAATAAAAGTCACATAAAAATGCAGAGCCACATGTATGTGGTAGGAGATGAAACGTGTAGGCAATGGTTGTTGGTGGCTTGGTGACTCCACAATGCCACAATTTCAACGTGGGGCACATTTGGCGACTCCATTGTTTGATTTCCTCCGCTGCTTTTGCTTCATTTGCAGCAATAATACACTCTTTTTTTTTTTTTTTTGAAATGCAATATTAATTCTTCTATTTTAAAATATCTGTCATTTTTTTTTATCACTTAAGATTTTAAAAAGATATTTATTATTTTTTTTTAATTTTTTTTTTCTATTTATTCATCTACTAAATATTTGTATTAATTATTTTTATTTATCCATATCAAAATTAAAAAAAAATAATTTTTTACTTTAAAATTATTACAATTTAAGTACTTCATTATTTTATTTGCCGAAATATTGAATGATTAATATTTGAAATGGAAATAATAAAACTCAAATCGACCATGTTACACTTCCATATATATCCATGTTAAATGCTACTAAATACTAATGATACACATCACACATACCCCAAAAAAAGGAAAAAAAAAATACACATCATATATAACTTAATTGTAAATATATATATAGCTTAGTAATAAATATGAATTTAAGTTTTCTTATTTAATATAAAAAAAGAGTATTAAATATTTTTTTTTTATTTTCTCTTATTGCATTTTCTATTCAAATGATAACACATAAGTTATATTAAATTTTATAAATATATATTATTTACAAACCTAACTTATATATTATTATAAAAAAAGAGAAGATAAAAAAGAGAAAATATTTAACACTCTTCTCATAAAAAAAAAAAAAAACGTTAATAGCAATCTTTTAGTACAAAATGGCTAAATTCAAGTCACCCCAATAGAAAACTCAGCTGTAGCCTGAATATGAAAGAGAATCCCACCTCATCTATGGTAATAGGACATGAATGAGATTGAGTATCTTTGTCCCGCCTCACCCTGATCCCCTTATCAATTTCATATTATATATATATAAATTTATTAGTTTTTCTTTAAAATTATATTATTGAGTACTTAATTATATTATTATTCTTTAAATATTAATCTTTTGAATAAATATTAATTAATAATATTTAAAACTTAATATAAATATGTATAATATTTTGCATTATAAAGTTTAATATTAATAAAATTATAAAAATATAAATGAGTTTCCTCATTTCTGCACCGTCTTTTTCCTGACCATTCATGAAACGGATTTTTCCTGACCATTAATGAAACGGAAATAAAAATCTTAAAAGATGCTTCGCCTCACTTTGTCCATTACCATTTTATTTTTTAATATACCAAACTAATTACACATTGATGCTTTAAAATTTTGTTATGAATATATTTATTATTTTATTCAATATAATTAAAGGCAAAAAACACTTTCATTATCCTACATATAATATAATTCTCGCATTGAAAGTTGCATGTGATGTAACTAAATCAAATCCATAATTTACAATACATGCCTTTCTAATATAATCAGTCAGCTGCTGAGTCTGTGGATAGTATTTATCTATTTAATTATGAATAAAGTGAAATAATAGTATTTATTTGATGTTATTATTGTTTGAATTGCAATTAAAAATATTATATTCAAAATGTTAAATAAAAGATATTAAAAATTAATTTTAAATTAAATTTTACATGTTTTAATCACAAAAATTTTAACCAACAAAATAGATAGTATTTTTAAATTTATTTTAGTATTTCTTAATAAAAATTATTTTTAATTTTAATATAAAACAGTATAATTAATTTATTGGTTTTATTTAATGATGAGAGTTTGTGTTTCGACTGTCATATAATCAAGAAACTAATAATGAAAATTATTATCCATATTAAATGTATATGTTTATTTTATATACTAAATTAATGAGTGATAAAATATTTTATTTTGATCAATATGATTTTTTTTTGTCTTTTTTAATACTCTTTTTTATTTAAAGTGTTATTATCTCATTATTATAAGATTATTGTTAATTAATGACTTAATGTTTACATCCATTGAATCCAAATTAAGATACCGAAAACTTTATCAGCTGAATTTGTGCTGTTAAGGTTTCCACATCATTAAATTTAGTTGAGATTTGACAATCCTAGTGTGTCTCAAATCTCAGTTATATTATTAATATCTTTTTCCAACTCTAATAATTAATAATTCAATTTTGTATTTGAATAAATATTTGATACAGACATTAAGGTTACATTTGCTAAGCTATAATATAGTATAATATAATTTAATGTATATTTAATATTTATATTAAAAATATATTTAATTATATTATATTATATTGCATATAATAGTTTACTAAATATATTTTAATTATTTTAATAAATGTGTGGCTAATTATATGCTGAGCAATTTAAATAGAAAATAATTTTGATATGAATTATTTTGAATATTGCACATTAAAATATAATGTCGCATAAAATGAGATGAAGAAGTTAATATAAAATTGATGAGTTGAAAAGTGTAAATTAAAGAAATGAGTTCATTCTAAATCAAATGAAAGAGATAATTATACATGCATATAGGCTAGAACTTTGTAAAATAAATTTTATAGATTAATTATTTAATTTTATAAACATCAAAACATAAAAATTATTATTATTATTATTATATGCATGTGAATTATTTCATTAAATATCACAAAGATTTTGTAATTCTAGTGTGAATTATAAGTAATTTCCATCCCTTGGATTCAATTCAAAATTAAACAAAACTAAGAAAAAAAAAAAACCAATTCAGAATTATATAAAAAAGATAACATGAAACATGTAATATAAAAATTTTAAAAAAAAGAAAAATCAAATTAATAATATTACGTGTTTGTAAATAAAGCGTTCAAAATAAAAAACATATAATATTATTATTATATTATTTTTTTGGCCAAAGAACATATAATATTAATTTTTTTTTGAAAGGACATATAATTTTCTTTTCTTTTCTTTTTTTTTTAATAATTTGGCTTGAATAGTACTATGTAAAAAAAAACTGTGAAATCATGGTTAAAATGGTAATTTGAAAGGGACGCGCTGTTGAACAAAGGAAAAAACAAAGCAAAACAAAATTCGATGCACGTAGCCTTTTCTTCTCTATTCCTCGCCAATTGGGTCCCACTCGAAGACCGTGACTTCTTCTTCTCACGTGTAAGCTGTGCTAGGCTTCACCTAACCTAATCTAACCTAACCCAAACCTATCTTATCCAAGCCCAAGCCCAAGCCCAAAAATGAACATAAAATTCTAAGAATTGGCTGCATATAATTAATTATAAATAAAATTCTGGAACTATCTAGTTTGGAAGTTAAGTTTGTTGATGCAGAAGGCAAAAATAAGGGCAAAAAGGAAGCCAAAAGCCACCAAGATTGCAGCAGTTGGGCTCTTGAAGTTGAGATCATACCCAAAATGGTTTTGTACATACCATTTGATGGTTGGATTTGGCTCAATTCCATCCACTTTTATAGTGTCTTCAATGTCACCATATTGTGTTACTATTAGTCCATATACTGTCCATGCCACTGGGCAAATGTAGTAATACCATATCCACCACTTGGGAATTCTCTGCAATTTCACAATCAAGTATCAATTTTAATCTGCTATAGCTGCACTCATGTCAATATATATTAAAGGACATACATAATAATATATATGGTCTGAGTAATGATCCACGTTGGATATTATCAATGAAATAATAATGTTTTGAATACTTTCTATTATTATTTTGAGTTTTACTTGATCAAAGTTATGAAAATCTCAAATTGACTTCGATTCGGCCCAAATTGCTTACAATGAATGCAGAAAATGAAATTGGACTTACTGGTTTGGGGATGAAAAAGCCTGAGAAAAGGGTGAAGAGTGCATAAAATGCAGAAGCAAAGATAGCTGCTACTTCATGATTTGGTGTGATTGAAACAGTCATCATCCCGTAGTATGTGAAGTATAGGAATGAGAAGAATGTGATGAAGAAGAACCAGCAGAACTTCGCCAGAGTCCATTGAAAGCTCACCATAGAATATACTATAAGAGAATAGTATGTGGTCTGGATAAATATATATGGTATTTCTACAAAAACCTGCATAAAAGAATACTTAATTTATTAGGCAATTGTAACAACTTATGCAAAGTTTATTGAAAATTTCAATAAATTTTCAATCTCCTTGCGTTTTCAGTTTTTTACCTGTGCCATCGCATATGGTAAAGCTGAGTACATCCCTGCAGCTCTTTCTCTGTAAAATACAGTTCTTTCAACAGCTACAATAGGCTGCACAGTTGAGCAATTGTTGATTCCGATGAATAATACTGATGCGTACATTGCTCCAATGATCATGGTTAGATCAGTTGCGTCCTCTCTAATCAAGTACAGATATATAAGCATAACAAAAATTATTAGTAATGACGCACTAAAGATTGGATTAATCCCGAAAAAAAAAAAAAAAAACAGCAATATGGACAAATTTTACCTCTTGGTTCCAACCTGCCAGAAGATTGTGCCTAGCAGGATAGCAGATACTAAACTATAAAAGTATCTAACAAGATTATAATCAGGACTTCTCCAATAAGTCCACCATTTCTTCCAGAGGCAGAATTTGAATTGCCCCCATGTGGATTGTGAATACTGACTTGGGAAGTAGAGATCTGCAGCCCCTACTGGTGGTGTCTTCAATTCTTCAACCACAGTCTTGGTTTGCCTATAAAAATAGAGCATCATGTTAGCTGAAAAAACCTGAAATTTTTGCCTTCTTGTTAACATTGTTAGAAAATTTGTTCTACACTTAACTGGTATAAGGCTGATGATTTATAATGCTCAGCAAAATCAATTTTGAGTCGAACTTCGGTTGCAGATGAGCTTGCTTCTAGCATCCAGGCTGCTGGATTTTGTCTTTCTTTAATTCTAGGCACCCCTGGAATTGCCTGAAATATTTCACAAGCGATTATATAAATTAGATTTGTGTTTAATTAATTATTGTAATTATTTTCAAAGAAAATTATTATGTACCTCGAAATATTCAATGATATTGCGAGAATTCTGGCCCAATGGTCCTGAGTAGATAAGTTGTCCACCTCTCTTCATTAGTACCAGGTCATCAAAGGCTTCAAAGATGTCGATACTAGGCTGATGAATGGTGCAGACAACTGTTCGTCCAGTGTCTACAGTATTTCTTACAGTTCTCATAACAATGGCTGCTGCCCTTGCATCTAGACCAGAAGTTGGTTCGTCCATGAATATGATTGAAGGGTTTGCTACAAGCTCCACGGCTATTGTCAATCTCTTTCTTTGTTCTGTTGACAACCCTGTTATTCCCGGTAGCCCAACTACTACATTTTTCAGGTTCGTGAGCTCAACTAACTCCATCACTTCATCTACAAATACCTGAAGGTAAAAAATCCAAGGAAAAAAAAAAGCTTAGTTTTAAATTAAAAATGAATTTTGATTCTTCAATTCAAGATTCTTACCATCTTTTCTTCGTCAGTGACTTCTTTAGGAAGTCGAAGGAAAGCTGAATAGATTAAAGACTCTTTGACGGTGACCTGAGGAGAGTGAATATCAGTCTGCTCACAGTAACCTGAAATTCTTGCAAATGTTTCCTGATTCTTAGGGAATCCGGAAATTCTAATATCACCTTCGATGTAACCCCCAGTTTTTCTGCCTGCTAAAACATCCATCAGTGTTGTCTTTCCAGCTCCACTAACTCCCATTAAAGCTGTCAGTATGCCTGGCCTAAATGCTCCAGTCACTTCGCGAAGCAATTGCAGCCTGTCCTCTGTCACTCCCTGATCCTTCATTTCCTGAAAGAAATGATAATTCAGGCACTTAACTCAGTTACAATCAAATGATTAAATATTAACTATACTGACCAAAGAAGTGAAACTAAAATCTTATAGAAAAATGAAACGTAGATCTCACCGAGGGCATATCCACATAATAGTTTACACTATCAAAGGACATGGATAGTGGTGTAAATGGAAGAATCATTCCCCTCTTGTGAGGAACTCCATTTGTGGCCTCTGTGTTATGTCTACATTGGCTGCTTCTTACTTGTAGCATTTGGATTTCTCCTTCAATATTATAGCTTTATGTCAGTAACCTTCTAATCACATTTTTTACAGAGGCAGTAATTGGTAATACATAGTTCCAATTCTTACCTGCACTGTTTCCATTGGTTGATATCTCTATTTCCAGTTCTTTCCTTAACAATCCTTCGTTGCCAGATTGCTTTTTGGCTTCTTCTTCAGATATAATTGCTTGTGGCTTTCCAAGAGCTATGATAATGGTATTTATCAAAAGATGAAAGAAAGATTGAACTTTGATTCTTGAAGAATTAATCAAACAATGTTGCTTGAAAGAAACTTACAGTTTAAATACATAAGTGAGAAAGTGAACAAGACATTGAAGAGAATTGTGAACCCAAGAAGTGCTGCAGCTCCAATCCAATACCAGTTTTTGTTCTGTTCTACACCAAAGTTCTCTAGCACTGCTGCACCCAACTTTGTAACATTGTCTGATGCCTGCAATGCAGTTTCATTTCTTTTCATAAGTTGTCTTCTTATAAAATCTTATTTTATATTTATATTTGTATCTGTGTTGGCGAATTACCATTCGATTCATCCATCTTGGCGAAAGCAATTCATTGACTGTCAAGGCTTTGAAGCTATAAGATAGAGGAGAAATCCAGTGAGCCCATGTCCACCATACAGGAATTCTTCCTGTTAATTATAGTAAGAATTAAGTTCTGTAAATTCCATACACCAAAATTCTTTATTGCAAGAATATATAAGATAGAGCAATACCTAATGCAACTCGTTCAAGAAAGTTGAAAATTTACTACTATAGTAAATATGATTTTACACAAAATTATAATTAGAGACCTTAAATTTTTGAGAAAAAACCGACCTTTTGGAATAATAAAGCCTCCTAGCAGAAACAAAACGAGGAGAGCAAGTGCTCCTCCAGTGTGTGCAATGATCATTGTCCTGCACACTCCAGCCATGAGCCTAAACAATCCAGCAGCCATTTGTTGAATTAAGAATATTATCAGCAGGTGCTTGAAAAATCTGACAAGACAAAGACGCAAATTATATATGCAAGCAACCCATAATTCTATGCATAGCTATAATGAAATCTTGACATAGTAATTTTACCTGCTTCCTTCTGGTGCAAATCCAATAGAGAAATATGTCACAATAGTCCAAATAATGGACTCGAAAACAGAAATTGGGATCCTAAGCAAGAAATTTGGGACAGTGAAAGCCCAAGGTGGATAAAATAGGAGATCTCTATGCTTATAAAACACAGGAAGCCTCATTATGGCCATAGAGAGCTCTGCAAAGCCATTGAACATGTTTACGATCATAGCAAATATAATTGCACCAACATATAACGATCCATCATCAAACGTAAGGTCAAGTGTTGTCTTCAAAAACACAGTTGAAACAATGACTGCAATGATTGAAATTTGAACAGCCTTAAAGATGTAAACAGGTAAAGTCCTCCTCATTAATAGCTTTTCCCTATCGATAGAGGCCTTAAGAAGCTGCCGTGTTGGGATTGGGTATTTTTCGGATACAAGAGCTGATTTATTATTTATAGCCTTTTTATATGGAATGAAAAGCTCATCCTCAAGCTGTAGCCCAACATGAAAGGCTTTAAATAGTCTTGCAAAGTCAGTTACTGAAATGTATTGGTAAGGCTTGCTCTCATCCACCCAATATTGTTCTTGATCTTTCTTTGAGGTAACCTATAAAAAATGAACATACAAAACCCATTAAATTAAAGAATTAGGATTTTAAGTCAATAATTCCATATAAGTTACATTAATGATAATATGCTCACCTCTTGCAAAAAATCAGCAGTGCCCTTCCTTTCGGGGCATTTGAATCCACAACTCTCAAAGAACGCAAGTACATGCTCTCGAGGGCCTTGATACACAATCTGACCCTCCGATAAGAGAATGACATCATCAAAGAGTTCGAATGTTTCAGGATCAGGCTGGAGGAGAGACATTAAGACAGTAGCATCAGTGAGATGCACAATTTGCTGCATACACTTGACAATCTGATATGTTGTGGAACTATCTAGACCAGTTGATATCTCATCCATAAATAGAGTTTTTGCAGGTCCAACAATCATTTCTCCTGCATTAATAAAAAAAAAATGATAGTATTATAATTACATCACATGTTCATGTGAAAGCTGAAAGGTTTTGTAAATTTAAAGATAAATTAATTTAACCTGTTGTTACTCTTTTCTTTTGTCCACCAGAAATTCCTCTTCTCATTTCATCTCCAACAACAGTGTCTTTGCATGTGTCAAGTCCCAAAAGCTGTTGCACCCAAGAAACATATTTGTAATTAGTTGATGCAATTAATAATTCAATCAATGAAGTTCTAAATCAATGGCTCCATTATCCAACTTACTTTGAGAGTGTAATCAACAATTAAATTGCTCTTAGCTTCTTTCATTGCAGTTGCCTGAACAGAACAATCAATAATCATTTTTAATTTATTAAATATACAATGTTTGCTATTTAATTTTAGTTTCTTGAATAAACCTTCAAGAAAAGATCAATATCGGCGTCAGGGGCAATGCCAGCTTCTTTCTCCTTCCTGTCAAGCTCAATTAGCAGGTCTGAAATTTAAAATGACATGACAGAATTAGTTCTTGAAATAAAATAAGTTCATTATAAGTTAATGTCATATGATTAAGTTATTAATTACCATATCTATGACCAACTCCTTGAAATCTTGCTGAATATTCAAAGGTTTCTTTAACTGTTAGATCTCCCAAGTGCACGTCATTTTGGCTAACGTAGGCTGATGTCTTTCTTGGCTCAAATTCATCAAGCCTATGACCATTGTAGCTTATTTGTCCTTTCACCTGATTTTCAACACAAACGTATTCAGAATACATTTCATTGCATAAAATTAAGTTCCAAATTGATTCAAATAAACTAATGTTTAAAAAATTACTCAATTAAACTGATCTTCAAAATTAGCACTCGAAGGATTAGTACAGTGAAATGCATATCTGACTAGTATTAGTCTATCTGCTGGGGGAAAAAACTAACCTTTAAAGTTGGATCTAACTTTCCAGCCAATGCAAGCAGAAGGGTTGTCTTGCCAGATGAAGGAGGACCTAGCAATAAAGTCATTCTGCAGCAAAATTGGATATTTCATGTCAACTGAACAAGTGCTTGATTCATATTAGATAGAGCCTAGCTATTTGAGGTGGCTATTACACATAGTTGTAATTATGGGCTAAGACTAAAATTTTTTTCAAGTTTTAAGATATTTTATTAACATGATTAATTTAATTCAACTGGCAAGAAGTTTCAAATGTGAGGTTTTTTTTTTCTCCGGCAAAATCAACTTTTTGCACATAAAATTGCAAAAGGGTGGGTAATTGGGTTTGAAACGTTTAGCCAGTTGAATTGCAAATAATCCCCCTATCGAAATTTATAAAAAATAAAAAAATTATAATTTTAGCCTATAATTACAACTATATATGTGTAATAGGAATTCAAATAGCTAGGCTGCATGTAATATGAATCAAACACACATGAAACTTCCAATTTTGATGCATAATGACCTTATTGCTAGGTCCTCCTTCATCTGGCAAGACAAACCTTTCGCTTGCATTGACAAGAAAGTTAGATCGAACTTTAAATGTTAGTTCTTTAAAGTTGGATCTAACTTTCCAGCCAACCCTAGCAATAGGGTTGTCTTGCCATATGAAGAAGAACCTAGCAATGAGGTCATTCTGATGATTCATGTCAATTGAATAAGTGTTTGATTCATATTATATGAAGCCTAGCTCTTTGACATTGCTATCACAACTAGTTGTAATTATAGGCCAAAACTATAATTTTTTAAGTTTTAAAGATTTAAGTCAACAGCCGAAAAAGTTTATGTGAGTTTTTTTTTGTCAAAATTAACTTTTTACACATAAAATTGCAAAAATTTATTTTATTTGAAATTCAATTAGGGATTATTTGAAATTTTGATAGGGGATTATTTGAAATTTAACTCGCAAAAAATTTCAATACAAAGGAAGAGATTAGTCTTGTTTTCAACTCGCAAAAAATTTCAACACAGTCTTGTCTGTAATAGTGTATACACTAATATAATAATATGCCAAAATGTACACAGAAAATATATATTATGTAAACATTATGTGGTCCATTCACATAGGAGTAGAGTTGAAATGATTAAATATTTAGATTTATGTTTAAAGTCGTAATAACAATCAAACATAATCCCTGATTGAAAATGAATAAGAATTCATTTTAACTTTCGGTCCAAAACCACAATAATAATATCAAACTGGGTCATTATAAAAAATGGGAATGCTATATACAAAGAAAAAGGGTACCTTGATGGTTTTATAATTCCTGAAACATCCTTAAGAATAGTATAATTTGTTCTTTGGGCTAATCTGATCCCACACAAGCCAATGGCTGATTCCAAAATGTTCCTTGAAGTGTTCAAAAGAGTTGGGAGAGCTCTGGTGCCAACGTAGCAATCAGCTTCTACTCTTAGTTGCTCAAATCTAACTTCAACTGTGGGTAATTGGATTCCAACCCTGAAAGTTAAAAAAAAAAAAAAAATCATCTTGATGAAAGTGAAAAATTATGAGACAGTCACTGGATCATTAAGCTTGAGGGGACTTACATGTCTATGCGAGCTCTTAACTTTTTCAAGAAAATGTCATTATCTTCTTCAGGAACTTTAAAATTTCTTTCAATAAACTGGTTCCGATCATTGGCATCAAACTTGGTAAGATTAACCAATTTAGTTTGTTGGTTTTCATTATTTTCTACTGAAGAATTGAATAAACCAGTTCTTAATCGAGCATAAGTAGGCAATCTTTTTATGGCTTCCCATTTCAGAGATTCTTCATCTTCGTTTCTTGTTTGAAAACGACTTTCAAAAACGTTTTCCATAGCTTAGAATTAGCCCCTTAATGCACAAAAGGCCACACTACAGCTTCTTTTTTATGCAGTCTCTCTTTGTTTAGAAAGAAAAGAGTTCGAAATTGATATAAATACAAGCACTCCACCGATGAGTTATTCTAATTTATATAATTCTTATAACTATTTTTCAGTAAAAAGATGTTAATATCTTTTTTATTTCACATATTCTTATCCTCGTAAAATCTAGGTAAGATTTACTCTCTACACGAGATAATATCGAAAGATTCTCTTCATGTAAATTAATTACAATTAATTATACAAAACTAATTATAATAATTAATTAATTAACAAAGTGGTTCCAGGCTTTCATCTCATGTAAAATTGGTGACTCAATTCACATATTATGTGTGCTAGGGCTCTGCAAATAAGTATTCCAAAATCCGTATATCTCGAAACTTGACAATTGCAGTTGAAAAATTTTTTTTTTTTTAGTGCTTATCAGAACCACAATTGACATGTGAAACTAAAAAATTTAGAATACATTTAGTAAATTGTAATGTAATATATAGTATAAAAATAATCTCTATTAAAGATACTCTTAGTGGGGTAATAAAAGATTTAGGAATTGTTAATGTGTAGGCCTGCTTTAAGAAATTTAGGAATCGCTAATGTGCAGAACTTAGTCAAAATTATTAATGCTTATTATTAAATCTAAGACAAATAAACAAGGCTCATTTAATTTCATATTCTTTTTTTACCAAAAAAAAAAAAAGAAAAATTAAAATCCACTTAAAGAAAAATTTTGAGCAGACCAATAAATTTTAATATTGGGGCAGCTTCTTATTTTGAAGAGCCTAATACACAGAACATATATCTGTATCTATGATATAAGTAACTGTTTTTAGGGAGCCAGGACTACATGTAGTTTCACCCTGGTAATACAATTCAGGTTATTGAATATCCATCAATTTTGCTCCATCCGCAACAAAAACTATTGTTAATATTGTCGTTTCATACATTGATATTAGTTGATATTCATATGGGTTAATCACAATTCCCAAGAAATCAAATTCCCCTAATTTCATATACATATTATGTCGTAATTTTTTTTATACAAATTGGATATTCACGCATACAATTCTTTGTGCCAAGAAATAAAATTTTCATAATATTGATATGATTCAAAATTATTTATTTATTTTTATTAATTACCAATGAGTTTGACTCAGTGAGGTGAGAGTCAAATTTACTCTGAACAAAAATCTATTTCGAGTAATTCACACATTATCCTCTCTCAAAGCTTGAATATTAAAAACTTTTTCATCATCATAATTTTACATAGCCTGCAATATTTTTCTTTCTACCTTGTTTGGAAGTTGAGAAATCTTATACAGAAGGCATAAAGAGTAGCAAAGAAAACGGTGAAAGCAATCAAAACAGCAGTAACTGGCCCCATGAAATCAGGATCAAACCCAAAATGGTCGTTTATATACCACTTAATTGTAGGATCAGTCTCCATCCCCGGTACTTTAATGGGGTCTTCAATATCTCTATATTGAGAAACAATTAGTCCGTAAACTGTCCATGCTACAGGGCATATCCAATAGTACCACACCCACCATTTGGGAATTTTCTGAAATTTCAAAAGAAGTAATCAAATTTATGTTAAATTGCTTAACTATTGTTAAATTTAATAAAAAGGTATCAAAAAAAGTAGAAACAATTGACATACTGGTCTTGGGATAAAGAAGCCAGAGAAAAGATTGAACAGTGCATAAAATGCTGCTGCAAATATAGATGCTACTTGAAGATTTGGAGACAGAGCAGCAGTCATCATTCCATAGTATGTGAAGTAGAGGAAAGATAAGAAAGAGATAAAATAGAACCAGAAGAATTTTGCTGCTGTCCATTCAAAAGCCACCATTGCATATACAATTAATGTATAATATGTAGTCTGGACTAGCACGTATGGTAATTCAGAAATTACCTGCATTTGTCACATAGTATATAATTCAGTCAATTCAATACTGTTTACGGTATGTGTGACCTGAGCAATAGACCTAGGTTCAAATCTCCTCTACTAGTACTAAAAAAAAAACTGTTTATGACACAACACAACATGACGCAAATACATCAGCACAATTATTTTTAGAAAAATTACTACACATGCATTATGTTTTGTGTCATATCGGAGAAGTCTCAGACACGATATAGACATATACTCAAAACTAAAGTAACAGTACTTCATAGCCTACCTGTGCAAGAGCATAAGGTAAAGCAGAATACATCCCAGCTGCTCTTTCTCTATAAAACACAGTTCTTTCAATTGTTACTATTGGCTGAACTGTTGAGCAGTTATTAATGCCAACAAAGAACACAGAAGAATACATGGCTCCAATAATCACTGTCAGATCACCTGCGTTGTCCCTGAACCATACAATATAATATAAGATCAAGAGCCATTAGATGGTAGATAATTAGAATAGTTTTTTTTTTTTTAAAAAAGAAACATACCTTTTACGACCAACTTTCCAAAATATAGTCCCAACAATAAGGGCAGCAATTAAGGTGAAGAAAAATCTAACAAGATTATAATCAGGACTTCTCCAGTAAGTCCACCATTGTTTCCAAAGGCAAGATTTGAATTGCCCCCATGTAGATTGAGAATATTTAGAGGCAAAATAAAGGTCACTTGCTCCTGGTGGTGGTGTGCTTAATTCCTTCACTAAAGCCTTATTTCTCCTGCTCACAGTTCAATTTATAAATTAAGATAAAAAACCTAAATAACTTAGCAAATGAAAAATAAATTCTGTGTCTTGAGACATACTCATGTAAGGATGATGATTTGTAGTATTCTGCAAAGTCGATTCCAAGCTGGATTTCTGCTGCTACAGAGCTCACTTCTAGCATCCATGTTGCTGGATTGTACTTATCTTTGATTTTAGGAACTCCAGAAATTGCCTGAAATGTGCATCAAATGAAAGAGTGAATAATTTGTTTTTGACTATTAGAACAATAAAAAGTTTAGGAAGATAGATTACTTCGAAGTATTCGATGATCTTGTGTGAATTTCGACCCAATGGTCCTAGGTAGATAACTTGTCCTCCTCTTTTCATTAGTAGCAATTCATCAAAGGCTTCAAAGATGTCAATACTAGGCTGGTGAATTGTGCACACAACAGTTCTTCCAGTATCCACAGTATTTCTCACAGCCCTCATAACAATTGC
Source organism: Reutealis trisperma (assembly GCA_947687605.1). Lineage (NCBI taxonomy): Eukaryota > Viridiplantae > Streptophyta > Magnoliopsida > Malpighiales > Euphorbiaceae > Reutealis > Reutealis trisperma. The sequence continues at coordinate 2,569,915 of CANTUT010000010.1, forward strand.
TGCTGCTCTTGCATCAAGTCCAGAAGTTGGTTCATCCATGAAAATAATTGAAGGATTAGCAACAAGCTCTACTGCAATTGTCAATCTTTTTCTCTGTTCTGTTGACAATCCTGTAACTCCTGGAAGCCCGACTATAGCATCTTTAAGATTGTCTAGCTCTACCAATTCCATCACTTCTTCAACAAAGCTCTGAATAGATAAATTCCCATAATTGTTTTAGCACTCAAGTCCTTAATTAGCTCTCATTTTATTTATCAGAAGCAAGAAAATAGTAAAGTTACCATCTTTTCCTCTTTGCCTACTTCTCTAGGAAGCCGAAGAAATGCCGAGTAAATTAAGGATTCTCTAACTGTGACTTGAGGTGAGTGGATATCAGTCTGTTCACAATATCCTGAAATTCTTGCAAAGGTTTCTTGCTTCTTGGGAAACCCTGAAATTCTAATGTCGCCTTCGATATATCCACCTGTTTTTCTTCCTGCTAAAACATCCATCAATGTTGTTTTTCCAGCTCCACTGACTCCCATTAATGCTGTAAGGATTCCAGGCCTAAATGTTCCTGTGACTCCACGAAGTAGTTGCAGCCTGTCCTGTCCAACTCCTTGTTCTTTCATTTCCTGTTACCATCAGTCAAAGATACAAAAGGAGTTTAAATTGTTCTATTCTTTTTTACTACTTGGATTGGAGGGGAACAGAAGTTGAGTCTTACAGAAGGCATGTCCACATAATAATCCACATTGTCGAAGGACATGGCTAAAGGAGTGAAAGGCAGGACCATTCCTCTTTGGACAGCATCATTATTGGCTCCACTAGTATTTCTACTTGGTTCACTAGGATTAGAATGGGTGTTTGTTGCCTGGAATGCTACCTCCCCTGGGACATTTCAATTTCATTAGTATTAATCAGGAATTCAAGCTCTTTTTTTTTTTTGGTTAATTAGTCTCTGACTAAGGTTGGAATTTGCAATACCACAGCTGTCCTGGAAACAACTATAGTACCACTAAATAGTAACGACATAAACAATACATTCCTATGTCTCTTACTTGAACTGTTTCGATGAGAAGAAGATAATGACTGAGAGGATGAATTGTTTCGCCTTGGGTCTGGTTCAACCCTTGAGCCTTGCTCATCACGCTCCATTTCCCTTGCTGTTTCCTCGGAGATTATGGCTTGTTTTTTCCCAGGAGCTATTATATAAACAACATGTAGAAAATTAGTTACCTGAAGAAGAAAATTGCATGCTGCATATTGAAATCAACTACCAGAACTTACGGCTAAAGTACATAAGAGTAAAGGTGAAGAGGACATTGAAGACAATTGTAAAACCCAAAAGAGCAACTACACCAATCCAGTACCAATCTTCATCAGCGAAGATGTCAAAGTCTTCAAGCACAGCTATGCCTAATCTGGTAACATTGTCCGAACCCTGCAGTATTGCATTTAATAAAAAAACTCTTTGTTATACTTGTTGAAACAAAATACTAATTGTGTCCCATTTAATTAGTGTAACATAATATATACCACTTTGTTCATCCACCTCGGAGCGAACATTTCATTCACAGCAATGGAATTAACACCATATGTTATGGGTGAAATCCAGTAAGCCCATGCCCACCCTTTCGGAATGGCCCCTGTCACAAAATGCAGCTAACCTTTTTTACTAATGTATTAAATTTCAGCATGAAATAAATTTAGAAGGTCATGTCAGCATTTCAACAATTGCTCTTATTTAAGGTTTTGGCTTTCACACTAACCTTTAGGAAGAATGAAACCTCCAAGCATGAAAATAAGAAGCAGAATGAGAGCCCCGCCAGTGTTTGCAATGATCATAGTCCTACAAACTCCGGCAATAAGCCTAAAGATCCCAGCTGCCATTTGCTGGACCAGAAACACCAATACCAATTGCTTGAAAAACCTACAAATATGGTACCCAAAAAGCTTAGTAACAGTCACTCAATATCCCAATTCCATAAAATTTATACTACAATATTAGTTACCTGCCAGCATCAGCCACAAATCCAATAGTGAAATATGCAATAGCTACCCAAACAATAGATTCTATTACAGAAATAGGCAGTCTTAGAAGAAAAGTTGGGAGAGTGAAAGTCCAAGCTGGGTGGAACAAGAGATCTCTATGCTTATAAAATACAGGAAGCCTTGAAATCATCAGTGATAGCTCCGCATAACCATTAAACATGTTATGGATTACACTAAATGTAAGAGCTCCAATGAATAATTGCCCATCTTCTTGATTTCTTGTGTGCATTTCTGTTCTTAGAAATACAGTTGATACTATAAATGCAACTATTATAAGCTGGACAGCCTTTGATACATAAACAAAAGCATTTCTTTTTATCAATAGCCATTCTTTGTTCCAACAAGCTTTTAGTAGTTCCAATGTCGGAACTGAATATCTTGTGAATACTAGAGCTGCTCTGTGGCTTTGGGACTTGTCAAATGGGATTGAGATTTCATTTTGTATTTGCATTCCCACATGGAAACTCTTGAATTTTTGAACAAATTCAGGAACTGATATGTATCTGTATGGCATCCTTCTGTCTGCCCAGTACTGCTCTTGGTCTTTCTTTGATGTTACCTGCGACAATTCCACCAATTAATATAAATGAATGAACTCATTTGATAAATGTAGCTACATGTATGCACCAGGTCCAAAAGAAAAATTACATGTGACTGTAAATAAAGTACCAGTGTCTATACTGATATATTTATAATAAAATTTTAAAATATCAGTCTGTTGGATCTAAATATATCTGAATTTAAATTTTATGGATGGCCCATTAATTGACAAGGTGGGCCTGGGGCCCTCTTTGGCTACCATATATTTTTTAAGTGATTCAATGCAATGATGATGATCATGATAATAGTATACCTCTTGCAAGAAATCAGCAGTTCCTTTTCTTTCTGGGCAGCGAAAACCACAACTTTCAAAGAATTCAAGGACGTGTTCTCGTGGGCCCTGATAGACAATCTGGCCTTCTGATATGAAGATAATATCATCAAATAGGTCGAACGTCTCGGGCGCAGGCTGCAGTAGGGACATCAATACGGTGCCGTTAGTGAGATGTACTATCTGCTGCAGACACTTCACTATTTGATATGTTGTGGAGCTATCTAGACCCGTTGATATCTCATCCATGAACAGTGTTTTTGTGGGTCCAACAATCATCTCTCCTGTATTAATAAAAAAAAATAAATTCTATTGAGAATAGAAAAATGAGATTTTTATTTTTTTATTCTTTATAGAAAAATTAGTATTTTCTTTTCTTTTTTTTCTTTGTTGATATATTGGAAAATAGAGTATCATGATTTTAGCTCTTAATTTTCCTTACATTACATGTTTAAAAAAAAAAAAAAAACTATTTATCACTAGTCCAATGAGAATTTAAATTCAAATAAAATATTGAAATTAAATTTTATTTCAATAAGTTTCCAAATAGAAAAAAAAATTAATAATATAAAATTAATTAGATAATAAACCTGTAGTTACTCTCTTTTTCTGTCCACCAGATATTCCCCGTAGCATTTCATCTCCTACAATGGTGTCTTTGCATATATCAAGTCCTAATATCTGTTCCATGTAACATTAACAAAAATAAAAATAAAAATAAATATTATATAATGAAAATAATAATAATAAAAAAAAAGGTTTAGGGCCATTGTATTATCGAGCAATATAATTAGACTATTCATTTTAATTTAATTAGTTGGAATTTGATTAATTTCCCAAATAATTCAATGTATATTGCCACCATAATTACAGTAAAATTATTCTAAAAAGCAATATTAATTTACTTTTATATCTTCCACTTACTTTGAGAGTGTAATCTGTAATGAGATTGCTCCCGACACCTTCCATTGCAGTTGCCTGACAATTTATAAACAGATATTCTAAGTCGGAGTCCGATTAACAGGAAAAAAAAATAAATAAAGAAAATTAACTTAAACAGGAATTTTGTATATTCATCCCATTTTTTATATTGTTTAAATAAAATTATTATCAACTAATACCAAATTAATTTTAAATTTAAATTCAAATTCAAGTCATTTTAAAAAGGGTGAAATTTCAAATTTAGGTTCCAGTGAAATCAAATTAAAAAAAGAAGAATTAGAATTAATTATCAAGGAAAGGGATATCACAATATGTACAAAATTTATAGTTTTACATAAATTTTGAACCTTCCAATTGTTTAATTTTTTTTTTTTTAGAATAATCGAATTCTTTTATAATAACAAGTTTAAAGGCTTTAATTATTTTTAAATAGGGATATGTTTTATCACAAATCATACATTTAAGATACTTTCCTTTCTTTTAAAATTTTTAATTTACATTTTTTTAGACAACTATTATCATTTAATTATTTGGGAAGTAGCTTGAAATGGTGGAAAATTTGATTGGTTAACAAGAAATTAAGGAAGAGAAAATGGAGGAAAAGTTAAGAATGCAAATAAACGTAAAAAATATACAAAAAGCAAATGCTTTAGCTTTATTATTCACTGGATATCTATTTATAAGTAGTACTGATTCAGCTTATATAATATTGTACATATGATTTGCATAACCTAATTAACAAATTCAATTTTGATGATCTCACATTTAACTGCTATGAATTTATCATCCTATAGTGACTAGATTCCTAGATTCTTTATATATCAATAACACATATTAATTATATTTCACATCATATTAGGTGAAGTTATGTGTAATATTATAGTAACTTAGCTACGTATTCAATGTGATGTCGCTGTTACGAATATATCAGTATAATTGAAATATTTAAGTGAATTTTTTATTATGTTCTTAAGTGTATTTATATAAAAAATATTATATTATTATAGTAACTTCGATTGAATCTAGACTCACTCAATAAAAAAAAGGAAAAATTTTTTCTTTTGATTAAATTCAATTTCTCATATTTAGAATTAATTTATGACGTGAAATCTTAAAAATAGTAGTAATGCAATTTAGATTTTAGAAGTTTAAAGTTATCTAACGTCATGTATTTGTTTTGATATTTTGATATATTATGCTTATTTTTCCTATGCTGATGTATAATGTTTGAATGATACTTTTTGAGAGTCAACAAAGACTTTTTTTTTTTGGGTTTATTCAATGAATTATATATTAGAATTCAGATTAAATTTTCTTTTAAGCTTAAAATTTTCATCTTTTATTTATTATGCTTTTGAAAAAAAAAATTCTAATATGCATTCAAAATGAGTAAATATAGGAAGTATAGACTTTTTTTTTTTTGAAGTTTAGACAGAAAAGAGAAAATGTGGTATATGTAATGATTAATGTATATTTATTTATTAAAATTTATAAGTTCAAATTAAAATTTCAGATGTATTAAAAAAATGATAATTATATATTTTTTTAAAAAAGATCATAGATATTTTTAAGAGAAAAAGGAGATGTTACATTTGTTCAATAGTTCATAACATTATTTCCGCTTATTTGATCTCTTATGAATTTAAAAAAAAGTGAAAAAAAAGACATTGTAATTATTTTAACTTTTTTGGATTATAAAATAAATACTCAACCATAGATGAATTTTTGGTTGAATGATATTAGAATCATTTTCATAATTAAAAAGTCTTGAATTTAAATAACAGTCATACTCAAATTTTGCAAATATATATATAAATTTATTTATTTTTATTTTTATTTTTTTGATGTATAAAAAAACATTTTGTTATTTGTAGAAAAATATAATGTATAAAAAATTTACCAAAAATGTTTATATGTGAATCAAACCAAAGAAAAAGGTTTGATTTTTGGTTTTTGTGCATATATTACCTTCATGAAAAGGTCCACTTCTGCCTCCGGATATAAGCCTGCTTCCTTTTCTCTTCTCGCCAACTCTTTTAGGAGCTCTACATATATATATACGTAACACACAAATTTTAATTAATCAATTACTTCATTAATGTACGATCGCAATATGCACAAAATTAGGGTTGTGATTAGTAAAATTAAAAATTAAATGTTGAAAATTTAAGTGTTGAATTTTAAATTATACAAATATTGAAAAATCTAATAATTTATTGTATTTAGTATAAATTTTAAATTTTAAATTTTAATTTATTCTATTAAGTAATTTTTAATTTAATTAAAAATTTTTAAAATAAATATTACTAAAATAATTTAAAATAATTAAATGTTAAAAATTTTAATTTTAAATAGTGAATATTTCTGTCAAACCATTCTCAAATACAATTTTCTTTATTAAGATATAATTAAATTACCTTCTCGACTCCCAATCCCTTGGCACCTCGCTGAGAAATCAAGGGTTTCTTTGACCGTCATAACTCCAACATGAACATCATTTTGGCTAATATAAGCGGATGATTTTCTTGGCACAAATTCATTTAGCCTAAACCCATTATATGTTATTTCTCCTTTAACCTGAAAATACACCACAAATCTCACAAGTAATTGATCATGTTTTTATTTGGATCATTGCATCTAAAAATAAAATAAATGAACATGAATTTCAATAATACAGCCAATAAATTTAAATTTACACTAGCAGAATCATTCAATTGTGATAAAAAGTAGATTTTTCTTTTTTGGCCAGTGTGATAAAAAAAAAAATTACTATCACTACTTCAATTTTTAATATGCTAATTGAGTAAAAACTCTTACTATTTGCAAAAATTGGTCACTAACCTTTAAATCCGAATCCAACTTCCCAGCCAGCGCTAGCAACAAGGTTGTTTTCCCTGAGGATGGTGGACCTAATAACAGTGCCATCCTATAACAATGGAAAAAATTTATAAAATTTATTATTATTATTTTTTTTTCGTATAATATACCTAATATAAAATTTAGCCTCGATTTTTCTCAATTAAAAAAAAAAAAAGAAAACCTCGATGGTTTTATAACACCAGACACATCTTTAAGGATTGTGAGCTTTGTTCTTTTGGCAAAATCAATCCCAAGCATGCCAAGACCTGATTCTGCCATATTTTTGGCTGCATTTAGAAGAGTAGGAAGCGCTCTGCTTCCAATATAGCAATTGGCTTCCACGGTTAAATTCTTGAATCTTACTTCCACACTTGGAAGTTCAATTCCAACCCTGCAATTAAAAAACAAATTAATTAATTACAAAAAAGAATAATTAACTAATTAATTATTCTTGAATTTAACAAGAATTAACAATTACCTGTCAATTCTTTGTCTAAATTTTTTCAAGAATTTCTCATTATCTTCCTCTGCAACTTTAAAAACTGTACTTATGAACTTTTGCTTATCATTCATATCAAGCTTTCTCACATCAACTTCTCTATGTTCAGTTTTTGTTCCTTGGAGCTCATTTTCTACAAAAGATTTTATAATACTTGTTCTTAATCTTTCATATGTTGGTAATTTCTCTATTGCAGCCCATTTCAAAGCTTCTTCATCTTCCTCAGCATGGCTAGGTCTTCTTGAAAACGCATGTTCCATGCTCCAACTTCTTCTGCTAGTGCTTTTGCTCGTCATTGAAATTCCTCCACCATCCATCTTTTGATTGAATTAACAGAAAACGGAAGATACCCTGTTCATAAAAAGACAGGATTAAAGCTAATGTGAAAGAAGAAATTGTGGGTAGTTTGGATCCTGAGAAAAAGTTATATGAAGAAAAGAAGATCAAGATTTGGAATCTTGCATTCAATTAACAAAAGTCTCTGCTAGTAGCTTGCTGGGTTTAATCAGTGAAAAGTGAAAACCATTTGACTTTGTTGAAATGAGGTTTAGATATAATTTAAAGAAAATGCCAACAACAATTTGTGTTCTTTTATTTTCTTTTCTTAGCTACCAAACACATGCAAAGTGTAGAATTGCAGGAAAACAGAACTTACTCTGTCTTGGATACAGAACAGAAATGAGGATCAATTCTCTTTGTTAATAAAGGGGAGGGTCAAGGGTTGGTTGTTAGAGAATTGTCAAATTGGGGTTTTGCTGTGCAAATTAACCACCTTAATTTCCAACAAACTCTCAAGAGGATCTGTTATTTCTCTCTCCTGTTTTAATTTGTTGCAGGGAGAGTTGCAATTGAAATTGCATGCAAGTTTCTCTGCACAAGTTACAAAGGATATAAATACTAGTGTGTGATAGAGTGAAGCTGGAATTTTCAATCTGGAAGAATGGGTGGAAGCTTTATTAATTGTTGGAGACCATTTTTGGTAGGTGTGATTTAGTCTAATTCAAATTTTTTGACCAATAGTTCATATGATGAGGTTATGCATTGAAATTTCAATTCGAGTCAATTAAAAATAATAAAAATAAATTAAACCGTCTCTTGGATGAGTTTTTGAGTCAATTAAAAATAATAAAATAAATTAAACCCCCTCTAAGCCATGATTTTTCTTTTCATTTATATTTTTTTTTTCAGATTTGCCCTCCCAAAAAAAAAATTAATTTTCATGTTTAATCCCTCTAATTTCATGAATTCTTTTTATTTCATAGTCTTAGTTTCTTCTTCTTTACATATTTTGCTCTTAAATTTTTATTTTTATTTTTAGCTACTAACTCCATTTTTTATATTTTTTTTATCATTATTTCTTCTCCTTTTATATTAGTTCTCAATTCTGTAAATCTTTTTTTGTCCTTAATCACCCTCCCACATTTGAATTTTTAAAATTTGATTTTGAAAAATCAAGTGAATAATATTTTTTTGAATTTAAAAATTATAATTTTAAATCTAATTATTTTCAGGATTATTTTTCATTCAAGTGTATATTATTCTTTTTCTTAATATAGTAATACATTATGTAATATTTATTATTGTGAATTAATATTTAAAAATATTTTATATTATATATTATTTTATCTGTTTCAAAATATTTGTCATTTTAATTTTTTTTAAAATATCTGTTGTTTTTGGATCTCAATAAGGCATTTATTATTTTTTTCAATTTTATCCTCCAATTATTTCTTTAGTAAACATTTACATTAATTAAATTTGTATTAGAATGTTCTTTTCATTGATGTAAGGAGGATTTTATAGTACAAAAATCCCAACAAAATAGGATACTCCCAACAAAACAGGATATTTATGCACTAATCAAGGAAAACAAATCGAGATATACAAGGAAAATAAATCAGAATATACATTAGGAAACAAATCAAAATAGATATTCTCTAATACACTCCCCAAGTTGGAGCATGGAGATTTTGAATGCCCAATTTGCCAACTAAAAACTGAAATTGTTGCATGCCCAAAGCTTTAGTGAATGTATCTGCAATATGATTGTGAGAAGAAACAAAGTACGTGATAATGAAACCATGCTGAATACAATCACCAATGAAATGACAATCTATTTTGATGTGTTAGGTTTATTCATGATATACGAGGATTATTAGCAATGTGCATGGCAACTTGATTATCATAAAAGTGTGAATAGGAGAGGAGTGAGATACAATCAGGTCACTAAGTAACTATTGTAGCCAAACTAATTCACTTCTAGTAGTAGCCATGGATTGATATTCAACTTTGGCAAAAGAATGAGAAACTGTGGTCTGTTTCTTACTTTTCCAAGAAATTAGAGAATGGCCAAGAAAGATGAAGTAACCACTGAGTGACCGTCGTGTCAAAGGACATCTAGCCCAGCCAGAATCACAATATGCTAAAAGAGATTAAAAAAAAAAAAAAACTCGTAGAGGACAGAAAAATGCTTTGGTGTGAATCCTTAATTTTACACCCTCATCATTCAACCGCAACCTTAACACTTGCTGAGTTTAACAAGCTATGCGGAGCAGTTATGGTGATCTTGCTAACTGGTTAGTGGGTGGAGTTTCGGGGGCAGCGCCCTTGAAGGAAATTTTTTTAGCTTTCAATTATATTGTTACCAGACATCCAAATATCTCAAACTAACAACCAATCTCTAAAAAAAAAATCGAAAAATGTGCGAAGGTGACACATGGCATGCCGCACAACAGGCGTGCATGCGGAGCCTCATGCCTTGCATGCGGCATGCCGCATAAGCCTGATACGGCGTCGCACAGGCCTGGTGTGGTGCCACACAGGCTCTGCCGTCCCATGGACTCCACCTGCACAAAAAATGACTCTTTTATCTATTTTAGTCCAATTTTCAGTCCTTTCTAACCCTACTCTTCATCGTCTTTTCACATTTTCAATACCTAAACTACCCTCACCCATTTTTCCTATAAATACCCCCTTTCACTTCTCATTTTTCTTCACCCCTTAAATTTGAGTATATTGTTATCCTCAAATTTTTCTCTTCTTTTCCCTCCAATCACTCTTTAATTAATTAATTAATCTTTTTAATTAATTAATTACCTCACCCTAACCAAGTTATTTAATCTTTTTAATTAACTAAAACTCTTTTTTAATTAATCACTCAATTAATTAATTAATTAATTTTTTTAATTAATAAATTAATTACTCTTTTTTCAAAAATCATTCTTTTTTTCAAAAATCAAATTAATCTTTTTTCTTAATCCACCATTCATCCAAATTAATTAATTATTCATTTTAATTAATTAGTTAATTAATCCATCCATCACATTAATTAGTTAATTAATCATTTTAATTAATTAATTAATTAATCTCCCAATCAATCCAATCGTCCGGTCCCATAAAATAGAACTTCAGTCCGGTAAAATTCTCTGCTAGTAAAAAACAAAGATATCAGCCTTTTCCTTCACTTTCAAAACACCCAAATCAAAATCAATATGATGAACTCTTAAACCCCTCCACTTAACCGTGGAAAGAACTATATGGGTTTTGATCCCCATTCAACGGAGTATGTAGGCACATTTGAAATCTAAATCCAAACCTCAAATCCAAATATCTATCAATCGCTTTTTCCCTTTATAGTTTGTGGATATTTTATTTTAATTTTCTCCTTGTACTCATATCATATTCATGCATTTTATTTACAACTATCATTTTATAATATTTGTCATTTATGAAATCAGTTTTTCAAAATCAAATTAAACTTAAGAGCTAAATTTTGATTATTTAAAACTAAAAACCTAGTTTCCGAGCTCAACCTGGTTTGAAAACTAGTGATTTTTATCTTTGGGTAAATTAATTGCAAAATTAATAAATTGGAGTCAATTTAGATTTTTTTTATTGTTTTCCCAACTAAATAAAATTAAGGTGGCAACTTCTAAAAGCATTTTTAAAATTAAGCAAATTCAAACCCGAGAATTTCATTGTGAGTCTAAACCCGAATAAGCATCCCGATTTTCTCTAGCAGATCGAACCGGTGCTCGGGTGAGGCCTCACACTTGGCCCTGGATGGACTTAAGATATTGCAATGTTCTCATGGCAGCTTGCCAATGCCCTTGTCGAGGTTGATTCATGAACTGAGACAAGATGTGCACTAAATAACAAATATCAAGCCTGGTGATTGTTAAATAAATCAGGCGCCCAACTAGGTGATGATAGGAACTAGGATCCTCAAGAAGACCACTTCCATCAAGAGCTAACTTGTGATTCTATTCAATGGGAAAAGAATAAGGTTGGCACCCAAGCATACTAGTTTCTTGTAGAATGTCCAACATATACTTCTGCTGGGATAGGATAATTCTTGTAGGAGAACGAGCCACTTCAAGCCTATGAAAAAATTTAAGATTGCTGAGGTCTTTGATGGGAAACCATGCCTCCAAGTAGCGCTTGAGATTAGTAAAATGTGAATGATCATTAGTGGTAATTACAACATCATCCATATAAATGAGAACATTAGTGAAAGATGTGCCTTTGCAGTGCAAAAATAGGGAGCTATCAACCTTCGATTAGTGAAACCAAACTGTAAAATGGCAGCAGAGAATTTCATAAACCATTGCTTGGAAGCCTGCTTCCAACCAAATAGATATTTTTGCAAACGACATATACAAGTATCATTAGCTGATAAGTAACCAGGTAGAGGGTTCGTGTATACTTCTTCATTAAGGTCACCATGAAGAAAGGTGTTATGCACATCTAGTTGATGTAAGGACTAGTTTTTGATGGCTGTAATAGCTAAAAAAGTATGAATAGTGCTAAGTTTAGCTACAGGTGCAAACGTTTTATGTCATCCAAGCCTTCCACTTGCGTGTACCCTTTCGCCACAAGACGTGCTTTATACCGTTCTATTGTTCCATTTGAATGATATTTAATTTTGTACACCTATTTGATTCCAACTGCTTTCTTTCTTGGAGGCAATGTTTCAAGAGTCAAAGTTTTATTTCTTTTAAGTGCTTCCAGTTCACTTTTCATGGTTGCTTGCCATCAAGTATCCTTTTTTGCCTGTGAATAATATGTAATCTCATCATTTTGATTGATGGACATGAGAAAATATTGATGGTGCGATGAAAATTTTAAGTAAGAAAGATGATGAGATAAAGGATAAAAAGTACCTGAGGAAATTGTATTGGCATGAGTAAGGGATGGATCTTTACGTTTTCTTAGCAAATCAACATGAAAATCTTTAAAGCAAGCTGGCAACTTCTTATCTCGAATTGGATGTTGTGATTTAGTAAAAGGATCGCATAATGGTTTAAGATTTGGTTCAACTTGCTTTATAGTATTTGGTTCATTAGCTTCACTAGTTTGAGTCACTTCACCAAGCTGATTAATTACATTAGGGTCATTTGCCCAATTATTTTCACCATCTTGAATAACCTTATGAGTATGCTCATCTTCATCAACTTGGCTTAGATCATCAATTTGAACAACCTTTTCTGCTCGATTATCACACCTATGTTGGACATTATGTTTTATGATGGGTAAGGGTATAGTTGTGTGAGTAGTTAGTTCATGGTTAAGTGCTAGTTAGTGTGACTAAAAAGGAAAAATGTTTTCATAGAACACCACATCCTTAGAAACAAAAACTTTATGGGTTCTTAAATTATAAACCTTGTACCCTTTTTTACCATAAGGATACCCAATAAAAATATAAGGTGTTACTTGTTCACTAAATTTGTCACTGGACCTTGGAATGACCAAAGTATAACATAGACAACCAAAAACTCATAAGTGAGAATAATCATGTTTGTTCATAAAGAGTACTTCATATGGAGTCTTTTTAGATAAAAGAGGTATGGGACTATCGTTGATCAAGTATGCTGCAGTAAGGATACACTCACCCTAAAATTTAATAGGTAATCATGCTTGGAATCTCAAAGCCCTAGCAACTTCAAGCAGATGCCTATGTTTATGTTATACTACCCCATTTTATTGTGGAGTAAAAACACAAGAGAAATTTCGAAGGATCCCATTTTGTTGAGAGAAATGCTGGATTTTATGGGCAATGAATTCTGTCCCATTATCACTCCGAATCTATTTAACATGACAGTTGAATTGTTTGTATATCATAGTAACAAAAGATGTTAACAGATGATCAACCTTAGTTTTATTTTTTATCAAATAAACCCATGTAATTCTAGTAAAATCATCAACAATACTCAATAAATAATGTGCACCAGATAAAGATGGAGTTTTACAAGGACTCTAAACATCACAATGAATTAAATCAAAAGCATTTTGAGTTTTAATAGAGCTACTATGAAAGGGATGATGAACTTGTTTAGCTCGATGACAAGCATCGCAACATTTATTAAAAACCTTCATCTTGTGAAGTTTCAAATAATCAATTAAAGATATTCTAGATAAATGAACAAGTTGTTGGTGCCATAAAGCAAAATTCTCATTGTGAACAAAGTTTGCTGAAGCCAAATTGGTATTGAGAGCCTGATAATAATAAAGACCATCCCTGAGTTCACCCATGCCAATTAGCTTCCTCATGGCATGGTCTTATAAGATGCACAAGGAGGGAAAAAAATGAGCAACACAGTTCAGAGCTTTGGTTAACTTGCTTATTGATATAAGATTGCAAGAAAAGAAAGGTGTATAGAGAACATGATTTAGTTTGATATCTGAATTAATAGTAATGTTCTCATATGACTTAACTGAAAAAAGAGAACCATTAGGAATTTTAACAGGTGGATTAAAAACATTTGGTGTTTCATTATGTAAGGTACTCTTTTTGCAAGTCATATGGTCTGTAGCTCCTGAGTCAAGTATCCATTCAACATTATCATTAGATAAAAAATTTTTCTTACCAACAAAATTAGCAATTGGATTAGGGTTCTGAGTCTTTTCAAGATTCAATAAGGTCATGAGTTGTGTATACTGATCTTTGTTAAGGCCATTGATTGGAGATTGGATCGTTGTCTCCATGGTTTGAACTTGATTTATGCCTTTCCTTGTGTTGTCTTGGATTTATTATTCTCCTACCAATCTAGATAACCATGCAATTCAAAACATATATCTCTTGTATGCTTGGTCTTCTTACAACGATCATAGTACAACTTTGAAGTGTCATGATTACTAGTGGTGGTTCGAGAGCCAGTAGACCTTATATTGCCTTTTGATACAACAAACGCAACACCCTTAATAGCCGTTGTGCTTCTCACAATTGCAACTTGCTGCTGTTTTTCTTCTTGTGAAACAAGGATATATGATCATGCTAAGGTAGATAAGGGATCAGTATTCAGGATTTGAGATCGCACCACATTATATTTCTCATTTAATCCTATTAGAAATTGATGAACCTTTTCTTTTTCTTTTTCAGCTACTATTGCTTTGGCGAATCCATAAGTACAAAGTGGTATTTGAGAATAAGTATTGTACTCATCCTAAAGTCCCTTTAGTTCTGTGTAATACATAACCACTGACATATATTTCTACTGTGTATATCCCTGTTTTTGTCTTTAATTGATGTATGTGAGGAGCATTCCCTTATGAAAGACGCTCTTCTAAATCAACCCATATCTCCCTTGCAGTATCAAAGTATGCAACGCTATCATAAAGAAATGAGTGGAGAGAGTTGAATAGCCATGAGATGACCATGGAATTACTTTTAATCTAGGCTATAGCATTAGGTGAGTCTAGTTTTGGACAAAGTAGCGCTCCATCAACAAAGCCAAATTTATTCTTGGCCAATTGTGCGTTAGTCATGGCTCTTCGCCATGTTGGATAATTATCTTTTTTGAGAAGACATGAAACCAATGCAATTCCTAGATTATTAGAGGGATGTACTACATATGGAGAAGACAGATCATATACGGTTTGATTAGAGTTCATGGTGGTTGTTTGTTCTTTTGCAGGTATGAAGCTTTGGCTATATTCTTTAGTCATGGTGAAGAATAATGTCCTATAAAACCTGCTCTGATACCATATAACACGTTCTTTTCATTAATGTAAGAAGGCTTTTATAGTACAAAAATCCCAACTAAATAGGACACTTATGCACTAATCAAGGAAAACAAATCAAGATATACAAGGAAAATAAATCAGAATATACATTAGGAAAAAAATCAAAACAAATATTCTTTAATATTAATTGCTTTTTTTTCACATTTGAATTCTGACAATTTAATAATTTTTAAATTTGTAATATAAAATTTTAAACGACAAATATTTGAGATGGATTGATTGAGTATATAATCTCCTTCACATGAATTCTTGATTCCACCACTAATCTCAATGATCTAGAAACACATTTTATCTACTCCTTCGGTGATATAGGAACATATTTTATCTAGCCCCTTTGATCACAATCATTCATATATCTTTGTCGTCCTATGAAAAAACTTTTCTTTTTCTTTGAAATTAAAAAGAGAAAGATAGATCTTCCTCAGGAAAAAGATAAAAAAGAAACAAAGAAAGAAAGATAAGACTTTTTTAACTCAATAATTCAATACCTTATTGGAGAAAAAATAACTTTCAAGGAATATATAATTATTTAATAGCATACTAGAATGTGGTGTTTGATAACCTAATTCAACATTTAAAATTAAAATTTTTATCATTCAATCATTTTAAGTTATTTGATAATATTTATCTTAAAAACTTAATTAAATTAAAATCAATTAAAAATTTACACTAAATATAAATAAATAATTAAAATTTTAAATATTATTATAATTCAAAAATTATATTACTTATATTATTAAGTAATTAATTTTTAATTTTATCAAATACCGTGACTAATTAGAAATTGCCAATATATGCCAAAATGCAAAGTTAGCGAGGATCGATGCTTTTATGGAAGTTATTGAAGATATGATACGATGCTTAAACCATTTTCACAGATGCGGTTGAATTCATAGCTATTCCTTCGAGAAGATGTGCTTAAATCTTAAATTAACATCCGTGCTTTGCTCGGTTATTTTCTATTTTAAGGTTTTTAAACTCCTACACGTTTTGCAATTAAAATTTTTCTATTTCTTTATTGTCTTCTACTTTTCTTTTTTGGTGGGTAGAATGCCTTCACATGAACTAATTAATGAATATATGCCTTAAATTAACATTTATGGAATGATATTGAGGAAAAAAGTAAACACCCATTAAATTTATGCCTATTAATCAATGTCAGCCCAAAAGCTTTGTTGTCAACCGTCTAAATAAAAAAAAAAAAAAAAAAAATCCTCTCTTCAAATCAGCTTGAGATAGGTCAATCCAACCTTCTGGTAATTAATTAAATTTTTTAATCTTTAAAAATATTTTTAGATCAGTTTGTGTGTTAATTAAAACTTATATAACTAAATACTTCAATAATATATGTGTATTAATAATGTTAAAATATTTGTATATTATTATTGACAATAGTAAATACTAGCTATTCAATTTAATAAAGTAAAAATATAAAATAGGAGTATATGGTTTATTGTAGTTATTGTTATGTTTTTTTATTCAAAGTTTAACAGCATTAATGTGCACCAAAAATTGGCAGGGTGGAATGATCGATATTAAAGAAGGTATTATTTACTTCCTCCCATCTATAAAAATATGTCTATTTTAACTTTCACATAGATTAAGAAAATTTTAATTAATATAATTAAATTAATAATTTTTACTGATATTTTTTTAATATACCCCTTCATTAATACTAAACGACACATCAAAATTAAATGACTCATGTTAATAAAAATGCACATTAAATAAAAGTTTATAAAAAAACTAATAAATTAATTACTCTATTGAAAAAGAAAGTAAATTATAATTTAAGAAAAGTGAAAAAAAATAAGTTTATTATTATAAGACAGAAGGAGTATAATAAAAGAAGTAGACTAAAAAAATACTCTATCTGTTTCATAATACTAATTATTTTAGAAAAAAAATTTTATTTCAAATTAATTGTCATTTTAAGAGTTCTATATAATATTTATTATCTTTTTTCAATTTTATCCATATCTCTAATTTTATTTTCAAATATGACAATATTTTAAGATAGATGGAGTAGAAATTTTTTCTTTCTTAGAAATTATTAGAAATGAGAAATTAAATTACTTCTACAAAACTACGCTCTCTGAAAAATATATCATTTATATCAAACAATACCGAAGCAGTGGAAATCGGAAATTTCAATTTCCATGCATGAGACGGAAATGCGTCTTAATAATAAAATTAAAAGTCTGGCGGCGACTTTTCCTCCTCGCTCTTTGTGTATCATACCATATTCTACAAATTACACTTAATAAGGTCTCAAATCTTGATTTCTCCAAACAACATAGTCGTTTTCTTGAAACAAATGAACCAATCAATTTATTACTTTTGACTACCGATATTATGGACAATCAGTACAAGTTTTTGTCAATCCTTCTCATAATTATATAATTCTAATTCAAAAGGATTTTGCTTTTCTTTTAGTGAAATTCTTAAATAGAGGTGTATTTTTGAATTGGTTTTAAAAAAAATTAAATACAATAAATCTGCAAATTAATTCAAGAATACACTTTATCAAAATGAAATAAAAAAAAATAAAAATGGTTTTAAAATATGAATTTATGATGTCAATTTTGATTGGAGAAATTTTGAATATGTTGACGTAAGTGCTTGTGTAATTAATTACTAGTATATTAAATAGTTTTGTTTCTTGTGTTGATTTCTTCTACAAACATGCTGAATTTCTGAACCATCTCAATCAAAAATTAATATCATATCAACTCGATAACAACCATATGATATTATCATTAAATGTCAATCAATTAAACATTTTCGAGATAATGAAATATTTCATCCATTTCAAAATAATAATCGATTAAAATTTCAGTACATAAATTAAAAAAATCATTTAATTATTATAATTATAAGTTAAAAAGAATAAAATATTTTTTTGAATTTTGATATAAAAAAATAAAAATAATTAATATGAATATTTAATAAAGGAATAAAGAGATGATAAAATTAAAAAAAATAATAAATATTTTTTTAAAATTTTAAAATGATAAATATTTTGAAACAAAATAAAATTTATAAAGTGACAGTTATTTTAAAACGGAACGAATAATTAATATCATACTATTAAACACATTATTGTCACGGACACTCACACATTTTGATTAAGAATGCACAGGCCACACATGTGTGATTATGATTACTATTATTTAAAAGTAAAATCAATTTATTTCTTTCATATGATAAAAAATATAATCATTTATACTAAAATTAAGAAATTTATTAATAAAAGAAATCCTCATTTAGAATCTAATCTTCGAAATCGAATTTTTTTTTCCGCCCAATCAAAATCTAATTTGATTAATAAAAAAAGAAACAAATTCTCTTCTTTTGCCAAACTACTACGGAGTTGATTGCGAAGGACTTTTCAGCTTAACCTTGCACATGTTGAAATAGAGTCAGATTGCATGGAGGTTATGTCTGTTCTATCAATATGTGTAGAAGGGGAGCCATCATATTTGACACACGTTTGATTAATGGTTTAGAGTTGAGAAATATACTTCAGTTTTATTTCAAATGTCGTTTTAAAAAAAAAAATCATATTTCATTTTAAATATTATTTTAATAAATTCAAAATAGTATTAATTAAAAAATTTTAAATTTGTCATTATTTATTAAATTTTTCTAATTTTAATTAATTTACTTATTTTTTTTAGGATTCTTGAAAAAGAATAATTAGATAAATTATTATGAATTTTTTAAAAAATTTATAGTTACTTATTATTATTTTGATTTATATATTTCATTCTTATACGACACTTAAAGTTAAACAGAGAGAGTAGTATTTTTTCTTAAGATGTTAATACCCAATTAATTATATATATTTAAGAAACAAGATTCTTTAACAATTAAATTTTGACTAAATGACACAATTACATAAGATAAATTAAGAGTAATTTTATAATATTTTAATATAATTTATAATATAAAATAAAAATAATTATTATTTAAATATTTATTTTTTACTGTAATACATGGACAAATTATCGATTAATATTAAAAATATATTTAATAAATAATAATACAATATAATATAATATAATTAAATATATCTTTATATTAAAAATTATTTAATTATATTGTATTACTACAAAACATATCATTAGCATTGTATTTCTAAGATGCCTAAGCATTTACAAACAAATAAATAAATAAAAAGCCTAAGCATTTGGTAATTGGCTAATTTTCCATGCTTAGTGGGAAAAGTCTTCTTATCTCTAACGAAAGTTGGGCTTGGCTGTGAAGATATTTTGCTTGTAAAGTCATGGAGATCCGATTTGCATTGAGGAAGAACATTCAAACTGGAGACTTTTATCATGTAATATATGACTATATCGTTAAATCATATTTAAGTATTTAAAAGAATAATAAATTAATTACATTTCGGTGTAACTAATTCATCATAAATCATATAATTATAAGTGCATTTGACGTTACTGTTAAAGATTAAAAAAATAGTTTAAAATTTTTTTTTAGTTAACTGATTAATTTTTATTATTTTGATAAATTATTTTAAAAAAAAATATTAATTTATCTGTTTATACTAAAAAATAATTTAAATAATAAAATTTTTTATAAAAAGGCGTTTTTTTAAAACGGGTATTCTAAATAAATTTACCATATGATTTATCTAATTATTTCACTCATTATATAAACTTCTTCTTCTTCTTGTCCCTTTTTTTTTTTTTTTGAAAAAGTCCATCATATAAACTTAGAATCATGCACATGCATGGTTACTTATATTTCATTTTATTTACTAGAATTAGATAGATACAATATTATTACATAAATTACCTCTCACATATATGGAGAATAATGATATGTTATTTTTTATCTAATTAATCATTAGAACAATAATTTTGTAATTGTAATTGAAGATTTATCTCATACTAGGCAAATTGAGATTCAAACCCTTTTAAAAAAAAAAGTTTGGTGTAGTTGCACACATAAATGAATTTCATTAACTTAATAGAATTCAAAAATACACTTTACATTTACAAAATACCTCTCTCAAAGCTTGTTGCTAAAAATTTTCATCATTATCTTAACTAATTAATTGTAATAAATCATATATAAATGATAAACTCTATAATATCAACACAAGCATTATACAATAACCATCAATAGTTGTAATGGCTTATTGTCCTATATACCAATACATATATATATATCTACAAATTTAATTCAAAAAACTTTAGTGGTAATTATCTAAATAATATCTCTATCTTGTTTGGAAGTTTAGTGTCTTTATGGCATAGGCATACATGAATGCAAAGAAGACTGTGAATCCAACCAAAACTGCAGCAACTGGTCCCATGAAATTTGGATCATACCCATAATGATCTTCAATATATTGCTTGATTGATGGAGGATTTAATACCCCAGGAACAGCAATTGTGCTTTCAACATCTCTATATTGTGACACAATTAGTCCATAAACAGTCCATGCAACTGGGCAAATCCAGTAGTACCAAACCCACCACTTGGGAATTCTCTGAAATATCAAAACAAGTAACGAAAATGCATTATTACCAGTTTTTATGCAAATAATTTTCATGGGAGTCGAAAGAAATGAACATACCGGTCGTGGGATGAAGAAGCCAGAGAAGAGATTGAAGAGTGCATAAAATGTTGCTGCAAATATGGATGCTACTTGAAGATTTGGCGTGACGGAAACAGTCATCATTCCATAGTATGTGAAGTAAAGGAAGGAAAAGAAGGAGATAAAAAAGAACCAGAAGAATTTTGCTGCTGTCCATTCAAAGGCTATCATTGCATACACAATTAGTGTATAATATGTTGTTTGAACTAGGACATAAGGTATTTCACAAAAAACCTGCAAGTCACAATTTACAATTTTAAGTTTCAATCAGAAATTAGTTTTAGACTTCTGATCTATTGTATTACAATACAAATACTCGACTAAAGCTTACCTGTGCAAGAGCATAAGGTAATGCAGAGTACATTCCAGCTGCTCTTTCACGATAAAAGACAGTTCTTTCAATTGCTATTATTGGCTGTACTGTTGAGCAGTTATTAATACCTATAAATAACACAGCAGCATACATTGCCCCAATAATCATATTCAAGTCACCTGAGTTATCCCTGAATTACAAAATTAGAATAATTAGAATTAATCTAATTTTCTGAATTGTCTAAACAGAACATTTGAGTCTACACTTACTTTTTAGTGCCAACTTTCCAGAAAATTGACCCAACCATAAGTGCAGCAGCTAAGGTGAAGCCATATCTAACAAGGTTATAATCAGGACTTCTCCAATAAGTCCACCATTGCTTCCATAGGCAAGATTTGAATTGTCCCCATGAAGATTGAGAATATTGGGAGGCAAAATAAAGGTCTTTTGCTCCTGGTGGTGGTGCGCTTAACTCATTAACCAAAGCCTTATTTCTCCTGTTGATATAGAAATAAATATTTAAGGTTAAAATTTGAAGAATTTCGATTATGAAATAAGTAAAAATGATGTTGGTATAATTTTTTTTCTTGACTTACTGGTGTAAAGATGATGACTTGTAGTGTTCTGCAAAGTCAATTCCAAGTCTAACTTCTGCTGCTATTGAGCTCACTTCTAGCATCCACGTTGCTGGATTGTACTTATCTTTGATTTTAGGAACTCCAGGGATTGCCTCAAAGTATTCAATGATCTTATGCGAATTTCGACCCAATGGTCCTGAGTATATCACTTGTCCTCCTCTTTTCATTAGCAGCAACTCATCAAAGGCTTCGAAGATGTCGATACTAGGCTGGTGAATTGTGCATACGACAGTTCTTCCAGTATCCACAGTGTTTCTCACAGTCCTCATAACAATTGCAGCTGCTCTTGCATCAAGTCCAGAAGTTGGTTCATCCATGAAAATAATTGAAGGATTAGCAACAAGCTCCACTGCAATTGTCAATCTTTTTCTCTGTTCTGTTGACAACCCTGTAACTCCTGGAAGCCCAACTACAGCATCTTTGAGATTGTCTAACTCCACTAATTCCATCACTTCATCAACAAAAGTCTGTGAAAAGAAAAACCCAAATTTTCTTTTAGCAATTTTCTTTTTTTTTTTTTTTGTTTTAAGCTTCTGAAAAGTGAGATTAAGTGATGAACTTACCAATTTTTCCTCTTTGCTAACTTCTTTGGGAAGACGAAGGAATGCTGAGTAGATCAAGGATTCTCTAACTGTGACTTGAGGCGAATGAATATCATTCTGTTCACAATATCCAGAAATTCTTGCAAAGGTTTCTTGATTCTTGGGGAACCCTGAAATTCTAATGTCACCTTCGATATAACCACCTGTCTTTCTTCCTGCCAAAACATCCATCAATGTTGTTTTTCCAGCTCCACTGACTCCCATTAGTGCTGTCAGTACTCCAGGCCTAAATGCACTTGTTACTTCGCGAAGTAATTGAAGTCTATCCTCTGCAACTCCTTGTTGCTTCATTTCCTGTTACCATCAATCAAGGTTAGTCACAAATAAGAAAGGAAATCCCAAATATATAAAAATTGGAAAGAAAAGAAGGATTGATTCTTACAGCAGGCATATCTACATAATAGTTCACGCTATCAAAGGACATTGCCAGAGGAGTGAAAGGAAGAACCATTCCTCTTTTAGGAGTAACACCATTAGCTACCTCAAGAAATGAATCAGCATTTCTACTTAACCCATTGGGATTAGACCGGCTGGTCATCCTTTGCGTTGCCATTTCCCCTGAAATATTTCAATTTCAAGTCTTTATAAGAAATTCTACCATTGAAACAATAGTCTGCAAAACATGTATACTATTTTGTTTTGCGTTCCTTACTTGTATTGTTTCCATCAGCAGAAGATAATGATCGAGGGAATGAATCTTTCTTTGATTGTGTCATTCTTAGTCTTGGTTGACCCATTGAGTCTTCTTCGTCTTCTATTTCCTTTGCCGTTTCCTCTGAGATTATTGCTTGTTTCTTTCCAGGAGCTATTATATCACACAGCAACAACATTTAGAAGATTAGCTACTTCAGAGACGAAAATAAATCGGGAAAAAAAACAGAAGTCACAGAACTTACCACTCAAGTACATGAGAGCAAAGGTGAAGAGGACATTGAAAAGAATTGCAAATCCTAAAAGAGCACCTGCACCAATCCAATACCAATTCTTGTTCTGGAAAACATCAAAGGCTTGGAGCACTGCTAGGCCTAATTTTGTTGAATTGTCTGAATTCTGTAATACAATCAATTGCAAGCTCATTTTCCATCCATCAAAAAAAAGCATCATGATATAATTTGATCAAATTTGCGAAACATACCCTTTTGTTCATCCACCTTGGAGCATACATTTCATTCACAGCGAAAGCATTGTAACCATAACTCATAGGAGAAAGCCAGTAAGCCCATTCCCACCAGTTTGGAATTTGACCTGTCATAAATGTAAACAACTCTTTATTAATTCAGTAACTATACAACTTTCTGGGAATAGGCCTAATATGGAAGGAACTGCTCATGTTCTTTTAGCTTGGCTCCAACTGGGTTCAAATTCGTGATTTTATAACTCGGGGGATGATTCCAGTAATACTAAGCAAAAGCTGCTTGGTTCATGTTCTTATTTAACGTATCCAAAAAAAAAAAAAAAGACCTTGTTCAATGCTGACCTTTAGGTATGATGAAGCCTCCAAGTAAGAAAACGAGAAGGAGAACAAGCACCCCACCCGTATTCGCAATAATCATAGTCCTGCAGACTCCAGCAATAAGTCTGAAGAGACCAGCAGCCATTTGTTGAGTGAAGAATACCAGTAGTAGATGCTTGAAAAACCTGGAGACACAACATTCAATAGTTAGAACTTGACATTTTGTTATGTTAATAATATGATGATTTTAAATAAAAATGGATCAAATTAAATTTACCTAGCAGCTTGAGGAGCAAATCCTATAGAGTAATACGTAATACACACCCAAACAATAGATTCTATTATTGACATTGGCAATGTAAGCAGGAAAGTTGGGAGAGTGAAAGTCCAAGCAGGGTGAAACAGAAGATCTCTTTGCTTGTAAAACACTGGAAGTCTTGAAATCATCAGACTCAGCTCAGCAAAACCATTGAACATGTTAATGATCATAGTGAACAAAAGTGCACCAATATATATTGCTCCATCATCTTCATTTCTTCTGTGCATTCTTGGTTTTATAAACACTGTGGATGCTATAATTGCAACAATTATAATTTGGACTGTTTTTGAGACAAAAACCACAGAATTCCTCTTGATTAATAGCCATTCTTTATCCCAACAAGCCTTGAGTAATTCCATTTTTGGAACTGAATATTTTGAGAATGCTAGAGCTGCTTTATGGCCTTGAGACTTGTCAAATGGCACTGAAAGCTCATTGTCTAGTTGCATTCCTACATGGAACCTCTTAAACTTTTCTGCAAATTCAGGAACTGATATGTATCTGTATGGTTCATTTTTCTTAGCCCAGTACTGCTCTTGGTCTTTCTTTGATGTAACCTGTAACAATTGCACACATGTTAATTAGTGATTGTATACAACAATTTCTTACTACCAAAATAACCAAATTTTATGATAAATTATTCAATACACCAAGTTTGATTTAATTATTTAATCATTAATCAATAGCACTAATTTAATTTGCCCATTCAGAAAGTTTCTACAATAATGGGCATGGCAAGTTTCGGTTTACCTCTTGCAAGAAATCAGCAGTTCCTTTTCTTTCAGGGCAGCGGAACCCACAGATCTCAAAGAATTCAAGAATGTGTTCTCGTGGGCCCTGATAGACAATCCGACCTTCTGATAAGAGGATCACATCATCAAAAAGATCAAACGTCTCAGGAGCAGGCTGCAGTAATGACATCAATACTGTACCCTCAGTGAGGTGCACAATCTGCTGTAAGCACTTCACTATTTGATATGTTGTGGAACTATCAAGACCCGTTGATATCTCATCCATGAATAGTGTTTTTGTGGGGCCAACAATCATCTCTCCTGTACAAATAAATAAATTAAAATTAGACTTTATAAGATAAGACTAAGGCAAATATATCAATATTTTAACCATCTCACTTATATTATTTTAAATAAAATATTATTATAAAATAATTATTTTAAATAAAAAATATTTTAAAATAAAACTATATAAAAAAATTTTATTTGATTCTTAGAAAGAATACCGTTTGAATATGATTTAGTCTTATACCAAAAGACCAAGAATTTTTTTTTTTTAATTTTCTTCTTAGAAAGAATTTTTATTTGATTTTTTTTTTTATTTCAAGATTGAGGGGTTGGTTGTATTCAACTGAAAGATTTGGTCAAAAAACTGTTTCTTTTTTGCCAATTGAAAAGTCAAAAGATAATTTGTTGGCAATGTTTTTGCTTTTACAATTTCTTCTTTGCTTCTTAAGTACATGACAAATAGGTTCCTTATGTGTGATTAACAAGCAAAATTTTTAGACTATTTCAAGAACAAAATAATTAATAATGACTAAGAAAAAGTCAAAAAACTAAAACGATAATTAATTAACCTGTTGTTACTCTCTTCTTCTGTCCACCAGAGATCCCTCTAATCATGTCATCTCCCACAATGGTGTCCTTGCATATATCAAGCCCTAATAGCTGTTTAAATTCAACATTAACAAAAACAATAAATAAATAAATGGAATATGTTAATAACCCAATTTATTAATAATCAAACGTTTATTAAAGACAATAATGTACTTAGTAGGTGGCATAATAATGTACTTAGTAGGTGGATTAGCAAATTAGTTCAACCAGCCATAAGGGTATTAGAAAATTAGATTAGTGCCCTCCAATCATGAAGAAACAGAGTTAGACACCAGTCCCCAGTCATAAAGTAGGTAAGGAGAAATATTTGACAAATTGGCTTAAGTTTGTTGGTTTCCAACTCTTTAAGAAAATTCATGAAAAGTAATTATAAGAGCAACTCAAAATAACACACTTCAATTTTCCTTGAAAGTGACATATTTTATAGCCGACTCAGTAAATCAATCTCATTTATTCTTTTATCTTATAATTAGAAAGAAATTTTCAAATTTACTTTGAGAGTGTAGTCGGTAAAAAGGTTGTTTTCAGCTCCTTTCACCGCAGTTGCCTGCAAAATTGAAGGTAAAATTGAACTTAGAAAATTGAAATTAAAAATTTTCTGATAAATATTATACACTTGGAAGTGTGGTAATTTTTGCTTTACCTTCATGAAAAGGTCTACATCTGCCTCTGGGAATATTCCAGCATCCTTTTCTCTCCTTGCAAGCTCACTTAGGAGATCTACATAACACAAATTAATAATTAATTTTAGATAATTTCTTGATTACTGATTAATTGCACAAATTAGAAAATGATTTAATTGCAATTTTGAGATAAAATTAATTATACCATATCGAGTCCCTACTCCTTGACATCTTGCTGAGAAATCAAGAGTTTCTTTCACTGTCATAACTCCAACATGAACATCATTTTGGCTAATATAAGCAGATGTCTTTCTAGGCACAAATTCATTTAGCTTATGCCCATTATATGTTATGTCCCCAGTAACCTATTGAACCGCAAAAAAAAAAAAAAAAAAAATCATCGTTAGTATAATTTTTCATTGCAGATAAAATTATAGAATTAAAATCACTAAAAGAATTTAAAAAATAAATTAACAACGATTAATTAGACTCATTTTTAAAACTATATATTTTAGAGTGATTAGTGTCAACCAAAACCTAATTAATATTCCCCCGTCCTCACTTTAATTTTTCATTTGTTTCAAATTATAGTCTATTTTTTTTATTAGAGTAATTAGTTTTCTAATATGTCTTTATTTAATGTGCATTTTTATTAATATAAGTCATTTAATTTGGATAAAATAATATGAGTTATTTAATATTAGTAAAGTTTTTTTTTGTTTTTTTTTTTTGGCAAAAGAAGGGTATTAGAAAAATATTAATAAAAGTTATTAATTTAATAACACTAATTATATTTTTTTAATATACTTAAAAATAAAATAAATTTATTTTTATGAGACAAATGGATAAAAAAAAATCAGTATTGAAAAGAATTTTTCAAAAATTAAATAACTTGTTATTGTGCAAGTCAAATTGGTTTCCAACCTTAAGACTTGGGTCCAACTTGCCGGCCAATGCTAGCAAAAGGGTTGTTTTCCCAGAAGATGGGGGACCTAACAATAGAGTCATCCTGCAAAAAAAGATGAAAATTAAGGTCACATCAAGATAGGGAAATTTATGTGTTAATAAAATAAATTGTTTTTATAGTAATTATATCATTTTTATTACCTTGATGGTTTTAGAATTCCAGAAGCATCTTTAAGAATTGTGAGCTTAGTTCTCTTAGCCAAACTAATCCCAAGCAAACCAAGGGCAGACTCTGCAATATTTCTTGCAGCATTTGGAAGAGTAGGCAGAGCTCTGCTGCCAATATGGCAATCAGCTTCAATGGTTAAATGTTCAAACCTAACTTCCACTGTTGGAAGTTTGATTCCAACCCTGAAATTAAAATCAAAATTAACATTATTAATAACAAAAATTAATGATATTTAGTTAGATATTAAAAATTATATATAATGAATTAACCTGAAGATGAAGTAGTATTCTAGTTGTAAATCAATATTTCATGCATACTCTAAATGGCTTAGCCTTGGAGACACCGACAATTTGATTTATGTAAATAATTTATAATATATTTATATACCAACTATTTGCAACTAGGCATAAGTAATTACTATTGTGAGATAGAAACACTAAGAAAATAATAGAATAGAGTTGAAGTTAAAACATTTGATTCAAAAGAGGGAAGAAAAAAAAGAAAGTAAGTAAGAAATTTCAGTTCCATGGAGAGCAATTGAAACAAGGAACCGACTAAACATTGAAAAACATGATCAAGTCTTAAAATCTACTGGGTATAAACCAAAACATAGTAGAAACCTAGTCTACTATCTTAGCTTGTCACAAAGACAATATCATGTAATAATTTTTAGGCATAGTACAAAGTTCACCTCCCTGTATAATATTTTGTTATATTAAAAAAAAAAAAAAAAGGATGAATCAAGAAAAGAACTTACTTGTCAATTCTTTGCCTAAATTTTTTCAAGAATTTTTCATTATCTTCTTCTGCAACCTTAAAAAGCATGTCAATAAATCTCTCCCTATCATTCATATCAAGCTTGCTGACATCAACTTCTTTATGCTCCATTTTTGTTCCTTGAAACTCTTGATCAACAAAAGATTTCATGATAGTTG
This sequence comes from Reutealis trisperma, assembly GCA_947687605.1. NCBI lineage: Eukaryota > Viridiplantae > Streptophyta > Magnoliopsida > Malpighiales > Euphorbiaceae > Reutealis > Reutealis trisperma. The sequence continues at coordinate 2,598,414 of CANTUT010000010.1, forward strand.
TTCTCAACCTATCATATGTTGGTAATTTCTCTATAGCAGCCCATTTGAGAGCTTCTTCATCTTCCTCAGCATGGCGGCTACTTCTTCTAGATTGCCTGCCACCTGAAAACACATCTTCCATGCTCTTGCTAAAGCTCCTGCTGAAGCTTCTGGTCATGCTATGGCTTGCTCTCCTGCTAGAAGCTCTTGCTTTCTCGAAACCATCCATCTTTTGGATTTTTCTGGATTCAATTTAAAGCAAAAATATAATTGAATGTAAATAGAAAAAAATAAAAACAGGGTAATGTTATTGTTTGGTTGCTGAGAAAAGTTAAAAGAAAAGAAAAAGAGAATAAAAATCTAGACTTCTAACTTCCTGCAATGTAAGGCAGATACTCTATTACTGCGCTACTAGCGTATTAAAGTTCTATGTTTCTTTGATATCATTTATAGAGCAACCAAAGAAAGGGTAGGAAACTGCATGAAAAACACGTACATACTCTGTTCTGATTCTTGAATAACTTGAAAGAAATTAAATTAAAGAAGATGAACACTCTTTGTTAAACAAAGGAATTAAAGAGGTGAGGAAGAGAGGAAATTGGGGTTGTTAAAGTTTTTGAAAATTGTTTTTACTATGTACTTTCTTTTTCAAGAAATCTTGAAAGGTCTCTGTCTCTCTCTCTCTCTCTCCAACCCTTCTCTGGCTCTGAACTTCTCTCGAGTTTTGCTTGAAGCTTGAGCTAGAGAGAGCGATAGAAGTGGTCTAGAGAAGTTGGAGGATATATATACATGTGAGAGAGGGAAATAAGTTGCCAAGTGTGAATTTTCAACGTTAAATTAATTAATAGAATAGACTAATTAGTTGTACAGACTGCAGAGGAAGCCAAGAGTTAGAGAAAGTCTTGTTTGGTAAAGTATATTCAAATATGATTGGCCATAACCACTTTCTTCTCTATTTCTTTCATGCAATCTTAAATATTGCACTATTCCAATTTCATTTTCATTCATTAATTTTACAATTCAAATATATATATATATATATATATATATATACTCAATTTGATTCATTAATTATTTGGAAAATATTTTTGTGGATAATCTTTAGTTTCTGCGTACGTACACAGGTGCTGGCCCATTCATGCATGTAACAATCGTATTAAAATGTTACCAAAAAAAAAAAAAATTGTCTATTTGATAATTAATACTCTTTTATTACTGTAAATATGCCAAAATGTATTATTTATAAAATTGTGTTCTCATTGAATTTATTTGGAATAGTGTATTAATTTTTATGAATGGGAGAGGAAGATAAATATAAGAGAATATTAAGAATACAAATATATATAATACATATTGGTATATTGGACTCTATCATAATTTAAATGACTAGAACTACTCAATTAGAAGATAAGCCATCATCATATATCAACTACTTATATTATTCATTAACAATCAATGCGAGATTACTCTTAATACTCTTCCTCAAGTAACAATTTGGAAAGAACATTCAATGGTCACTTGGACTATAAATTGGGCCAGCTGAAACTGGACATCAAGTTCGAAAAATCAGGAAAGAAATTCAAACACTCCCCATGAAAAGCAACGGCAACACTGGATCGGGTCATTGGGATTGGATATCTAGACGAGAAATCGAGAAATCAACAAACTGGATCAAACTTGTTCTGATATCATATTAATTTTTATGAATGAAAGAGAAAGACAAATATAAGAGAATATTGAGAACACAAACACATACAACACATATTGGTATATTCGGCTCTATCATAGTCTCAATGATTAGAACTAACCAATTATATGATAAGCTCTCACCATATATTAACTATTTATGTTATTGATTTCCAATTAATATGGGATTACTCTTAATATAGTGGATTACTAACTTAATAATTGAAATTTTATTAGAGATTTAAAACAAAAAATATTTGAAATGAACTTTTTAAAATGCAGTATTTGGATTAACAATTTAATAAAAATAGCATGGCATTAGGAGGCCTAAGGAGCTTCCAATTGGAGAAAAAAATGAATGCAAATACTCTTTATTTTTTAAAAAGCGCCGTACATGCATAGTTTTTTTTTTTTTTTTTATCAAATTAAACAGAAATTTATTACATTTGAAAATGAATTTTTATGTATATTAACCTAATCACTAAATAAATTTATTTAAAAGTCAATTAATACTAGTCAAGTTAAAGTGAAGTCAACTTTGTTACCCAATGATTTAATATTAAAATTCTACCAAATTTGATTTAAATATATAACCAATTTCAGGAAATTAAATAGATAAAATTTTAACTAAATTTTTATTTATGCCAAATAAATTTTTAATGTAATATATATGATTCAAACTTCACCTATTCTTTTTTTCTTTTTTTCCTTTTTCCTTTTTTGTTAATTAAGAAACAAAATCCACTGATTGTTTGATATCGTTAAAAAAACAGCAGGGAGCAAGAAAGTCTACACAATATACCTTATATTGACATGTATAATACATGTTTGGTAAGATATACCTCAATTAGTAGGATGTACAGTTGAACTAGAATCCAAATCCATTAATTAATTATAAAAATAGATATTAATTATATAGTTTTTCTAATTTGATATTCATAATTATTTTATGATGATAAGAGCAGGTTTGTTGGGCTAAATTATCAATTAATCAATGTATAAAATTCCTCAATTGGGTTGGTAAAGTGGTCCTCAATTATTTTATTTAATTTTACCACATTTTGTATACATTGCCCCACATGCAAGTGGTGATTTTTTTTTGGGTCCAAATGTTTCTTGTTTATTTGAAATTCAGACACCATTAATGACCATGAAGTGGATGACGTAATTAAGGTTAAATATTACTTAAGCCTATCTTGAATTAGCTTTTAGTTAATGTTTCATGATAGTGATTTGACTTCATCTATGAAATTTCCTGGTTAGGCACAATGAACCCACTTACCAGTTAATGAGTTTGAATGTTTCAAAATTTCACGTTTTCTTTTGGCCACCATAAATATATTTGTAATATATATTCATAAAAGTTATATATAGAGTTGGTCAAGAAAGAAAGGTGTATATGACCATATATATATATATAGATATGATCTGTTATCAGCAGCATCTGTAGAATTTCTTAAAAGTAGACAAAATATATTCCAATTATTATGAATGGGCAATTATTGAAATTGGAATTTGTTTTCTCATATTAGAAAGAAAATTAATGTGATTTGAAAGAACAAGCTTTAGTATTATTTTTTTCACTGGAAAAAAAATCTCATTTGGGTATTTTAATTAAAAATATTTTATTTTCATCCAATTGAATCTTTTTTTTTTTTTTGGGAGGTTTGGAGGGAAGAAATTATATGGAAAGAAAATAAAATTCTCCTTTGGACTAGAAAAGGATGAACTCTTTATTTGTCTTTTGCATTGACAAAAAGGAGCAATTGATTACATAACATATACATTGATAAGATCAATAACAAGAAAAATTAGCATTTATTTTCCTCTTGCCAAAGCTTCCAAATATGAAGGATTTGTTTTTAATGGTCCTCAAGGAGGAAATTAATAAACGATATTTGTTTTTTCTGTTGCTTCTTTTTGTACTTTTCTTCGTCTTTTGCCTAAGTAAACTAAAGTAGAGATTGGAGTTAAAAGGTAAATAAACCTTTTAATTTTGCAACAAAATTATAGTAGATTTGACTATATATATATAAATATGTGCGCATGTGTTTTCTATTTATATATGTATATATATTCAAGATGGCGAAATTGGTTAAATATAAAGAAAATGCCACCAAAATGAATTTAGGCCATCGACTAGGGTTCATTTGTTACCCAACTCACATACAAGGAAAAGGGAATGCACCAAGTGGAGGCAGTGAAATGGACCACTTTGCGTCAATGATTGTTGAAATGATGCAAATAACATGTTGTTTAGGTTTGCCCTCTTATCTTTGCATTAGCTGTTTTTGTTTTTTGGTGCAAATCCTTATATATCTTTAATTGGAATGAGGTGGCGTTTAAAATATCTCCACACAACTTATCAAAATTAGAAAGGAATGGGAAGTTTACAAGAAAAAAAAATATTTCCTTTCTCATTCTAAGAGATTGTTTGATATGAAGTAAATAAGTTAAAAAATAAAACTTTTTTAAAAATAAAATAATTTTATCTTATTTAGTAATTATTATTGAAAAAAACTTTCGAAAAGTATCTACTTAATGAGTTTGAAAAACACTTCCTTAATATGCTAAGAAATTAAGTTGAATTTCTTTAATTGAAATATTTATAAATTGACATATCTATCATTTATTTAATGAAATTGAGTAAATAAGATAATGTATTATTTTTTATTATTATTAAATCAAACAAAAAAAGTATACTTTTTAAAAGTTATATGCAAATAAAATACAAAATTACTTCCTGAAAAATTTAATTCTTACAAAATATCTGTTGACTATTGGCTCATTATTTGACTATTGGCTTATTAATATGGACTTTGGCATTAATCCCATAATCCTACATCGTAAAATTGTAAGGAATGGGGTGGGTTTTTTGGCTATAAAAGGAAGCTTAGTTTCCTTTGTAAAATCATCCCAAAACACAAGTCTTCTCTCTTCTTTGACTTTGTTTTCTTCTCTCTCTCTCTTTTGTAATATTTCTTCAAGTTAGTGAAATATTATTTTGGTAGTGTCCGAGGACGTAGACAAAATTGGTCGAACCTCGTTAAATTTCTGGTGTTCTCTTTATGTTATTTTGTGTCTATTTAATAGCTATTGTCGGGTATAGTTGTAGTGAATTATTGTGCTATTAAAATTACTTGTATTGGTTAAATTCTGTCTAGGAAAGTGATTTTTAAGTTGGACCGTTGTGACCTCACCACTTACCTGGGAATTTTTCCTTTGGGTGATTTTTTAGTTCAATCGTTCACACTCTAGTCACCTGGATAATAGTTCTCAAGGTGAATATTATTGTTATTGGTGGAAATTAACCCGAATTCCACAACAATTGGTATCAGAGCTCTTGGTTTATTTTAGTATGCTCTGTGGTTGCGGCTTAGGCTGATCTTCCACATCATAAAAAATTTCCTTGGGCTAATTGGCATTCCGCATTAACAGCTATTAAATAGAATTTGCAGCAGAAATGACAGATAGTACAAAAGCATCCACATCTTCATCATCGTCAATTTTGGCAAGAACTACTGTAACAAATGTCAGATTTGCAGTGGAGATTTTTTATGGCACCGGTCATTTCGGCATGTGGCAAAGTGAGGTTCTAGATGCTCTTTTTCAGCAAGGTCTAGATATTGCCATTGAAGAAGAAAAACTAGAGGAAGTTGAGGAGAAAGAATGGAAGACTATTAATAGATTGGCATGTGGTACAATTCGATCGTGTCTTTCTAGAGAGCAAAAGTATGAATTTTCGAAAGAAATTTCTGCAAATAAATTGTGGAAGGCACTGGAGGAGAAGTTCTTAAAGAAAAGTAGTCAGAACAAGCTCTATATGAAGAAGAGATTGTTCCGCTTTAATTATGTACCCGGTACCACTATGAATGATCACATTACCAGCGTTAATCAGCTGGTGACTGATTTGATGAATATGGATGTGACTTTTAATGATGAAGATCTGGCTCTGATGTTGGTGGGATCGCTTCCTGATGAGTTTGAGTACCTTGAAACTACTCTACTTCATGGGAAGATTGTTGTGTCTCTCAGTAAAGTAACTGTTGCCTTGTATAGTTATTAATTGAGAAAGAAAGAAAAGCAAGAAAATACAATTGTAGAAGCTGAAGCTCTTGTTGTTAGAGGCCGTTCGCAGAGCCAGAATAAAGGAAGAAGAGGGAGATCAAAGTCAAAATCCAGACTGAGTAAAGATGAATGTGCCTTTTGTCGAGGAAAAGGGCACTAGAAGAAAGATTGTCCCATGCTAAAGAATAAAGGCAAACCTGAAAAGGGAAAGGCTATCTCAGAGTTAAATGTAGCTGAGTATGATGAAGCAGATTTAGACTTCTCATTTGCTGCTACACCATCAACCAGTAGTTCTAGCTCATGGTTGCTAGATTCAGCTTGTAGCCACCATATGACCCCAAATAGAGAATGGTTCTTTGATTTTAAAGAAATAAAAGGTGGAGTTGTCTACACAGCAAATAATTCCCCTTTGACACACATGGGATTGGTTCAATTCGCTTGAGGAATCAGGATGGATCAATCAGAACCTTAACAGGTGTTCATTATGTGCCAGATTTAATGAGAAATCTCATCTCTGTGGGAACCTTAGAGTCAAAAGGTTTAGAAGTAAGAGCGAAGGATGGGATAATGAGGATTATCTCTGGAGCACTTGTGATAATGAAGGGAATTCGAAAGAGAAACAATGTGTATTACTTTCTAGGTAGTACAATTGTTGGGACAGCAGCAGTAACAGCTTCTACTAATGATCAGGAGTCAGAAGCAACCAGGTTATGGCATATGCATTTGGGGCATGCTGGAGAAAAATCCTTGAAATTACTAACAGATCAAGGATTATTGAAAGGAGCACGGGCTTGCAAATTGAATTTTTGTGAGCATTGCATCAAAGGGAAGAAGACAAGGGTGAAATTTGGAACAGCAATCCATGATACTGAGGGTATTTTGGATTATGTTCATTCAGATGTATGGGGGCCTTCCAAGACAACTTCTTTGGAAGGAAAACACTATTATGTTACCTTTGTTGATGATTTTTCCCGAAGAGTTTGGGTGTATACGATGAAGACGAAGGATGAGGTGTTGGAAATTTTCTTTAAATGGAAAAAGATGATAGAGACTCAAACAGGTAGAAAAGTCAAACGTCTACGAATAGACAATGGTGGAGAGTTCAAAAATGATCCTTTTTTGAAAGTCTGTGAAGATGAAGGTATTGTCAGGCACTTCACCGTCAGAAATACACCACAACAGAATGGGGTGGCTGAGCGTATGAACCGGACATTGCTGGAGAAGGTTCGGTGTATGTTGTCCAATGTTAGGTTGGGCAAAGAATTTTGGACTGAGGCTTTGGTATATGCTTGTCACCTTGTCAACCGTTTACCATCGACTGCTATTGGTGGTAAGACACCATTAGAGAAATGGTTTGGAAAACCTGCTACAGATTATGATTCCTTACATGTATTTGGTTCCACTGCATATTATCATGTTAAGGAGTCAAAACTGGATCCAAGAGCAAAGAAGGTAATATTTATGGGGATCACATATGGTGTAAAAGGCTATCATCTTTGGTGTCCAGAGACAAAGAATGTAATCTTCAGCAGGGATGTTACCTTTGATGAATCTACCATGTTGAGAAAGGTAACTGATGAACAGACATATGGTACTCCACAGCAGGTGGAGGGTACTTCCAAACAGGTGGAGTTTGATAGTAACAAAATTATCCCAGCCAATAAAGAAACTGATGTTGACTATCCTATGGTAGAAGAAGAGTCAAATGAAGAAGAGGTTCAGACCCAAAAACCTTCACAGCAACATGAATCAATTGCACTAAGAAAAGGAAAGAGGACCATTAGACAACCTGCTCGTTATGCTGATATGGTCTCTTCTGCATCACCAATTGCAATCGATGATATTTCTACCACTTTTAATGAAGCAGTTCAAAGTTTATAATAGAAAAAGTGGAAGATCGCCATGAATGAAGAAATGCAGTCCCTTCAAAAGAATCAGACATGGAAACTAGCTAGTCTTCCGAAGGGAAAGAAGGCAATTGGGTGCAAATGGGTATATGCAAAGAAAGATGGATTTCCTGACAAAAATAATGTTCGCTACAAAGCAAGATTGGTGGCTGAAGGCTACGCTCAGACGGAGGGAGTTGATTATAATGAAGTATTTTCTCCAGTTGTAAAGCATTCCTCCATCAGAATCTTGTTGGCTTTGGTAGCACAGTTGGATTTGGAACTAGTTCAGATGGATGTAAAAACTGCATTTTTACATAGAGACTTGGATGAGGAAATCTACATGACTCAGCCAAATGGATTCAAAGTTGCTGGAAAGGAAAAGATGGTATGCAAATTGAAAAAATCATTGTATGGATTGAAGCAATCTCCAAGGCAGTGGTACAAGCGATTTGATAAGTTTATGATAGGGCAAAATTATACGAGAAGCAAATATGATCATTGTGTGTATTTACGCAAACTACAAGACGGATCCTATATATATCTTCTTCTTTATGTTGATGATATGTTGATAGCTTCCAAGAGTCAGACAGAAATTGAGAAATTAAAGACTCAATTGAATAGGGAGTTTGAGATGAAGGATCTTGGTGAAGCAAAGAAGACTCTCGGCATGGAAATTTCAAGAGATAGGAAATTAGGGAGGCTTTGTTTGTCTCAAAAGGAATATTTAAGGAAGGTACTAAAACGTTTTGGCATGAATGAGAAGTCAAAACCAGTCAGTACACCACTTGCTCCTCATTTCAAGCTTAGTGCATCCATGTCACCAAAGAATGATGCAGAACGGGAATACATGTCAAAAGTACCGTATGCAAGTGCTGTTGGTAGTTTGATGTATGCAATGGTGTGTACGAGGCCTGATATTTCACAAGCAGTTGGGGTTGTAAGCAGGTATATGCATGATCCTAGAAAGGAGCATTGGCAAGCTGTGAAATGGATTCTACGGTATATTCTGAACACCGTAGATGTTGGTTTGGTATTTCAGCAGGACAAGCAAGAAGGTCAGTACGTAGTTGGGTATTGTGATTTTGACTACGCAGGTGATTTGGACAAACGTCGATCAACTACTGGTTATGTGTTTACTTTTGCAAAGGCACCAGTTAGTTGAAAGTCCACTTTACAGTCAACAGTGGCTTTGTCTACTACAGAAGCAGAGTATATGGCAGTTACAAAAGCTGTGAAGGAAGCAATTTGGCTTCAAGGGTTACTTGGTGAACTGGGAATTGAACAGAAGCACATCAAAGTGCATTGTGATAGTCAGAGTGCTATTCACTTAGCAAAGAACCAGGTTTATCATGCAAGGATGAAGCACATTGATGTTCGATATCACTTTATACGAGAGATTCTAGAAGAAGGTGGAGTCATAATCCAGAAGATTCGGACCACTGAGAATCCTGCTAATATGATGACAAAAGTGGTGACTGCGGTCAAGTTTCAACATTGTTTGGACTTGATCAATATTGTTAAAAATTGAAATTGAGAGTTGCTGACACTACTGAAGGTAGCAATTTTGTGAGAAATTGAAGAATTTGGAATTCGCCAAGGTGGAGATTTGTTGACTATTGGCTCATTATTTGACTATTGGCTCATTAATATGGACTTTGACATTAATCCCATAATCCCACATTGTAAAATTATAAGGAATGGGGTGGGTTTTTTGGCTATAAAAGGAAGCTTAGTTTCCTTTGTAAAACCATCCCAAAACACAAGTCTTCTCTCTTCTTTGACTTTGTTTTCTTCTCTCTCTCTCTTTTGTAATATTTCTTCAAGTTAGTGAAATATTATTTTGGTAGTGTCCGAGGACGTAGGCAAAATTGGCCGAACCTCGTTAAATTTCTGGTGTTCTTTTTATGTTATTTTGTGTCTATTTAATGGCTATTGTCGGGTATAGTTGTAGTGAATTATTGTGCTATTAAAATTACTTGTAGTGGTTAAATTCTGTTTAGGAAAGTGATTTTTAAGTTGGACCATTGTGACCTCACCACTTACCTGAGAATTTTTCCTTTGGGTGATTTTTTAGTTCAATCGTTCACACTCTAGTCACCTGGATAATAGTTCCCAAAGTAAATATTGTTGTTATTGGTGGAAATTAACCCGAATTCCACAACAATATCTTCCTAAGAAATATATACCAAAAGATACCTAAAAGTTCATAGTTCACATAAATAAATGAGTTAATTACTTTGATTTGATTAATTAAAGTTTAAATTTTGAAGTTCAAATTAATAATATGGAAGCCAGAAGTAGTGGCATATCCAAGAAATTTATAAAAGTAGGGTTCACTTAATAGTTATTTAATTTGTTTTTTTACTTGTGCACATGTATTTTTTCTTTAATTTTTTTTATTGATATATAATATATTAGTAGAGTCTAGTTAATAGTTAAAATGTAGTTCATTAATTTATATAACATATATATTTTATTAAAATTTTTTATGGAGAAGTGATATACCTAACCCTAAGTAAATCCGTCATTGGACGAAAGATGTTTGAATATCTAAATTTCAACATAAATCATCTATCTTTTCTTTTGCAAAAAAGGAAGAGTATAATCCCAATTAAACTACATAAAAAATATATATATATAAAATACAGTAAAATTTTAAAAAAAAAATTAATAGTTAAATGATACCAAATATATCTCAATTGAAAGTAAATCATTTATAACTAGATAATAAGTTTTGATTTTTAATATAATAATATAAAAATTAATTTTCACTTTCCAAGATGGTAATTGAGGTTGATAAATTCAAAATCTAAGTTAAGACATTCATATAAAAAGAAAATATATATATATAAACCAGAAAATATATAGATATCAAGACTGACAAATATTATATCAAGAATGACGAAAATTGATACACATTGTCCTTGCATGATCTTTGCCCAAGTCAATAGACATTACCATTTTTCTGTTTTAGAACATTTTGAGATAAGATTTTTAATTAAAGTTTGCATATCCATTTCCAAAACCTTCAGTGAATTATAAATCACGCCATTTGCATTTTCTTCTATATATCTTATAATTATCGTCATCCATGAATATGAAAGCTATATATATCTTAATTATAAATTTTAATTAATCAAAAAAATTTTCGACCACAATATGAGTATTACAATTTAAAAAAAATATATATTAGAACATATATATATGTACATATCATTGAGCTAAAATGGTTTTTATTTTTTTAATCTAATTAATTAAATTTAAATCTCTCTCTCTCTCTCTCTATATATATATATATATTTAATAACATTTGTAGGTAGTATACTAAATTTAGCATTGTTCGATCGAGCTATCTGATAAGAAGCCTCCAAATAATAAGAACAAAAAAAAAAATTGGCCCTCTAATTTCAATAATAGATGGCTGGAATACATATTATTTAGTTAACTAATTAACAGAAATCTCAAAGTTGAATGATTAATATATTGAACAATAATAATGAAAATTATAATATTTGGTTCAGACTGAACGGTAAAATGGTGTTTTTAAATATTTATAATAGCATCACTAAAAATTTTTAATCATAGAAATTTTATAAATCAAATTTTTTTAATGCTAATTTTTTTACATTAAAATTTTATTTTTTAACAACATATAGCTTTTAAAAAGAATCATTTGTTGAATCAAATCTTCATTTCTGGTGTTGGCAATTAAGCGCATAGTCATTTTCAAAAATCATGAATCTATTTATTAATATGTGCCATTTCTCTTTATATTTTTTCTTTCTGGATGTGATTAGAATTTTTGTCATTTCTTTCGACTAATGTATTTAGAAAATTTCAGTTACTTCAAGACATTAATATTATATTTAGTAGATTATAATATAATATATTATATTATAATTAGTTATATTTTTAGTATAAATATTAATTATATTAAAAACATATTTCTTTCATTTAAAAAAAAATAGACATTAAAAGAATTAGTTTTATTCGTAAATAAGTGGTCATTTATCAATCCAATAAAAAAATATGGCAAAATAGCTAATTTACCATTTTATTTTCCAAGTATGAAAAATATTTTTCTAATTTATAGTATAATTAATAGAAATTTTTTTAATAATTTATGATAAAATTATAATATTTTAAAAATAATAATTTTTTAATAGTCATTTTTTCATGACCAACAGAGTATTTTATTATATTTTATTACTTTGTATTGTAATAAAGCGCGTATAACGTACAACTCATGAGTAAACTTCTGAAATAATGTCTTTCGTGTCTTTATGTAAGCTCTTGTGTAATTAGTCTAAGCTAGTTAATTTTCGTCTGACATTTTTACTGATATCTTCTAGACATATGTTGAATATCAATGTAAAACCATCATATCAACTGAAGGAAGAAGATATAATAATATCACCAACATTTTCTTAATTTTAAGGAAGTCTTATTTTGTGTAAGTAGACTAACTGGTATTTAGTAAAATTATTGTAAATTAAGTGTTGAATAATATAATTTTTAAATTATAAAAATTTTATTTAAAAATATTATCACTTATAGTTTTTAATGTAAATTTTGAGTTAAAATTTTTAATTTATCATTTTGAATAATTTTTAACTTATTTAAAAATTCTAAAATAGATTTTATCAAATAATTTAAAATAATTAAATACTAAACCTAAATATCAAAAACCTAGTGCATCAAGTGCACTCAACAGTAGGGATGTAAATGAGTTGAGCCGAGTTTTATCTTATTCATGATTGGTTCATATTTTTTTTTTTAAACTTGAGCCCGAGCTCGAATTTTGAATCGAGTTTTAAAATCATGTTCAAGTTTGACTCACTTAAAACTTGAACTGAGTTCAAGCTCAACTCGAGCTTGGCTCGTCCATAAATTATAATTGAGCTAAATTCGAGCTCGACTCATTATGAAACTTATTTATAATTTATCAAAATACTCATCTTCTTAAATATTTATTTCTAATAAAATAACTATGATGAAAATATTTAAAACTAATATAAAAGTAAAAACATCCAATTGGTGAAAAAACATAATTATAAAATTGAGCATTATATGTATTACAAAGATATTAATTAATAAAAAAATTATTTTATATAATATGAAAATATTAGATTATGTTAATCAGAAATATATATATTTTTATCAATTTGAATTAGTAAAAAGTTTATAAAAGTATTAAAATATTTTTTTAGAGTACAAAAATAATTAAGTTAATAATAATAATAATAAAGCTATTTATGAGCTTATTAATTGAGCTTTTTGCGAATTTATTCACGAGTTTATGATCAAACTATTCACGAATCTAATCAAGTCGAATATCACTTTGCTTAAGTTCGGTTCATTTATTTTCCAAATTTTAAAATAAGAATCAAACTTGACTCATTTATAAAGTGATCTAAACGTGAATAAGTTTTTATCGAATTGAATATCGAGTTACTCGCGAACGGCTCGACTTATTTACACCCTTACTTAACAGTTCCCTCAAATATTGATATCACATATAAATAAGTCTACAAATACATATTTAGATTATCTATATGTGCACATGTATTTAATACACATGAATATATGTATTACACATTGTAATCAATATTTTTTTCATTTCAAAATATATGTGATTTAAAATTTTGGTATATAAATTAAAAAAATTATTAAATTATTTCAATTTTAAGGTAAAAAAATTTAAAATATCTTTTTTTTATTTTGATGTAAACAAATAAAAACAATTAATACAAATGTTTAGTGAATAAATAAATAAAGTTATTGAAAAAAAATAATAAATAGTTTTTTGAAATCTTCAAACCATAGATATCTTGAAAAAAAAAATTCTATAATGATAAATATTTTGAAATAGTGAGAGTAATGTATTTATGTTTTATAAGAAAAATTACCTCAATGATATACATATCAGTAAAAAAAATTATTAATAATATATAAGTGCATGTTTTAATTACTGTAAATGTGATTAATTTTTTAATAATTTTTATTCTAAAATCTCAGGTTTAAATCTTGTTCCAACAGATAAAAATTTTTAAGTTGAAATTGTATTGGAATATAATTAGAATTGAGATTTTATCAAAAGAGGAAATATTCTTATTTTGTAACTTATTTATGAAAATTATTTTAAAAAGAAATAAAAAGATTTTGAAAGTTAAGAAAAAATATTGAATATTATAGATGCATAATCTCATACATTGAAGCCAGTCTCGATAATTTTTTTTTTTTTAAATCAAATGCAAGTACTTCCTCCAAGAATATAATGCAGCAAGTATTTGGCAATTTTTAAATTTAAATTTAAATGTTCACAATATTTTCTCTATAATTTGTATGAGATATATATAAATATATATAAAGCCAAAACAAATGCTAGATAAATCCTGACTAGGTTATGTGGAGATTCACATTCTCCTTTTTAATTTTTCTTTCATGTAAATGCAATAACTAGAAAAACTCTCACAATTCTGCACCTAGACCCAAGGGTAGACGCAAAATTTGAAGCGAGCGGAAGCTAACAATAATACTATTAATTTTATAGCTCAATGTATCATAAACTAGTATTTACAAAGAATAAAAATAGAGGGTTAATATAAGAGTTTGTTACATTTATTTCTATCAAAATATGACTGCTCGGTGTTCATTCTGTCACTTTACTTATAATATACACTATAAGCATATAGTCATCATAAGCATAATCTTGTTTGGAATTGTATTAATTTTTTTTTCAATAAATTAATACAATTTCAAACAAGATTATGCTTATGATGACTATATACTTATAGTGTATTTAGTATGTAGATTGTAAAGATTATATTAAAGTTTATGAGTGATGAAATCAATTAACTTGTATTAAATTAAATACTCATTATTTATTTATAACGACTTGTTATATTTTTATTTTTATATTTGTTTAATATGAGATTTATTTCTTAATAAATTGTTGATTACCTTGTATATTCTATTTTCAAATTAATGAATAATAATTATTTTCTTTTATCTAAAAAAAGTCATATATACATGATCAAATTAAATTCAAAATTAACCATATGGTTTGTCATTGTTTATGAAGTCATGATGAAATCCTAAACGATGTCGTTACTAAAGTCATCTTTGGAATGTTTGAAAGGGAATTAATAAGTCAACAGCCAAGATTTAGAAACATCTCATCATCCATCAGGCTCTTGCTAGGGTATCCAGTTAGTATTTTTTGTTATTGAATTGTAAAACTAAATGACATTATTATTAATGCATATCATTAATAATTATAATAAATATTTTTAATTATAGAAAAGAGTTAACACAATTAATAAGCACAAATTTTAAAATGAAAATTTAATTAAAAATAAAATAAATTAATTAAGAACATATTTTAAAAATTTTCTTAATTACATAATATAATCTTTTATTTTTTTATATATTTAATTAAAATCAAAGGAAATAATTTAATGAGAATTTAATATAATATAAATTGAATCTGAAAAATAAAAATACGACCCTTTTTCCATTATATTATTGATTTTGATTTACTTGAAATACGATACCACGTAAATAATACTCTAGAAGGACTCCATTAATGATCCTCCTTCAATGTCAAAGATTTGAAGTAGATTATTATATATAGTATTATAGCTGTTCAAACAACAAAGCAAAATAGACTCTATTCAGGAAATTTTCATTACATTGATGATCATTTTCGTGAGAAAGAAAAAAAAAATCAACAAGTAGCCCCTACTTCGGGTCTTTGACATTGAAGGAGGATGAAGGACTATATATATATTAATTAAAAGTCATTAAAATTTGTTTTTAAGTTAAAATGTTTTAATTAAAAATTCTAAAATAGTTAAATAATATCCTAAAACTGATTTTATCAATGGCATCGAAAAAGGTATTTTTTTTAGAAAAATAATTTCAACATCAATACCAAACACATCCATATAATTATCTAAAATATGAAAGGGCTAATTCAATTGACAAGTTTATTTATTTATTAATTAATTGAAATTCAAATAAAAAAAAAAAAGAACTTGGCAGTTACAATCCTTGCAAAAATATAAAATAATAACCCCCTTAGGCCACCAGACCATGTGAAAATGCATAATCCCTTTAGTATATATAGAAGACTTTGTTTTGTAATGGTAGGTGAGCTATATTTTCTTCTGACACACCAAAAGTAACTCCTTGCTTAGAATACTTGGGTCTTCTAGGTTGAATTTGTGTCCCAAGATGGGTTATATTTTGTTAAATTAGGTCAAATTTTCTATTTCTTTAACATGAAATTGAATGTGAGCACATTATTAAAATTAATATCTATTTATAATTATATATACAAGTCCTAACATAATTGTTTGTTTAATTTACATATGTTAATAGCATAATTAACTATTTAACCTGTTCTTTCTTCTTGTCCAAGTGACCTTAGTAATTATTTAATTAGTGCCCATGATTGCTACATATCCAGTTAGGAAGTTCTTGAAAGTATGTTAGTTTTGAACTTTTAATTGATGAATTAGAATGATTTTCTTTTCTTTCTGTTCACATGTGTGTTCTTTATTCTTTGTTTCTGTTGTTTGTTTCTTAGTGACTGACTTTTGTGCATCATTGTTCACATTATAATAATAAAATAAAAATGGTAAAGTGTAGAGTTGGGTCTGGTGCAAGTTCAAAAATAAAATAAATTCAAATGGTGTTTAAAGTTAAATTTCTTTTAGTCCAAAGAGAAGAAGTAGCGTACAAATATTCAAACTTCTTAATTACTGTTGGTTTGATAGTACTCTTAAACTTCTTAATTTTAATTTCTGATCATCAGAGACTTTCTTTTTAATTTTTTTTTTTTTACTTTGAGATTCAAACTACTTTTCCAAAAATCAGTCCAATAATATTGTTACTCTATAAGAAATAATAGAATTACCAGCAAAAATTCATGCTGTTAAAAATTATAGACTTAAAAATTGATGCCGTAGATCTTTTGCAACAAAATTTGAGTTGTTGTTAAAAAATTATCAATAGCGATAATTCTTTTTACTACTAAAAAATTACCAATAGAGACTTTTTTTTTTTTCCTGCTAAAAGAATATCTATCATATCAATTTTTATTGCTGCAAAAAATAAAGAAAAGTGCTAAATATATTTTTTTTTACCTCCTCTTATTATCTTCTCAATTCTCGTGATGACACATAAACTGTATTAAATTTAATAAATATATATTATTCATAAATTTAATTTATGTGTCATCATGAAAATAAAAAAAAATAAGAAAGAAAGTAAAAAAAAAAGTATTTAGCACTCTTCCAAAATATATTATTGGTATCAACTTTTTTTTTTTTTTGCTAAAAGATTAGCCCTCAAATGACGGATCAACTAATAAAATAATTAAATAATTCAATTAGTAAGATAATTAAATAATCAATTAAAACTGTAGAGTATTTTAATATTATTGTAATATCCTGAATTTTTATTAATTTTATAAAATCTTATTTTTGTACGAAAATGTACTATTTTATTATTTTTTTTATTAATGCAAATATTGATGTTATATTTTTATTAAGAATGGTTTATATTAATTTAACTTTTATTTTACAAATTAAGGATTATTATTATTATTATTATTATAAGAATTGTTATATATATATATATATATATATATATATATATATATATATATATATATATATATATATATATATATATATATATATATATATATGTTATTAAGAGAAAATAAAGAAGAAATGTAGAAGAGGGCAGCCTATCTAATTGGCTAAAGATAGCCAATCAGATGGTTGGGATTTGGATGAATGGAAAACGGCAGAAGAAGAATAGAAAGAGAGAGAGAGAAAGAGTTGTGGTGCCAGACAATCGACGTCTAGCCGTTGATGGGATGCACGGCCACCTCCAGCAGTTAGCCCATCCTCTGGCGAATCCAAGAAAAACGGTAGCACCTCAATCGGGCGATGGATAGCGACGAACGCGCAGAGGGAAACTCCACCGGCGCTGAACCTTCTAGCCTCGATTTCGACAGCAAAATCTGGTGATTCTGGTCCCATTCAACTCTTGGTGAAGAGAGCTCCGATTTGGTATATGTCTTATCCTCTGGAACTCATCGGATGTAGAGATCGAAAAACTCAAAATCGAAGCTTCTTTGGCGTTTTTTGACGAGATACCGGTGAGTGGCAGTGATTGGCATATGTTTCTAAGCTCCTAGTATTGAGGCGAACCTGATGACATGAAGATCGTTCTGATCCGCCACCAATAAGGGCAGCGTGTGGCCGGCCGGCGATGCTCCGACGGCGGCGCATGGGACGACACTAGGACCCAGACCCAGCAACTCCATCTCATCGTTTCGGTGCGATGCTCAACGTTCATTTGATCGAAATATGCGACGGTAAATCTGAAATTCTTGTATATCAGTTGTTATTTGATTTAAATTATGTTTAGTATATTCTAATTAGTAATTGTTGAGTTTTGTTGATGATTAAGAGTTAGGAGGACTCAAGAGGGGTCACTGGTGATATATTAAGTTGTGTTGACTATTGAGATTATTTTAAAAGTGCTATGTTTTCTATTGATTTAGGTAATGTCCGAGTTTAGGGGAGATTTTACCGAAATTCTGGCAATAATTTCAATAGTCTTTTAGTTATGTTTTGATAAGTGAGTCGTTCGTATTTTGATATTATCCTATGTTATTTAGAGTCGATGTCTCTAGTATCCTCTTGTCGTCAAGGATCGCACTTCCGAGAATAGTCGGTCAAGCGAGTCGTCTACTAGATGCGCAATACTCTCTAATGTATTATACTTTCTTCTCATGCATCTGCATTTACTATATGTATTTATATATGTATATATTATGCATTATTATTGCATAGATGCATGTTAACATTTGATTGTGATTGCTGAATTGATATTCGATATTACATAATGGTTATGGTTGACGGATGGGGATTAGGAGGATATACTACCACCCAGGAATCATGGATATGTATATGATTATGATTATGGTGAGATTGAGAATATGAGTTATGACTGGTGGATGCTGGCTGGGCATGCTCATCGCCAAAGCCGCTACCAATCGGGTCAGAGCTGCGTGGTACATATCAGTGACGGCCAAGCCTATTGAATATAAGAGACTGATTGTTGGATTAAGAGAGTCAGTATTGGGGGATCAGCTCCCCATATTAAGATTTAGTGTGGCATTATGGACTGGATCTCACCCTTATTTATTTGTGTGATTTATCTGCCTTTGTAACATATTGCATTAGCATAAATATTAATTATATGTTTATAAGACATCAGTTTAATACATTAGTTGATATCATTCATTGAGTCGAACACTTATTTTTGTTCAATTTATCTTTTTAGGTCGTGAAATGAGCTTGTGAAAGAAACTGTAAATTGAATTAAACTGTCAATTGTCTTTCGGCAATGTTCTGTATTATAAGCACTAAGTTATGCAAACGATATTTGTATAATTGTGTCATAATAATAGAACTATACAATGTTACCTCTACTACTTGTATTTTATGTAATCATCAGTTGTATTATATATTTATATTCTAAGTTGAGAAATTGTTTGTTAAGCATAATCTAATAATATGTTAATTGAAATTTATGAGACAATTGAGTTGATAGCCCAATGCAACAATATTTGAAAATGTTGTTTATTCGGATCTGCTTAACATGTGAGCCAATAACTCTATTGTGTGATAGTTTGTCGTGTTGTGTGATGTCAGACTTATTACGAGCACTGATAACCTTAAACTTTTCCATGCTATAATGCCGATCACGTGCTTTTGGATTCGGAGCTTGACAATTATTCACTTAATATTTTTATATTAAATAGATGTGAGATATTTTGAACAATAACAACTAATTTTACCGTAATTTTTAACAAAGAAAAATATTTTACAGGTATTATAAATAATTTTGTTACACACAAAAAAAAATAAAATGGAATATATTTAAGATTTTTTCAGTGTATTTTAACCACTCCCGATTATTTAATAATTTATCGTTAATTTGTTTTTATCCAACAGTTGAGAGATTTTGAAACTAACTTCTTTTATTTTTTAACGTTTCAAGAGCATTGCCATGTGTAACATTCTAGCAACTGAAATTAATATTAACATTGAAAAAAGGGTTGGTTCAAGAAGTTAATTTAAAATAGAGACAAAAGAATTCCCCACAGCCATTCACTTATCCTTCTGCATTGTCTGAATCAATGACTTTTTTTGTTTTGCAGATAACTTCCCTTAATTATTTGACGACCTTGTTTTGCTGGATACGTATTAATTCTTATATATTACTTAAAGCGCTCATCAAAGTTTCAAAATGATTGATGATAATCATGAGTTTTTCTTTTTTGGTGGTGAAAAACCAATATCAATTTTGACTAGCAAAACTTCCGTCCTGAATTATTTCTTTCATTAGATGTAATGTCATTGAAATCTATGAAAATGAAATGAATAATACGTAAACCCAACACACAGAATGCACCTCTGAACCCTTAAAGTAAAAACACACGAGAAAAGATTTCATAATCATTAAATATATGAAAAAAAATACCAAAATAAAATAATTTAGACTATTTTGTGGTAAATATGACTCCAAATGTAAGATTCCCAAATGTGATTCTACCTACTCCAATCCGTGGCTATCATTTGGAGCGTACTCATTTATTATTAATTTATTTAATTTAGATCATTTTGTGCGTCCATTTATTAAAAGGCACTCTAATTTTCTTTCTCAAGTCATAATATATTCTTTTTTTTTAAATTTAACTATGATGAAAATTCAAATTCTTAAAGATGATTTCAATATTATTAAATTAAAAATTCATTTATATAATACATATTAACACAAGCTAACCATGCAAAAAAAAAAAAAAATGGTGGTTATATATTCCAAACTCCATTTATTACTAAATTCAGAATCTAGCAAGAGATGTAAATTAATGCTGGAATATAGCTAATTAAGCGAATCGATTATTATCTAAACAGAAGTATAGTAATTATAATGATAATATGCACACAGTTTAAATCATACTGTCCTAATTAATGGATTAGATAAAATGTACAATAAAACCAAATCCGTAATGACTATAATATATAACATTAACTAAAAGAACTCATTTCATTTCTTTACTGAATTTCTTTTTTTACCTTAGTGTATTATTATTTTGTTATAAGGATATGTTTGCTCTAGGCTTGCTTGAATTTATGATGATAAATAATTAATGGTGGGTGATAGTCCGATAGAGACGTCTAGCTAAGCTGGTGGTATATATTCCCTGCTACTCTTGCTGCTGCATCTTCTAAGTCACCATGCAATGTTTTTGTGGGCCAAAAATAAAATTTTAATTAATTTTTTAGTTAATGAGCTCCAAACAGACAAATACTAATGTATTTATACGTATATATTAAAATGATATAGTTGCAATATTTTCAATCCTTCATCTACTTTGGGTTTGTTTGTCAATGCAGATAAGACGGCATTTCAAAATTTCTTCCTAAACATAATTGTTTTCTTGGATGCAGACAATTCCATGTCATTTTAGCAATCGAATTAACAATTAGTTCCTCTCAGTTCCATAAATATTCGTTTTTAAATTACTTGTAAATTCAGTGCCTCAATAATTGTAGGGATTTAATAATAATAATAATTATAGTAAATGACTTTGACTTCAATTGGTACGGGATGCTGAATTTCTACGTATTCTAATTTTTTTTCTGTATAATTATATTAATATTTAGCATTTGTTTAGGTAGAGTTAATTTTATTTAGTACTACTATTTATTTTCTTTCACTCATTGTTTAATGGCTCAATTTATCAATTATAATTGTCAATGATACATAACCTATTTTGTTTGTTCATATCTTTTTTAAATGTATAAAGTTGAAAAGTAAAAAATTTCAATTCGAGTACATCTTTATAACGAATGAAATAATATAATAAAATTTTAAGAATATTAAATTTTCTCATCATGTTTAAAAAAATTGGGGTGAAAAATTAGACAAAATAATTAAAAAAATTATAATTATTTCTTATTAAAAAATTAGTGGGAAATAATAGAGACAAGTTGATAAAGAAGTTTACATTTTTGCCGCTTGAGGTCAAAGATGAAGAGCTCTTTAAAGACAATTAACATTTTTTGTAGGACCATTTGACTATTGTCCAACTTATCTGAAAAATGAAAAGCATTTCCATGAATTACTCAAATTCTAGCATACTATAATTGAATAAATCAAATTGAAATCAAACATCATATTATAAATTTCATATTTTACAATTGTTCTTTTTTTTATTTAACAGTAAGATAATTAATATATTACTAATCAATTTATGGTACTAAATATATTTTTCTAATATGATAAAAACGAATTATTCAAGCCTAAATTAAAGGATCTATAAACAAGAAAAAAAATTTCTTTTAAGAGAATAATTAGTTGTAATTAATTTGTGAATCTCGCGATAGCATTTCATGCATTATATATATATAAAAAAATTAAAAATTTTCAAGTTGCAGTATATTATATACAGTTACAGTGGACAATTTTGAGATATTATCGCTAAAGAAAAACAGAAGGATGAGAAAAAATAACACAGAAAACCACGTGGGGTTGCAGCCACCATAGCTTGGGGGGTTGTTGGCGGTAGACCCACCGACGGCGCAGGATCAGTGGAGGAGACCGCAGACTTTAAATTAGATTATTGCGTCAGTGGAGGAACACTTTGACCGCATACAAATACCATTTAAGGTCGGTTTAAGATAAAGCGTGAAAAAAAAAATTTCAATAAAATTTTTTATATTTTTTAAAACTTATTTTTTTAAACTGCTTATATATTAATATTTTTCTCAAAAATATTATGTAAAAATAATTTATAAAAAATAATAAAAATTAATTAAATTAAAAAAAAATTAAAAACATTTTTTTAATTGCAGTAGCAAGCGCACTCTCCATAGGTCCTTTGACACTTACCATTCATAACCAGTCTCTTCTTTCGTCGGGCCTCTACTGCATTTCCCCCTCATCACTTTTTGTCTATTACCAAAATTCCAGGAACTTGACATTAACCTATAAAATTTATATTATCCAAAAATAATAAACAATCTTGATAAAAGAGAGAAAAAAAAACTTAAATTAATTAATCTCTGGTGGCAAAACTACCTGTTGTAATAAAATAAAAATATTAATTAATTTAATGGGTGTATTTATTCATCAAACTATAGTATACAATATCTAATATATACAATCTGTTTAGTATATATAGATTTATAATTAAAGAGGTAGAACCTAGTCTTTATTTAATTCAAATGAATCTATTTTAGGTAGCATGTGTCTGCTTTGTGAAACATAAAAAAGAAAATCGTAATAATGTTGCATATAGGCAGATTAAAAATGTAATGCTTTATAAAGAATATTCATTGTTCTTTATCTGATTAAAAATTACTACTAATATTTTTTTTTACTGTTTTATTTTAAAATATAAATTATAATATATAAAATAAAACACAAACTCACTTATCAATTAATAATTTTTTTTCTTTTTTTAGAATGTCAATCAAGTTAACTTTTGGTTCACCTAATAAAAAAAAAAATTAACCTAACCTTTCGGCTCCCACATCGTTTATGATAAAAATGTATGAATAGGTTATATAAATTAACATACATTTATAAAATTAATATAATTTTATAAAAAAGTGTGTCATATCTTTAACCTATATGTATATTATATATATATATATATATATATATATATATATTGTTCAAAAAAAAAGTAATCCTCAATTTTGCATTTTTTTTTATAAAAACAATGAAAATGATTAATGTAAAAATTAAAAACAGAAATTATTATAAGAAACTTTAAAGGAATACTTACAATTGGGACATGAAAAAGAAAACTAGAAAAGGAAAATAGAAACTATTTTCTATGACTAAACAAGGTTTTACTATTTCCCTTTTTCCCCTCTCTTTGGAAACAAAAGGTAGAAAATGAGTAAAAAAAAAAAAAATTCACGTGTGAAAATAAAGGGGACACATGTTAAGCATTTGAACCGACCAGATTAGACAGACAAGTCTTGTCGTACCATTTCAACCCATGCGTTAGGTGCAATGGACCAGTCCATACTCACATTTTCACTTGCATCGTCAAAATTTAACAGTGCTCTTTGAAACTTAGCATATGTACATACGTTCAATACTTCAAACTTCACACTGCTCAAATTGATCATAACATTATGTTTGAATTCGAATTCGGGAATAGAGTTAGGGAAGGACATATTTTCTCTTTTTATTTGAGAATTTTAATTACTAATTAACGACTATTAATTTTTTTTCTTTTCATACATTTTAATTAGAGTGTAAGAAAAAGTAATAATATATCTGAATCCGTATAAATTAATATTTATTTTTATTTTTATTTAGAAAAAATAATTAATAGTTGGATAAATAGTGGTCTAATATATCTTTTACACATTAGATTTTTTTTTTTTTTTTTTAAAACATTGGACTGTAAATATAAGAATTGGACTGCGATTTTTAGATATGTTTGAAATTGAAACCTACACTGATGAACTTTTTTAGAGCGTACAAGTTTTTATTTTCTGATTTGACTCTTCGTTGGTCGGTGGGGAATAGTTTTTTTTTTTCTAAGCATATAATATATTATTACACAAAAAAGTTAAACAATTCCTCTAAAAAAAATAAAATTAAACTACTAACTTTACATAACAATATAAATTTTAAATTAATTGGCAAAAAAAAATTAAATTTTAAATTCAAATATTTCAATATAATTATAAATTTTTTATCTTTATAACCAGAACTATTAAAATGTGAATAATGAAATTTATAAAAAAAAAAAAAGTAAATGAAGATATATAATAATAATAAATTTATTTTTTCAACAATCAAATAAAAATCTTTTGGCGAATATAGAATTCAAATATATATATATATATATACATGCACGCTCATTACCTAATTCAAAATTTTGGGTTAAAATTATATTTTTCTTTTTAATATTTAATAATGATGGTTTTATTTAATTTAATTGTACTGCAAAAGACAATACAATCTAAAGTAAATATTAATCTTATAATTAAGTATTTGAGGTAGCAAAAGATTTTAATTTGATATAAGTAGATAACATCAAAAATATTTATTTCATATTTATGTTCACAAATTCAAATATCAATAATATTATGGTCTGACAACACTGGCTCCTTTAAAATTTCCAATTCAATAATCCAAAAAACAAAATGCAAAGGATGAAATGGAGAATTGGAGGCCCAGTTCAATATTTGGCCCAAACGTCTTAATGGGCATCCAATCCGAGATCGTTTACTCTGATCCGTGTTGAAATGTTTATCTTCTAGATTGAAAGTTCAATTTCTTATATACTCTCTTTTTCATCAGTTTGTATTTAAAAATATATATGTATATGTGAAAAAAAAAATCATATATGGGAATTATTATATTAGATCTACTTCACATTGGATATTATTTATCTGGAAATATGATAAGCTTTTTTTTTTTTTTTAATTTGAAAGTGTATATTAAAAATAATGTAGACTAAAATTAAAACATGGAATGTACCATCCTTACTGAACCTTTTGTGTGAAAATCTATATTTTGAAATTCGGACCAGTTCAACCAGTTCAATTGGGAATTAGTTTATATATCACTTTAGATCACTTATAAATGAGGTTATGTTACATGCCTATCTGAATTGATTACCCCATGTTAGCTACAAAAATCACCCATTTGAACCCTTGACATTGCATGGAGGTTACTTTTCTTATACGCCTCTTCTCCATGAATCATCAAGTATAACTAGCTAATATGGAATTCATACCATACTCGACTAAAATTTTTTCGAATTTATATTCAAATACAATACTGCGACATGTAATTTTACTCCAAAAGTAACTTAAACCTTGAGATATTCATATATATAGCGTTCTTTTCTCTATAAAAGAGTAACATAATTTTTGAGACCTTCCAAAGATTTCAGTCTTCTATTTTTTTAAAATTATACTTTACTGACTTAAATATCAAAGTGGCCCCCAAGCACATCGCCTAGGTCCACTAACTTTTGTTTTGCAAGTATTGAAGATCGCTTAATAGTATGCTTGAAATCGAAATTCGCTTTAGACACATCATTTAGTGCAGGGAGCATTGACACTAACCTTTAAGATATATAGTCAACTCTTTTGCTATGCTTCATGGATCCAAACCCTATTAATAACACCCTAGGCCTTAATTTGTCTCCCGAACTGTTAAATAATGAGAATCATTAAGACAACAGTTAGGATGACCAGCAGGTAGAGCCACCTTTATAAAATTTAAACGCCTTTGTTGACCTAAACAACCTCACTATCGCCCAAAACACCATGTAAAGCATCCTCAATACCTTTACAGACTTCACCAAACAATTAAAGGAACTCAAACAGGCCATAACTCAGTAATCCCCAAATACCCCACCAACACCTCAACTTGATCCTCAAGTCAGAGAGGAAGGCAGGTGTAACGAGTCGATAGACGAATCCCTAAACAATGTCAAAGATAGGTATTAGGGCAAATGAGATACTTCACGCTGTGAATAGACTCGCCTTTCTGTGATTGCATTATCATGGAAGAATATCTTTCAAAGTTCAGAATTCTCTCTCATATGGAGTTATATGATGAAACAACTTGTCTTAAAAACCATCCATAAATTTCGAACCATGATCAATGCTCAAATTTATCTAGCCCTTGTTTTATGTAAACGCTTCCCAACCACATTGAAGGGTTTGACTCAAGATTGGTACCATATCCTACCCCCAAAATTCATTACGCCATTCACTAGCTTTCCAGTCTTTATTTTACAGGTATTTAAAATTGCCTAACAATATGTTTCAGATCGGAATTCACTTTGAGCACATCAAAATATATTTTGTAACAAGCATTTATAATGTATAATGAATATTATTTTGCTTTTCATTTAATTGTAACGTTCGTTCAAAATATATAATATGCATTACTCATACTTATCAGTTATAAATAATAAATATATGCTATTATTTAAAATTTCAATTCGATCTCAATTAAATTTTTAACTTGTGATTTTTTACTTTTACTAATTTTAAGATCTGGCTGAATTTGAAAATAGGTAAAAATAAAATAAAATGATGGGAAAAATGAATAATTACTAATTATTAGCCAGCTCATCCTCAACTTTAATCCTAAAATTGAGGACTCACAGTGGCAGTACCTGGAGATGAAAATTGGGGTAGATGGGCCAATCCAATTTTCCCTGAAAGAAGCCCCACCTAATAATATATTTAGGCCCTTGTGAGATGTAAATCACTAATTAACATCCTCACGTTTATCATCGATCATTAGCTATTTGGCTTCTTTTGTTGGTGCATCCATCCATCAACTTCATTAATCTTTAGGTAACTGTGACAATCATGAGGTCACACTACTTGTCTACAATGAACAATTAATTAATCATAGTCTAATCCTGTTCAAAAAACAATTAATGATAATCTAATCTGAAGTTCTATTTCTATTTAACAAGATAATGCAAGCAAGAAAATATAATAGTAGCTAGACAAAATTTGAACATATTTTCTCCTTTTATGTTTAGTGCGTACATCTACTAGAATATAACAATCAAATAATTTTTACTTGCATTAATTATTGTATGCCAATTACATTACTTAAATGTAGAACATATTATTTTATTAGTGTGTCTACTTCATAACACAAAGGTATATATTTTGGAGGTAAAGAATGATGTTCTAGTAGTTATCACTAGCACTGTTCAATTGTGCGTATAGCTGCAAGTGCGGGGCAAAGGGTTCTGTATATATATGTGAGTGTGAGGCTGGAGCAATGGTTTTGGGTCACAATGCTAACTCCATAAGGCAGGAAGCCAGAACCATCTATCACAAAAACAGAGTGAAAGTTGTAAAGGTATACATATATAAAAAAAAAGAAAAAAAGAAAAGCATACATATAAAGAGAAAGCAAAAACCATGTTTAGTGATGATTCTTCATGTGTCTACAATGTCCATGACACTTCATCATTGCTGCCACTTAACACTTTTTCCTTCTTTATTTTCTTTTATTATATATGCATAGAGAAAGAAGGAAAAAGAAAATAAAGAAAGCAAGAAAGAACGAAAATTTTTATATTTAAAAATACATCTATTAAGAAAATAAGAATTGATAGCTATTCCCTCTGCTCTGTTTTTAATTAGTACCTATCCTATTTGTTATGGCATTTTCACCTGAACCCATGCCTGAAAATCCCATTGATTTCCGAGCCCCGCCGCCATCTCCGATTGCTTCTGGTCGGAGATCTTCTGTGGCTAATGATGATGTGCTTTCTGATTTTCTTGAGCACTCTCTACGTGTCCCTGATTTAGTTTTGCCTGACAAAATCTTCCCTAGGCAAAAGATTGTTGAAATTCCCCCAAGAATTGATTTCCAATCATTACATTCTGCAGAAAGTGATTCAATTCCTCGGATTTTGGATTCTCTGGCAAGAATTGGGTGCTTTCAATTGGTTAATTATGGAATTCCAAGTGATTTTACAAGATTGGTCTTGGCCATGGCTGCTGGAATTTTCAGAGTGCCGCCGGAGATAAGGGTGGCAGTGACTGTGTCACCGGAGAAGCCATATGGATTCGAGGAAGTTCATGGAGAAGAGGAGAGTGAATTGAGTGAAGAGTTTGTTTGGTGTAGAGATAAGAACTTGAAGTTGGATATGGAGGGAATATGGCCATCTGGATATTCAAATTTCAGGTAATTACTATCTAGTCTTGAATATTTGTACATTTAAATTGTATGTTATCTCTTTTTTTGGATGATATCATTGGTTAATTTTTCCTATTTCAAAGAAATTATCTTCTTCGATATATATTTTTGTTGAATAATTTTCAGTATTACTCTCTGGCATTTGACAATTGCACCATCTCACCAGTTTAGTATTTGTCTGTATAAAAGATCATAAATTTAAATCGTAACTTAATAATCATAAACTTGTTATAATGATGTCTTATGCCAAAGTTTTTTGAAATTTTGCAGTGAGAAAATGGAAACACTAGTATCTGATATGGAAAATGTAGCAGAGAAAATTCTGCAAGTTATCCAGGAAAATTCTGAGAGAAAGAAAATGTATGGAAGTGATTTTATTATGCAGGGGCAAGATCTTGTCGGTTCAGTGTGTTATCTTTACAAGCATAGATCAAGAAAGGTTTCGAGCTCTTTAGGGTATGATGTGATTAGAATGCTAATAAGAGGAACTGATTACTCTCATGCCTTGAGTTTGCATATATGTGATGGTTCTTCAGAGTTTCATGTTTATTCCAAGAAAGGTTGGGTTTCATTCTGCCCAGATGAAGATGCTATTGTTGTTACTGTTGGAGATCAAACACAGGTATTGTAGTTCACATAAATTGCTTAAAATCTGAAACATGCTTGCCTAAGTTTGCAAAAATAATTAAATTGTTTTGCTATTGTACTATTTATTAGCATAAATGTATAAAAGTCCAGCTGTCCTGCACATCTAAATATCACTTAGGATTTGCTCGGCATGCGTTTAAAAAAAATATTTTTCAACAAAATTTTTTTTTTAACTGTTTTTAAGTAGAAACAGGTAAATTAATATTTTTTTCAGAAGTAAATTTAAAAAAACAGTAATATTTTTTTCAGAAGTAAATTTAAAAAAACAGTTTATAAAAAATAATAAAAATCAAACAATAAAATAAAAAAAATTATAAAAACGCTTTTTTAACCCATAACAGCAATCTCAAACGCATCTTTAAAGGTAAATGTATATACAGTCCAATAATAGTATCGATTCAATTACTCACCCTCAAATGCTCAAAAAACAGTCCTAATTTTTTTTTATTATTTAAGCCTATGTTTTTGAGAAGTATATAAAGAAAGGAGGAAAATAAAAAGAGTAAAATGAGGAAGAGTTGAGTGAGGAAAATGTTATTTCCTTCTAGTGTTTGGATATAGAGGAAATAAACTAGGAAAGAAATCTGATTTAAAAATAGTAAAAAATAACACTATTTTATCCCTATTATTTTCAAATACGTAATTTTATTTAATTTTCTCTCATTTCTCTCTAAATTAGAGAAAAAATAGAGCGTGATTCTATATAATATTTTATTTTCATATTTTTTATCCTTCTCTAATTTTCACCTCTTTAAACAAGAAAATAATAGAAAATTCTTTTATTTTTCTTTCTTATTTTCTTTCTTCGTTTACTTTCTACTTTTTCAAACACAGCGTATAAAAGAAAATTAATAATTAAGTCGTTATTATCTTTTTTTTTATTAATAAAAAATTTTTAGAAAGGGGAGGTCCCACAAAATTTAAACCTTAAATTTCTTAAAAATTATTTTCTACTCCAAAGGTATGTATATCATCTTTCATATGAAGTGGATTTCACATATATGATGAGATACACTGAAAAAATAATATAAGTACACTATATACAAGTTAAAAAAAAAATAATTTTTTTATATTACGATACATATACTTGCTTATTGAATTATTAATTTAATGATTTTTTCAAATCCTTAAAATGTAAGAAAATTCATGTGTTTGCATACCTATGTGTGCAAAACAACTAGTCCTAGATAGCTAGTTGCTCACATTGTCCAATTAAGATAGAAATTTCATATGTAAGTTAAAGGGTGTTTTAATTTAAAATTAAACTTGGCAATGGTCTTTATATGTATTGGTGGCCCATGATAAGCAAAAGTTAGATAGGAGTAGTTCAATTTTTGCCTTTAGAGATTCTTTAGTGTGATATATTATTTGATAAAGTGATGCCTTCTTTACAACTGTAATGGCAATAATAACTAAGTTATAAAAAATTCTACATAATCAACAAAATTAACCTTTAGGGTCTATTTAGTACCTTGAGTTATCATTTTGTTTTCTTTATGTCTAATGACAGCTAATAATGTGATAATGGATACTTAATTTAATTCAATTTATTAAGAAAATCATGATTAATTTGTACTAATTTCACTTTATTTGTTTTTTTTATTATTATTTTTAATCTTTGTAATAATTATTCCATCTCTTTTTTCTATCATAAGACTCTAGGTGGCGGCCAGTACAAGCATGTGTTGGGAAGGCCAATCTTCAAAGGAGAGGAAGAGGACTGTATTTCAATGGCTTTTCTCTATTCTCCTCCTCCAAGCTCCACCATCATCAGCACTACCACCACCACCACCTCCTCTCCCACATCAGTAAAAGGAAAGACTATTTCCCTTGGCCAGCAAATTATAGTGGCTATAATTTTGACTCTTTTATACCACTTCTTGGTTCATGTTTATAAGAAAATGTGATGTTATCAATATTTGTTTATTAATTAAACTATGGAAAACAACAATATAATACATATTCACAATTTTTTTTTTATTTTTTTCAATACTGAGTTAAGGTAAAATTATTGTTAATATTATAGAAAAACTTAAATTTTAATCCAATCACACATATTCATATCAATGCACTTTTTTTTAAAAATACTGCTTTCATATTTTTTTAAGTAAAAAAAAAAAAACTCGAATTCAAATCTTTCTGGTTATCAATTTATAGATTTTTTCATAATTCAATAACCATCATTTCATCCTACTATGAGTTCGGGGATATTCCTTTTTTTCCCAAACTTAGTTGAAATCGATTTGTAAATATCATATACTTACACAATAATGAATTATTGTAATTAGAAATTGATTAATTTTTGTTGAAATTTTATTTTTACCAAAACTGATATAATTAACTCTATAATGATAGTTTATTTAAAAAAAAAAAAACTCTATATTGATAGTTTTTATTATTGTTATTGCTACTGCATTTTAGAAATTAAAATAAAATTTCAATTCTCGTTATAAAAAGGTTGAGATTATATAAATATATTTATCAATATATAATATGATGGTTATGTTCATGAAAATTTAAACAGGATCCATGTCTGTATAGTCCGAGAGGATTTACATCATGTTTGAAAGTAGCTAGAATAATAGGAAAAAGTAAAGAAAGAAAAAAAAATTATAAAAATAAAAATAACAATAGAATTTTATTTATACAAAAAGATCTATTTGTAAAGATAGAATAGCCATCTAATATTATCATATCACTTAAATATCATAATATAAAATAGGTACATAAAAATTTTTATTTATTTATAAATTTGATTTCTATTGATACTCGAACATAATATTTCATAGCTATAAAAATAACTTCAGTATCACTAAATAAAATAAGTACATAAAAAAATTTTAAAAAGAAAATAGAATTATCAAAATTTAAATTTTTAATCTTTTACATTATATGTAAATCCATACAATATATTTTTAAAATCATACAATATAATTATAACAATTATATAAATTTAAAATCAAGCAACTACATTTTTTTTGTTATTTTTTTTATATTGCTCTCAGTTTAATACAATCAATTTTTATACTACTTTATTTGGTTATAAATTCTCACAATGTGTAGATATTAAAAAAAAAATGAGGGTTGCAGTAATTCATTTTAATTTAATCTGATCAATAAAAATTCTTTTTTTTTTTTTTACTCTCTCCGTTTAAAAATAATAGTAATTTAAGATTTTAACACATAAATTAAGAAAGTTACTTCATAATCATAATTTTAAGTTAAAAAGATTAAAATATTTTTTTTTATTTTGATACAAATAAATAAAAATAATTAATATGAATATTTATCAGAGAAGTAAAAGGAAGATAAAATTAAAAAAAAATAATAAATATTTTTTTGAAAATTTAAAATAATAAATATTTTAAAATAAAATAAAAATTTTTAAAGTGATTAATAATTTGAGGTGGATGGGGTAAAAGAAAAAATATATATTTTTCATATTCTTCAAAAGCAAAATCTATTTTTTCACAGGTGGCAATAAGAGACCCCACACTAAAGAAGTACTAAAACCCCTCTCTTTCTTACAAACAACAAGAACCCTGTCAAAATCGCAAGGAACACGAACACTCGTTCTCGCAGTCCATCACTGGATCACTAGTTATGGATTCTCTCCATGAATTCACACTTGCTGAGGTATAAATAACTCACCCTTTTCGTGTTTATTCTTTTTCCCACTGGGTATTGATTTTTTTTTTTAAAATTTTATCTGGGTCTTTGATTACACCTCATAATCTGAAATTTATACATTTTAGCTCAAAATTCCTGCTTAAATTTTGTGTCTTTGTGTGCCTATGTGGCTCAAATCGCTAAATATCATAATTTTGTTAAATGGGTTGCTCTTTGATATCATGGTAAATGATTCTGGTTTTTTACTTTGGCAGAATGGGTTTCTCAATAACCCATTGATAGACTCTGCTATTTTATGTTAATGTAACTTTAGGATGCAATAGCTAGTTCACAAAATCGATAAATAATTAATTGAAGTTCAATAGTTAATCCTTATCAGTTGTCTTTAGGGTTTCAATAGTTAATCCATATCAGTTGTCTTTAAGGTTCTCTCAGTAGATATGTATTGTTCATTAGCCACTAGCTATTTCCATTACCAATGAAAAATGATTACTTTTTGTTTGCTAACTGACTTGTGTACAAATTTGCATTTTATAAAAGATGGTGGAATTGGAGAATATATACAAGGAGATAGGAGAAGAATCATTAAATCCAGAGTTTTGCCAAGGGCTTGCAAACAGCTTTAGGTGAGGTCCTTTTTTTGACAAATCTTATTATAGCCTCAAATTTAAGAAAAGGAATGTCTGGACTTTCACATGTGTATCATGTGCTTTTGTAGAATATTTTTTAATTAAAACATTACTATATATTTTTCAGTTTTGCACCTAATCGTGCTGGAAAGCCAGCAATAACATGGCAACAGGTCTTTCTTTTCCTTTCCTTTTCTGATCAATTTATGTTTTGATAATTGAGCCCTTAGTAAACTTTTATGTTGCTTTAGGTGCAAAGTTGGTTTGAGGATAGACGAAAGGAATCGCAGCCTAAAGTTGCCCCATCACCTTTGGCTCTGAAATTATTTGTTGATCTTTCTGATGCAAGTCTTTCAAGTGAAGCACCTGAAAGTTCGCAAAAATCTAAAGGTAATACTTTTAACTGGCATGTGAGAACTGTAATTAAGATGGTTGTAGACGTATTCTGTTTAATGGTCTTTCCCTGTGATTTAACTTTTAGCACATATAGTTACTATCAATGACCTCAATCTATTGAAACTAGGTGAAAGAGTCTGAAATGTTGTCAATGATCGCAGCCAATTGATTTATCATACCTGTGTCAGTGGACGGGTCAGGTTACTCGGGTACATATTTTCCTGTTGTTCAAATGCCAAGAGTGGATTCCCCATCAATATATAGACTTTAGGCAGTGATAAGCTTGCCTTTTATATAGAGAAAAGCTTAGATCATGTTATCTTTGGTGCTGTGAATAATTTTCTATTCTCCAGCTCGTTATTCTGCTGGTGTAAATGACTTTCTTTTTTTAACCTGCTTTAATCTATTTTATCGTGGATAAGGCTAAGTTTTCTGCCTCTCATTTGCAACATTTTTTTTGAAGTCTTCTTTCTAGATTTTCCCTTTTTCCCCCATTTTTCTTCAGTTCAAACCATTATTTCTTATTTGCCAGGTCCTTAGATCATTATCACTTCTTTACTCAGGCCATCTACAATGGTTAGATCATTATCACTTCTTTACTCAGGCCATCTACAATGGTTATTCAAGGAATGCCTTTTGCAACATGTTCCAAACATAAATGAAGTCTTACTCTATGTTTATATTGTACTCATGTCCTGCAACAAATTTTCAGTTGCATTCCTGGATCACTGTCATTTTGCTTGCACTGTCAAGAAGTGCTATAGTGTTGTAAAATTGGAAGCTTCTGTCTGTTTCCAAATGCAGTTATAACTTTTCAATGCATTTCTTTCTAAACAGTCTTGTAACTGGAAAATGCCAACTTTATGCAGGTAGAAACATCACTGATCTTTCAGAGCTGACATTTGAAGCAAGATCAGCAAGAGATAATGCTTGGTGAGAATACATCTACTAATAAAGGAATGCTGAACTTTTTGCTTGAATACCAGCCTGCATGTATTTAAAAACTATATGATATTTCATAGATGTTATTAAAAATCCTTTTGCGTTGTTTTCTCAAAGGTTTGGATTGATTTGTTTCTTACCATGCACAATATGGAATGCCAGGGGAGGTCATTTTTCTGATCTCTTTAACTTTCCATTTGCTTATGAAGCATGTCATAGATGTTATTAAAAATCCTTTTGCGTTGTTTTCTCAAAGGTTTCGATTGATTTGTTTCTTACCATGCACAATATGGAATGCCAGGGGAGGTCATTTTTCTGATCTCTTTAACTTTCCATTTGCTTATGAAGCATGAATTTGTAAAACACTGAAGAGTTAAATAATGGGATTCAGGTGGCAAAAGTAGATGAACAAAATCCAAATCTGCCCCAGCTTTTTTATTTGCTTTTCCTAATACAGGTAGGGAAAAGAGACAGGTGGAAGAAAAAAAGACAATTTCCTTCTTTCTTCAAAGCCAGTAACCTTTAGGATGTCTATATATTCACTTGTTCTCTCTCTAATTCAAACATAATCAAGTTTGTCAATTTCTGTTTCCTTTGAACTTCGATTTGACTTCTGATTGTGATTCTAACAATGCTAAAGTCTAGTCTGATATATTTTACCTTTTCACATAAAGAATAAAAAAAGAACATAAATAAACAAAAGGAAAATAATTATATGAATACAAACCTTTATCGGGACTGAGATCTGACAAAATTATGGTCAATCTGTATTGATTACTGATTTACAATAGCATTTTACAAATTTGTGCTTCATCTTTGATTGGTTGTTGGCTGTTAGTAGAACTTTTTTTTTTTTTCCTTGGTTACAAACTTACGGCTGAGTAAAATGATAAATTCACCGCTATCGTATACATCTATGCTAAATAGGCATTTGTAACTAAAATTTGTCTACAGGTATGATGTTGCTGCTTTCCTCACCTACAGAGTTCTTTACACTGGTGAACTTGTAAGAGTATTCTATAAAACAGATATAATTCTTCAGTCATACCAACTTTTCTAGATACTAGGTGTATTTCATGAGGTTATGCTCATGAGGATGCTGTGTGTATATACTTGATATATCTTTCCTTGCAGAGAGATCATTTTGTGATCAGCCTTGTGAAGGCTTTGAATCTTTTTTCTGCAATGCAGGAAGTGCGTGTACGATTTGCTGGATTCCGTAACACAGATGATGAGTGGGTGAATGTGAAAAGGGCAGTGCGTGAACGGTCCATTCCTTTAGAACCTTCAGAATGTCACAGGGTGAAAGTTGGAGATCTTGTACTGTGCTTTAGGGTACCTTTCTATTTCTCACTTGTTTCAAGAGAAAATTCCCAAAAGCTAGGTAACATGGAAGTCATAATTTATGTAGGATCTAAACAGAGATTATATTCTTTGTATGTTGACGTAAATAGGACAGGAAGGATACCGTCGACATTTATAAAATCCAGACAAAAACACGAGTGACACAAGTTCAGTTCCCATTTTCACCCATGAATGATGTGTTCTTAACTCTTTCCTTGGGGCTGAGGACTAGGCACATAGATGCATTCTCCACTTGTTGAAGTGTTGCAATTTTGGGTCGGACCCACCTCTGTTACTTCTGTCCGTTGTGCTTTTTCTAGTATAATAGCATAGTGTTGCTGGTGGATCCTTGCTTTATAGTGGATCTCATCTGCAAGCACACTAGCGGATAAGGTATTGTACTAGAATACCAGAATTGAGAGGAGGCATGCCCATTCTTGATGCTGTAGTTTTTTGTTTTTCTCCACTAATCTCAGCTTTTGCCCTCATGCCTGGTTTACAGGAACGCCAAGAGCAAGCAATCTACTGTGATGCCCATGTCGTGGGGGTCCAAAGGCGATCACATGATGCAAAGGGCTGCAGGTGCATCTTTGTGGTTCGCTATGATCATGATAACTTCGAGGTAAATTTACTGCATGTCCATGTGTGTTTATGCATTGTATGCCCCTGCTAGCTATGCTTGGCATTAATGACCTTGGCGATCTTGAAGTTATAAGCATTTATCTTGCCTGCTTAACAAAAATTGTAAATGTTGCTTAACTATATTTACACGTGCAATAACAGGAAACTGTTCAGCTGGAGAGATTATGTTGCAGACCAACGCAATAGAGGTGCTGGTGAAAATTCAAGAAACTATACTAAGACGAGGAAGGAAAATTGATACTTGTTCCATTATAAAGTCCTGAACTTGAAAATTTCTTAAACCGAGAACACTTTTGTTCCCATATTAATTTTAAGAAGTTAATCGATTCTTGCACAGTATGCCCACGTGATCCTTTTTTAGATTTCCCTTTGCTTCAGCTCTCTTTCTTTTTTCTCTACCGTCCTTTGACAACCAAGGCGCTTAGTTACACCCTGAAGTTAGATATGGTTTCTTTTATAAATTTTAATTAAAACAAAAAAAAAAAAAAACATTTAAAATGTCAAATTAAAAAAAATTAAATAACATTGAATACAAGAAAGAATTAAAATTATTTTAGTTATATCATTCAACAATTAAAATTTGTGTGCAATTTTTAATTTACAGCTTAGGTGCCTAAAAGAAAATTCCAACCCAAAGAAATTTGGTATCTCATCACGTCTGTTTTATTAGTGTATGCATATCCTTTGGTGCCCATTGAATTGTATTTGCCTCAAGTAACCACTATCAAGAGATATTACCTCCATGAGATTTGATCAAATGAGTAGGGGAAAGAAACCTTCATTAGCATAAGCAAAATCAACAATCCACATACATGAATCCTACATCATGTCCTACTTAAAAAAAGTACTTATCCAAAGACTGTACATAAGTTGAAAGAAGCCCATCATCCCCTTGAGCTTTGGCTGATCAGACATTGGTGGGAGAAATTTCACACAATGACGCAACTCAAAGCTTCTATACTTTGATTACAATTGATAAAATCCTATATACTTGTCAAAATTTCTCTAAGTCTAGATAATGCCACTTCAGAAATCCATGATAGATACAGGGAGAGGAGAGAGGTTGCTCATGAGACTGTTCGTCCATAACAAATTGATGCAATATATAGATTCTTTGCCCACTTCTCCTGCAAGGCCAACCTTAAATTTTAGAAACCCAAAATTGGAAATAAAAAGTAGATGGTATGTAATGTGTATATATATATATATATATATATATATATATATATATATATATATATATATATATATATATCCCACCTTGACATGGGTACTGGGAAAAGCAGAAGTTCGAAGTGTCTCCTGAGTTTCATCTGGAGGTTTCCTTTTGGGCACACTAAGAACAAAAGCAGCCTGGTCCCAAGTTGCTGCAGTTGCTGTGATTCGATATCCATGATCCCATCTTCGATGTATGCCTTCACTTGGATAGAGGAAATCAAGTTCAACAACCTGAAATTAACCAATGAATAGTTAGTTCTCCATGCCTAGTATACCTTACAATATACTAGGATACAATATCCAAATATTATATGACCTGGTGTGCAATCCCTGCACCACGAGACATAACTACTCCCCATCTACTCCCTGAGGTGGCCATTGCAGTAACATGGAAACCCTCCTTCCATTTTTTGTTAATCCATTTGAAGGGGAATGATTCACTAACTTTATAAGACTGCTGCAAATACAGAGTACCTGAATATGAATAGAATAAAGTCAGTCAAATAAAACTAAATACATGTGATATGCAAACCAAATGTTTAAAGAACTTAGACTAACCCTTAGACATTACAACTAGTGAGCTTCCATTAGCAGCTCCAGCTACGGCACTGATATAATAATTCTTCTCCCAGTGCTCCATTATCCATTCCTTCAAATATAAGCCAAAATAAAAAAAAATCAGTTACATTGTTACCATGCACATTAGGAAGTTAAGGCACAAGAATAAGAACAGTTAATCAATCTCAGTGTAACTATAGCAGACAGTTGCTTCCAAGTAGATCAAATACACAAGCATGTACCTTGTGAAGAAAATGTGGTGATAGTTCATAGACTTGTGCAGTATAACCAGTACCAGCATCCATAATCAGGGCCCAGAGATTTTGACATGAAGCTACACTGCTAATAAATAAGCCATCCTCATTTCCTTTGTCAATGTGCTGGGCAAGCCTTGAGTCAGCCACATTATAGTGATACCTGCAAAAGAACATGAAACAGGCTTCTCAACACTCCAATGCTACGAGACTACACTAGACGAAATCAGGGTTAACCAAAACCATAAAACACAAGAATTTTATAACAAGTGACTCCTGACTCAAAAAGCAGATCTTACTTCTATAAAATTTGAGAGAGAGAAGGGATTCATAATCCAAGACAAACATTAACTGCCTGATTATGTCAACAAAACAACGCTAAAAAACCTAATCACTATACCATAACTAATGACTTGATGCTATAGTTTATACCTTTGCTTCATAGGTCTACGAGCATTGTACACACTAATCCACTGTGTTGCCGGCATGCCCAGACGAACCTTCTTCTTTGGTTGTTCATCATCTTCTTCCTCCATAGTAAGCCGACCCCTCTTATGACCAACCTGATAAATAAGCTTCACAAGACATGAAGCACAGATTAGGTAAATTAGAAATTTCATTAGTTTTAATATATTACAAGCTTACAAACCACAATAGATCCTAAAAGGAACAATCTCATGTACCTTTTGAGCACCTTCCGTGTTAATAGGCCTGATATCTGGATTTGGACCAACAATCCCATCAAAGAGAGAAATGCATTTTGCATAATTAGGTTCTTCATCAAACTTTAAGTTCACCACATATTCAACAAACTGTTTAAAAGGTAGTGGACAGAAGCAACAGAGGCCCTCTGGGGATGTTGCCATCTTTTTCTTACAAACAAGAAACCCTTTATTCTCTCCCTGAGGACACCATCATATTTAAAAAAATAAAAATAAAAATACTTATTCCACACGCGCACGTTCAGACACACATCTACATGCATTGCATGTGTGTGTCTATGTAAACAGTTAGCAAGAAAGATTAAAAAATAAAAGGCACAAGATTTTGTGGAATTGAAAGAGAGGACCAACCTGGTATCCCTGCCAAGGTAAACGACCTCGGAGAAGGAAAATGAGAGTGTAGGCAAGAGATTCTAAATCATCTCTCCTACTAGCTGTCCTCCCCAAATGGGCATGTGCACTAGCATAACGAACTGTCCCTCTGAAAGAATAAATAATCATCGACCAAGGAACAATGAATATAAATAAATGAATATAATGAGCGCACACAACATACTTAGAGAATATTTTAATCCGAAAAAAAAAAAAATCAAAAACCATACCTGAAAACATCTGGCCTTTGGTCATACTCAACATGCAGACCAGTTGAAGTATGTCGCCATCTGGTAGCTGATTCCAAAAAAAAAAAAAAAAATTATCATTGAATAATGGCTCAGCAGCAAAGGCAGTTGCACACAGTATCAGGGGAAATGTAAGATAAGCTGAATTGCAAATTACCTAATCCAAGATCAACAAGAAACAACTTTTTTTCATCAGGAGTTCCTGGAGTTCCAAGTAGAAAATTCTCTGGCTTCACATCTCCATGGACATAACTGCAAAAGTTTTGCATGGTTTCTCAGTTTTTTTGCAAGTAGACAAAAGAATATCAACTAATTATCTGACTCATAATGTGATTAGTATAGTATATCAAACATTTCATGGTTTATGCCATCCATCCACTAACCAGAGCAACCCAATCCACATTAACAAAAGTACATCCATGAAGAGGGGTATTCATACAGAAACAGCATGTGTAACTATAAAGCTAGAGGGGTATTCATATAGAAACAGCATGTGTAACTATAAAGCTTACCCTCTAGAATGCATCTTCTCCAATATTGATATTGCTTCAATTGCAATACAAGCAACCATTTCAATGGACATTCTGCAATTTATAATAACACATCAATATAAGCAATCAAACTGAGCAAAATAATAGAACAATAGATAGCTGAAAGATCAAGACATTGAACTCACGTGTGAGAGTTATTATTCCAAACATCCCACAAGCTTGGCCCCAGCATATCCATAACCTACAGGCATCAAGATTTTTCTTAAAAAAACATTATAATACAAGCAAATTGAAAGCAATTTTTAAAATAAAGTTCCAACAATTTAAACCGGCAACAAAATCCCAGGATAGCATACCATGACATAATAGTCACCTTGCCGACCCTTGTAGTGTACTCGTGGTATACCATGACTGCCCCCAAGAAAGCTGCACGAGTAATAAAAAATAATCAGCTAAAGAGAAATACAATACCTCTATGTAATAATCAAGAGAAGTATGACAAGTGTAATCATAGTCACCTGTAAACTTGCCACTCATATGGCGGTCCATAATTACATCCTTTACTACTTCTATGCTCAAATTTTAAGGCCACCTAAAAATGCAAAGCTTGTAAATAATGAAAAAATACAATGTAGAAAAATGAACAATGAATGACAAACATCAAACCCAGTGTTTCATGCACAAAATGGTAAGTGCAATACCTCTACAGCTCCGGGGCCAGTTCTATCATTTGTATTAACAGGAGAAACACGTCGACCAACATACACTTGACCAAAGCCACCCTTGCCTAACTTTTTTTCTAATTTGTACATTGGGGAACCCCCAACCTGAATCTGTGGCATCATAATCAAGGAAAAGAAACTTTATCATTAAAAAACAGACGAAACTCTGTCAAAGCAGCGTTAGGTATTAAAAAAAAATTGAGACTTAAAAAAAATGCAGAGGATAATCTACAAAGGAGAATAACTAAGAAATACAGTTGCTACCTGTGGCACAGAAAACAAAACAGTTAGCTATACGCAAGGTCACAAAACTAATTCATAGACCGGGGTTGCTATACTATGTTTCCTCATTTTGTGTGGTCATTTAGCTTAAGCATTTAAAAGCACTGTATATAGTATTCTACAACAAGTAAGATATTAAGAACTAAATTTTACCTTTTGTATCTTAAATTTCTCGAATCAGTTAAACAATTCAACCGTGCGTGGGACCACTCAATTAATCTAATGCAAAATCCAAATTATGATAAAGTCAATGCCTGTAAACTTAGACTTCATAATTTATTTGGGTCAACAGTTCAGAAATTACCTTATCAATAACAGATTTTAACCTTTATATGTTTAATGATAAACATAGAAAATCAGTTTACCAACATTCCAAAAACTGCAGAGCAATTGGAGTTGAAATACTAGAACCAATCAAGATGGGTTATCCCCATGTGCGTACAACTTGCAATAACAGAAGCAATAACAGAACTAAGCACACTCTAAGTGCCAAAATCACAAAATTGATAATTCTATTTAAGTGTCACTACAAACAAATCATAGCTTCAAGAAAAGATGTATTACACAAAGAACACAAGAAGAGAATAAGTCACAACAGAATATTGAGTGATCATTTTGAAGTGATATTTTCTAACCTACTCCTGAAATGCAACACAATCTAACACCAAATGTAGTCCCCTGCCAAACAAATTATTGAAATAAGGCATATGGTTCAGAATTGTTGCATCTCGTCACATCCAAAAGAGGAACCTAAAGGCCAGTACTTTTTGAAGGAATACTGACAACTAACTACCATCTGAAAAGATCACTAATATATGTCAGCAATGGTATAATGCCAGAAACATGAAAACGGTAAAAATATCAGAAAATTTTCATCTAAGATCCTACAACCAATTAGTAAGTACAAAGGCGTACAAATCAAAACAGTCAGATCAAACCATTGATCTAAGGTCCAATGTATCAGATGCTCTGTACTTTGAAATGCTACGCTCAGAACCCCATATTTTCCACAAAACAGAAAAACCCCATCAAGTGCAGAAAGTCCAATGCAACAACCAAAGTTACCAAACCCAGAATAAACATAGTTTCTTAAGAAGGTGGTAACTCCTTACAGACCAGCGAAAGTCCCTCCCCATAATCCTCAAAACAACCCACTTGCAGGTTTCAGATCCAAACTCAACAATAAATAAAGAAACAAGATTTTCCTTTTACTCGAGAGGAAATAGTAATGCCTACACATACAAACAACCCAATCACCAATTTTTAACCAAAAAATCAAAACCTAAACTCAACAACAATCAGTATATACACATATCAAAAGATGTACTTTAAGATGAATGTCAACTAACACTCAACAAACCTTCTGAGGCAGGGGAGCAGTGCTCCCCTCATCTTCACCGCCATTGGCTTTATCACGACTATTCCCACCACTATCGTAGTCATCCATAGGCTTCTCTCCTATTTCCTCCTCCTTTTCCACTACTCCACCGACAGCACCAACACCGCCAACTACCACTCCCCCTTCTAAACCCCTATTCTCAACCTGGTTAGCCGCCGCCGCTGTAGCAACCGCAACTACGTTTTCATCAACGGGCTGTAGCTGTTCTTTATCGTTATTATTATTATTGTTTTTAGGTGCAGCTCCTCTAGCCGCTGCTGCCGCGCGCCTTCTGCGCGTTCTTGTCGCAATGGCTTCCCCTGCCTCCTCGGTCGGATTTCCCTGCTGCTTTGTTGCTACTCCCCGGCCTCTGCGCGCTCCGCTACGCAGCACCGGCGTCATCGTTCATCCTCTGATAATTCTCATCACACAAAAATTCAAAAGAAAAAAAAAACTCTTAAAAATTTTCACTTCGCAGAAACCAAATCTTCAAGAAAATAAATTATTCTTTCTCCACAACCAACCTTGATTATCAATTCGTGAATTCCTATACCAAACTCTGAATTAAAACGACGCCGTGTCGATCGCAGTCACCGTAAAGCCAACAAAACGATCTAACAAATCAGCCGGAGAAATTGAATGTACGTATATATCACAATTACAATGTAATAAAGATTGAATCTTTAGCACAAATTTGAGAAGAAATTAGGTTTTTGGATTAGGGATCGCCTCGCAGAGAGATAAACTAAGACTGAACGAAGCAGAACATAGAGAGAGAAGGCTTCAAGTGTTTTTCAGGGAGAAAAGAGGAGAGAGATATTTTAGTGTGAAATTATTATTATGTTTAATAGAGTATGAGTGAGAATTTTTAATTTAGATCATTACGTGGCAGATTTTGGAGCTTGATCAGATATATTGAACGGCTTAGATTAAAGGTTTATATAAAGAGGAATTTAATTTTGTCGGAAATTAGATTAAAAATTAAAAAGGAAATGAAGTTGAAATGACCAAAATGGGCTTCCATTGGATTGGGATTTGCTCTGA
Organism: Reutealis trisperma; assembly: GCA_947687605.1. Taxonomy (NCBI): domain Eukaryota; kingdom Viridiplantae; phylum Streptophyta; class Magnoliopsida; order Malpighiales; family Euphorbiaceae; genus Reutealis; species Reutealis trisperma. Next base: position 2,642,373 of record CANTUT010000010.1, read on the forward strand.
CAAACCTAGCCCATGTAATCAGTGTTTCGGAAGTTAAGGTGTGTGTCTGTGCATGTTTTTGTATTGGGATTCTCTGATCAAAACCGTTGGATCTAGACCTGTTGATGCGCTTGTGATTGATTTTGACTGTTGGATCGGGGATGGAAAATTGATTTTGCTGTGATTTTTTAAAAGATAAATTAGGAGCAAATTTCATTCACAAATTTATCATATAATGATATTTATAAACAAAATAATAATAATAATAATAATAACTTTGCAATACTAGAGATGGCCCAACAATATCAAAACCAAACAAAAAATAATTGGCTGATTATACCATAAAATTATTATGATAAGTATTTAAGTGATTTTCTTCATAACAACAAAATTAATTGATTAAGTGCATCCAATTGACATAAATAATTGAAACTGATTTATTAAATTTCAGATTTTTAAGAATTAAATTAAAACTTAAATTATCTCATCCATCATATAATTGACAAAATTTGTCCATTATAGTTTTATTGGTGACTAGATTTTTCCACTAAATTTTTTAGTGTGCAAATGTGGATTAGCTTTTCTGGTTTTCCCATTGAGATTTTTCCCCCTACTTATAATTGGTTTAATCTCATACCTTTGATGTTTTGGTTTGTGAATATGTAGGAAAGATTAACCGTGTTCTCTCCCTCTTCTATTGGGTTGTCTTATAATGTTATGGCAAATCATTCAATCAAGGATTAAAATGCATTCTCATTGATGGAATGAGGGGAACAAAGAGAAGCCATGCCTCTAATCTCCAAAATCCTTTTTTTTTTTTTTTTAAGGAAAAAAAATAGTAAACTATCTTTTTTTATTAAGGAAAAAAAATAGTAACTATCTTATGATTTGATATTTATTTTAAATAGAAGCTGAATTTTTATATATAATTAGGCAAATTCAATACATAACAAATTTTTTTTTTTTATAAAATTACATTAAAAAGAGAAAAATACAGTAAACTACCATGTGGTTTAACATTTATTGTAATATAAAATTTCTCACAAGGGAGTTACTTTAAGTGAAAATTTCTCACAAATATATAAAATTTACCTAATTATATATAAAATTTTAATATAAATTGTGATATAAAAAAATTGACTCCTTTAATGAAAAAAGTTAACTCCATCATTGTGTACCCTCTCACACATTCTTCTCATAACCAAGCTTAACAATAGTGATATGAAGGTGAGAAAATAGAAGAACAAAAAGAAAATAGAGAGAAGAAAAGGAAAATAGAGAGAGAAACATAAAAGGAACAAATAATTTAGAGAGGGAAACAACTTTGTTATTAATCAAAATGTAAGTAGTATAATTGCCTTCTCCTATTTATTAGAGCATCTCTAATGATGTTCTTTATTTTAAAAAATATATTTTATTTAATAGAAATCATTTAATTGATAAAAACAATAAAATTTTATTTAAATCAAATGCAAAGTCTATATTTTGCTCCTTATTTTACTTTATTTTATAAATATTAATTATTTTTATTTTTCATTTTTTAAGTTTGTCCAATAAAAAAAATAGTAATAAAATTATCATTAATAAAGTGTATAGAAATTCATATTACAATAATTAAAATTATAATAAAAAGTGATATTTAGCTCTTTATATGTGGAGAGTTAAACAAACTCTCTTCTTTATTTTTTAAAAATAAAGAGTCAATCAAAATTTTATTTTTTGAGATAACTATTTATAATAAATAATTTGACATATATAAAGAGTATATTAAGGATACTCTTAAGAGGTGAATTACACCAAATAACAATTCTTACATACAAAACCACTTACTGCTTTTTTTTTTTTTTTTTTTTTTCCCCACAGAAGAAATCATGCTTGCATTAAATAGGCTCTATGGCCGATAACAATATAAATACAATTAGACATTGGGGGTTAATCCTACTAGGAATGAAACACAAGGACCTACGGCCCATGAACAGCCTGCCCTTATAAGGGTTTTCAAACGAGGGCTTCAAGCCCAATACAATGGCCTAGTGGCCTACAATTATTGTCAAATTACACATATAGCCTTGCTTGAATTGCCCTCTTTCATAAGCCATAATCATTTTCTCTGTCGACTCCTCCATCGCATAGACAAAGAAAAAGAAGCAAACACCACATAAACCAATGTATATGCCTCTGAATTACCACAAAAAATCTTGTATCATTGAGCTTGAATGCTTGTCTATCATCGCGAAACAGTTTCAAATGCAGCATTCACTTAATAAAGATTAATCTCCTCCATCGAGTTTGCCAAATCCTAGATAAAACCCATCATTTATTAAGGGTTATGCATCCCAACCCTTAGAAAATACTATATCTCATCAATACTATCCTTGAGACTCCAAAGTCGATACAAACAAACTATTTACTATTTTATTAATAGTAGTCACAAATTAGCTTACAAAAAAAGAGCAATAAGTGAGAGAGTCAGATACTGTCGTAATTTAAAAAAATCACAATACTATTACAAAAACAACATATCTTGCTTACAATAAAACCCAACAATCTTGAGTGCCGGGAGATTAACAAAACCCACAAGGGATCGTACCACTCGCATATGTAAAAAAAAAAAAAAAACTATGGTCTTTAGGGTTCTCCTCTAATGATCGGAGTCATTGAGAGGTCCCTCGCAAGAAACTTTAATAAGAAAAAAAAAAAAAGAACAAGCAAATAACCTTAGAGAGAGATGAGAGAAAAAGTAGTTTCAATTAATGTTTTACAACCCAATTCACTTGATCTTTACAATTCGTATCTATAAATTTAAATGAAGCTCATGTTTTAATAAATGTATGGTGCTCTTTATGCATTTAATACACCCAATAATTTTCCTCATTATAAATTAATAAAATTTGCAAAATAAATTAATTAATCAAAGTAATAAATTAATTAATCAAAGTTATAAAATTAAAAAATTAATTTAATTCATATAGAAATATAAAAAATGAAATTGATAATGTGGTATAATAAAAGTATGCTCTTTAAATTCATGTGCACTAGAAACTAAGTTGAAGTTATTTTGGGGTTATAATTTTGAACTTTGATGATTTTTTCTTGGCAATATGTTAGTTTGGAGTTGAATTTATTGTTGACATCCCTTTTTAATATGAATACTGCTGGTTTTTACGATTCCTCATTGTAATGATGAATTTGTGGAATATATGGCCTATGATTTATAGCCTTCATGAATTTATATGGTGGATCTTCATTAAAATTAATGTTTTATACAATAAATCTTGTAGTTTTAGATTTTTTTTTCATTTATTTACTTGCATTAATTAATAAATGATTAGATTGTTATTTTCAAAATACAAAAAGACAAATTGGATTTAATTATCTAATTTCGTTAAATTCAAAATCAATTACGTTTATAAAATTTACATTATCTTTTTTTTGTCCCTTCACGACAAATTCAGAAACCTATTTAATTCTTAAACTATGAAAAGTCCCACTAATTTTCCACCATTTATGTAAAAAAGTTTAAAAAAGAAAAATTTTGCTTCCTCTTCAATATTTAACTTATGCTTTTTCCTAAATACGATGATATAAATTTTTTTATTCTCATCCATCCGGACCATCCCCTACCCTTCCCCTTCCCCTCCGTCTTTTACAGCGTGGCATTATGGAAACGTAGAAAATTCATTATAATTATATTCAAAAGATAACACATTAACAAATGCCCGTCTAGCTCAGTCGGTAGAGCGCAAGGCTCTTAACCTTGTGGTCGTGGGTTCGAGCCCCACGGTGGGCGACTGGTAAACAATTTATTTATAATTTTTTTTAACACTTTGCTTGTCGGACGAAACAATTTAATTTTTTATTTTTAACACTTGTTTGTTGGATCTGTGGGTCCATATATTTTTGCAGCCCATAATGACCCAAGATTTATCCTAACTATCAGCAAAGATTTTATTTAAATGGACCGTTGCCCGTTACTAGTGGCCCCAAAAGATTAAAATTCATCCTTTTAAGGCGTCCAAGAAAACAAAACAAACAAAAACAAAGCAATCTATTAGTTAAATGTTATAGTTATGATTTAAGTTTTTTTAAATTCCTTATAACTTCATATTTGATTGGCCAAAAATTCAATTTCATCCATGAATTTACATGCTAAATATAATTCTAATCTTGTTATTTAATTGATCTCAATTTTACTCATATTTTTATTTTTGGTCAATTAAGCTTAATTAATAACGACAAATGTATAAAAATAATGAAGTCATGTATTATTAAGGAAAATAATATTTTTTTTTTATAGCTTTACTCCACTTTGTTGCGCAGTTATAGAAAAAATTGACATAAAATTAAAAACTAAAAGTACAGTAAAATCTCTATAAATTAATACATTGAAAATATTAATACAATTGAATTATACTTACAAATTAAATAGATATAGATTGATTTATATTTCTTAGACTTCTAGCCTTCTTTTATTTATTAATAGAGTAATTTATATTTTTATAAAATAAAATAATTTTTTAGTTAATTAAATGAATATTATTTTAAATTATAAGTGTAATACCATTAATTTTCATAATTTTAGAATTTTGAAATATTGTAAATTTGACAGAAAATATTTATTATGTTATAACAAATTTTTCAATTAATTATTGTGGTAATGGATTTAAATTTAGTAAATTATTTTAGTAAACCATTTTATTATAATAATAATAATTATTATTATCATTATTATTATTAGTTTATATATATGTAACTTGAGGGCTGCAACCGTGAGAGAGAGAGAGAGAGAGAGAGAGAGGAGAGCTGCTGTTGCTGCCCATGTCCGACCGCCGTCCGATCTTCAAAGCGCAACATGTGCCAGCCAAAAAGACTCTGGAGGTGTCTACCAAGCTGCCCACCGAAGATCGCCGCCATCTGCCGTCGCCAGCCACCACACGCGCCTCCCAAACTTTCACCGGCATAATTTTCCAAGCTTGGTTTCGGCCGGTTTCGTCGTCCATTCAAGGTAATTTTGGTATCATTAGACTCTTCTTCCTCTAAGCTTTATTTTGATATATAAATTGCTAATTTTGGATGATGTTAGATTTGACCAGAATTCGGTGACTTACCAGACTATTGACACAGATTTCGGCGAGCGTCTAGCGAACCATAAGAAGTAAATCATATTTTCAGATTCTACGCTTTAAGACAAGTCATTTGGTAGTGAGTTTGTGACGATTGGTTAACATTCATGTTTTTCTATGACTTTTTCGGTGAGCATCGTTTAATGTGATTCGTATTGAGTTTGTGGCGTATTATTATATTTTGAGTAAGGTTGGAGGATTAGATGTTAATGGAAGAAGTTTAGTTGATATAGTTTAATTGATTAGCTAGTTAGTAAGTGTGTGGTACGTTAGAAAGTTCTTATTTTTTGAGAAAGATTATGTTGTCCAGATAGAAAATGATTATTTAATTATTATTATACTCATATTCTGATAATCTTGTAATACTTCACTATATAGATCGTCCTGGAGCGCCTTTGGTAGGCCCCAGCACATGCACGATTATCTTAACATTTGGTTGTGTTTAATATTTTGATTATGTGTTGCACATTCTCTGTATATGTTGGAGGGAGGCAAAATGATACAGAAATCACCTAGGATTTATGGATATGATATGATTATGATGAGATTGAGAAGATGAGTTATGATTGGTGGATGCTGGTCGGGGCTGCTCATTGCCAGGGCCGCTATCAATCTGGTCAGGGCTGCGTGATACAAACCAATGACGGCCGAACCTATTGGATATAAGAGACAGATTATTAGATTAAGAGAGTCATTATTTGAGGATCGGCTCTCTCAGTTTGATATTAGTGTGATCTTTGTGGACTAAACTCTATCCTTGTGTGTTTTGTGATAATTGGTTACTAGGAGACATTATTTCATAATATTCATATATATGTATTTTGTTCACTAAATCAGCATATTAGTAGTATCATTCACTGAGTTGAAATGCTCATCCTTGTCTCCTTATTATTTTTCAGGTTACAGGTTGAGCCTAAAGTTGTGATATTTGTTGAGTCGGTCCTTGTCTTTTCCTTCGACATAGCATATGTGATGTGTAATTATTGTAATAATACCTTAGAATTATGCAATTACAGTATTGTGATCTGTATCATTATATTACTGACATTATTAGATTGTATTATGGTGAAACTCTCTGCAGACAACTCTTTATGATATTGACACTCTTATTGTAAATTACTGTTTTGTGATATGATGAGAACTGACTATCCTGTCGGCAGATTGAGTTGACATGAGATATGATCTGTGGTATTTTAAAATTATGTTATTTACGTATTATTTCTATTGGTGGTCAAACCTTTCAAGTTGACTGGTAAACAATTTATTTATAATTTTTTTTAACACTTTGTTTGTCGGACGAAACAATTTAATTTTTTATTTTTAACACTTGTTTGTTGGATTTGTGGGTCCATATATTTTTGCAGCCCATAATGACCCAAGTATTTTCCTTTTTGGACCAAATAATTTATCCTAACTATCAGCAAAGATTTTATTTAAATGAACCGTTGGCCCATTATTAGTGGCCCCAAAGGATTAAAATTCATCCTTTTAAGGCGACCAAGAAAACAAAACCAACAAAAACAAAGCAATCTATTAGTTAAATGTTATAGTTATGATTTAAGTTTTTTAAATTCCTTATAACTTCATATTTGATTGGCCAAAAATTCAATTTCATCCATGAATTTACATGCTAAATATAATTCTACTCTTGTTATTTAATTGATCTCAATTTTACTCACATTTTTATTTTTGGTCAATTAAGCTTAATTAATAACGACAAATGTATAAAAATAATGAAGTCATTTATTATTAAGGAAAATAATATTTTTTTTATAGTTTTACTCCACTTTGTTGCGCAGTTATAGAAAAAATTGACATAAAATTAAAAACTAAAAGTACAATAAAACTTTTATAAATTAATATTCGATAAATTAATACATTAAAAATATTAATATAATTGAATTATACTTGCAAATTAAATAGATATAGATTGATTTATATTTCTTAGACTTTTAACCTTCTTTTATTTATTAATAGAGTAATTTATATTTTTATAAAATAAAATAATTTTTTAGTTGATTAAATGAATATTATTTTAAATTATAAGTGTAATACCATGAATTTTCATAATTTTAGAATTTTGAAATATTGTGAATTTGATAGAAAATATTTATTATGTTATAACAAAATTTTTAATTAATTATTGTGGTAATGGATTTAAATTTAGTAAATTATTTTAGTAAATCATTTTATAATAATAATAATAATAATAATAATAATGATTATTATTATTATTAGTTTATGTATATGTAAGTTGAGGGCTGCAACCGTGAGAGAGAGAGAGAGGAGAGCTGCTGCTGTTGCCCATGTTCGACCGCTGTCCGATCATCAGAGTGCAACACGCGCCGGCCAGGAAGACTCTGGAGGTGCTGACCAAGTCGCCCACCAAAAATCGCAGCCATCTGCCATCACCAGCCATAACACGCACCACCCAAACGTTCACCGACATAATTTTCCAAGCTCGATTCCGGTCGGTTTCATCGTCCGTTCAAGGTGATTTTAATATCATTTGACTCCTCTTCCTCTAAACTTTATTTTTGTATATAAATTGCTAATTTTGGATGATGTTAGATTTGACCAAAATTTGGTGACTTACCGAACTACTGACGCAGATTTTGGCAAGCGTCAGGCAAACCAAAAGAAGTAAATCATATTTTCGAATTCTACGCTTTGAGATGAGTTCTTTGGTAGTGAGTTTGTGATGATTGATTAATGTTCACATTTTTCGGTGACTTTTCTGATGAGCATCATTTAATGTGATTCGTATTGAATTTACGGCATATTATTATATTTTGAGTAAGGTTGGAGGATTAGATGTTAATGGAAGAAGTTTAGTTGATACAGTTTAATTGATTAGCTAGTTAATAAGTGTGTGGTACGCTAGAAAGTTTTTGTTTTTTGGAAAATATTAAGTTGTCCATATAGAAAATGATTATTTAATTATTATTATATTTATATTTTGATAATCTTGTAATACTTCACTATATAGATCGTCCTAGAGCGCCTTTGGCAGCCACCAACCATAGTCCATGAATTTTCAGTTATGCTTTTCTGTACTGTGAGTGATACTTCTAATATACTTTCCTGTTAATCATGCATTGCATTGAGTATATTTACAAATATCATTAATTATGCTCATGTAATGGAATGTATACACATGTACAATTATCTTGACATCTGGTTGTGTTTGATATTTTGATTATGTGTTGCACATTCTCTGTATATGTTGGAGGGAGGCAGAATGATACAGAAACCACCTAAGATTTATGGATATGATATGATTATGATGAGATTGAAAAGATAAGTTATGACTGGTGGATGCTGGCCGGGCCTGCTCATCGCCAAGGCCGTTATTAGTCTGGTCAGGACTGCATGATACAAACCAGTGACGGCCAAACCCATTAGATATAAGAGACATATTATTGGATTAAAAGAGCCATTATTTGAGGATCGACTCTCTCAGTTTGATATTAGTGTGGTTTATGTGGACTAAACTCCATCTTTACGTGTTTTATGATGATTGGTTGCTAGGTGACATAATTGCATAACATTCATATATATGTATTTTGTTCACTAGGTCAGCATATTAGTAGTATCATTAACTGAGTTGAGACGTTCATCCTTATCTCCTTATTATTTTTAAGGTTACAGGTTGAGTCTAAAATTATGATCTTTATTGAGTCGGTCTCTGTCTTTTCCTTCGACAGAGCATATGTGATGTGTAATTATTGTAATAATACCTTAGAATTATGCAATTACAGTATTGTGGCCTGTATCATTATTACTGACATTATTAGCTTATATTATGGTGAAACTCTCTGCTGACAACTTTTTATGATATTAACACTCTTATTGTAAATTACTGTTTTGTGATATGGTGAGAACTGACTATCCTGTCGGCAGATTGAGTTGACATGAGATATGATCTGTGATATTTTAAAATTATGTTATTTACGTATTATTTTTATTGATGGTCAAACCTTTCAGGTTGACTGTGGACACTGGTAGCCTTAAATTTTCCCGTGCCGATCACGTGCTTCGCAAAGCAGGTCGTGACAATAAGTATACTCGATAAGTTAATAAATTATTAATTTATCAATTAATTAGTATCTTTTTAAATTAATAGAATTTGTATAATCTCAAAATTATTAATTTATAGATGTTTTACTGTATATGGAAAGAATCACCTAAAAATTTATAAAATAACATTTGCCACTAAGAGTGCGTTTAGAATTGCTGTTAGGAGTTAAAAAAATATTTTTATAATTTTTTTATTTAATTGATTATTTTTATTATTCTTTATAAACTATTTTTTTAAACATGTTTATGAAAAAAGTATGAATTTATTTTCTTCCTTCTGTTTAAAAACAATTTTATAAAAAATTTTATTGAAAAATTCTTTTGAAAAATTCAAATCCGAACGGGCCTAAATATGCCATGAATAGTTTCTTTCTTTTGGTTCTTGGATGTCTTTAATTACTACATTGTGATGACTAGGACCTTTTTAGCCAGGAATTGCAGCTCGACACCAAGGCATTCCCCCTTTTCTTTTCTTTTTAAGATTTGATTGCCTTAATTTTGAGAAAGTATTAGGCTTTATGATGAATTTCTTTTGCATTGTGTTTATGGGTTTATACTGAAGAGTTGTTTTTTAATTAATTATTATAAATGGGTTTTTTGTTCTTATTGAATTTATGGTTTTTGCGAGAAGAATTTTCTTGTGGTTAGCATTGAAGCTATTTATTTTTTCCTTTTTAATTATTGAGATTTGAAAATTGTTTTTTTTTTTTATCATTTAAAACTATGAAAAGAAATACTGTAATTTTCTTTTTATTTTTGAAAAGATTGTTATGCTATGTCCTTGGGCCAATATTGTACTGTATCATGAACTGGAGGTCCAAAATATTAATTATATATGCAGTAAAATGATAAAAAATTCTAATTGGTGCAGGGGATTAACATATTAACTTTATATCCTTAAGGAGGCGTGTTTGATTCTTAAGCAGCAATTTTTTTTGTTTGTTTTCCCTTTTATAATTTTTTTTTCTTTTTTTGCTTTTTTTATTTATAATATTTCTAATTAAAATTATATTAATGATTGAATTTTTTTATTTATTTAATTGTTCTAATTAAATTTATATTAATTTCTATAAAAAATTACATTAATGATTAAATTTTTTATAACTATTTATTTATATGAAATTATCAATTTGATTTTTTTTTATGTTGACTTTGATAAAACTAATATAGTCATTAAATATTATTTTTTATTTATTTAGGTAAATTATTTAATGCATCAAATAAAATTCACTTTTTATAAATTTATATAAAATTAATAATATATATATTATTACTTATTTAAATTAATTATAAAATAATAATTTTAATTTTTTATGATATTAAAACTTGGTTATAATATTTATATTATTAAAATAATATCTAAAATTTTTTATGATTAGAAACTAATCTATCAAAATTCATACATTATAGAGGATAAATTCATCAGTTATAAAGTATATGTTCATAAAATACAAAGCATAAATTTATCACTTTTAAATAATGTATTTTATTTTCTCACTAGTATAACTGATAAATTTACAGTTTACAACTAATGAACCTATGTCATATATTCGATGAATCTATAATTAATATCTGATGAATCATTTGCTTATAAATAGTGAATATGATTATTATACAAACTATATTTAACGCTTAATTTTCAATTAATCTATACTCTACTACTAATGAATTTACAATTTACAAATGATGAACCTACACCATATATTTGATAAATTTATAAGTAGAAATTTTTTTATAGTTATAAACTAATCTATTCAAGTTCATAAATTATAAATGATAAATTCATCAGTTATAATGTCATGCCCCGAACCCGAGGGCACGTGACCGGCACTAGGACACGAGAGATGCACGTGGCTACCAGTGCCCGTAGTAAGCCTGATCCAAAATACACACAACTGAAAGCCTAACTGGAAAGGGCTATGAGCCCAAATAAGATAAGCAGAACCAAAGGAATCACAACATAACACAATAATCAAATTGGCCCAACATCATTTATTCCATATATTCCAGAAAGTAATAAATTACAAAAAGGTTCTGCTTAACCCAAAGATTACAGCTCTTTAAAATACATAACTGAAATAATACACAAAGCTCAATTACAAAGTGTAACATTGCAGAGTTCTAGAGTCATAATTATCAATGTACATCTATTACATATATTCTTAATATCCCATTAATACAAATCACTGCCGAAAGAAAATTGGCAGTCTACTCAAATATAATTCTTTCCCAGGCTCATTCTCTGACTTGAAAGCAACAAGATGAACAGGAATGAGCGTTCGACTCAGTGAATGATACCAGCTAATATATTAAACTGGTATCCTACAGATAGATTTTTAATGCACATACTATGCACTATGCCACAGAAACAGACAAATCATCCAATTAAACAAGGATGGGGTATGGTTCACAGTACCACACTGATACTTAATACTCAATATGGGGAGCCGATCCCCTTACTCTGGCTCTCTGAATCTAATAATCTGTCTCTTATATCCAAGGGGTCCGGCCGTCACTAGTCTGTACCACGCAGCCCTAACCCGACTGACAGCAGCCCTGACGATGAGCAGGCTCGGCCGGCATCCATCAGTCATAGCTCATCTTTTGAATCTCATCATAATCCAATCATAACCATAACAAATTCATAATTCTAGGTGGTACTGTATCCTCCCAACCTCCATCCATCAATCACAACCATAGTATGACACAGAATACAAAATATCAATTTATCATTCACAATCAAATGTTACATGTTTATATATGCAGTAGTAGTGCATAATATACATATATATACACACAACAATGCATATGAAGTGGAAACAGGATAATACACTAGTGAGTATCACTCACCTAACTGTCGACGCTTCCGACCGGCTTCCCTCATAAGAGCAGCCTTAGAACTAGGAAGACGCCAGACACCGACACCTCGCAACAGTGAACATTAACATGATAAGAATCATACTTAACCCTAGAACAGACTCGACAACCTAACAAATACTATAAGAACTACTAAACATAAAATAACTTATATAACGACTGAAATACAAGGGTTTTGGGTTAACCTTCACAAATTTTGAACATACGAACATCGAGGATCATGCCAGAACGTCGAAACAGAAGTGCTGCACTGCTCCACGCGCCGCCACCACGCGCCACCTCCAGCCGGCCATGCGCCAACGCTGCTGGTGGCGAATCTGGGGAAACTCCCCACTAGCAGATTCACCTCAACTTCAGGATCACAAAAACGGTCACCAATCGCCAGCACTCGCCCTCCAGCCACCGAAAAATGCCTCTAAAGTCACGGTTTTGCATTTTTCGATCTCCTCCTCCGGTGGTCCTCAGAGGGCAAAGCAGGTACCAAAATGAAGCTCTAATCATCCATAGTAGAATGGCACTAAGATCGTTGGATTCCCCTATTGGAATCGGCCGAAAAATCGAGTTGAAGTTGCAGTGGCCGGTGGTCCTTCTCTCCTCGCGTATGCCGCCGTGCCGCCGCCGATCGTCGAGCTGCCACCTCCCTCGAGGTCGCCGGACCTTCCTCTACCCAGCGATGGTGGCGGTGCTTGCCACCGCCTGCCGGAACGCCACCAACCTCTCTCTCTCTCTCTCGGCCTCTCCCTTTCTCTCTCCTCTCTCCTGCCCCGTTCTACTGTCCTGTTCTTGCTATTCCAAAACTCCCCGTTTTGCTACTCCCACCAATTAGCTCATTCCTTTCTTCTTTTTTTTACTTAACTTAAAACATAGATTTGCTATATATATATATATATATATATATATATATATATATATATATATATATATATATATATATATATATATATATATATATATATATATATATATATATATATATATATATATATATATATATATATATATATATATATATATATATATATATATATATATATATATATATATATATATATATACACAAAATAATAATACTAATAATAATAATGATAATAACAATAATAATAGTGATAATAATAATAATAATAATAATGAAAATGATAGTAATAATAATAATAATTAACAATAATTCATAATTTACATATTAATAATAATTTACAACATATACTCATGAATATATATCAATAACATTATTAACGATAATTATAGTAATTATAACGGAAATCCAAACTTTCGATAAAAATACTATAATCGAACTTGTAATATAATTAATATCTTTATTCATACTCAAATATCAAAATATAATCCAAAATACAATTCTCAAAAAATCCACGTTAACATTATCAAATAACACACATATATAATATTATACTAAATTTACCATTAATAATGCATATTCAATAATATGAACATTTATAATTTAATAAAATATAGCTTTAATTCTTACTTTAATAAGAAAATTAATAAAATAATACATTTCCGTACAAAAATAGATTTTTATAAAATAATTAGAAATTCAGGGTGTTTCATATAAAGCATAAATTCATAAGATATAAATTATAAATTTATCATTTGTAAATAATATATTTTATTCTCTTACTAGTATGACTGATAAATTTATAGTTTACAAATGATGAACCAATACTATATGTTTGATAAATTTATAAGTAATAGCTAATTAACTTGTTGTTTATAAGTGGTGAACATTATTATATATTATAAAAATTATATTGACAGTTAATTTTCAATGAACCTATACTTTACTATTGATAAATCTACAGTTTATAAATGATAAACCTGCACCATATATTTGATGAATCTATAAATAAAAAATTTCTTATAGTTAAAAACTAATCTATCAAAATTTATAAATCATAGAGGATGAGTTTATCTGTTATAAGGTATAGGTTCATAAAATATACAATATAAATTTATCACTTATAGATAATATATATTATTTTCTTAATAGTATAATTGATAAATTTACAGTTTACAGATGATGTACTTACATCATATATTTGATAAATCTATAACTAATACTTAATGAACTTGTTGCTTATAAGTGGTGAATATAATTATTATACAAACTATATTTAACAATTAATTTTTAAAAAGCCTATACTTTACTATTGATAAATTTATAGTTTATAAATGATAAATCTAAACTATATATTTGATGAATCTTATAAACAATACTTAATGAATTTCTTGCTTACAAATGGTGAATATGATTATTATATAAATTATATTTGATAGTGAATTTTTAATAAATCTACAACATACTACTTATAATTTAATTTAACATTTATTGGTACAAAATCATAAATTATAAACTAAAAAAATTATATTGTGAAAATTAATTATATAATTAAGTTAATAATTTTTTCAAGGGCTTAATAATAATAATAATAATAATAATAATAATAATAATAATAATAATAATATGATATTTTATAAAAATGTAAAATTATGCTTAAATACCATTTAAAAAATTACCCATAAAAATGTTAAGATTTATAAATAAAAATTATATTGAAAAATTAATGATATTAAAATTAATTATTATTATAAGAATCAAATAAAAAAATTCAACTATTAATGTAATTTTTCTTATAAAAATTAATATAAATTTAATTAGAATAATTAAACAAATAAAAAAATTCAACAATTAATATATTTTTTTCTTAGAGAAATAAAATGAAATAAATATAATTTTAATTACAAATATTAAAAAAAAGCAAAAAAAAAAAGTAAAAAACAGAATAATTGAAAAAAAAAAGAATAAATAAAAAAAGAGAAAAATAAATACTCACAGTTTGAACTTATGACCTTCAAATTACAAGAATAATATGTTAACTAGCTATATTAACCTATCATTTTGATTTTTTTTACCACTTATATAATATTTAATATATATCTTAAAATCATGATGCTGTATAGTGCCAACATTACATTATAATTTGTGCCTTTTGTAATTGTCAGACAAAATTAGAGTCAATTTATATATATATATATAAAAGAATTTTGCCGCTTTCCGTTGTAATAAACAATTCCGTTATGTTTGCACATTTGCAGTTATAGATTGGACATTGTCGATCCAAAATAAAATGTGTGTGAAATTGAAAGGTGGAGTTCAGACCTTGTTCAAATCGCGGGTCGGGTAGGTTTGAGGTTTGATTTTTCAGGTCAAGCCTAAATTCGGCAATTCGAACTTGTTATTTTGACTAAATTTGTCCTGAATTGAAATTATATAATTTTTTATATGTAAATTTTTCAGATGAATATCAAAACAATAAAATTTCCAAATCTGCCTAAAAAATACTTGAATTTTTTTTTATTCAAATTCAAGCAGGTGCAGATAATCTTTTTTTTTATGATCAATCCGATTTTTTTTGGAGAGTTCGGCAGATATAAAAGTTCATAAACATATATAATAAAGTTATTCCCACCAGGAGTTAGCAAACAATTGGATTGATTCAGATTAAATCAAATTGAAATTTTTTTTTTTTCCACAAAATCAAACTGATATTAGGATGAAAATCAAATCAAACCAAAAAATTCAATTTGATTGGGCTATTGTTTTTTTTTTTTTTTTGGGGGGGGGGGGGCTATTTGTTTTTTTCTATTGTAATAAACACACACATATATATATATATATAACTCTGTAGAAAAAAGAGAAAAAATCTTTCAGGTGGCAAAGACTATTTGGATTATTGTTATTCCCTCTTATATGGTTAATTAATATATCAAAGAAAAAGGAAAAAAAGAAAAAAGAAGCATGCGATTACGGATTATTAATTATGTGTATCCCTCTACATGCTACTGATTAACGTGCATGATAATCAATCATCATGATACATAACGTATACTTCACATTTGCACTTACAATTCTTTAAGTTCTATGTATTAATAAGATCTTAAATCATGCAGGTAGCAGATAGATGATAATCCCAGTAAAGATATATGAAGTCTACGTTGAAATTTTTCAGATCAATTAAAACATAATTTCTTGACCAGCATGTATTTTATAAAATTAAGTGTTTGGTCTATAGAGTAATATTTAAAAGTTAATTTATAAATACATAAGTTGAGGAGGAAATCTCTAACTAAATCCAGGATAATTTTTATTTACACTAGATGTATACACTAATCAAATGAGATAATAATATATAGAATAAAAAATAGTGTTGATATATATTTATTGGATAAAAAACATAAAGGAAAAATTATATTTAATGAAATATCTTATCACTTATTGGTTTGGTGTATAAAATAAATCTATACACCTAATGTATGCAATAATTTTCCCTAAATCCAAGTCATATATAAGTCTATTTAGCTTATAGTAAGTTAAACTTTACATTACAAAATAGCCTGAGTCATTTATGTTATATCATCCTTTCTATTACAAGCCATTCAAAATTACAATATATTATATCATCCTTTCTATTATAAGCCATTCAAAATTTTTGTAATTTATTAATCAATATGTAATTTATCTCACATTTACTTTTATATAGTTTAACACTCCCCTCAAGTGTCTATCCCACATTCAGTTTTATATGATTTAAGAATGTTTCCCAATTGTTAAACATCCTCCAAATGGGGGGTAAATCAATGTCTTGAGAAAAAGTGTTGCTCTGCCTAATACGGATAAGGTCAAGTTCCTCCGCTAATCGCAAATATTGATCAATAAAGACATTAAATTTATCTTTATCAGATTGATTAGATGCGGGGAGCCCTCATTGTTAATCATCAAAGCACATATAATAGTGGAGCAATAATTATTTATAAATAACATATTATTGTAGGATAATGCAATTAAATTAATGTATATACTTTGTAGATACTAAAGAGAAAAGAACACGATATAAAGAAAAAAAAAATGAACAAAAAGAAATAAAGTTAATATTTTTTTCTTCCTCAGGTTCATCACTTTATTTGTGTTGGATTAAGGTTAGATTCTCAAGCTAGTTAAGTTAATGGATATAATGCCACCTATAATCCCGACAAAATTGTTAAGAATGAAAAAAAAATTAAAGAAAAAATCTGACATGGTGATAGATTTCACATTGATTAAATATAAAATATTAAATGAATTTATATATAATTGGGTTCTCCAATTTTAATAATTAATATTAATAGTTAGCTTTTAAAACTGGTAACCCTTGTATAAGCTTTCAATATTTAGTTTTTAAAATTGATACTCTTATAACTGTATAAACTTTTACCATTTCTATATGATATCAAAATATATTTGATTCAAAAGAATCATATTAAAACTACGATTAAAAGAAAAATTAATAAAGAATAAATGAAAGATTGTGAGCTATATTTTTTGGTGACACTTGAAAAGAAAGTGTTAATAATGAAAAACAACCAAAGGAAAAATTTGACGTGGGGATAAATCTCACATTAATTTAATATAAGATACTGTATAAGCTTATATATAATTAAGTATTTTAAGCTCAATAGTTAGCTTTTAAAAATTGACACTTTCATGACTATATATACTTTTAACATTTCTACGCGAATTGATTCTTACTATTAGCGCTTAATTTGGATTCTTTCGATAATTAAAAATATTTAATTTTGATTGATGTGTAAACTAAATTGAAAAAACTCATATCATCTGGATTAAAAAAATATAATTAATTAATTTGGATAAGCACAAAATCTAAGAGACCTTGTATGTATATGTAGTAGCTTTAGACAAGTAAACAACAACTCATTTTACGTGGCCAAAAATAATGCACTAAGCCACTAACTTTATTGTTACTTTAGCATGCAACATTTTCATAGTGCTCTTTTGTGGCCTGAAAATAGTGATCATAATGATGATTAATTAGGCAATAGAGAAATTAATAAAGCCCTATCAATTTTTTAAATCTCCTTCATATATATAATGGATAATGTTGAGAAATATATGAAAAGTGAAAAAAAAATTATAATTAAAAATATGCATGTGATGATATATTGAAATAATAAGAGGAATTATTATATGTGTACATAGAATATTCAAGTTTACTTAAATCTCTTTATAAATAATTTGTTTTACACTTATTGAGAAAATAATTAGAGCAAATTCCAATATCATCTAACGATTTAATTCACTTTTATACCCATATTAAAGTACTTCTTTTTCTTAATTGTGGATGATTAAATTTTTTAAATTTCTAACTGTTCCTCTTCTTTTGAAGAAAAAAAATATTAAATAAAATTAATGCATCAATTATACAAAATTTCGTAACACATATAAAATAAATTGCTATATAGTGTAAGGGAAAAGTTGTATATTGAGTGAATAATTATTAGGTTGTTCATTTCTTGTAAATATTATATATAAAATTAGGGTGCTAAAGTAGCATGTTTAATTTCCACTTGCTTAAGCATCCTGGAATAGGCTAAATTAAGTAACCTAATTAATTAAATTCATTTGGAGCAAACATATCCATAATATAAACTTTTTATTATTTTAGCTCCCCTTTTTTAGGGGATCTTTTGTCCAATTTCAATAATTTTAGGTATTGGAGTGTGGAATCTTTTATAGTACAACAAACTACTGCAAAGTCTGAAAATTGACAGTGTCTTTTTTTTTTTTTTAAATAAAAGAAAAAACAGAGGAAAAAAAGAAAAGAAAAGGAAAGGAAAAAAAGAAATGCAACAAAAATGGAAAAAAAACTTGTTACTCGTAACTGTCTTTTTCCAAACTTGTTACTCATATTCTTTGGGTCTTCCCAATAAGAACAATTGAATCAACCAATTTTAAGGAAAATTCACCAAGTTGTAGGACCATGAACACAAACAATCAATTTTATCCTCGTCAGTACTTGAACTAGACACCATGGAAAAGACATAATTGAAGGCAAAAACTTAGAATTTTCCTTAAATTCATATACCGTGAAATTTTTGCTATAAATTCGATCCCATAACAAACAATTCTCTCACACTTTACTCAACTCATGGCTCATGCAAGTTCTATTCTCTTTATAATCATTTCTTGCCTTTTTAGCCTAAGCAAAATTTCCAATGCTAAAAATAATACGCTCAAACAAGGTCAGTTGCTCCGAGACTGGGAGCAACTAGTTTCTACTGGAGGAGTTTTCAGGTTGGGATTCTTTAATCCAAATTCAACATATTCTGTTCAACTTGATTATTCAGGTCCTCGCTATTTGGAAATTTAGTTTGATCAAATGCCATTTTACTCTGTTTGGGTAGGAAATAGAGAATACCCTATTCTTGATTTTTCAGAGGCTTTAACAATTGATGGGAATGAAAATTTAAAAATTTTATACCAAGATAGAGTTTTTTAAGTAGGAATTTCACTGCTACTCTATTAGATTCAGAAAACCTTGTAATTCAACAAGTTGATTCTAATAGAATTGCAGGTCCTGTTTTATGGCAGAGTTTTGATTACCCACATAACATTTTCTTGCCTGTAATGAAATTAGGAATTAATTTAAAGACAGGTAAGAATTGGACACTATCTTCTTGGTCAAGCAATAAAGTTCCTACTCCTGATGCTTTCAAGTTAGGCTTGGATCCAAATGGGTCTATTCAGCTGCTAATTTGGCAGCGAAATGAAATTTATTGATCAAGTGGAGTTTGGAAAAATGGAAATTTTGAATTAGCACCTGAATTGACGAAAACAAATAATATTTTTAATTTCAGGTTTTTTGCCAATGAAGAGGAGAAGTATTTTTAATATACTATCAAGAACAAGTCTATTTTATCAAGGTGGGATTTGGATACAATTGGTGAAATTATAGTATTTACTTTGGATATGAGAGAAAATGCAATTACTTGGATATTTGAATCCGCTGGTCCATGCCGGTCTGAGCTGAAAAATTCAACTGCAGTTTGTCTCTTAGAAAAGCCTAATAAGTGCAAGAATGGTTCAAAGTTTTTTGCACCAAATAGAGGATTTATTAATTATGATGACAAGTTATTTCATTATGATTATGATTTGAGTTTGGGTCTTAGTGTTTGCCATAGTAAATGTTGGAAAAATAGCTCGTATGTCCTATCAGCCGCTATCTAGTGATGGAACAGGACGCCAATTTTGGAGCAAAGGAGCAAAATTCACCCCAGATGATAATTTTGATTTTGTTTACCTTCTTAGTCATGAGAGTAACAAAACAAAAGTCTAAAGCTGTTTTGATGTAATAATAATAGAAATAAAGGAAGTTGAAGGGCAAATAATTAGGAAATGAGCCTTTTTCAACTCTTGTACTTGCTTTGATTTCGTGATGTTGTAATTTTTCAAGTTATGCTAGTATATGGATTTATAAAAATGATGAGAGGTGAAAATTCTACATTAAATATCCAAAATTTTTGTCTAATTCATGGGAAATTTTTTCAAACTAGATGAGATATTAAGATTAATATGATATGATATGGGTAAAGTGAAAAGAGAATTACCCATCAAAGAAATTATCATATAACAAAAAATCATATTCCATATTTTTAATATTATTATTTAAAATTAAGAACAAACAGCTAGAAGATAAGAGATTTCTCCTCTTTCAACTCTTTTAATGTAACTCTGAAAAATAAAGAGGAAATTATATTGTATACTTTTTTTTTTTTGAAAAAATATCATTTATAACTTTATTTTATTTTTTATGCATTTTTAGGTACTATCTATTTTTTTATACCGTTTTGTTTTATATTTGTTTACTTTTATACATTTTTTCGTGTTTTGTTGGGACTTAGCAAAACCACCTATAATAAAACTAGATTTTTATAGGTGGATGTTTAAACATGGGGCGTTTGTTTTCATATAATTGGAAAGAGGGGGAACGAGGCTTGCTACCTAATTTTTTAGGTCTTATGCTTTTTGCTCATGTGCCCTATTAAATGTCCTAATTCTTATCCAACTGGAAAAAAAATAAAATTATTTTATCCACTAGATGGATATACTTTGTCACCTGAAAAATATAAGTTTCTGTATATTATTTGTCTAGAATGATTTTTTTTTTTAACATTACATAAAGGATTTTAATATTAATAAGAATTGAAGGATGTTGTACTTTTATAAAGTTTATAAAATTTAATAAATTTACTATTAGACTAAAATAGCAATTGCCCATGACCAAAATATTATTGATTATTGGGATAATATAATAAGAGGTGGTGCTATAAATTATTTTTTTTTTTGCAACAAAAATTTATTAACAGTGTTTTTTTTTTTTTAAATCTTGCAACCATACATAAATATGGTATGTAAAAAAGATGCATTAGAAAATAAAATGTCAATATTCAAATAGAGTTCTAGATTTTTTTTTTTTTTTAAACTGAGGATAAAATTATTATGAAGAAGAAATAATATCCAACATTACATATTTTTCAATAATCAATGGAACCTCAAAAGAAATAAAGGGACTAACATAAGAGTAAGTTATCATAGGTAACTTGTAAGCAGCCACATATTTATTTGTCTCTTTTTTTTTTTAATGAGCAAAAAAAAAAACTGAAGTGTTCATAAATGATAAAATAAGAAAATATTAGTATTTATAATATTCTGTTCATTTGTTAGCATATAATATTTAAGTCTTAAATTTTAAATTTAAGTAAATTACTAGCAGTATTTTTTAGGAAAAAAATAATATAAAGAGACGGGCTCAAGCTATACTTTTATTTTTCAAAAGTGAATAAAACATTTTATATATCAGAATATTTTATTCCCCACTTTTTTTAAATAAAATAATTTTTTAATTTCCTACTTTTATATAAAATTTTAATGGTTAAAATATTGTCTAAAATAAAAATCAAAAAGAATTAAAATATATAATATTTTAGTAAAATGATTGAATATAAAAAATTAAAAATCAATAACATTATTTAATTTACTTTTTAAAAATAAAAAATTTGTATTAATATCATTAAATCTCATTAGGTAATAATATTTTACTTTATCCAATAAATTTAATTGAGATTTGCCCGTTGCCCAAACGCACGAATGAAGAATGCCGCAAGCCCGCAATCTATTTTGGCCAAAAATTATCAAATTTTATATTTTTTTATGAAATCAAAATTTGAATTATTGATATTTTAATATAATCTCAAATAACTTTGAAATCCATTATATTTTATTCTTTCATTAATTTTTTCATCTTTAATTATATATAGAACAATGTGACAAATATATTTTATTTTAATATTTTATTAAGATTGAATTAACGATGAAAGCAATTTATTATTTTTTTTATATTTATATAGCATATAAAAAATTTTAAGACCTAATTTTAATGAAAATAATATAATGATAAATAAAGAAAACATAATTGAATTAAAAATAATAATAAAATCGAAAAAGTAAGAAAATATATATATATATATATATATATATATATATATATATATATATATATATATATATATATATATATATATATATATATATAAACATTTTATTGCACTATTTGCCTACTACCACCTAAATAAACTTTTTTAGACCCATGTGTGTTTATGTTATTTGAAAAACAAAATGATGTTAATTTATATATGGTGCGGTTGTCTTTTTTCTTGAAAGTGAGTCTGATATTTTGAGATCTCGCATCGTTTGTGCTAAGATATGTGTTGATTATATAAATTATCACATTTTTATAAAATTATCATAATTTTATAAAAAAAAATGTATCACATCTCTAACTTAGATTAAGTATATATCTTGTTATAAAAATTTAGAAAAGGCAACATAACAGTTGACACCAAAGCTTTGCTGCAACACTATAGTTGGTGAGCCCAAGGCAAGTTTCACAAGTAGCCCCGCCAAGTACCAAGCTAGACTGAAACTAAAATTGGAGTGGCAATTCTAGTTTAATATTTTTTTGGAACTAGAATCGGACTATAGATAGATAGTTTAGGTTTTAATTTTGATTTATATGACTTCGATTTCAATTTTGAACTAGACCTAAATCATTTTTTTTAAATTTATTTATAAAAATTGCTCTTAAAATCCAAAAGTTTTGTTTTTGGATGGCAGTTTGAACCAAAATCAGACCTATAGTTCTGATTTAGGTTCAAGATTTTGTAAAATCAAAACCGAACATAAATAGTTTGAGCTAGGATAGAATAGAAATTTGTAACTATGATTATAATTTTGATACAATTTTTTTGCTGATTCAATCTTATCCAGTCCCATTCTAAACCAGCCTGTGGCTAAGACTATCCACAAGGCCTTTATATTTTTAGCTATATATTTACAATATGATAAATTCAACATACGCCTTTAAATTAAAAAAAAAAAAAAACTACAGCAATTTAAATTTTGAAATAAATTGATTTTAATTTTTCGGAATTTAAAACAATATTAATTTTTTAAAATTAAAAACAATAGTAAAACTGTAAAAGAAATTATATTATATTATTGTTTTAAGAAGAAAAGCAATAATTATGATACTACATTAATTAAGTAATACTTGTGATGCTATATTAATTAAGTACTGCTTTTTCTTTACAAGAAAATAAAATTTATAATTCACAAGGATATAAAAATTATTTTTTCTATTTATATAAACTTTTGTTACTATTGTTGTATTTTATTGAATTGAATTTAATGCAGGATATATATCTTATAAACCAGTCAACGATCCATATAAATATTTTATCAACTTGCCGGCTGCTATAGGCTAAAATAGTTCTATTTGTACGCAGACTTTTTTTGATAAAATATTTGTACACATTCTTTGGGTAAAGAGATTGTTGGCTTTAGATATTCCCTTTTGTTATTGTTGCAGCAATCTACACATATTTTTTATTATATTATATTATATTATATATCATTCTACTGATAGTCGGTCAATTCAAATTTCCTTTAAAAAATTTTATGTAAATAAATTATTATATGAATTCTTTTTTACTATTATTTTCTGTAAATTTGGCTTCAAGCCTTCAAGATCGAGGGTGGAGTTAAATGAATCACACTAAAGTGAATTTATTACATCATCAAAATTTTGAATCATTTTAAATTTTATGTAAATTATATAGGAGTTAAATTGCATACGTTGTTCCTGAATTTATATAGTATTTTATCATTATTTTTAAATTTTGATTTATAATGAAAAAATATACCAACTTTAATTTTATATTATAATTGTCCTTAAATCACTTTTCTGACCTATAATTTACCGAAAATCTTATGTGATAACTATTTCTTACATTTTTAAATTTTTTCACCATTCTCAATGACACATCATAATTAAATTTCATACATATTAAAATTTTTTTCACCTTTCTTCTTCTTCTTTAATCAAATTTCATACATATTTATTTATTTATTTTATTATATTTATTAACTTGATTGATTGGGCGAGCAATCTTTTATTTTTTTCATTTTTTTTTATGTTAGTTTTAGATGATTTTTTTTTCATCACTTTAGGCTTCTTACCCAATTTGGTTTTTCTCTTTTTTTAATAATATTAATAAAGTGACCAGCTTATAAATTTTTTTTATCGATTACACAATATATTGATTACTGATTTTTTTTTTCACAACTTAATCGAAGATTTACATTTAAAAACTCTTTTTTAAAAAAAAAAATTCTCATGTAATGCTTCGTTATTTTCAATATTTTCAAACCCGACCCAACTTTAGAACCAGTGAAAGCAAAAGGTCACCAGTTAGAGGTCGAAACGAAATTTTAAGTAATATCATATATTTATTATTTATATATCAAAAATAAATATAATGTACATATAAAAATGTAATATATTGTATTTATATGTTAAAAATAAATATAATAGACATGTAATTAAAATTAACAAACGTCACCTAAATAATTAATGAGTATTACTTATAAAAAATATGAATTTAAAATCATTCTAAATCTATTAACTAAAAGAAATTATGGCAAATTAATTTATTAAGTTGCTATTTTTATATCCAAATTTAGATAGGTTCCACTATTTGATAGTGAAATATCTACTCAGATTTGCATTAATTGAGGCAAAAAATTGAATTATCTCATATTGAAAAAATACAAAGTTGGAATGGGGTATATATTAAAAGGCTTCTCCTTTTAATGCTAATATAGTAGCCAATGAAGCTCTCTCTTGCACGTGTGGGGATGCAAATTCACGATCTGAACTACATGTTCAACATATGGCATGCGACCTGCGTAACATCGAGCCGAAATAATTTGGCCAGTGTTAGCTTAATTTTGAATTTATTTTTTTTAAAATTGGTAGCAAATTTTTTATTTATTTATTGGCCCACCCACAAAAAATCGGTGGGTTGCCGGTTACCCGGCCTATTAGGTCAAGCTTGACCTCCTCGATTTTCAGGCTCTTCCTAGACCGGTTTGACCTTCATCACCTATTTTTTTTATTCGACCGGTTGGGTCGGTCCGAGTTTGACAACCATAGTTATTTCATGCTAGTTCTGTGAATTTTATATATATATATATATATATATATATATATATATATATATATATATATATATATATATATATATAAAATAGAGGAGGTCAAATATACTATGAACCTTTTAATAATTTCTATATATTAAAATTTTCAAAAGTTAAGGGGCCATGATTCCATCGATCTATATACAGCTGGGTTAATTCGAGGGGCTATGGGCATGTTATATATATATATGTGTGTGTGTATATATATATGTGTATATACACATATATATGTATATATGTATATATATATACATACATTAATTCCTAAACATGTTACACATATGCATATACATGTGTATATATATGAGTTAGGTCAACTATTCAATCAAATAATATTGAACAGTTGATTCCATAATTATAAGTTCATTCCATACTGGATCAAACATGAATAAGCTTATGTTATGAGCTGATGTGCAGAATCTTGCTCCTGATTTTAAACTAAGAGGCGGATTGTTCAAGAAGAGTGTATTTTTCTTGCTTTTACCTATTTTGAGAAGGAAATTAAAATATAAATGGATATTTAGCTAGTTTAGTTTGAGGAAAACCAAGACCTCTAAGAGTTAGACAAGCTAACACATAAATTGTTTGGTGTAGAAAAAGTTGTGTTTAACACTTTATTGATAGCACAATTTATACATAAAAAATTTAACAAACAAAGCTAAAATCAGATGGTAAATCCCAACTAATTAACAAGTAAATAAATAGAATCCTAAAGAGATTAGTTGATTAGGTCTTAAGCTAATAATCTTGACCGAAATTTCATCAAATTATGGACTCATATATTGTAGAAAGAAGTAGCTTATTACATAAAATAAAAGAACAATATCTAAATTAACTAGACACATAACAACTCAACATATTAAATTGACTAGAACAAGAATGCCGCATAGAAACTCGAGTAAAGAGTAACTCTTTTTTAAAGGTTTGATCGAATTTGAAAACAAGGATGAATCCTTTCTAATATAATCATTGTAAATTGACTCATATGTATTAGGTTAAATAATTTCATATTACGGACAAATTAGGTTATACATATAATTGATCACTGAAAAATATTACAAATTAGATTAAGATAATTTTATAATTCATACTAAATCAGATTTATGGATCATAATAAAAATTATTGGCCCTAATTCATCAAAGCATGAAACCTTAATTGTTAAGCCAATTAATAAATCTATTAAAAAAAAAAAGGGAGTTCTAAAGAGAAAATTCAACAAGGGTGGATATTGAATCAAACCGGCAAACATTTTCCAATTGCAAATGAACCTTGAATTAGCTATAATTTACTAAAGTGACCAGTGAGATTCACAAATAAACTGATTTGAGACAATTGTCACCTCTGTCTCCAGCAAAGGTTACTTAGTGACCTAGTTAAAGAAATTAAAGCACCTTATTACACACATTATTATTATTATTTGGATGAGCACGAGATTTAAGACTTCCATGTGTTCTAGCTTTAGAAAAAGATTAAAAGAACATGCCCCAATTCATTCAAAAGCGCCCTAAAAAGCATCATATATATATATTACCTTTAACTAATCAATCAAAGGTTGAGTCAATATGTAATTTTCAGCTTTTTATGTAATTAAAACTGTGATTGCCATCCAATAATTTTTCAGAGACACAAAAAAAAGAGTAAACTTGCGTTCCTATTAATTCCGAGGACCAGGGGCGGATTTGCTAAGGAAGCAGTGGGGCAATTGCCTTTGCCAACTTTAAAATTTAATTTTGAAAATATGTATATTTGTAAATGTGTTCTCATTAAAAATTGTCTATTCAATTACAATTTACAGCCATTTTACTTTTTATATAATTTTAAAGTTGCATTTATAATTTTAGACCATTTTTTAGATTAGAAATAAAATTTAATAAAAATAAAAAAGAGTTTCAACTCATATTCTTTCTTTTTAATACTATTTATATCATTACTCTTTTTCTTTTTCAGAAAACTGTTATTCATTTTTACGCTTTCTGCATTGAAAAAATTATTAGTATAGGGATAAAAATGAGGTAAGTAAACATGCTTTTTTATTATTTATTTTTGATTTCCTTTTGTCAATTTAAATAAAACCTAATTACTTATTTAATTAATTTGAGTTTCAAATTAGTTTTTCTAATGATAGGGTTTCACTTTTATCTTTTCAATTTACCGTTTTGTTATTATATTTTTAGTAAAAGAATGATTATTCTAACTAATAATAATAACTAATAATTATTGAAGATAAAATATAGTATTTTTTTTTTAATTGGTGGCTTATATTAATACATGTGTATATATGATTACGTATATGAATTCAAGATCAATTCCCCGCTTAGCTAGCAATCAAATATATATAACGGTTAACCGAATTAAACTTTACATGTATAAAGCTCTCTAATTGTATGTCTTCCTTTAATTACCTTGATTCAGCTTTTGCTTTTGGGGGCAGTTTACTTTAACCCAAAAATTGACCCAATGGTTGATCTTAACCTTCAAAAATGTCTACTTTAATTTATACGTGTAGAATGGTAGTCTCTTGATGGAACTTGTCTTTGATTATGTAATTTTTTTTAATAAATATGTTTAATTTAATTAAATTATTGAAAAGTTATTAATTTCATGCATTTCCACATGTCTCAAATCAAATGGTAATTGCGCGATTCAACAACTAATTCTATAATATTCATAAGGATCTATAGTGCTCAAAAGATTATAGGGCATGCATACAGGCACGAAAGAGAGAGAGAGAGAGAGAATTCAATTATTGAGCACTAGCAAATATGGCAGCCTTTCACCCACTACTTTCTTTTCCTTTTCCTGAGATCATTTTCACTGCAGACTTGGTCTTTTGTTTAGTTAAGATCGAATTCTAATCAAATAACAAAGTTAAGATTATTTTAATTAATTAGTCCTACCTTGCAATATAGAGGTCGAATCCATGTACTCATGCATGTAGATTACATGCAAATAAATCCATCCATATAATTTCATTTTCAAAAGATTTTATAATTATATATGTTTCCTGCTTTAAAGTTCATGGGCTGTATATACATACACTAATAAGTAGATAAGTATTATATCAATTTGTGCAAAATTAATTGATCCATTTACTTATAAGTCATTTATATATTTTATTATTTATTTAACGTGGGATTCATGTCCCAATACCACCTTAAAAATCACCAAGAATATTGATTTTTTTAATAAATTTAATTTTGAGTGGAAAGATTTTTAAAGGCAACTCTAATACTATTAAACCAATAAAAGCTTATAACCTTCAACCTTCTTTATCATAAAAATATTAAAAATCAAGATTATATATATATATAGACAAGTGCATATGATGATTTTAGCATATGTTACAATACTATATAGATAGATGTATGTTTGTTTATTCATATATGGTGTGCTTTTTATTAATATATATATATATATTAGTGTTTGAAAACGGAAAGGATGATTTGAATTATTAGAAAATTAGATATTGGTTTTTTGTTAATGGAGGACAATAGAGATTAATTAGAGAAAGCTTGGCATGAAAGAAATTGAACTTTTCTCAAAGCCTCCTTTTGCCATTTTTCCCGCACATGTTATAAGGAAAGCTTCCAAGCGCATGGTTTGCGAGCAAATTAATATCTACCAATTATAAGCAGAACAGCACCTTGTTTTCCTCTCAGGTACAATGGACATATAATTGGCTATTAATTGGACATCTCTGCTTTTATTTTTTAAACTCTTGTGAACAAAACAAAATCAAAAATAAAAAATAAAAAAAAAATATTATACATATGAAGAATCAGCCTCAATAAGGTCACCTCATAATTAAATTAAAGTATGGAAAATGACATGATATTTATGGAATTATACAGGAAAAAGTTATTTAATGAGAGTATGTGGTTTATAGTACTTCTGATTTCAATTATTCGCAGTTTTATCAATGATTGTATTTGCTCTTTTTTCACTTTTCTTTTTCAAACAACCGTAAAGCTCCCATTATTAAAAAAAAAAAAAAAATTATATATATATATATATATATATGGTGTTTTCTATAGTTATTTTGTTTTTAAACAAAATAATCTATTTTGTTACGAAAAAATATTTTTTTACGAAAAATTATAATTTTATTTATATTTTTTTATAAATTAAACTATTTTTTTTGTAATTTTATTTAATTGTGAAAAAAATTTTAATTTTACGAAAATATAATTTATTTTATACAAAACAACAATTTTATGAGAAAAATAAGTTTATAATTAGAAAAAAATTACTCTTTTTTAAAAAATCATAACCTTCTCATAAAAGTATTGTAAAGGCAAATTTTTATATTACTCTGTTTTAAAATAAAGTACAAAATTTTATTTTTTACAACCAATAGGATAGTTTTAAATAATAAATATAATTAAAATATTTAAAGTATTATAATTAAATTAATCTGCTATTATATTTTACTAATTAAAAATGAAAAATATTAGAATAATTAAAATAGTATTTTAAATTTATATATCTATAAACTTTATAAAAAAATAGTATAATTTATGGAAAAATATAAGAAGATTATAATTTTTTATAAGAGAGACTTTCTTTTGTAATTATAAAATTATTTTTTTGGTAAAATTATTGTTTTGCAAAAAAAAAATCAAGTTTTCGTAAAATTAAATTTTTTTTTGTAATTAAAAAATTACGAAAAAAATAGTTTAATTTGCGAAAAAATATGAATAAAATTATTATTGTAAAAAACTATTTATTTTTTGCAAACAAAATAGGTTATTTTATTTAAAAACAAAGTAACCATTAAAAACTATATATATATATATATATATATATATATATATATATATATAGAGTAAAATATCTGTACATTGATATTCAATAAATTTATAACCTCTATTAAATAATATTTTTTCGATTTCCACTTGGGTTAACGAATTAAATTAATAATTTTAATAAAATAATAAGATAATTTTTTTAAAAAATCTTACCTAACCGTTTAATCTTATTTATATTATAAATTAATAGTTTACTAAAATTATATATCATATTTTGCTAAAACATGAGTCTATTATTATTTTTATAAATATCAGTTACATTGAAGATATATATTAATATAATTTAATTATACTTGCAAATTAAGTACATATAGATTAGTTTAATAAATATAAGCTTTTAGCCTCATTTTATTAATAGAATAATTTATATTTTATAAAATAAAATAAATTTTTAGTTTATTAAATAAGTTTGAATTATAAGTACACTCAATAAATTAATAAATTATTAATTTATCTATTAATTAATATATTTTTAGATTAATAAAATTTATACGCTTCTAATATATTATTAATTTATAGAGGTTTTACTGTATATACGCACACTTTATTTTAATTTTTGAATTAATATTTTGGAACATATATATATATATATATATATTAGTACAAACATAACTAATTTTGCTCTTTATTAATTCAAATGTAAAGAATTTTATGGCTCTTATTATGTATTTCGTTGCGAGCTAAATGATTTTTTTATTAATTATTCAGCCTGAGGCATTAAAATGGATTATTGGGTTTTCATCTATATGTATGAATTTCAATTTCCAAGAGGGCTTTTTTTTTTTTTTTTTTTTGATATTGACCATAGACAAAGGTTTGAAATTGGCAATCAATAATTGCACCGCATGCAAATATCTAAGAGTTCATTTCCTTAATGGCATGGAGTTCCTAATTTTGATTTAAAAATAAAAATTAAAAATAAAAAGTTGAAGAACAGTCCAAGACTTAGTTGACATTGTGGAATATAGAACAAGATGGGACCTTGTGGTACAACACTGAACAACCCAGTTGTTAGAAAATATCTTAATGTATCTACTGCCTCTGCAACACAATTGGAGGAATCTATTTTAAATCAACTACATGGTGAAAAAAAAAAAATATTTTCCAAAAGCTTAAAGATTCAAACATAAAAAATCGATTCCATCATTTCCGTGCATTAATTGTTAATTAAATTTGTAACTTTTTGTAAAGTTTTTGCTTCTTTAGACTCATTTATTAATAAGTTTGTTTGACTTGTCAACTACTTCTAAAAATAAAATGGCAAGAATTATCAAACAAAACATTCAAATTAATTAATTAGAATTTTAGTAAAATGTATGTTATCATATCATAATGTAAATTCATTGTCTTCCTTTAATTAAAAGAAAAAAAATCTCAGAGATCAACATGTTCAAGTGATTAAAATTTGGAATCGAGAAAAGAGCTATCTTAGATATATTTAATTTATAAATAGAAAGAATCCTAGATTAATCATGTTAGAATTAATGAGACACACTATTAAGCGATGCTAAATTATAATATTTTAATTATTTGGTGAATTTATCATTTTAATAATCTAAATGAATATGAAAATTTAAATATTAAATTAGTGTCTTGGTCTAGTAATAAGGTAAGACTATTTTAAAAAAGGATGTTAGAACTCAAACTTTACTGATATTAAATTTTCCCTCTCCAATAGTTAAAAAAAATTTAATGTATCACATTTGACTGCGTACTCACTTTAATATAATTAATTTAAAACTGAAAAATTTTTGTATACATATCAAATTTATAGGTTGATTTCATACACTAAAATTATATTTTATAGATTATAATAAGATGTAATGTAAATATAATGAAATGCATTTTTAATATAAGTATTATACTAAAAATGTATTTAATTACATTTGATTATAATTCATCACGGTCTATTAAACATTATCTTAGAGTACGTTTAGTAAACCATAACGAAATGTAATTTAATATAATCAAATATATTTTTAATATAAATTTAATTAAAAATATTTTTAATTACATTGCATCACATGTTATTACGGTTAGCTAAATAATACTTAAAAATCAATCATTGATGAGATATTTTAGTTAATCTAATTATTTTGTTTATTTTTTATTCACTAAAAAGATGCAAATATATTTTGTCTATATGTATTCTTATTTTATTAAATTAATGTATGTACCCTATCTAAGTAAGATTTCATTTTAAAATTGACAAATGATTCTGACTCCACCAAAAAGAAAAATTCAATTAAGAGGGTGGCCATAATTGAGTTGTAATTTTCGGCTGTCTTTTATTTGTGGACCTACAATTAACATTAAATTAATATCATTAACTAATTAATTAAAAGGCAGCCATATATATTTGAATATGTATAGTTTGAAGATGTAAATTAAACAATAATGACTTTGGGCAAATGGGCCTTATGTAAAATATCTATACGTGACATGAACATGAAAAAACCAATTGTATTAGATCTTGTCTTGGGTTAAGTTTTACCGTTTGATTTGTTTTGATCTCAGGAAGTCTTTGAATATCATTATAAATTATTCATATATAATATATATATAAAGAAGTTAAAGAAAAGAAAGTTCCTACATCAAATCGATTCATAGTTATCAGTTCATGATCATATTGAGATTGATAATCTAGAAAAGTGATGCAACATTTGATAATGATCCTATAAGATTATATAGCAAACTTGACAATCTGATATATATTAAACATCAGTTAATCTTGAAGTTGTTGCTGCGGTTAGATTATGGACTAATTTTGGGCTAATTAACTATTAATCTTTAAGTTCAAATGATAAATAGTTAATTAATCCTAATTGTTCATATGGCTGATTTGATAGATATACCAAATTAAAATATAAACGAAATAAATTGGTTCTTCTCCTACACATTAAGGTTTACATTTATGGTGATAAAATTAAGCATTCAAAAAGCTGTTGTAAATAGAAAATAATTAAAGGAGAAAAATCAATCTATTTTTAAATATTCGCAACATGTCAGTGACATAAAATTCATCATATATGCTTTACATAATTTAAGTGGCAAAAAATATATGTTCAAGATCGTGATGTTGATGGTTTGATTAGGTTAAGCAATTATTTCTTACAATTAATATGTGATATCAGAGTTTTAATTTTGAACATATAATCTCTTTGTATAAGTCTACGGAGATTTTTTTTTTTATTTTCTCTCACCTTGAACCTTTGGCCCAATAATTTATCAATGTTATAGACTGGCTAATGAAGTTCTTACATGAGAATTTATAAATTGAATGAGAGTACACGTGCATGTAATGGTGTAAGAGTAAAGTAAAATAATATGTACTAATTAATGGCATAAATACATTCATGATGTTGGATTCTTGACCACTGATGCTAGTGTAGGAGGGAGATGTAAAGAATTAATTTGAATGTTACGAGATAGATACTAATTAATTGCAAGATTATTTCAACCAATGATAATTAAATATGAGAACAAATTAATGAGCTTGTAATTATATGTTGTAAAACTTGGGCTGCAACGATCACTCGGATCGAAGACTCAGGAACTAGATCATTGGCCGGTTCGATTCAAATAATTTATCTCAGTTTGGCTTTGTAGAGTATTTAAAAAATTAAAAAATTAAATTGTAAGTATGAGGAATCAAATACAAAACAATCTCCAGCAAACTTTTTAATGCACTTTTCATTACACATGTAACACTTTTGTGATTTTTTTTTCAAACTATATATTTAATTATGATAAAATAATTTAATTATTAATGTCATTTCAATTGACAAATTATATTTATTAATTTTTAAAAAATTATATATATTAAATATAATATACCTCAAAGCTAATAAATTAGTAACAAAAAAATTATATATTACCAAACAACATAATTTTTATTAATATAAATATTATGATGGAAAATTTTATTGCAGATATTATTTAATAAATTTGTTAATTAATATTTACCTAATTAACTTATTTTATTTACATATATTTTTATTCATTATAATTTTTAATAAGTAACATTAATTATAATATTAAACATAACATTTTTTGATATATTTAATTTAATTACAATTTAACTTCAATTCAATTCTGTTAAACTTTTAATCCATGACCCTCTGCCTTTACAAATTTTAATATCGAGCCGGTCTGAAAACATAGCTTGTAATTGTTAGATGTAATTTGTTTGTTAATATTTACAATTAGTCCAATATGACATTGATCACTCTCAAAACTTAATTTTACTAGATATTGCAAATAGAGTATGGTTGATTAGTAGATATCCTTAGTTATTAGTTAATCATGGTAATTAATACATACTACAACTCACTGTTGGCGACCTTAATAATGCAAATAGAGAGGTTACTTTCAAATGTGACGATATACAGATTATAGTATATAAAAAATGGGGTTACTTTCATTGAGAAAACAACATAAATAATTGAAAAACAGTAGTATCTGTTTGATACAATTCCACGTGAAGCATGTATAAAGAAAGCAATGGTAAGTTCAAAAGGTGACATCTGTCTCCCAATTTGCCTTGATTAATTTTGACATTTTCCACCTAACATTTTACCTAAACTTTTGGCTTTATGAATCTTTTTTAATTTTAATTAGTGTCCATATGTATTAAATCTCCACCCACTTTTAATTTCATCACTTGACTAAAAAGTTAAAAATCTTACAATCTTTGCGCATTTTGCTTGGCAAACACAGAGATCTTTGCCCGCAAGAAATAACAATCCACCTCATTTTCTCTATAGTTATTTTATAATTATTCTTCTAATCATTCTAATTACTACTCAATCAAAACGGAAACTTTTCTTGTCAGGTTGTTTTCGTGTTTTTTTTTTAATAGTAATAATTCTTTTTTCTTATTACTTCTGATCGATTAATCAGCTGCTTTCGCTTTCCACATTAATTTTATATATTTTCTTGCTGAAATAATGGCGGATTCTGCTATTTGAATTCCATGTGCTGAAATTCAACATTAAAATCGCTTTGCTATTGTTCCAAGTCAGCGCCAAGCTTAAACACTTACTAAGCTAAGCTAATTCTTTAACTGAATCTATTTATTAACTAGCAATTAAGTAGGCAAGACATTCTTTAATTAAGAGTTATAAACCAGTTTAATAGTTACCGGACAAGACGGTTAATAACTTGACACCTAATTCATGTGTTTCTTTCTTTTTTGAAAGAATACCTAATTCATATCTTAAGTAATTACTTTGACTAATTTCTACAAAATGGTTACTCTCTTGAGTAAAGCATAAAAAAAAAATCCCTTCGATAAATTTTTTTTTTTTATTATATGGAAAAGAAATATCAACAGAATCACATTAAATTATACAACATAAAATATTATTCTCTTTTAATATCTCTCACTAAATTGATAGTAATAATTTATAATTTAAAAAACTCGAATACGAAACCTCCCGCTGCTCACATCCTTAAAAGAGATGGGAAAAGCAATCAAAACACAAGTGATTGGCTTCAATTAAATAATCCTTTAATTATTCAAGATATGTGATTATATATATCTATATATATATCTTAAAAAGAATATATTATAATTTAGGCAATTAAAACTTTAGATCCAAATCACTACTTGACAACACTTGGAGGTAATTAAGTGGTAATTTTTGTTAATAAATAAAATATTTGTCACGTGGCAGCATGCAAGATTACCAGGTCAGCACAATAATAACTTGTGAACAATAAAAAAAGTAAACATAAAGGTAGTCTCTTTATACTTTTTTCACCAATTTCTTTTATATATTTAAATTAACAAAATTATTATGTCCACATGGTAAGGTAATAACTAATTAATAATGCCAAAATACAGTATTACAAATAACCTCAATTAATATATCCACTCATGGATTGAGTTTGAATTAAAAAATGATTATCTTTATATAAAATTTGTTCAATTGCTTTTAATTAAATTGAAAAACCAATGAATTTTGTACAAGGGTTATGGAAATGACCTTGGTATACAAGTTCAATCTCTAAAGTAACCAATTGAGGTTGAGGACCCAGCACAAGAGAAGTTTCTTATAAAATTTCAAAGTAGGAAAGCCAATGAAAAGAAAAAGCAAAGGAAACAAAGTTGATTTTATTTAGTAGAAGGGGGCCAGCTAATAGTATGGTTACTTTAACTTAGTGGTTCATATCACGACAAATAAGTGGAGTTGATATATAGCAAAGGCAGTAAAAAGCTGCTTAATACCCAAAAAGAAAATAATAATAACAAAAATGCATTATAAAAAAAAAAAATTAATCATTATGGTAATTGATATCAATATCCGGGGGGCTGGCTCTTCCATGCCATTCGAATATTTATTCCATGGTAAAACCAAATACTTCCTTCACCTAAAGACTAGGAAATTAGATACAATTAAAACGAATTAAAAACGTAATTATGTTTCATTTTTCTTTAATTAGAAAAAAAATAATTAATAAGCTTCAATAAAGCACATTTTAATACTGAAACTATCCAAAAAGACTTATGTAATTCGAATTTGAATTTAATCAAAACTTAATTAAAAATAATCATAACAAACTTGTTTAGAAACTTAAATATATGAAGTACACTTGTATTGTGAAATTGTGAATTTCTTTCTTAAAGATATTGATAAGAACAAGATTTGCAAAATTGGATCTTTAGCAAGAGCATATTAAGTTATATATAATTAAGAACTCAAGTGTTAATTCCCTGTAATATACTTCTCAATTTTCATTGCTTATAATTAATATGAAGCTTAAATATTTCTTCAAGAAACGAAAATCTTTAAACCAAGACTTCATCATACAAGCCCTCTTAATTAATTAATTTTATTATCTCATCAACAACAACAACAATATATTAATTATACCCAAGAAAATTAATTAACCTTAATTAACAAGACCATGCTTGATTTATACAATTAGCTCATTTCTTTTGCTGCCTTAGTTCCCTGTAGAACTTCTCTATAAACTCTTCAGCTTTCTTGTCCACAATACCATTATCATCATCAACATCTCTTAACGGAAACGGGGAGTCCGTTATTCTCAACTGCCTAACCATCGGACTCCGACCAAACCCCGGCAACATTGGAGACGCATCCACCATAAACTCGTTGTTATTATTATTTAACATCTCCAAAGCCAGCTTCACAGCATTCATAGTAGTGACGTCATCATCAAGAGTTGGTGGCGCGTGGAATGCACATGAGAAGAAATTACTGTGGTTGCTGCTGTGATGGCGGCGGCGTTTGTTGAGGTGGAAAGGAAGTGAATACACAGGAGTATTGCTGCAGCTAAACTCGTACTCATTAGGAGGGGCGGTGAATGAGAAAATGTCATGGTGGTTGTCGTGGTGGTGGTGGTGGTGGTGGAACATGAGATTGCCTATTGCTTTAGCTTTGGTTGCAATTTTGTTGCCACGTTTGAGCATCAAATTGAGATCAAGTAGAAGCTTTCTCTTTGACAAACCTTTTCTTAGCATGAAGAAAATAACACGTACTGTTTCCCATATTCTTTTGCTCATTGCAGGTATATTTTGTTCCATTTTTTATGATTTTGTATAGAGAAAGAGAGAGTATTTTCTTGGTATTTTTAAGAGAGAAAGAGGAGATTTGCTTGGGACGAGAGAAAATGAGGAGAAGTGGGGGATTATATAAAGGGCAGGTGGTGGGGGGAGGTGGCAAGACAAAGGAAAAAGATGGTACAATGTGTGTACTGGAACAATCCATGGGTGCATGGATTAATTAGGATTATTTTGTGATTAATTTTATTTTTAAACTTTTATTTATTTAGTGATTGTTTAATAATTGAATTGGCACAATCAATTATTGTTGGAGTAATGATCTAGTGTTCTTTTTGTTCCGTGAGCTTGAGAAACACTTGTACATATATCTTAAATTTATTATATTATATTATATTCCTTTTCCGACATTAATGTAAGATTTTGCAATTATCATATTAAATTCATTTCTTCATTTTAGATAATTTACATGATTATATTTTCAAATTTAGATAAGATTGGTTGGTTTAACTAAAAAATTGAGAACTCATTTATATACTGATCTAAATCACTTATAAATTGAATGTTTTTTGTAACGGACATTTACAATGTGTAATGAATATTATTTTGATATATATAATAAGTGTTATAATATTTAATTAATTTTAACAGTCGCTAAGAAAATGTGACATATATTATCTATGCGTATTAGTAAATATTTGGTATTGAATAATATTTATTGGTATATTATATTTATTTTTAATATTTAAATAATAAATATATAATATTATTTAAAATTTTAATTTAATTTTGATTTAATTTTTGTTGAAGGACTTTTTTTTTTTTACCAACTGTAAGATCAACCAAATTTAAAAATATAAACTCTAATACTCTCTGTTTTAAAAATATTTATCACTTTAAAAGATATTTTTATTTTAATTTATTTATCACATTATAAAATCAAGAATATATTAATTATTTTTTTTTTTTAAATTTTACCCTGATCAAAAGGTAACACCACATGGTAGCTAAAGGGACCTCCTCAGATTTACTTTGAACGCCTGTATGTTTTATGCATTTTTCAAAAAATATATATGTTCAGCCCCTAAAATTCTTAAAATTTCAAGTTTTAACTAGACAATTTATACATATTTTTAATAATATACATATTTAGCTTCTTCAATTTTTTTTAAATTTTATTTATTCAATATATATTTCATTATAATTTATATATATATATATATATATATATATATATATAGATAAAAAAATAAATTTAAAAATTATATTATTGATCATCAAATTTTTATACTCAATTTTAATCACATAACTTTAATTCTTTTAATTTTTTAATGCACAATAAAAGGTCACTCGTAGAATCTGATGACTGGTTGGTTAACGTGTCAAATAAAAAGGAATATTCATGAATACATATTTTCCCTGATAGAGCAAAATGGACCCATTAAGTATGTGGGTCCCACTTTATAAGACCACCACCGAGTGCTCGCAATTTTTTTTTTTAAACTCTTTTTATATTTAATCTTCTCTCTCTCTCTTCCCTTTTCCTTCTCTTTTTCCCTTTCTTTGCCTTGCCTATCTGTTATTTTCGTGCTCATCTCTTCTTCTTGTTTCCCTTATTGCACCGTTGCTGCCATGGACAATCACAACAGTGGTTCTTGTATTTTGATGCCAATCCATAAGCAATTAAGTATGATAAGGTGGCGATGATGAATACATTATGGATAAGTATCAATCCAAAGGATATCTTTGATTGGCGTAAGAGTTATGAGTTGAGTTTTGACACTATTATAGTTTAATATTGTTGGGTTTTAAAATTAGTTTGATTTGATTTCTGATTTTAAGAAATTTTATAGAGATTGTGACATGTGAGAAAAGAGATAATAAAGAGAGAGAGAGAGATAGAGCTTATGTTAACTGACCGAAGCATAAAATTTGTGATTTGAAATCTTCTTTTCTCTTTGCTACTGCTCTACGTTTTGAGTACAATAGATTCTAAAAAATAATTTACCAATTTGATCTCCATTTTTATTGCAAATTTGCCTATTCGACAAAGATTTTATAAATATCGAAACTATCATTTCCTATACAATTTTAAAAGTTTCATGCGACTGCTTCTTTTTCAATATATTTTCTAAAAAACAGTGTTAAACTGTGAGTAGTCCTATTCATGGACTGGACTGCAGGTTTTAATTAGTGAATAAAATTACGGACTGAGCAAATTGAGCTTTGGAAAAATTGAATATTTTTTAAATACAAACCTGGCTTATGAACAAGTATATTATGAGTATGTTAAAAAATATGGAGATTCATAGTTTTCCAAATATAATAAATAAATGCTACAAAAGCAATTCGTCTTATCTTGCTCAAAATGCTTCTTCCTTTAGTTTTTCTACTGCACCAACCTGCTCTCTTTTCCATTTTAAAATATTTCTATTATACAAAAACCTTTCTACAGATAGCAGAAGCAACAAAACACTGAAAAAAAAACAGGTATTCAATAGACTCACTTTCCAAATTATGGAATACACTTAAGTTATCTTGAATGACTCCGCACTGTTTCAATTGCAATTTATTTTTAAAGGCCAATCAAGCAATAAAGCTATGCCTTAGAATATGGTTATATCCCCACAGAACTGCACAATGCTGTTTAATGTTCCCAGGCTATCTCAGTGACATTACTTAAGGAATTTTGCAATTGCCATCAATTCTGATACCATAAATTTTTAACTTTAGTCTGTTTTGAGATATCAGCATCTACAACAGAAACCATAGGAAATTTCTTGGCAACTAAGAAACCATGAAGCCAAGGATCAAGGTTATTATTATTATTATTATTATTACATATTAAACATAATTACCATCGGATCAAATATTATTTCTTTCATTATTTTTCATTTTTAATGTCTCTGAATCTCTTTTTTTTTTTTTTTTTTAAATTGTACTTAGCTTGCAAATTTTTTTTGGAGCAATTACTGATAGCTAAACCCTTCAATTTGTGATTGAAAATTTTTGAAAGTTTGTAAGTTTGATTGAACCAAGCATTTGCACTTAACCCATCTGATTGTGAAGGAAATAGAAAATAAATTACATTCAAAGTTATTTCCTGATATTTTTTTGGGTTCTCATGAATTATGACTCGTTCATCTCCATCTTACTGGAGAGATACCTGTGCAAGTTGCTTTTCATTCTCAGCTACTTCACAAAAGCAAATTGATATAAACGTCTTTTTATTTATAGTACAAAATATATTATAATAATAATAAAAAATTGACATTTATTTTTTATTTAAAAAAAGAAACTACTTAAAACTTAATTGAAATATGTTTTTTCTGTAACTAAGATTGTATGAACGTGATGAAAGCATATCTCTTTTTTACCAAAGAGATAGCCACATATCAATTAGAATGATGGATAAATTTTAGTAATCTAAATTCAGCAGAATTAAATACAAATATAATCATTACTCTGTGCGGAAATCTAACCATCTCCTTATATTAATTGAATTTCTGGTAAATTATTTATAGTTTAACTCGGTCCATCTCCTTTTTAACGTTTGATCAATGAATCACTCTGATCCTAATGAATGAATCACTTTGATTCTAATGGATGACACTCTCCAAAAGCATAAAATATTAGTATCTCACCCAAAATTATCTTTTTGGCAGGTGAAAGAAAAGAAACTGTGGTAGGAACGTGGTGGGCCGCCCTCTGCGTGCCTCTTTTTTTTTTTTTTCATGAAAAGTGATAAAGAAATCATTCAGAGTACGTTTATTAAATAATTAAATATATTTTTAATATCATATTTATATTAAAAATATATTATATTATATTACATTAAAAATGTGCATTATTCATTTTAAATAAAAAAAACTATACCAAACAGAAATTTTATTTTATTTTTGATTTTTTATTTTAAAAAATTTAAAAAATTCAATTCGATTAAATTTTTATAAGATAAATCAAAAAATTTAAACCGAACCAAAATATATATATACACATTATACCTCTTTAATTTGATGGTAAATAGAAATTTCTTACCCTCTAAATACCCAAGTTAGACACCCGGCAGCCAAAAAAAAAAAAAAAAAAACAGGGGCAATAGGCTGGGTATCAAACCTGCACGTCTCGGGTAAGCCACCAGCACAACATCCAATAGGACAAAGCCAATATCATGCTTGAATTTAAAGGCAAAATTTATATAACAGTTACCGAATTTAACCGAACCAAAAAATTTTTATTTAGTTCAGTTTTTAATTTTAAGTATATGCTATTTTAGTTTGGTTTGAAAACTGAATTGACCTAATGCTCACCCCTTAATCATTACAATTTATCAAATTTATTCTTTTTTTTTCAAAAAATAAAGGGAAAATGACATGTAGAGAATAAAATTTTTTGGAGCGTATGGATGCTACTGTTCATCATTTACTTGATGTGTGAATTTTATTCATAGAATGTCGGTTGTGAATCATGTGACGAAGCTCAATCAGAAGCAAAAGCAATTGGGTTGGGCCAACATTGAGTCCATGAATTTATGGACAAAGAAGGCCCTATTGATGTCTAAATGAATTATTTTAAGCTTAACCCATTAATTAAAACTTCAACGTTCTTGCCATGAACAAAGGTGGGTCTGTTACTAACTTCTTAAGCCATCAATTTCTGTTTCATCCGCCTCTAATAATTCATTAGTCCCTTCCGGCAAGAATTTTGCGCTATGTTTGGTTGGAGGGAAAAGTGAGAGGATGAATAAAATTGAAGGGAAAGGAGAGGAAGAAAATATTACTTCCTTTATTTGGTTGGAGGGATAATTAAGGAAGGATGGATGAATCTCATTCATCCTTTCATGAATCTCACAGCAAAGTTAATCCTTCCAAATTAGAAGGATTGAATGGAATGCATCAAAAATTATTTAAATTACTTTTTTGTCCTCTTATTTTTTAAAAATAATTATTTTTATTGGTTTAAATGTCAATTAAATAAAAGTGTATTATCCATCATTTCTCTTTTCAAGTGACAATCAAATAATATAAATGACATCTAATAAATCACCCTTTCCTTCTTCCTTCCTTAATTTTTCTTATCATACATCCTCTCGCTTATTTATCCTTCTAACCAAACATAGCCTTGGGGTTTTGCCCTATAGAGGAATCAGCCTCGGGTCAAATGTAGAAATAAAAATCCAAATTTTGATAAATTAGCAACTGCATGATGACGTGAAAAACTATTAACCAAGGTGAAATGTCCTTTAAACTTTTAATACATTTAGTTTACAAAATATATCTAAAGATGATTTCATTTCAACTTAGAATCTTATATTATAACGAAGTATTGTATTAAATAATTTTTTTAATTAAATTAAATGAGTTCTTTCAGTTTGGGATGATAATGATCAATGGACATTTCAATTCCAAAAATTTTCGATTATTTATTGGATTTAATGGACCTTTACTACCCCATATTTAGAAAGGTTAAAAAATAAAATAAAATGGCCCGACTTTGATGGGCTCAAGTACTGTGGAGACATAGGTAAATAAGGGCAATCCACCGCCGAAGTAAAATCTTGGTGTCCCATCAACGCGGCCAAGATAGCAATGAGCATATCATCTCCTGATCCCGAGGTTTGAAAGCAGCAGGGTAAGGCATAACAAAAAAAGCTATATCCAAGGTATATATGCTATCTGCAGCAATGGAAGCAAGTATCCTATGCCCATGGGATTGGTTTAACAGGGAACATGGATTGTTGTTTTACTGGATTGGCACTCTAGGAAATAACCGAAAGCTGGTCTGATACAAGAGATTCAAAATATTCCAAAAAACAGTACTTTACAGTTCACAACTTGCTAATGGCACGAGTAAAGACACCAGCTTCAAAGCCCCTAGATGGTAGGCCAGGAGAGAAAGCTTGCACCTTGTTCAAGTTGGGTTGTTTCGAATTTTGGTATACTTATATCTTATTCATCTTGTTTCAGAATGGTATGAGTTTAGAAGCAAGATAAAATGAGTTTAAGTATATGGCATAATGGATCAGATCGCAGATAGTCACCAATTTTTTAAGAAAATATATATTACATTTTAATAAGAAAAGTAAAATATATATAAAATGCATTGTTATGTATATTTAACTTAAAAATATAATTATAACATATCAGTGCTAATCTTTCGGTAACCATATAACTCTAACAACAATCTTCATAATTAAGAGTCATAACACTGGAACTTAGCAGAGCTACTTCCAAGCAGAAGGATAGAGCTTGGAATTTGTCTTGCTGACTCGTTGACTTTGCTTGAAATATTTAAACCATTAAAATGTGAAATAGAGCTCAGTGAGTACATTTTATATATATATATATATGGTGAG
This sequence comes from Reutealis trisperma, assembly GCA_947687605.1. Lineage (NCBI taxonomy): Eukaryota > Viridiplantae > Streptophyta > Magnoliopsida > Malpighiales > Euphorbiaceae > Reutealis > Reutealis trisperma. Next base: position 2,686,571 of record CANTUT010000010.1, read on the forward strand.
TACAAAGGCTATTTTTAGGACGGTTTCTTTATAGTAATGAAACTATTTCAATCAATATTATCATATAACTCAATTTCTCATTTAAGATGGAAATAATATATTTAGCAGAAATAACAATTCTCTAGGGACCAAAAGGCTTCTCACACATATAATTTCAAAAGTGGTAGCTTAAACCTTACTCACTCACACGTATCATATTACGTAAGACTGATCACGTCTTACGATTAGGCATTCTCTCTAATAGAGGTTGGGTACTCTCGTCCTACCCACAGGTATATATTAAGCGCATAAGGTCTAATGTATTATCCCACATCAGAAGAGGATTTCTGCTTATCAATATATAATGAATAAGAAAGTTCATATAAGGTTCACGTCAAGGAGTTCAATGATCACATTATGAATTCAATACGATAGGTTCATAATAGCCAATGGTCATTAAGAAGCAGCATATCAAAGAGTTCGATGTTCAATAAACAGTTCATGCTCATCAAGACATTGGAAAAATTCAACAATTACGATTTGGAACAATAAAGGTTCAAGCTTATGACACAAGGCATATTATATTATTAAGTACTCATCTTGGACTCATTTGCTCATATTTATATTTAACTCTGATGCTAGTAGTGCTCCTCACACTCTTGCACAATATTCTTGTCCTTGTCTTTAGATTGTACACATTGCATTTCAATCACATATTACGCACTTCTTTGTTTTATCATTAATGTAAATTTAACTTAATTTGTTAACACTTCTATCTTGTCCATTGTAGTACAACTTATTACTTTTAAGGTCAAGACACATTACACATATATTTATTACTAATTTCAATACTTTTCCTTAGTTGTTCTCCAATGGCTCACTTAAGGGAAATAATTCTTTTTTTTCCAATCTCACATTTCAACTTTCTTAATAGTCAATTAGAACTAATTAAGCAATTTCTAACATTCAAGAGATCTAATTCCACTTCCACCAACAATTCTATAAATGAACCTAATTTATTAAATTTTGGGATAATCATATCTATCCATTGGATTTTAAAATTGATATTATACAAATTATATGACACCATTCTCAAGCTTGATTTTCCTTTCAATTACATGAGTCTAAGTTCAATTTCCAAAATCCTAAATTTTCCATAAACCGTAAAATTTGGGAAAACTCATCAATTCTTCATCTAATTTTCAAATTAATCAAAGATTCCTCAAATTAACATAACATAAAACTTATATGACCTTTCAATCATCAATATCTAATATTAGAACATTAAGTTTCTCTTTAACTATGTTTATGCTCTAAGGCTTTCAAACTTGAATCATGTTCCCAAAACTCATTGTAATACTTATAAATTATTTTTTTCTCATCTAAAATTATTCAAAACCATATCTCACGTGTGATCACTCTAGGTTGGCCGAATTCTTCAATGATATAAAAGAGGCTTTTTAGATAATTAAACTACTTAAAATTAACCTTAAAACATAGAAAAGAGTAGATAATTATAATTTTCTCACCTTGATTAACTTTAATTTGCCAAAGTTCTTGTTGTAAGTAGGGGTCGAAAGTGTTGTAGAGAGAGAGATGGAGAACCTTGGTATAGAAAGAGAAGCTAAATGTGATTTGCCAACATAATTTTTCATATATATCTATTGGGTTGAATGGTGAGGATTTATCAAGTTAAATCTAATGGTTGGGATTTGATCTAAATGAAAGGTTAGGATTCTATCAAGATGGATGGTTAGGATTATCTTTACAATGGTGAAGGTTATCATTAGGTGTTGGAATGTCCAACTTGAACATAACTCATATGTAGTAAGAAGAAGAGTTCAATTTGGTTTGGAACTTTGACTAACTCAAACTTTGTGGATAATTATTCAAACTTTATAACTCTTTCTCTACTCATTCTTTGTTTATAGTCTTGGGCTAACCATTTTGCTAACAATTTTTGGGTATTCACTTGCTCTTGGGCCCAACGGGCTGGCCACCATCATCTATTAGGTTTAGACTTAAAGCCTAATAACAAATCCATATATGCACATTTCAAACTTGATAACTTCATGCATCCTCCATTTTATTTCTTTCATTGTACTATGCATATTTCTACCTTCTAATATCACTATATACTCTAGACATTACTATATAAATCTTGTTCACTCCACAGTACACATATATGTAAGTCATGTAAACTCACTTGGTCAAACTAAGTTTGACTTTCATTGTAGCATCGTAACTTTGATTAAATTCAACTTCTCATGTCATTACTATCATCTTCCAATGTCTTAGAAGATGTCAACATTCATTCACTAGCACTTTAAATTCATATCTCAATTAAATTACTAATATAATCACGTTAAATCAAACTCGATCTGACTTTCACTTATCATAATGGTACTTATCACAATTGATAACTTATTAATCCTTATTCTGTAACAGTGTGGTTTTTGCTTAATAAGTTTAGTAGTATGAAGCTTTTGGATAGTACACATGTATCTCATTGGTTAGGTAGGTTACTTTTCAGTTGTAACAAATTCCTTCCTTCTTGTATATAAGCAAAAGGCGGGAGATTCTTTTTTGAGTTTTTTGTTGAATCAATTCTTTATAATAGACTCAATACAGAGAATTGTTTCCTTTCTAATGTTCTACTCGAATGCTTGATATTTTGCCTAAAATCCATATAGATTTTGGAATTTATCACGGTATTATAGCAGGTTGATCATGTATACCTAATTACTTTGCCGGTTTGTCCGGTTTACTTGATTACTTAATTACCTTACTAGTTTGTCCGATTTACTTGATTACTTAATTATTTTACCAGTTGGTCCGGTTTACTTGATTACCTAATTACTTTGCCGGTTGGTCTGGTTTACTAAATTATCAAATTACTTTGCCGGTTAGTCCGGTTTACCAAATTATCAAATTACCTTGCCAGTTCATCCAATTTTAATTATTTTAAGTGACAACTTTGAATACCCCATTGTCATTTGAGGAGGGAGTGTTAAGAATATCCAATATCTATTAAATACAAAAATGTTAAGTGATTAATATAGAAATAGACTTCCCGACCTTAACAAGCTAGATTTTAAAATTGGTTCTCCCAAATCTATATTAAAAATTTAACACGTTCCTTACTTACTGTCACATCATTCATTTAGAATTCACTTCTTATGATACTTTTATAGTTCTTGATGTGCTTCAAAGGTACTAAATAACACAGTATATGGATGTTATAATGTCGTCATTACTGTTTACAGTTGGATAAAGAAATGTCGGGTATTACAACATCCCTTCTCCAAAATAAACTTAGCAGACCAAATACTCTTCTAAACAAAGCATGGATTCGAACCTAATTGAGCAGTCAAGTAATTTATTTTTAATTATTTTGTATTCGAAATTAGTCCAAACTCTAAGCAACTTAATCAGAATCATATAAATGTGAAATTGCTTACTAAACTTGTTTAATTTATTCTTACTAAAACTCAAATGTACTTTTTGTAAAATTTTATTTTAAAACCTAATTAATATACACAATAATTTTATTGTGCTTTTTAGCTTAATCAATAATGCACATTATTCTCTTTTTCAGTTTAAGAAAACAAAATGTTATTTTTAATATGAAAATATTATATTTCATATTCATGAATTTATTTTTGTTTTTACTTATCAATTCAATAAATATGCAAAAAGAAAAAGAAAAAGAGGGCTAAATGCATTTTTCTATTAATTTGGCATTGTCGATCATTTTGTTGCCTAACCTTTTAAAATAACCAATTAAACAACTCAATTTGGAAAAAGACATCTGCTAACCCCCTAATTATCCTGTAGTTGAGTGAGTGTTTTTGATACGTGCCAACATGGACAATTATCAACTTCTTTTGATTTTTTTTTTCTATGATATGGAATATTGATTAAACTTATCACATATATTAATAAGCCAAAATACCCAAATGACCATAATAACCATAAGTAAGTTATTACAAACAAATCTTCTCACATCTATTAACTTTTTCTTCTCTGATAATCAATCCATTAAGCCATCCATAGAAGAAACTTCGATTCGTGGGTGGGATTTGGAAAGAAATTGATTTCTAAAAAAGCAAATTGGTGAGTTTGGATGTTTAAATCTTGAAATTGCTAATTATTTTTGTTAATTTGCATTGACTGAGATTTTGACTTGTTGGAAATTTGTAATCAAAATGAAATTTAATAGATCATACCCTAAAAAAAGTGATGAAGCTTCTTGGTTGGGTTAATTTTCTATTTTTTTGGCAAGACCCAAGGCTCATCAACTCTCCCAATTGATATTTGTCAGCGCTTTTCAGTGGCTGAGATTAAAGATGCTACCCATAACTTTGAGAATATATTCATTATTGATGTTGGAGGATTTGGCAATGTCTACTAAGGATTAATTAACGATTTATTTGCCGCCAAAATACTTCTCTCTTTTTTTCTTTTTCTCTCTAAAATCTTTTCTTTGCCCATTTCTATTATCTATGCAAGTTCATATGGACCGGTTCTCTCTTCCTCTTATTGCCCTAATCACCCAAAATTCAACTTCGATTTCATTGTTTGGCAGAAATTTTCTTCTTCAATTTCACTTTGAATATGAGTTTTTCTTGTAATCACCCAAAATCCTCATACTAATATTGAGCATAATGACAAAAAGACTAAGATCATTCTCACCAGCATCCTACAGCGAAATTGGACAATTGCATTCAATTATCTGTTGATTTCAATAAAGTTAAAGTCTTACCATATTCAGAAAGTTTTGATATAGTCCTTTGATGATTCTAGGTTAGCCGAGGTAATGGGAGATCAATTTAATTAAAGTATGTGATTAAGGATTTTATTTTATATTATATTTTTAGTATTTTCAATAATCAAATAAGTAATAATCCATGATATTGGTAGGGCATATTTAACTACTGTAAATTTGAACTTTCAAGGATGATCTATTTTCTTTGATGATCTGATTTTTGAATCAATTTTATGTTATTTTTCACTTTCTTTGGTAGCAATCTCTGTTTCCTGAGCTGGATTGATCTAATTGATAGATAAAATGATGAAGATGAGTAATTTAGAAAAGGATACTATGCTTTCAAACAAAAAATAACTAAATAAATAAATATATATATTTATAGGCAAGAGAATTCACGGATGCAATTTTTAAAAATGGAATGTGGCTTTTTAATGCTTGATTAAAGGCGATTTGCTGACTCTACAATTAGGAGTGCATAATTTCAATTTGAAAATTTTAAGTGTTAAATTGATTATTTTAAAATATTGGGAGGCAGAATTCGTAGTATCAAATTCAAGGAAAATTATGCATTTGCCAATGAAAGAGTGTAGGATAGGAATATTTGTTCTGCCAAAAAAATTAAAATACTTAAAATGGATAAAATATCATTAATATCATTATGCCATTTTTTTTTAATTTTGTCAAAAATATCATTATGCCATTTAAATTATGAGAAAAAAAAATAGTTTAATATGGTAAGTGATAGGCGCGAGGGGATGATCTAAGATTGTCTGTGATATTGACGGTGGATACGACTCATCTCTCCTATAGTGAGTAGTGAGGATATTTGATTTTGTGGGCCTAGATTTTGAAAAGTGAAGTGTATTACATAGGATGACTGCCTCCTTGAGAGTTGAGAAACACTAGTAATGATGAACGCTCTGATCATCATTTCTCCAAATGACTGACTTTGATTTTCCACTTATCAACCGGTGTAGGTCAAATAGGGATGCCTTGGAATAGCCTGCGCCTAACTTTAAATGTCCACATCTAATTTGATCCCGCGGCCCCCCAGCACCCACCCCCCCAAAAAAAAAAAAAAAAAAAAATTAATTTTTCATGTGATAAACAACAAAAATGAAATCAGCCATTAATTCATTTAAAAACAGTTGTGAGAGGATCTATCCTTCCCCAAACCAAAAAAAAGAGTTATAGGTTTATTAGCCGTTTCATAATCAATAATTAACAATTAAAGAGCTAAAAGTTAGATTTGTTTCATAACACCATTCAATATTTTCAATTAAAATTTTAAATATTTATATTAAAATTTTTAATTTAAAATATATATTGAATATAATAAGTTATTATATTTTTAAATATTTTATTACTTAATTTTTAATTTTACTAAATACTATCATAATAATTAAAAATTTTATCTTTTTTTTGCCAAAGAAAATTCTATCTTTCAACTCTTACTTTAAATTCTATAAAATAAATTTTATCAAATGCTCATATTAGCTTTTCAAAACTTAAATGATATTCCGCCCCTTTCTAAATATCTATGATTTTATAGATTTGTTTTTATTTCTAAATATTTATTATTTTTAGATTTTAATAAAATACTTATTATTCTTTTTTTTAATTTTCATTTCCTTTATTTTTCCGCTAAATATTAGCACTAATTATTTTATTTTTCACATAAAAAATAAATAATTTTTTATTTTAAAATCACAATAGTTTAATAGATTTCTTAATTTATGTGTCTAAATTTTAAATAATACATATTTTAAATAATACATATTTAAAAAAACAAAGAGAGTAAATACTAACTCTCATTATTAATCCAAACCATTAGTACTAAATTTCATATTTTTATTAATCATGAAATTTTGTTTGTAATAATCAAAATTTTTTTATTTCTAAAGGAAAAAAAGCAATCTTTTTTTTTTTTTTTAATCTGTGTCATAGATGAAGTTTCTATGTTTATCATAAATAAAAAATTATAAATTTTCTCATAAATTATACAAATAGGTTATTATTTTAATTATAATTTTTAAAATTGATCATGTATCATAAAAATATATGAATATTTTTTTTATTAAAATTAATTACTAATTTAGATCCACCTTGAAATTTATTGTATTCGGTTGTTTGTACGAATTTATAAAATTATAATAAATAAAAAGGTATTATAAAAAATAATTAACTAAAAAATATGATAAAACATTTTAAAAATTAAAAAAAGAAAAAAATTAATATTATCATTGTAATTGAAAGAAAAATTCTTTTAAATGCTATAAATAAAAATGATATTCATTTATTTATCAAAATCTTCTTATATATACATATAATAAAAAAATGTATATTATAATCAAATGATTTAGGTTATAAATTTTATTAAATTATAATAATTATAAAATTTAATATTTTTAGATTACAAATCATGATTATGTAAGTTTCTAATGTCTAAATTATTATAATAGCATAATAATAGTAATGATAATTAATTCTTAATTTAAATTACAAATTTGTTTAAATAGAAATAATTAAAAATAGATTAAGTTAGATTATTTATATATTTATATTTATATATATCCTATTAGTAGTTTTATAAGTAATGTAAGACATTAGAAATTTAAATTGGATTACTTGACAATTAATTTGTTTTTTTGTTAAATTTAAAAATGTTTTTTGAAGATATATTATTTTAAATAATGTTAGAAATAATTTGAAATAGTTGTTTAATTATTTTGAAATTTTCGTAATTATAATATATAATTTTTACATTAAAATATTTAATAATTTTTAATCAATATATTTAATATAATATTTTTTCAATGATTCAAATAATAACAATAAATAAATCTGATCTCCTTTTTAATGTTATATATTTGAAGAAATTGCGTAATTAGCTTAAATGGAAAAACATAATGATACATTAGCTTGAATTTAAATATATATAGACTGGAGAGGTGCAAAAGGCAAAAGCCCAAAACAGAAACTCAAGCTGCGCACGTAAACGGAAATGCTGCCCCACCTGTCCAAATATCCATCGGGTAAAAGCTTTAGCCTATGTCAGACATTTTTTTTTTTTAAGAAAAGAAAGTAATGAGAGAAAATAATTTGTATTTATTTTTATTTTTTATTTTTGGATATTGGGCAAGAGGAGGAAAATAAATTTATTTTTCTTTTTATTCTTTATTGTCTCTCCAATTTAGAGAGAAAATAATAAGAAAAAAATAATATTTATTTTCTTTTCTCTCTTTTATTTTCCTCATTTTCCCAAACAATGAAAAGTTACTTTTTTTTTTCTTATTTTCCATTACTTTTTCTTCTAATTTTTAACCCATTTTTTCTTTCACCTATTATTTTCTCTCAATCCAAATATAGGATTAGGGGAAGAAAAAAATATGTAATTTGATTTTTTTATACTTACAAGTTTGTAGAATTTTTTTTTAACAAAAAGAGATTTATGTTTTATTTCGTTAATAATTTTAGGTCTATATTACTAATACTTTTAGTTAATGTTGACGTGGTCCTAATATAGCACTTATAGGACTTACTCTTTTTTTTTTTTTTTTTTTATCATCCACAAACTATTTTTGTCACGCCCCAACCCGAAGGCACGTGACCGGTACTAAGACACGGGAAATGCACGTGGCTACCAGTGCCCGTAGTAAGCCTAACCCAAACCACAAGACAAAAAGCCCAAAATGCACAACTGAAAAACCCAACTGAAAAGGGCTATGGGCCCAAATAAGGTAAGCAGAACCAAAAGAAATTACAACGCAATACAATTATCAAATTGGCCCAACATCACTTATTCCATATATTCTATAAAGTAATAAATTACAGAAAGGTTCTGTTTAGTCCAAAGATTACAGCTCTTTAAAATACATAACTGAAATGATACATAAAGTTTAATTACAAAGTGTAACATTGCGGAGTTCTATAGTCATAATCACAAATGTACATCTATAACATATATTCTTAATATCCCATTAATACAAATTACTGCCGAAAGGAAATTGGCAGTCTACTCAATTACAATTTTCTTCACCAGCTCATTCTCTGACCTGAAAGCAACAAGATGAACAGGAATGAGCGTTCGACTCAGTGAATGATACCAGCTAATATATTAAACTGGTATTCTATAGATAGATTTCTAATGCATATGTAGACAGACAAATCATCAAATCAAGCAAGGATGGGATATGGTCCACAATACCACACTGATACTCAATACTCAATATGGGGAGCCAATCCCCCTACTCTGACTCTCTGAGTCCAATAATCTGTCTCTTATATCCAAGGGGCCCGACCGTCACTGGTCTGTACCACGCAGCCCAGACCCGATTGACAACAGCCCTGGTGATGAGCAGGCTCGGCCGGCATCCATCAGTCATAGCTCATCTTCTGAATCTCATCATAATCCAATCATAATCATAACAAATCCATAATCCTAAGTGGTACTGTATCCTCCCGACCTCCATCCATCAATCACAACCATAGTATGGCACATAATACAGAATATCAATTCATCATTCACAGTCAAATGTTACATGCTTATAGATGCAGTAGTAGTGCATAATATACATATATATATACACACAGCAATGCATATGAAATGGAAATAGGATAATATATCAGTGAGTATCACTCACCTAGTTGATGACGCATCCGACTAACTTCTCTCGGAAGTGCGAACTTTGACAACAGAAGCCAGAGACATTGACTCTGAATAACAAACGATATCATTAAAATAAGAACGACCCATTTATCAAGAAGCAGGTGACAGACTATTGAGATCCTTGCTGAAATTACAACAACATCTCACTTAACTAGAATATTACCCAAAATCAACAAAAACATAACACTTCTAAAATAACCTCAACAGTCCGTACAACCTAAAACACTCCAGAGACCCCTCCTGGTCCTCCCGACTCACAATCATCATCATAACTCAAAAAGCAATTCCAACTTATCAGTTTATTAAATACTAACTAAAATCTAATAAATATAACTCAAGAATAATTGAAATTCAAGGGATCCGGGTTTACCCTCGCAAAATTCGATAGTACAAACGTCGAGATCACACCAAAATGATGAGATGGAACTGCTGAGTTGAGGTTGCCGGAGCGTCGCTGGAACCCCGCTGGTGCCACCATCGTCCGACCATGCGCCACCGTGGATGGTGGTCTTAGATGTCGGAACTTATATCAAACCACTTGTCACGACATTAGGAGCACAGATATACCCTTCACTCTTCCTCACTTGCCGTCGATCGCCGGAAATCGAGTTTCAAAGTTTTGGCATTGCATCCTCCGATCTCTTTCTACGGTCAATGAAAATTTGCAAACTTAGTATCAAATTAAAGCTGGTGAAAAGAGGATTCCAATGCATCTTGAATCGCCTAAATCGGAGCTCGGATGAGAGAGATATGGTTGTTTGAATTTTCAATCGTTAGAGTTCGCTGAAATTTGCTACAGTAAACTTTGGGACGCGCGTCCGGGGCCTTCCGGTGTTTGATTAGAGTGATTTTGGTCCCGTTGGCCTTTTCTGGATGTTATTTTTTCAACTCAACTGGCAGTGCATCAATCGGAGGTCGGGTGACGAAGTTATAGCCTGAAAACCACCAGCTGCTCCCTTTCCTCTCTCTTTTCTTCTCTCTCCTTCTTCCTCCTCTGCCACTTCTCCTTTCCTTTATTTCTTTTGTTTCTTCTCCTTCCCCACGTGACCAGCCACCCCTCTTTCTTCTCATTTCTTAACACCTATATATATATATATATATATATATATATATATATATACTAATATACATATATTTATGTAAATATAACACTACACACACATATATATACAAATTAACAATCATAATAATAACAATAATAATAATCATAATAATAAAAATGATAATATTAACAACAATACTAATAATAATAATTTACAATATAAACTCATATATATATAACAATAATACTATTATCGCTAATAATAGTTCAATTAATAAAATTTATTTATAATAATAATAATTATAACGGAAATCCAAATATCCGATAAAATACTATAATCAAACTTATAATATAATTAATACCTTTATTAATACTCAAATATCAAAATATAATCCAAAATACAATTCTCCAAAAATCCACATTGACATTGTCAAATAGCACACATATATAATATTACACTAAATTTACCATTAATAATACATATTCAAATTATATGAATATTTATAATTTAATAAAATATAATTCCAATCTTTACTTTAATAAGGAAAATAATAAAATAATATGTTTACGTACGAAAATAGAATTTTATAAAATAATTGAAAATTAAGGGTATTAATAATAAAATAATATGTTTCCGTACGAAAATAAAATTTTATAAAATAATTAAAAATTCATGGTGTTTCAATTTTTTGTTAAAAAAAATCTACAAACCCATAAATATAAAATAATAAAATTAAGAGGTACTTTTTTGTAATCCTATTATGTTACTTGAATATGTTCAAAGCATCTTTTATATATATATATATATATATATGTATATATACACACGTGTGTGTTCAAAGCTTGATTATTATTTTCCCAAAATTAAATAGGGTTATAAATCTATACCATACCTCATGATATTATAAATTTTGAGGATATAGATCATAAATTTTTTATTATCTAATCAAAATTTCATTGGTATTTTTAATTTATTTTATTATCAACGTTGCATATTATTCAATTTATACATACATCGGTATGTATATATATTTTTTCATAATATTGACTACATGTATATAAATCTACAGCAACGTAGTTTTTATATTTAATCTAATGATTTCTATAATTTTTTTGATATATAAAAAATTATTAAATAAGAAAATTATTAAAATTTGAATTAATTATTGACTTTTTATAAATATTCCATCAATAATTTTTTTTAAACAAAATTTTAAACAATTTAATTTCGTCGCCAAATTCAATCAATAGCCTTGCAAAGTTGGATTTTAAACAATTTAATTTCGTTGCCAAATTCAATCAATAGCCTTGCAAAGTTGGAATCATGCAAATAATGAAAATTATATTACTTGATTTAGATAGATGGGGGTGCATGATATATAAATTTAAACTTGAAACAGATGGCTATTTCTAAATTAATACCTATTTCAAATGTACATGTATATATAAATTTATATACAAGAGGAAAAATTACATAGATTAATTTATGAAAATTCGACTTCTAAAAGAAATTACTAATTTTTTTAGGGATCATTTGTGAGTGATTGTGAATGACCGATTTTTTTTTTTTTTTTGTATTAATTCTCAATTCTCATTCTTGAAATTGTATTACTACGTACGAAGTTTTTTTTTTTTTTTTTTTTTTTTTTTTTTTAAACTTGTTTTTTTCTTTAGTTTGTAGTTTGAATGAATGGGCACAAAACAATATTATTGCCTTATGAAAAATTAATTATTAATTTATTGTAAATGATTATTTTAGAAGTGACATATATAGGAACTATAAGTAACATCATTGGTATGTTATTCACACAAATAAACTTTTTTCTAAGTAATTAAGGAATGTTTTACTATTGAGTTGAAGCATGCATCTCGATCGTGAGGTATTGTTTTAATTAACTTTATATCATCAATGATAATTGAAAATTCAAGGATTTGCTAAATTAAATTTTATCCATGGAATTTAAATAGTGCAATAAAAAAAATACACAAAAACTAAAATATAGTTAGATTCCAATTGAAATCAATTAAAATTCTATAATTTTAAGCATTTTATACAATAATGTTAAGATATTAAAAGTTTTAGAGATTATAATTAAATCTATTTATAATCCAATTTTGAATCTTAATTTATAAAAAATTTGCATGTATAATAAGTCGAATCTTTAAAAATTTAATTTTTTTAAATTCAGATATAATTCACTTATATATCTAATTATTTTTATATTTTTTATTTAACATATAAAATATTTTTTTTTGATAGGAACATATAAAATAATTTTTACTAATGTTAAAAAATTAATATATACATATTTCTAAGGTAAATATGACGATTTTTTTTTTTTTTTGGAAATTTGAGTGGATTTTGTTTTTTTTTTACAATTATTACTTGTAATAAATAACATAAAATAAATACCACAAAATAAATAATCTCCAGAAAAATACTGCTACATTATTATTTACTATAAATAAAATTGGTTTGTCTTTTCAAATGAGGCGAACACAATAGCTGTGTGATTCCAACTAATAATTTAGTATATTAAATATTTGTGACTCGATTATGATCCTCTCTTACTACAAATCACAGACACAGACAGACACATCCAACGATAAGCCTCAGCTAACACCCTATCTGTCCCTCCCCCACCCCCACACATTACATCACACACCCACCATATACTATATATATCCATTTCACATGTCATCTCATATGTCATGTCACCTATACATATACACATCATCTACATTAACATGTATGTACATGATGATCATGATCATGGTCATGATATATATATATTTTTTTAATCATAAGAAGAACTCAGAGGACTTCATTCATAAAAGCCATTTAAGGCATGCGAGTGCCAATATGATCTATGTTTTACGAACATGATATATACATGGTGACCATGTTATCATGATCATCATCTATATGCATGTGAAAATGGTATTATGTTATCCTACATGCATGTGTTCAGTACATACTGATTTTGCAGCATTTGTCTGCCATGATGATGACGTAGCATTATTTTATTGGTTGAGGGTAAAATGAAAATTAATTTAATTATTATGAATTTTTTTTTAAATTTTTGGATTCAGCTTTAAAATCGAGACGCATGCAAAAAAAGCCATCATGGTGTCTTCGGTGTCCCCACGCAAACTCTTTTCTCTCTCTCTCTCTCTCTCTCCCCCCCATGCCTTCAGTATTTTATAAGCTCCCGGTTCCCGCATTTTTTTTATTGCCCTCATTACTTTTGGCTATTTACCATTTTGCCACTCCTTCTCTTAACCCGCTAGCGGTACTAATCTCCGATTAAAAAAAATAATAATAATAGAAGCTATAGTTTAATTTTTGTTTATAATTTGTAATATATATATATATATATGCTTTAATTTAGGAGCTTAATGCACTTTTTTCAAACAGTTATGATATGAGAAATTGATTAGTAATTATTAATTAGAGAAGAAAATTGCATCATTTTGAATTAAATATTTAAAAAAATTAATATTTTTTAAATTCAGACTCAACTTATGAATAAGTTTAACAATTATATAATTAAAATGTATTTATTCCCATAAAATAATAACAGTAATAGAAATAATATAGTATCAATTTTTCATCATGTAAATTAGTAATAGTATAGCATTACCTTATCTATCTATAATATTTGAACTCAATTATTATTAGTAGATTGCTAAATTCAAATTGATATAATTTGAAAACATCATTGACATTTAGGTGAGTTTGATAGATTTGGAATTCTTCAATAATTAAATGAATCTAAGTGAATTTCACTTTTCAATTAATATATAATTATTCCATAATCCTAATAAAAAAATTAATTAATTAGTTTACTATAAATATATCTTACCTTTTAAGAAAGATACATCTTATCATACTTCCATATATCATAAAACAAATGTATCAATCAAGGTTTATATATCTATATATGACATAATTATTCAATCAATTCTTTTATTATTTGAAAAATTAATTAGGAGAAAGAAGTCAAAATTTTCCTAAAGGTAGCAAACAAAGATGTAGATCAAAAGAAATTCGAAGAATAATAACAATGCAAGTGGTAGAATAAACAAATAAACATGTTTAGGGGGTAAATTTTGACATAATGAACAAAATTGACATTGTTGAATGGTAATTAGGGGCCACAGTCATGGTAATTTTGTCATAAAAAGTTTTTAACCACCCAAAGATGACATTTTATCTTCAATAAAAAATAAAAATAAAAATGGTAATATAGTCATTACAAACAATCACCAATTTGAAAAAACATAAAAAAAATTTGGTTTCTCCCATTTCCCCACACAGTGGAGCTCAATCTCTCTCTCTGTACTGTGCGTGCAAGAGAAAGCGACGAACCAATGAAAAAACCACACGCTAAAACAGAGCAAAATCCTCAAAATACAAAACAAATGAAAACAAAGCAACAAAAGCAAAACCAAAGTACTTTACTTCTATTTACTTTTTTCTCCGTCTTCAACCACTGAGGTTGTTCTGTTTTCTTTCTTTTCTTTTATTACTCTCTCAAAATTTCTTTTATTACTTTTTTTTTTTTTTTCGGGTTCTAAATCCTTCACATGTTGCAAAAGCCTAAAGTTTTTCTCAAAAACGGAAACGCTTTTCTTTCTTTTCTTTGCTTCCGGTTTTTTTAATTTTCTTGGCATGAGTGTCTAGAAAATGTTTCAGCGACTGGGAACGATTGTTTTTGGAGCTTGGATCGGCAGTACGGTGCCGTTTTGGTTGGTGCTTTGGCCTTGAACGGGGTGAGATCGATCTGTTATTTCATTGCTTCGAAAACTAATCGGTGGTGACTCAGTTGTAGGTGGGGTTGAATCGAGAGAAACGTTTCTGGGTTTTGTTTGTTTAATTATTTTTTTGGTGGTTTCGTGAAGCATTTTCAGTGTTTTGGTGAAATAGATCGTTTGGTGTTGAGCTCTGATCTCGAAAGGTTTATGCTTTTCGTGTGTTTGGGGGTTGTCTGATAACAGACAAAACGAGGATAACGATGTCTCCAATCTGGATATCGCTGTCCCTGGTGGCTTTATCTCTATCCTGGCGCTTCACAATCAAACATTAAAGAACTACAAAAGTTCAAGATTTACAGTTGGACCCATTTTTATTTTGAGCGCTTTTGGCTGCTACAAGGTCAGTGAAATTGTGATTAAGAGGATAAACTACCTGGCTTTACTTTAGATTTTTGCGGGCACTGTAAATTGTGGTTTAGTTTGAGTGTAGTCCCACTTGTGTCTTTTTTTTTTTTTAATGCTTTTCTTTAGCTCAAGAAGCTGTTAAAATCTGTGATTATGGAAAGCTATTCGGGTTAGTTTTAGGTTCTTAGCTTTCTTTTGATATTGTGAATTTGGGGTAAATATCAATTGCAGCCTCATCTCTATCTGGATTTTGAAGCTTCATAAAGTGGTTTGAAGTGTGCGGGAGGGAAGCTACTTGGGTCAGATTCGGTTATGCGATGTTATTTTGAATTTGCGGCTAGGAATATCCACCAGGGTCCATTTACTCCTTTTTTGACGTTCTAACAAGCTGTAAGTTAGATTTAAGGAAAGTGCTACTTGGGTTTCGTTTGGATTGTTGGTGGAACTGCTTGAACTTTGTCATTAAGGTAAAGAGTGGGGTTTCTTGGTCTGCATTTTTTTTGTGGGTATCTTTGAAGATTTGTGGTGAAATTGAATTGAAGATGGCAATGTCCTGCAAGGATGGTAAGCAACCAGCGAACTTGGACAATGGCAAGTATGTTCGCTATACACCTGAGCAGGTCGAAGCCCTGGAGAGGCTGTATCATGAGTGCCCCAAACCCAGCTCCATTCGTCGCCAACAGTTCATTAGGGAATGCCCAATTCTCTCCAACATCGAACCCAAACAAATCAAAGTTTGGTTCCAAAATAGAAGGTGTGGTTTTCCTTTCAAATCCAAGGAATCTCATTTTTGTTTTTTTTTTTCTTACGCTATTTTTCCTCCTTTGATAACTACAGTAGTAACAAAAATTTCTTTAATCTGGAAAAATTTTATTGTTTCGGCCAATGTAATTCAATTGCTTAAGAATTTCTCAATAGGGAAATAGGAAAAAAAAATTAAACTTTACACTGGGAAGTTCAAACCTTTTCTAAGCACATTTATACTTGTTTTTTGGTTGGTGAGAGAATTTTAGAAAATAATAGAAATCAGATGCTGAAATGTAATCTATTGCTTGCCTAAAGAAAATGAAACAGAAAAAGTATTTTTATTTTCAGTTTTTAGTTTGGTTTAATACCTTTTTAATTAACAATCATTTCCTCCTGGAATTCTTTTGCAATTTTTTTAAAAAAGTATCTTGCAATGTTAATCACAACTATGAGTTTTGTGTTTTGTTTTGATATTTCAGATGCAGAGAGAAGCAGAGGAAGGAGGCATCACGCCTTCAAGCGGTGAACAGGAAGCTGACGGCGATGAACAAGCTTCTTATGGAGGAAAATGATAGGTTGCAGAAGCAGGTGTCACAGCTGGTGTATGAGAATGGCTACTTTCGCCAACATACCCAGAACGTAAGAATTTAGGCCTTTCTTGCTACATTTTCTTCCTTCATAGTTTATATTATAGGCTTTATGGTTATTGTAAATCTTTGATTCAAATTGAAATCTGCTATTTCCAATCCATTCCTCTTGACCCAAAAAGCAATGCATTTTTTTTCCCTTCTGTTGTGTCAGTAAACTAGAGGATAACTGTGTTTTTTACTTTATTTTATTTACATATAGTTGAAATACTATCGAATTATATGGAAATTAAGATGGATTGGTTGTTTTCTTACAGACAACGCTTGCAACCAAAGATACAAGTTGTGAATCAGTTGTGACAAGCGGTCAACACCACTTGACACCTCAGCATCCGCCAAGGGATGCGAGTCCTGCAGGGTTAGTGGGGATAAAATTGTTGGGTCCTTTTCTGTTATCGTGCTTTGTGACCACTTTGTTGTGTGTGTGTGCGCGCCTGAGAATATTAAATTCAAGCTTGTATTTTTCCCAGGCTTTTGTCCATTGCAGAAGAGACTTTAACAGAGTTTCTTTCAAAGGCCACTGGAACTGCTGTGGAGTGGGTCCAAATGCCTGGAATGAAGGTATCTCGTGACACTTTTATTTGTCCTTTTAAAACTTTTATTTACTAAAAAAATGCTAATCTGGTACTTATATTTCTTTATTTTATTTTTTGTAAAATCCTATCCAAGGTAGGAACAGACGAAATGCACGAGAGCGAACTGAAAATTTTATCTCTAATGTTTATAATACAATCCTTGATAATGTCAGGCTCCTGAAAGCAACAACTTTCTGTTATTTTTTTATTATGATACAGTAAAATTAGTTTGCACTCGATTATTATTGTTGGATTGAACATGTTTTTAACTAATTTGTTTTCTCCTTGCAAAAATATTTTTGTTATGTGCAGCCTGGTCCGGATTCCATTGGAATCATTGCTATTTCTCATGGTTGCACTGGCGTGGCAGCACGAGCCTGCGGCCTGGTGGGTCTAGAACCTACAAGGGTAAGTGCAATTGGTTTCTTTCTTTCTCTATCATTTTTGTAGTTTGACCTAATTAAGCTAAAGCACTACATTATGATCCTTCCAGGTTTCAGAAATCCTCAAGGATCGGCCATCATGGTTCCGTGATTGCCGAGCTGTGGATGTGCTGAATGTGCTGCCTACTGCCAATGGTGGAACCATTGAGCTGCTGTACATGCAGGTAAGAAATAATCATTTTGTGCTCATCATGTCTGTTGGAGGATTCTAGTTTGCAATTGCTTAAAACTAGTGACTTTTGTTGATTTTATAGCTCTATGCACCAACAACATTGGCTCCTGCTCGTGACTTCTGGTTGTTGCGTTATACTTCTGTTTTGGAAGATGGCAGCCTTGTGGTATTTTTTCCAAATATTTCAAATTTTTTAATTCATTACTTTTGGATGTTAGCTTTTTTATATAAATAAAGGTTTTTGTCTCCATTTTTGTGATACCCTGATGTAAAATTTAGATCTGTGAGAGATCACTTAAAAATACTCAAAATGGCCCGAGTATGCCACCCGTACAGCATTTTGTGAGAGCAGAAATGCTGCCAAGTGGATATCTGATAAGACCCTGTGAAGGGGGTGGCTCAATCATACACATAGTTGATCATATGGATTTAGAGGTAGGCTGTCCTTTACACACACACACACACACACACACACACACATATATTTCATTTTATTTAATTGACCAAATGGATGATAATTTGGGTATTCTTTATGCCAACTAGCCCTGGAGTGTGCCTGAAGTGCTGCGGCCCCTGTATGAATCATCAACAGTGCTTGCTCAAAAGACAACAATGGCAGTAAGATTATGAGTTTATTTTTGTCATGTTACCAACTTCGCCTTTCAACTTTTTGAGATTTGCAGCAACTGTAGGGGCCTACATGCTTCTGAATGATGGAAGTGTAAATTATGAACCTTTAAGAATCTAATTTTTCATTTATGTCATCTTCATTCAGGCTTTGCGCCAGCTAAGGCAGATAGCTCAGGAGGTTTCTCAGTCTAATGTAACCAACTGGGGCAGACGACCTGCCGCACTACGGGCATTGAGTCAGAGATTAAGCAGGTTAATACCTCTTATAGTGTTAATCCAGTCTTTTAATTGTTGTCTTGCATTTGGAATCTTATTATGTGATTGTGGCAGGGGTTTTAATGAGGCTCTTAATGGATTTACTGATGAGGGATGGTCAATGATTGGAAATGATGGCATGGATGATGTGACTATCCTTGTGAATACGTCTCCTGAGAAGCTAATGGGTTTAAATCTTTCCTTCACTAATGGATTTCCATCTGTCAGCAATGCTGTTTTATGTGCCAAAGCATCGATGCTTTTACAGGTTAGGGTACCAAAACTGTTTTGTTCCGTAGGTTTTCTGGGGAACTAAGGGAAGAAAATACTTCTAGTCTTCTTTCTCATTTCCATGTTAAGTTTTAAGTTGCTATCTCTTAAATTGTTGTGTGGAGAACCTTACCATTTTGTGGGGAGATTGTGTGTCTGCAACTGTGTGTGCATGTGTGCTGTGTTCTAATTTCAACAATTTAGTTCTTGTATTTGAAAATCATATTTTCACAGATTTATTGCCTGTTTTATTTTGCAACTCCAATGATCATTACCTGGAATATAAATAATACGTGAATTTTTTAGCACTAATTATTATGCTTTCACTTTTTCTTGGGATCTACCCTATAAACATGGAAGTTATTAGAAGGTAGAAATTCTTCTGGAATCGTACTTTCGAATCTTGTTCTTTTACCTAATGTCAGCGTTAACATTTTATCCTTTTTTTCCCTTCTTCTTGTGCCATGCACTTTTATTTCTTCAGAATGTTCCTCCTGCAATCCTTCTTAGGTTCTTGCGGGAGCACAGGTCGGAATGGGCAGACAATAATATTGATGCTTACTCAGCTGCTGCAATTAAAGTTGGTCCTTGTAGCTTACCAGGGTCTCGAGTTGGAAGCTTTGGAGGTCAAGTCATACTCCCACTGGCTCACACTATTGAACATGAAGAGGTGAGGGAGTTGATTCTGTTGTGGGCTGTTATTTTTTGAAATTAAGCAGGCTGTTTATTTATTGTTCTGAATCTTTTTAATGTGTTGGATTCTCTATGCTTGTTAGTTCTTGGAGGTTATTAAATTGGAAGGTGTGGGCCATTCTCCTGAAGATCCAATGATGCCCAGGGACATGTTTCTTTTGCAAGTAAGTATTGTCTTTTACTCTGTTTCCCATGGTAATGCTACTTTTATCTTGAATCCATTTTGGGCTTGACATGCAGGCCACCCTAGATGAACTCTTATTCCTTGTCCCAAGTGAGTGTTCTTTGGTGAGGATAGGATTCACTACTTTTGCTTTAGCTGACCAGATTTCACCAGAAAGGCATGGGAGTATGTTTTTATGTCTGTGAAGGAAAAATGAGTCAAGATAATAGATGGAATGGCTGTGGCAGATTTTCATTCTTATGATCTGGATCAAATTTGAGAAATAACTTTTGACAGGAGTGAACAAACCGTAGTAGAAGAGAAGTGGCATTTGTTGGGATGGGGGTGGACTTAAAGTGTTTGATTTTTTACCTTTGAACAAAAGTAAAAAAGATGGATTGAAGAAGGTAATTGAATGATGAAAGTGAACGTAGATTGAGAAGGATATGAAATGCAGGCATTCATTCAGATTCTTATGTAGAACTTTTAACAGAATTTGGAAGATTGATATGCAATTGTTTGAATCTTGCTCTTCTACTGGTTTTCAATATATTCAGCTATCTTGGCATTTACTTCCAATACTTTGTTTTTTTGTATTTTATTTGTTTATTTTTATGGCTCTTCCCTTCCATTCTTCCATCTTAGGTCACTGTCAAACTTGACTTATCCTCTTTGTTGAGAGATGGCATTACTGGTTTCGTTATATGAAAATTCATAGAATAAAAATGTAGAATGAAAGGAAATTTTCCTTCTCGGTTCCCTAATTTCCTCTTCTAAGATATTTTGGTTAAAGCTTGATTGCCAGTGTATTAAGGTTTTGGATACTGGTCATATGTTGAGTAGTTACGGATGCCTAGTTGTCTCTGTTTACTTTTATGCATTATGACTCTGAATTCAAGTAATTTGGGATGGGAAGGTACTTCTTGCTTCTCGTTGTGCTTTCCACTTGCTAGGTTGGACCTTTTATATATATATAGTTCTTAAATTGTTCTCTGGCTTAGCTTTCCCTGCTTGTACTGTTTTGACAGCTCTGCAGTGGAATGGATGAGAATGCTATTGGTACCTGTGCTGAACTTATATTTGCTCCCATTGATGCATCCTTTGCTGATGATGCACCTCTTCTGCCTTCTGGTTTTCGCATCATTCCCCTTGATTCTGTGAAGGTTAGCTGCTTGTATTTAAAATCTTGTATTTCTTCATGCCTTTCCTGCAAGTACTCTTTGTTGATGCATCGTAAAAAATGATGCAGGAAGCCTCAAGTCCAAATCGCACCCTGGATCTTGCTTCTGCTCTTGAAATTGGACCAGCTGGAAACAAATCATCTACAGATTATTCTGCTAATTCTAGCTGTGTGAGATCAGTCATGACAATTGCATTTGAATTTGCATTTGAGAGCCATATGCAAGAACATGTAGCATCAATGGCTCGGCAATACGTCCGTAGTATTATATCATCAGTTCAGAGAGTGGCATTAGCGCTCTCTCCTTCTCATTTGGGGTCACATGCTGGTCTTCGGCCGCCACTTGGTACTCCTGAAGCACAGACGCTTGCTCGCTGGATCTGCCAGAGCTATAGGTATGCCATGTGCCCTTTCCATATTTATCTCAATCAGACAGTATTTTGCTATGGTGTCAATTGTGTAGCTTGGGTAATTATGCTACATCTAAGTTGAATGAGTTGATTTTTATGAATGTACTTTTTTTCTATTCATTGAATGCTTTATGATGTACACATAAAATAAATTTCTTTTTATGTTTGAAGTTCTTACTAATTTTCCTGCATTCTAATAAATTATTTTCATGTCAGAGAATATGGGCTGGAAGGGTGAAGTGATGTTGATCATTTAAAAATTTCTTTTATGGTTTATAGCTTTAATGTAACCTATTAATGCAACATTATTATCATTTTTTTTAATTAGCTTGAATTTGTGATGCAGAGGGAAAAATTACTAGATTGCTTTTAACTTTTGTTGCTTATATGATATATGTTATTTTTATGCTATTGTGAAGTCCTCGTTGATGGGCATTTTAGA
Source organism: Reutealis trisperma (assembly GCA_947687605.1). Classification (NCBI taxonomy): domain Eukaryota; kingdom Viridiplantae; phylum Streptophyta; class Magnoliopsida; order Malpighiales; family Euphorbiaceae; genus Reutealis; species Reutealis trisperma. The sequence goes on from CANTUT010000010.1 coordinate 2,708,822, forward strand.
ACTTTGTGGGCTAGAAGCAGTTCATTGACCAAAGGTTGCAAATTTAATTTCATTGCATGGTTATGACTTTGCAGGTGCTATTTGGGAGTGGAGCTACTCAAATCCGGCAGTGAAGGAAGTGAATCCATCCTCAAAACCCTGTGGCATCACTCAGATGCTATCATGTGCTGTTCCCTGAAGGTGCATACAATTACAATACTCCCTCTTTCCCTTTCCTTTGCTTTTTTTTTTTCCCCGTACAATATTTAGATTACCCGAATTGGTAATCTTTAAATTCTGAAACTGAATGTTGTATCTCTGACCATGGCGATGCTGTGGAGTGATTGTATTAAGACTTAGGTTTCAAGTTACATTAAATAGAATTTTGTTATGCATTTTCTACTGGCATTTTTTCTGTCCTAGGAATTAAAAGACATGGGAGTCTTTTCTAATTAATTTGTGTTTATCTATCCATACTTTCTTGCTTAGATAAATAAATTGGTACCTGCAAGACATTATTATTAGTCTTCTACATCATCATCAGCATTCAGACCTACGTTTCAGAATTTTCATATTTTCGTTGCAAGTCGAATGTGTATTGTCAGCTTCTTTCATTTAAATGCAGTTACAATAATGTATTTAGATGTGAATTCAAAGCCATGTGGTTCTAAATTATTTCCCAAGTTCCATAGTCCATAGCTTCCTTTACATTTGAAGCACTTTATGCTGAAACTATAGCATATGCAGGCACTGCCAGTATTCACTTTTGCGAATCAAGCTGGGCTTGACATGCTGGAAACAACTTTGGTGGCTTTACAAGATATTACTTTGGAAAAGATATTTGATGATCATGGACGAAAGACTCTCTGCTCAGAGTTCCCACAGATAATGCAACAGGTTTGCATTTTTCCCAAAAATTTGATAAAAAAATGTAATGGAAATATTGCATATAAAACTGAGAAATGATGCTCAAGGATGCAAGCACAAGTCATTATTGAGCCGGACTGGGATTATTTTAATTGTTCTTACTGGGTAAAGCTATAGAAATGTAAGGCTTGCTGTTCAAAAGCTTGTGTTAAAACGCATTAAAGTTTACCCATATTTTGGTCACTCTTAAAGAGTAGGTTTTTTTTGAGCTGTAAACCATTTCCCTTCCTATTCAGATAATCATATTTGCAGTAGACTTTACTAAATAGTTGGGTATTCTCCATTTGACATGTCTTTTTTCCTGCTAGGGTTTTGCTTGTCTTCAAGGTGGTATCTGCTTGTCAAGCATGGGCAGACCAGTCTCATATGAGAGAGCTGTGGCCTGGAAGGTGTTAAATGAAGAAGAAAATGCGCACTGCATCTGCTTTATGTTTATAAACTGGTCTTTCGTCTGAGATTTGGGCTGGAATCTAGTGAAGTTCAAAGAAAGAGAACTAGAACTGTCTTGTTTTGTTGGCTTGTTTGTTTATTCCAACAAAGTTCGAAGAAAGAGATCTAGAACCATCTTGTTTTGTTGGTTTGCTTGTTTATCTTTTATCTATTACAACCTTGGAATACTTGGTAAAAACTCTTAAGGTGCCATGCTTTTCTTTGTTTGCTATGTACTGAACTTCCGTTTGCGTGTGGGAATCCTTGTCTTAGAAATTACATGGATGGTTTTATTTGACAGTATAATGACTAGAGGTTGCAATCACTTGGTTGAGTTCTGTTTTGGCCTTTTGACCATCTCATTTTATTTTTTAAATTCGATGAACTGCACCAGGGGTAGCGCCACATCCGGGGATTCACAAATTCGAGACTTCGTGGACTTGGATTTTGGGACCATTTACTCCAAAAGGTGCACTCTAAGGGGTCTGATTTGGTATGCAATGCCTGAACATGGAATCGTTTCTGCAGTTTTCTTTTTGCATTTATTTTCTGCAGTGGCCAATGGCTAAAGGACTATTTATTATATTCAGTATTAGAGATGGATTCTTTTCTTGACTTGCAAAAATATTGATCCTCTAATATTTACTTAAAACATACATGTAGATTGATTTGGTTTATGGGTTGCTGAGGATCAAGTTAATAAGTTATTTGTTCTAACAATCTTTGTTTGGGTGCTCAACAATTTTCTCCACAGGAATTGGAGGGCCTGATTTTGGTTGTTAAACTTGAAGCTTCTAATTCGTAAGTGGAAAGGACTGAATTATTATTCCCTAACCTCAAACTTTGTAAGTTATTACCAAAGCAACCAATCCTATATTTTAAACAATTATTATAATAAAGGTAGGATTCAAATAATGAGTCTCAGTTTGCCTAGTTTGAAGTTTAGGATTTGCAATGCATGGTTTTATAACAAATGGTTTTTGAGATTGCAAGTGTTTTACTATACTAAACCATTAGTGGTTTTGGGTAGAAAAATTCAACTGTCTCATCATTACTAGTACTTGCTTCTCATGATTACATTCAGGATTTATTAGCAGAACACTAGTAGGCTAATTAATATTTTAACCTAGTGGTAAAAATGCACTTTGTGAGTGGATATCAAAATTTAATTTTATCCCCTAAATCTTCCTCTTAATGTTATATATATATATATATATATATATATATATATATTAACCCATAACTTTTGCTACTCTCTGCAAGATTGATCTAGGAGTTGACTACCGGTCTTGAGGTGCAAAAATTGAAGTAATTTCACTGTGGGATATTTTCAAGATTTTTTTCGTTTTTATGGTTATTTTGTTTTTTAACAAAATAAATTTATTTTATTTTATTAACTATTAGATGATTGTAAAGTAGCTCATTCAACCTGACCCCCATAAAAAAAGGGTTAAACAAAGTTTTTAAATATTTAAATTCTTAATTTCTATGTCAAATAGGCCTTTCATTTCAATAAATATTCATTGAAAGTATTTAAAAAATAAAAGAATGGTTAAATAATAAATTATAAATACAAAAATTAGAAAATTAAAAAATTAAAAATGCGACAACAAAAATGTATTTGATTTTAATTTGTCATTGAAAACTTAAAAGTTGAAAAATTAAAATAATATATAAAAAATATTAATGTCACGTTGCAATTAGCATTTGAGCTAAAGTAAGTGTGAGAATATCATACCATGTCAAATTTACTAACTCTCAAGCCTATTTATAAGCTATTTAAACTCTGTTTACAAAGTATTAAATATAAACTTTAATTTTGTAAAGTCGAGTTGAAACTCTATTAGATCAATTGACGGATCAAATCAAGTTCAAGTATATTATATTCTATTATAATTGTTAATTAACTTAATCAAGTTTAGTAAAAGAAATTAATTATTTATTTTTAACAAATATTTTTCATAAACTATGAAACTTAAGTAAATTTATTAAAAGTTATTTGTGTCTAATTCAAAATTAATTTTTTTTTACTTTAATATAATGTCACTTGATTTAATTTGAACTCGAGTATGAAAATTATTCCATTACAAATTATGCTGAAAAGAAACAAATAGATTTTATAAAATATAAAAATAATATACAAATTTAATATCTATTATCAATTCTTCAAGCATAAAATAAGAACAATTTGAACATATACCTTATGTTAACAAAATTCCTAAAATTTCATTAAGAAAAAATTAATTTTCATACTTATGAATCAAATTGTAATTTTATAAAAAAAAAATTACTCATTTTGCATAAATCAACAATTTTATATAAACCTGTTGCAAAAAAGTTATGATTTTATGAAAATTTTGACTTGTTTTGTGTAAATCAATGAGTTACAAATGAAATGGCTAAATTAACAAAAAAATAATAATTTTTCATAATTACAAAAAAATTATTATCTTTCCAAAAATTACAATCTCTTTATACTTTATTGTATATTACAAGAATTTTTTTTTTCAATTCTTATTAGTTGTGGGAAATTATGATTTTACAAAATTTTAACTCCTACTATGTCAATTAACAAGTTATGTACAAACACTAAATTAATGAAAAAATAACAAAATTTTTCATAATTAAAAGAAATTGCTACCTTACAAAAAAATATCATCCTCTTTATACTTTTTTGCATATTAAAAGAATTTTTCATAATTCTTATTAGGCGTTAAAAAGTTACGATTTTATGAAATTTTGGGTCTTTTTTGTATAAAATAATAACTATATGAAAAAAATTCTAAATTAATGAAAAAGAAAAATAATTTCTTAGTTACAAAAAAAAATAAAATATATCTTACTAAAAATTACTATCTTCTCATATTTTTTCATAAATAAAGTTATTTTTCCTAATTCTTCTTAATTGTAAAAAAAAAAAATTAGTTTTATGAAAATATGACTTATTTTTTGCAAAATAAAAACTTTAAGAAAAAGTTTTTAAATTAATAAAAAAAAATTTCATAATTACGAAAAAAGTCTCTTACAAAAAACACAATTTTTTTATATTTTTTCGTAAACAAAATTATTTTCTATAATTCTTCTTAGATGTAAAAAAACTTATGATTTTATGAAAATATGACTTATTTTGTATAAAATAATAACTTTACAACAAAGTTTCTAAATTAACGAAAAGAAAAATAATTTTGTAATTACGAAAAAAATAATTTTTTTATGAAAAATCACAAATTTTTTTTTATATTTTTTCATAAATTAAACTATTTTTTCATAAATTTGACAAGTCTACAAATTTATTATACTACCTTGGTCATTTCAATTTTTTTATTATTTTTAGTTGGTAACGTGTAATAGCAGGTTAATTTAATTATAATAATTTAAATATTTTAATTATATTGATTATTTGACACTATTCAACCGGTCCTTTAAAACAAATATTAGAAGAACTAGATTTGTCTAATTTTAGGTGGGAGTAATTAAACAAAAATATAATAATAATGATGATAATTAACTTGCTTTTCCACAAAAACCAGTGTGTGATTCCAATTCCATTAGCTCAATTCTGATTAATTTGCTTCATTATTTTACTATTAGTAGGTTAAGGCATGAGTTTAAAAGGACTAAAAATATGCAAAATATATAAAATAATTTATTTAATCCATTAATAGATATCACCAGATACATATATAAATTGAATACATGAAACTGGATTACAAATTATGAAATTAATGAAGACCTTGTGGTTGAGTAAAAAGTGAGAACTTCGATAACCCTGCAACAGCATCTAACAACTACAGACTTGTTATTCCATAAAGATCTTCAGTTGAGCATATGCTAGAGCTTGGCAACAAAAGCAATTGCTATAGTGCTAGCCTATAGTTTTTTATCACATGAGATTAACCCTACAGAGCAGAAGAGGAAGGGAAGGATAATTAATTTGGGAACCACCAGGAAAAAACCCTAGAAGTAGTTAAATATATGAAAGGCGGATGCCAAAATCAACTCAGGGAAGAAACTAAAATGCCCCTCAGTTGAAATTAGGGGATAATTAGAGCAACTTTATTGGATCAACCCACATAAAACCCTTGTGAGATAAAAAAAAAAGAAGGTTGGTCCAGAAATGAAGCCAGGAAAAACATATGCAAGACCTTGCTTGAAAAGACTTCGGGACTAATTTAAACAAAACCCTAAAAAGAAGGTTATAATAAAAAAATGAAAATTAAAGGTTTAGAAAAGATTAGGGCATAGATTGGTATATATAATTATAAACTTGATTAATTAGTACTTTAAGACTCAATTTGTCATTGTGAAATTGGTCATGTCCCTCGTAATAGCTGCAATGCAGCTTGAGCTTCTTGCAATCCCTCCATTATTATTCTTCTGAGAACCTTTAGGACCAAAAGATTGTGCCCTTCTTGTGCTTTTCTTTAACATTTCTCTCATGGCTTCAGCTTGGAAAAGGACTGGATAAGCCCTTCCAAACTTGTTAAACCTAGAACAAGCATTCATATGTGAATTCAAAGCCTCCTCTATTTTCCCACCATTTTTCTCCTTCTCTTCCTTTACTGCCTCAGCACATAACCCACAAATCCATTTCCCTAAAAACTTGTTACGAACTCTGTCAATGTACTCAGGAGTACACTCTTCACTCATCCCACAACACTCACACTTTGCATCTTCAACTTCTGATATTGGTGGCAAGTTCACATCAATTGCTTCCTTTGCTAGCTCAAAGGAAATATCAGATACTGTTCGTTGAAGATTATTGTCATTAGAGAGTTTTGGAGGTTTGGAGAAGTTCTTGCTCTTTGTGTAAGTGCTAGCAATAGCCTCTCCGTGTGGCGGTGCCATATTTGATATTTAAGAAGTGTTATATATCAAGAAAACCCTAATAATATATGAAACGAAGAAAGAATTCTTGAAATAGGGGTTTTGAGTGATTTGAAAATGAGAAATTTGTAAAGATTGTTATTATCGTTATTAATTTTCTCCAATGGTGGTAGCTATGGAGGGTAAGTGTATGCACCATATATATTTATAATGTTTCACTTCCATTTGTTGAGAATCTTAATAGAGAATTGAGTGGATCTTGGAGATTTACCTGTCAATTATCAACGCAAAACGTGAACTTGCTAGATTTTTCAACAAAAGTTAGAGAAAAAGGCAAATTGAATATACTTTTTCAGTTAGTGTTCAGTATTAGCTGTGTATCTTATGAGTATCATTGTCATCTCATGGAAAAAATTGAGGATATTTTGCATGTTCAACTGTATTTTTTTTTTTTTTTTGCCTTTTTAGTGAATATGTTGGGTGTGGATTTTCCTCTACCATTCCTTTCTAAGTTGGTCTATGAATGAACACCATTTCTTCTTGGGTTATTCGAGATGGCTATATTTCTTTTTATATATTATAATTTGATAGGGTTCTTGAGTAGTTGAAGTTGTAATAATACTTTATTCTAATTATAATTGACCACATTGGGTATTTTTTGTTTGTTTTTTTTAACTTTTTCCCATTGGAAATTTTAAAACAAATTTCTTTGGTTGGAATACAACCTTCCTCATTCTTGTCCCTCTATATAGCGTTGAAAAATAAATCTCACATCATTTAATAATAAAATATATAAAAGATTTGTAATTAAGTAAATATTAAATCTATACAAGTCAATTAGTTTTGTACAAGTGAGTTCTAACACTTATCTACTTATAAACTCATGTATGTACAAGCTCATGAACTTTAATATATAGATCTCCATTCTCCCTCCCCGCCTTGATTTAATTTTTTTTTCTTTATTTTCAATGTAACATATTTTTTAATCTTAATCATATTAATAAATAAAATATTAATTATATGTTATATACTAAAAAATATATACAAAAATATAAATCCTAATATAAATACTCAACAAATCTATATGTAGATAAATGCATAAAATTAAAATAATGTTGGGGTTTCGAAGGGAAAGGGTGGGGATACTAAGGGGAAAGTGCACTTCATGTTCTCGTCCCGCATGCAAGGATAAAAAGCAATACTATTATTGTCTCATTTAAGGTGAATTTCTATGGGGAACAGATCTCATGCAATTTATATGAAAAAAATTACAGGTCGAACTATTAAAAATTTAACAATTTTTTTTTTTAATTCAAACCAATTACATGAATAGCTATGTATAATGATAAATGAAAATTCTCTCATTATTAGACGAACAGTAAATGTAATGAAATACTACTTGTCTTCTAATGCAAAAAATTAAACATTTAAAATTTGAAAAAATCCAATTCCTTTTAAAAAATTAAATATCAAACCATTAAAAAAGAAAAAAAAATTAAAAAATAAAACAAAATGTCAAGATTTGAATTTATACTGCATGAGAGATAATCAACCACTCAGTGCACGGTTAGGCATATATTAGCCCCATGAGTTTGTATGAGAAAACGGGAAACAAGTGCTTATTTGCCTTTCAGCTTTTTTTTTTGTTTCCCTGAAAGTAATACAAATTGAGCATTCACGTGTGAGGCTATTCTGTCCATACTCCATACTACTGCATCTGCAAGCATCCATGCAACCAATAGATAATAACGTTATAGAAAATGATTTTGACACTACTTCAGCATTTGCCCACAGCCACAATCGATATAATCTAGTTTTCACGAGCTCTCTATAAGAGAGTGAGTGGTAGTTGAAGTTAGGTATCACGAAAAGATATATAATAATTAAAGGTTTAGCTAGCCTTTTCTAAAAGAAAATATTAAAAAAGAAACTAAAAAAATATATATATTCTCTCATAATTTGTTTATCAATTATAATTTGGCATATCATTAATTAAGTGGTTAAGATTTTTTTTTGAAAATTAAAATTTATTTTCTGTGTGACTCATGTTAAATTTATTAATATTGTAGATTTAATGTATACAATTAGGTAGCACAGAAACGGAAATAGAAAACGCGGAAACGGGAAATAGGGAAACGACATTTTTTGAAAAATGTAGGAAATGAAATGTGGGGGAAAAGCGTAAATATAAAAAATATGGAGGTGTATATATATATATATATATATATATATATATATATATATATATATATATATATATATATATATATATAACTAAAAATAATAATTCATAAATATATGATTAATAATTTTAAGTATAATAATAATAATAATAATAATAATAATTATTATTATTATATATAAGGAAAAATTAAGGCGGGAGTAAATATTTTTATTTAATGACTGACCTGGGCAAACTGATTTTTTTTTTTTAAACTTGGAATATATATATATATATATATATATATATATAAGGAAAAATTAGGTCATGAGAGAATATTTTTGTTTAGGAACTGATTTGGACAAGCTGATTTTTTTTTTTTAACTTGAAAATGAGTTTTCAATTTTTTTAAATTACGGAAACGTATCCGAAACATTTCAATCAAGTTTCTGTGAGTTTTCAAATAAGAAATGTTTCCGAAATATAAAAACGTGACCTTTCAAAAATTTCCGTGCAACATAGGTATACATGACCTTGAATTAATGTATTGCTATTTTAATTATTCATTAAATGGATTAAGTTATTATGAACTACACAACTGAGACAACTCTTTTTTTTTATTATTAATAATTAACTTTTACTAAATTGATTAAATTTTTCATAATAACAGTGGATATTTGGTTAAATAATTTTTAATTAGTTGAATTTCGATCACAGAGTTCATAAGCACAAAATGCATGGTACAGGGAAAGCTTCACATTAATTGCCTTTGCATGAAGGCATGAATTGAACAAACAATGTATTAAACCAAGTAGCTAGTCATGATGTGATCACCCATGCATCCACTCTAGACTAAAGTTGTTTGAAATGGAAAATGTAATACATGTTTTAATTTTTCTTGACAAAGCAAATTTTGGTTTAGTAGCAGTTAGAGAGCTAAAATTTTTCTAAGGGGTCAAAATTTTTATATCATATATATTATATATTAAAATTTTATATAATAATTAGACAATTTCTACATATTTATAAAATTTTTCGACTTAAAATAGAGGACCATATTCAACAATATGGCTAATTTTGGCCTAATGATTAAAAAAATCTAAAATTTTTTGTGTTTTTTTAATTTTGTCAAAACTTTTAAGTTTATTAATTTTATTCAAATTTTGGAATTTAATTGCAATTGCGTCTATGTGGGAGATAATATTGATCAAAATTGAAACTCAAAAATAACATTATATCTCTTAATTGAAATAAAAATTAATAATAATTTTCCTTTTCTTTTTAGCATTTCATCCATTGTTTGGCCTTCTTTGAGATTTTTTTTTTTTTTTGTGTGAGATAGAAAAATATAATTTTTAGTCCACGGGATAGAAAAAAAAAAAAAAAAAGAAATGAAATGATTAATAAATATTTATTATTTGAAAGTTTAAGGGACAAGAAATAATATTAGTTATTAAGGGTGTTGAATATATTTTGGTCCTTTAAGCATGTAAGTGAAATGTAGGTGTGCCACAGGTGTGAGTTACCTGAACCAACTAATATTTAATGTGCTTTAAATTTTAAATAGTTGACTGTGAAAGATTTAAATTAAAGGAACTTGAAAATCTTTGAGTCCACTGGCTCCATCCCGAAAATTTTGTTAGAATTTAGCAATTGGAAATTTGTGTAATGTGTAAATAGCTTACTTTATTACTAGGAGAAATGAGTAATTATAGGAAGGTTTCAACTGTAAGTACATAAAAAGAGGCATTGAGGCTAGGAAATAGTAATTAATAAAATGCTTGAAAATGTGAAGTCGCCTTAGAGGAATTGGTTGTTTGAAGGAGGAAATTGATGACAATTTTAAGAAGAATTGTAGTTTGCTTGAAATTAAAAGGAATTTGATTGACTTGAGTTAATTTTCTGATATGATTAGAGAAGTTATTAGGGCTTGCCATTATAGTATCTTTCTTTTTTTATAGTCACTTGGAGAATATCTGTTGATAACTGATACCTTTTAGTAAGGTCTACTTCTCCATTTTCCTTTTAAGAAGCGCTTGTTGTAACTTCTCGAAGTAATTGCTCTACGACCTCATTTAAGGATGCTTCCAGTAATTCCTCTTGAGAAAATGCTCCATTACCTTCGCAAAGAAGATGCTTCTAGTAATTCCTCATAAGAAACAATCCACTACTATATATAAAAAGATGCTTTTAGTAATTCCTCCGCTCCTCTTCCTCCACATTTTCTTCTCATGCATTCTTGCCTTAATACTAGTGAATGTAGTGGAATCCTCTAGAACTCTTCTCTTATATGCACCTATAAAATTAGCTAATAACAGGCCTTTTGATCAGCCTGTGGCCTTTTATTAAATGTGGGTTAGCTCATTAAATAATTTATTTAATTAATTAAAATTAAAATTTTCATTGGCCATGGCTTAAAAGTAATTAGACATTTAAATTAATTACAAGCTAAGCCCACTATTTTTTTTTTTGTGCAAACAAAAGGTAAAATAATATTATTAAAAAATTATTTTTATTAATAAACAAGGGACATCTCTTATTCCCAAAGAGAAACTTCCAAAGATCTCTCTTTTTTCACCATCTCTCATTATATTTCATTTATTTAATAAACTAGTGAAGACAAAGAGAAATAAATAAATAAATAAATAAATAAATAAATAAATATATATATATATATATATATATATATATATATATATATATATATATATATATATATATATATAGGGAGAGGGAGAGAGAGTTGGTTTTTTAAATTGAGAGAAAAAAAAAATGAAAACTAAATAGTAAGGTGCTTTTTATAATTACTTTATTTTTAAATAAAGTAACCTATTTTATTTGAGAAAAAATAATTATTTTACGAAAAATCATAATTATTTATATTTTTTGTAAATTAAACAATTTTTTTGTAATTATTTTTAGTTGCAAAAAAACTTTAATTTTATAAAAAATATGACTTATTTTTTAGAAAACAATAATTTTACTAAAAAGAAAAATAATTTCATAATTATGAAAAAATGACTCAATTACAAAAAATCACAATCTTTTTATATTTTTCATAAATTATACTATTTTTTTATAAAATTTATAGGTATATAAATTTAAAGTACTACCCTAATCATTCTAACATTCTAATTTTTATTTAGTGAAATATAAATAGAAGGTTAATTTAATTATAACACTTTAATATTTTAATTATATTTATTATTTGTCACTATTATATTGATATTAAAAAATAAAATTTTGTACTCTTTATTTTAAAATAAAATAATTTAAAATTTTGCCTATACGATACTTTTTATGAGAAAAGATTGTGATTTTTTTAAAAGAGTACATTTTTTATAATTAAAAAATTATTTTTCTCGTAAAATTATTATTTTGTATAGAATAAATCATATTTTTTAAAAATTAATTTTTTTTTATAATTAAGTAGAATTGCAAAAAAATAGTTTAATTTATGAAAAAATATAAATAAAATTATAATTTTTCATTAAAAAAAAAAGCTATTTTTTCATAAATAAAGTAGGCTACTACTTTAGTAACCATAGAAAATACCTAAAGAACAAAAAGAGAATAATGTTTTTTTTGGAAGTAAAAACAATGGTGTGGAGAGAAAAAAAATATTAATATAATTATTTTGTTCTGATTATGAACATAATATTATTTTTTAAATTTCAATTGTGATTAATTTCTCTTATATAGATATAATTAATTACAATAAATTGAGATAAAATTACCAGAATAAAAAGTTTTGAACAAAATATATTATAAAAATAAGTATAATTCGGAATTTTTTAAGTGATTAAGCCACCAATTTTTTAAAAAACTACACTCAAATATTTACATTTTAATAGTTAGAGAGGGCTATATGGTCCTTCCTTCATCATTGATTATAAGCTTAATTAATCTAATTACAACACATAGATATCTCACTTTAACAAAAAAATAAAAAAAAAATCTTCATTCGAGTCCTCGCCTCTAATGCTAATAAAAAAAAAAAAGTATAAGATTAATTTTAGATAATAATAATTTTCATTAATATTTACAATCTCGATTTCATAATTGTGTAAATATATTATAGTAGTTATGAATTTAAACATGAATTCATTTATTTACTAGGAGAAAAAAATATAGTATTCAGCTCAATATTACCGTTTATTTTGGATTTCAAAACTAAGGCTGCCATTGCCAGTAAAGAAATAATTCGGCCTTTATATAAATCAATTAAATTACTTGCCATTTTATTTTATGTATATATCTTTGATTTGATTTGTATAAGTTGTCAATTTGTCCTTTTTAAGTATTAGTTCAATTTTTTTTAAAACTCCTATATTTTTTATATTATAATTTATAAAACAAACATGTAATAATTGAATTATTAATTAACCTCTGTCTATGTTATTATTATTATTATTATTATTTATGGTAAGTAGATTATTCATTAGAATTTCTTTCAATAAAAAAATAGGTAATTTACCTTTTTAATGTATTTTAAAATAATAATTCCAATTTTAGGTGAATTTTAAAATTATTCTTAATTTAAGATGAATTTTGGTGAAAAATCAAAAAAATAAAACAATCCATTAAATTTTTAGTAGAAAAGGCGATTCTCATGAAAAAAATGCTAATTTCTATTTTTAAAAAAAATTGACGGATTTGATACTTTCTACAGTTATTTTAATGGATTGACTATTACAATAAAAAAAAAATACAAAGATTACTAAAAAAGTGAAATTACTGCTTTTTTATTTTTATCATTTTTAAATGTAATAACTACTTTTTGATTTTTTTTTCTTTTTTTTTAAAAATAAAATCACTACTTTTTTAGTTCTATCATTTTGGGAATCATTAAAAAAAAATCTAAACAGGAAATTTGTTTAAAAAAACACCTAATTAGAAAATAAATTTAAAAAATACTTAAGTTATTGTGAATTATTATTATTAAAAAATGTAAATTGCCCCCAAACGCGCCTCAAAAACTCCCTGACGCAGCGGTTGCCATTTCAAAATTAAAGCCGCGAGTGTCACATTATTTTTCTTTTTAATCTTCGAAATTCGAAACAATCTATACAAAATCAATGAAATGGAAACAATTTTGGTGAAATGTGTAGAGAAAAGTCTGAACGAAATGATGCTTAAAAACGCCATTTTTCTCTGCGAACGACTCTGCGCTGAATTCCCCTCTGAGGTTCCTCATCTCAAATTCTTCCTTTTTTTTAGACCGAAGCATTCATTAAATGATTATTGTTGCTTCTCATTGATGAAATTGGGTGTGAAGTTTTAGCTTAATTTGAGCATTCAAAAAGAATTTTTGTTTTGTTTGATCTCTGCTATACTTTATTCTAATTACTGTTAATAAAAAATTTAGGTGAACTTACAATTATTGGCTAGGTGTTACTTGAATAACAATCAAGCTTATTGTGCATATCACATTCTAAAAGGTATTCTTCTTCTTCATCTTATTATTTCTCGGCTCTCTTTACTCTTTTGAATAGGCTTTGACTGTTTTATTCAGTGTACTTGCTTTTCTTATAAATTGAAGGCACAAAAATGGCTTCGTCTCGCTATTTGTTTGCAATGTCGTGCTTTCAGATGGATCTTCTTAATGAAGCTGAAGCAACATTATTGTCCAGCAACCGAAATGATGATGCAGAGGTATCCTTTGTTTTGTTTTTAGCCTGCTACTAATTAATGTTTAATGCTCATGCTGTGCTCTAAAATGGGGACAGGGTTTGTATATGGTCTTTGGTTGACTCAATGTTAACGTGACTTCAGTCTTATTTTTATTTTTTGTTGTATATAGGTTCCAAATGGTGCGGCTGGTCATTACCTTCTTGGACGTATATACAGGTTAATGGCAATTTTGCATTTTAATATGACTGAGCTTTTTAGAAATTTGGTCCTCTTTGAAGCTCTTACTTTTTTTTTTTTTCCTTCTAATCCCACAAGAGTGTCATGGCATTATCTGCATTGCTTACTACTTGTCTTCATTAATTCTATGGTTCTATTAAAATGAAAACCTGAACCCGCGAAGATATTTATGCTGCAGAGGACTTGCATGTTAATTAGGTGGAAATAGGTTGTGCTGTCATTGGATGAAAAGAAATTGGCTTCACCTAGCCCCTTCTTTCTTTGCACATGCATGATCAATTTACCACCATATTCGATCTGGGAAGCGCTTCATCTGGGATCATGCTGAATCTGATTGAGCTTAGGACATGTACAGTATGCTTATCTAAGCCTGATGCAGCATGAATTAAGCTTTAAAGTGAGCTTCGTACGAACCTCATGGCTAATTTGCATGAGGAAGGGTATAAGCTTCTATATTGTAATATTACACATTTGCCAGCATGGATGATCACTTATCCACTAGATACATTAGCGCTACTACCCTCTCCCACATTCTTTTATCACATAGAACTTTAATGCATTTTAGTTCATTAATTTGTTGAACATGTCAGCTGCTCATGTGCTGTCGGTGGTCTGCATCCATCTCTTTTAGGTACACCAATAGGATGGAGAATTCAGTCAAACACTTCAGGAAGGCATTGTTAATCGATCCATTATTTTGGGCAGCATACGAAGAACTGTGTACATTAGGTCAGTGCAAAGAATAAGTTTTCTACTATTCTGAGATAATGCAAAGATACTTATTTGCTGAACTTGTTTTTGTAAAAACAGATTCCGACCATGATCTGTAAGGTTCTTTTTCAAGAAAGGAAGTAATAATTTTATTTTTTTTTAGATTTAATGGGTTATTACTTTTAGAATATATTTCAAGAGGACATAGGCAACTATATACACGTGCACATGTCTGGATAAGTGCGCAGTTGCACACTCACATATCTGTTTACATTGTAGTTGATAGATGTTTCGCCGATGAATTTATGCAAACAACTTTCTATCATCATTTGATGCTCTTTTACTTGTTGATTTCTAAGATATCCAAGCCTTTTCACAAATGCTAATGTAAATGGAATGAGTTGATAGTTTTCTGGCATTATGATCTACATCTTTTGCCAAATGTCATTGATTTGTTATATGCCCGCTTCTGAGTATTTGTTGTGAAGTTGTGATCTGGAGGACTGCAGTTTATCAACTCAAGTCCATTCATTTCGGTATTTTTCCCCCTTAAATTATTTCACTTTTGTTTCCTTTTATTGAGTGCCACCTTTTCTTCTATCCTATTTTATTTATAAGGCTTAAAAATCTCTTATCATATTATAGGCATTGCTACTTTTCTGCAAGCATAGGAATGGTTGCAAGACTAATATAAAATCAATAATTATAGCCATATCTCAAGTTTTGTTGGCCTATATATTACATATGCCACTGTGGCGTGTTCCTTTAAAGATTTGCAGTTTATCAAATTTTTAGATCAATTGAATAATTATTGGATTTGAACTTATGCAACAAACTGTATTCATCCTTTGGGGTGTTCCTTCCATATTCTATTTACATTTTTCCTGAGTGCCAGCTGTATACTTTTCAGGTGCTGCAGAAGAAGCAGCTGCTGTTTTTAGCAAAGCAGCTGTTAGTTATGTTCAAGAGTATCATTTGGGCCATGGATCCTTGGAAACAACCTGTACCAATCAAAGTTCAAGTTGTGCTGGGACCTTTGTCTTGGAAGATGGGAATCCGAAGCACTTGAAGCATTTGCAAGAGCATAATCTCAGATATTTTTCTGGAAATGGTCATGAAGCAGCTATTTTGGCTGGATCAACCGGTGATCCTTCTTCTAACTTGTCACTATATAATACTCTTTCACCAATGCTTACACAGGTATGTTAGATTAATTAATTAGGTTGAAAGTTTCTATTCTTTGTTTACCAAATTTATGTCCAAGTTACGATTTTGCATATTGCTTTATCCAAAATCTTCTTTAATCTTAAAAATCTTGTGTGTCGGTTCCCCCCCACCCCACCCTCTCTAAACAACATATTTTTCCGTTATTGCATTGTAGAGGTTTTCTCACTGAGGAATTATGGTAAAAAATTTGGGCAATTTTTTACTGGTTTCATTCTGTTATTTCTTTTATGGTTAGAAAGCAATAATACCTCTCCTTGATAGACGAGCAATTTCATTTATCTTGTAAATCCTTTTGGAAAAAATTGTGCAAGAAAGGATACTGTAAAATTCTACTTGGCTAAATCAGTTAAAATTGCATTTCTCTTGAAACCAGAGAATATTTGATTTAGTATCGAGATGTTGTGAGATTCTGAAGTATATACCTTTCAGTTGTCAGATATTGCTCCACCTCCTGTCTGTAGAAATGTGGAACCTAATGCAAGTTCTCTGGGAGGCAAAAGTTTGCTGATTTCAACTCGAGCTCCTCAAAGAAAATTTGTTGCTGAAGGCAAATCTGGGAAGGTTGTACATGCATTTCTACCTAGATTTACCTTCATTTCTATCACACTTGGCATTTACATTGTTGATGTAGATGCAATTATATTAAGCATCTCAACTCCTCAAATTTTCAGTGAGATGGTGCTGGCAATCTGCAGGCATATTTTGACTTTTTGAACTGAGTGCTCTTTAATATTTACCTTCTGAAGAAGGGGAAACAGTCTAGAGATGCAGGTTTTCACCTGGGTCTAAGGATGTATCAAATTCCCTTGGCAATCATATTACTATTGCAACCTCCACATATTTTCCACCTTTTGTAGTTATAATTGTATATCCATTTGCATATTCGAATTAAACAATTCAATCATACCTTACTCTATTTCATGTCATCTTTTGAAGGTTTGTGATAGGCTATTTTCTGATTCTGGGCCTCGTCGAAGCCCAAGACTTGCTGCCATGCGTGCAAACTCAAATGCTTCACAAGTAGGAGATGGAACAAGTTATTTGTGTTCTAGTTACCTCGGAGGCATTTCTTCATTGTCTAGATCCAACTCTACATCAATTGGTTCTTCAATTATTAGTAGAGACCAAAGTGAAGGTGATAATTTAATTTGGCAGTTGTTTGCTTGTACAACGATAAAAACCAAATAATAGATTGCTATTCATTGCTCGCCCATAAAGGAAGTCTTTTAATAGTTAGTCACAGCAATGATTGGTCTTAGAATTGACCATAATGATATATATATATAGGTATATACCTATATATTGGTCCATTTTCCAGTAACTTTAATTTCTTCTCCTTTGGATTGGACTTCTTAATTTAATAATTCAATGATTCATAATTATGAGAAATGAATAAGGAAGATTCTGGTTGCTCCTTAAAATGATTGATGAAAATGGTCACGCGTAAATGGAAAGAACAGCGGATGAATGAAGTCTGAAGAATGTAAAGTCTATGTTCCAGCACAGTCGATGGCTGCCCCTGTTCTAGATTTATAGTTATAGGCTCCAGAGCAATGCAGAAAAGGTCTTGATTCAGCTTTAAATAAATATCCATTCCTGTACTTCATCCTATACTTAGTCTGCATTATATTTAAGAGTCAGATATGGGTTCTCCATCAATTCTAATTTCATACGCATGGAATATAAAGATTGGTATCTTTCTAATATTGAGTATCAAAAACTTGTCGCCCTTTTTTCTTTCTTTCCGTGTTTAGGTCTATGGGTTTGTCAGGTATTTTTGAAGTAAACCACTCTGAGTTCACATGCAGGGAAATGTGCAGAGACTTGTGATGATTCTTCTTCACGACATACAGCAACTTCCTCAGATGGTGGAAGATTCGTTCAACATGAAAGAACAAGCACAAAGCTGAGTGGCTTGAGCAAAAATGGGGCAGTAACCGTATGTGGCATTTCTGATACTCTGTGCCTCTTAAGACTTCTTGGGGAAGGCTACAGGCTTTTGTGCATGTATAGATGCCAGGTATTTCATATTAAGAGAGAATTTTTTTTTTCCTCTGCAGTTGATTCAGAATAGTTACACTCACACCCCCCTGAACACCACAGGATGCTTTGCATGTTTATCAAAAGCTTTCCCAGAAGCAATTCAATACAGGTTGGGTTCTTTCCCAGGTAACTAAGCTGCGTTCATTATTTCGTTGATTTTACAATCTTTCATTTTCTGCTGGAAATATAGACAATAATGATATCTTTTACTCCCTCCGTCCCAAATTGATAGACAAGCTTTCCTTAATGGGCGTCCCAAATTATAGGCACATTTCCATTTTAGAAGAGTAGTTTAAATAGTATTTTACTAAAATATCCTTATTTATTTAACATTGGTATTCTGAAAAACAATAAGATTTGATTTTTCTGTTTTTACCAGTGCATAGTTACACTTGTAAATTGATTTTAGAATATTAGCGGCAGTGACAGACAAATTAAACCTCGCATCATTTAGATAATACCAAATCTTTAAATTTGAAAGGAATACCAAGTAACAATGAACCTTTGGTTTCAGTGGTATTGGAGTTGTTTTCAAAGCTAAAAGGTCTCAAGTTTGAGTTTTAATTGAAACCAAATTTACCAAAAAAAAAAAAAAGGAATACAAAGTTCTTATCCCTAGGATGGTGACCTGGCATGCATAAATTGCAAACCGTGCAAGATTTTTGTTGATCAGAAAGAATTCTAACTTTCACTAACAAGCATGTTTTCAAGAAACCTTAAGTTAACTTTTTCAATCGTATTACTTTTTCAATTGTATTACGTATATAAGTTCTTATCTTATCATTTTTTTTAATACTTGCCTTTATGGTATCTCTTAATGAAGGTTGGAAAAGCATACTATGAGCTAGTAGATTACATGAATTCTGATTATGCTTTTAGTCGTGCACATCAAATATCCCCTTACATTTTGGAAGGAATGGATATCTACTCCACAGTTCTTTATGTGAGTTTTTTCCCTTGGCTGTTGGTACACTAGTGGATGGGTTGCATATATTTTATGCTATTCCTTTTCTTGCGCAATTTGAACCCTCTTTTCAGTTTTCAGCCTTCTCTTGCATTGTTACTTAGAAGATGGCTCACTACAATGCTTGTGTACTTCTTTCATACTGTTTCTGATATTGTGATGTGAATGTTATGCATCTCAAAAATATGGCTATTGACCAGTTTTTCCTTATTTGAAATTGCTTAATATATGGCTATTATGTTTAACTCCTTATATATATATATATATATATATATATATATATATATATATACATACACATACCACTTTACTTTTGAATTCTATAATTTAGGGATCTTTCACTGTTTCATTCCATTACTGGATTGCAGCTTTATTTGGAACCAAAATTTAATGTGATCAATGTAATGAAATTTTTGGAAACAAAATTTATACGTCACCCCGATAAAGGAAAAACATAAGAAAATGTTGGAGTTCTAATTTTGGCGTCTGTCTGAATTTTGTTGGTTGATTAAAGATAGCCTGACAAATTTGTTATAACTTTTGAAGTATTTAGAATCTTCCAACTGATCCAAATGCAATGGCAGTTTAGTTTTTTTTCTTTGCAAAAGAAAAGGGTAGTTTAGTAAATAGTTCCAGATTATTTATGAGTACTTAGCTTCAACCTAGCAAATGAGAGAAATTGTTGTTGGAGGCAGGCTTTTAGGCTTCATGTTATTTACAAGTAATAAGGTGGTAAACAAGTGCTTTCCTTCATATTTTATGCGTTGGGCATTCTGGGGAAAGACAGATGGTCTTTTGTTCAACCTCATCCTATGTTTTATATCATTTGTATGAAGAAATGGTTACATGATGAGAAAATTGGGCTGTATTTTCTTCCATTTTTTTTCTTTGCAGAATAATTTTTCTCAGTAACTTATTTCATCTTATACTTATTTCATATTATACTTTCTTAAATTGCCATGCTACTGGCTCCCTGTGCCTGTTTCCTGAGAAGCAAATGTATAAGAACATGAGAAATATCTATAGGATGCGAAGATTCTATTCCTTCTATTTTTATTCTTATCCTTCAATGGAAAAATTGGCAACATAAAGGCTCCAACAAGATAAGGACATTTATTGAATTAAAAAATCTGAGTGGTCTTTTAAATAATGATCAGGATTACATTGGTTACATATAGTCGGTAACTGACACTGTCTTTTTATAGCTGATGTGTTTTGTCATTCACAGTTGTTTGTTTTTTTATTTATCTTGCATGGACTTCTTTTGCCAAAAAATATTATTCTCCCCTTTTGCAGCATTTGCAGGAAGATATGAAGTTAAGCCACCTAGCTCATGAGCTGATATTAATAGATCGTTTAGCTCCCCAGTCTTGGTAACTGCTTCAGACTTTTTCTTATACCCAATTTTATGTGAAACTGTCTTTCCTGGTTCATAGTGTCATAGTGTGCTCTCAGAAAATAGATATCCATAGGATTGACCTAATCTGGTTTCCTTTATAGAATAATTTCATAGCCAGATCTCTTATTTTGGTATCTATAATTTTCCTGATTATTGCATTCATTCTTTACTTTGAATTCATCTACATATCACAACAAATAAGTCTTTGAATGTGATGTCTTTTGCAGGTGTGCTATGGGAAACTGTTACAGTTTGCAGAAAGACTATGAAACTGCAGTCAAAAACTTTTGGCGAGCTGTGCAGCTTAATTCAAGACATGCATATGCTTACACGCTTTTGGGTCATGAGTATGATATTTCACTTTACATTATATTCGTCAAAATGGTCTGACATGTGATTGAATTGTAAAAAAAGAAGGAAATGAGTTTACCAATGTGAATGATCTTGTTGGCAGGTATACAGCATTGGAGGAGTATGAAAATGGAGTGAAGTGCTACCAGAGTGCCCTTCTGGTGGATCCAAGACACTATAATGCCTGGTATGGCCTTGGAATGATCTATCTCAGACAAGAAAAACTGGAATTTGCTCAGCACCACTTTGAAAATGCTTTCCACATAAATCCTTGTTCTTCAGTTATCCTGTGCTATATTGGAACCACTTTACATGCACTAAAGGTTGGGCTTCTTTCCTAATTTTTTAATAGCAAGTAGCAGCAGCTATATAAACTGCAATTATTCATTTTTCCATTAAATCTGTTTAGCCTGGCCACATGTGGCATGGACCTGCTTGCGTTCAGTCTTTCAGATTCCACCTGACCATTATTGGATTTTGCATAATGCTTCCTTCCCAACTTGATCTCATCAGCGTACATAGTTATGAAAAAATAATCATCTTAACAATTTCCATAGACGTTTTATGCCTATTTCACATGGAAGCCTGATTTTTGTGTAAAACATTTATGGGTCATGCGGCACAATTATTTTTCTGATTGCCATGATTAGTTGTTTTTCATGTTTATTAACTGTTCACTGAATGCAGTAATACTTAATTATTACCAAACTGAACTCAGTATAACAATCTTAATTGTTAATCTGACTGAACTCAATAATAGGATCAGTAAGTTGAATGTGGCATCCATAGAATGGTGTCTTGAATTTGAAGATAGGCTCTGTGCCACTTAGAAACTTAAGATTGGCTTGGTTATGCAAGCAAGATCTAATCCATTAATACCAGGAAAGTGTTTGATTTTTCTGCAATGTTAGCCCAGAAGTTCCAAAATATGTAGAAATAAGCTTAATTATGTAATGTTTAGGGTTCCAATTTAAAAATTGGTTTCTAGTTCACTGCTTGTTTCTTTCTGTGTTTCTATTTTATCATCTTTCAGAGATATGAGGAAGCTTTGGAGATGATGGAGAAAGCTATTCTTGCAGATAAGAAAAACCCATTGCCATTGTACCAACAAGCGAAGATATTGGTGAGCCTTGAAAACTTTGACAAAGCTTTAGAAGTATTAGAAGAACTCAAGGAGTATGCTCCTCATGAAAGTAGCATCTATGCAATGATGGGTAAAGTTTATGAACAGTGCAAGATGTATGATAAAGCAATTCTTCATCTTGGAATTGCAATAGATCTAAATCCAAATGCACCTGATGTTGCCACCATAAAGGTAATTTATCTTGCCTTCATCTTTTCCTTTTACTCTAGCAGGAAATCATTATTTATAAATTCATATTTGCTTTGTAAAAAAGTACATAAATTTTTTATAATTTGCCATTAGTTTAGTTTTTTTTTTTTTTTTTTTTTTTTTTTTTTTTTTTTTTTTTTTTTTTTTTTTTTCTGTCTGAAGATGAGACCACATTGACAAGTGACTACGAGTCTTTCCCGATGAACATGTTGTGGATGAGTTACTGCAAGTTCTTGGTCTAGATTCATTTTCTTGGACTTTGGATTTTGAAAAAAGGAATACATTGTATCATTTGTGTGCTTTGCATCAAAATATCTTAGATTGTCACATTTATGAAGTACTTACTATCTCAAAGTACCATGGAAGCGTAGGTAATGTGGATTGTGACTGTCAGTAAACATTGTAGCTTAGCATCACTTACAAGATTTTCTTATTTTAGACGGTGTACTATACTTTATTATTATTGTTGTTGTTGTTGTGACGGATTTTACAACCCTTTCATCTTTGTGCAGGCTGCTATGGAGAATTTGCTTGTACATGGTGAAATAGACGACTGACAACTTATAGCTCTAATTGCTATCAAATTAGGGTGAGGATACAGTGAGTTTTGAGGACAAATCTTCTTGACTTGCTACATTTCAGGATTATTTATGAAATTAGATAAATTTACATTGGCAGTTCTTTAACAGGAAGAAACATAGAACTTTTCATTTTCTTATTATTTTCGCTTCCAAAATGTATGTTGATGTTATTGTTAGAACATAGTTTGCATGGACCATTGCGGCCATTAGACCTGTAACTCAATGGTCTGAGTGCCTATCTCGCTGTACAAGAGATCAGAGATAACAACCGTGACAACTCCATCCCCTTAATTGGATTTCCGATGTACCAAAAAAAAGGAAAATTGTAAAACATAAGCAGAATGGCGTAGGTTTGCATCTACTCATCCAGCATTGGGCTGGGCGAGGCCAGGAACTTAAGCCCAACTTCTATGATGTGGTAAAATTTTTGGAGTATTTCTTGGGAAATCTTGAGCTTTCAATGAAATTGCTGGACTCATTTAGGCTTGTATTAAGATTCTTTTGTTCTGGCTCGTCTTGAGTTGAATTGACAAAACTGGAGGCGTCTGGTGGAATCCCATTCTCATCAAGAAAAGCCTCAACTCTTTGAACATTTTCAGAATTATTATTATTATTATCCTCCACAATCTCCATTTCAGATTCTTGGTTTGTAATCTCAATCTCAACTACAGAGGTTTTCGGATCTATTGCTTCTCCACCATTCAGTACAAGTTTCATTATCTTCTTTACATCTTCGCTAACATTCACATCAATCTCATCGTCTCCTACGCCTCCATCTTCTCTTATTTCATATTCCTGTGAAGCAATTTTATCTTGAAATTCTGCATTAGCTCCATTTATATACTCCACTATACCTTTGCGTCCCAAAACTGTTGTTTTGTTTGTTTCAGTAGAATTTTCAGGATTTCCTTTGTAAATCTCATGTTTGTGGTATGAGTTCTTGAGTTGGTATAGCAACCACATGCAAACTGCTAAAAGCGAAACAACCTGAAGAAAACTCTTTTTGTCCAGCCCCTTTGATCTGTAATTTCGCCCACTTGAATGGTGGGTTATAAGATTTTGCTCCATTGATCCCTGAAAAACTTGAAAGGAGAATTATAATCTGTTTAAATACTCTTCAAGTTTGATATGCATCTGTGAACAGAAAAAATAAAAATTAGACAACCACACTCATAGCTTCTCCATAGCAATTTTTTTTTTTTTTTGGGTAGGCTAAATGAACTTCAAATCAAATCATAATTAGAATTCCAGTCATCAAAAAAAAATCTCTCTCATTTCTTTGGGTAAAGGTGATTGTAATTAAATACTTGTATCCTAAAATTTTTACTTTTTCTCTCATTTTTAGATAAATTTATCTAATATTATCTGCATTAATCACTCCCTAACCAGTATCCTAAAAATACTTAGTTAACAAAACCCAAGTAAAAAATCATCGATACACAGATGTTACTACTATATGATCCTATATATATATATATATATATATATATATATATATATATATATATATATATATATACGCATGATGTTGTTTCTTGTCTCTACATGAAATGAAGATAAACTTAATATGAATCTAATTAAGGTGAGCTCTCTTAGGCTCTTACCGAGAACACTAGCCTTGTATAGTTGTATTTTATTCCTAATTTCAAACCTCACAAAAAAGACTTTAAAAAACTGCTAAAAATTAAAAAAAAAAAATTATTGCTAATTAACAATAATCTCGTTAGCAAATTAAGAAAAATATAACAAGAATCAGGAGAATTACCTTAATTAAGACTGAATACACAATGATGATGCTGATGCTGATGATGTAAAACAGGTAGGAAAGGAAGAAGATCAACTGATATATCAAGCAATTCTGAAGACGCTGGAATCTGAGATAAAAAAGAAAAGCTCCTTCAAAAGCAACGGTGGCTTTTGTTTATTTACTAAGAAAATTTGTTAAAGGCGGCTTTAAAAGTCATACGACAGGTTGAAATTCCGATGTGCAGGTTACACTTTCGTCAAGTTCATTTCCAAAACTAACCCTGGCCCTTCCTATTTTGAACATAGATTTTGTAAACTAATTAAAGGGTATTTATGGAAATAAATTATTAAGGATGTAATTAAATTGTCAGGTAGTCTGCCGTCTAGTTTCTTGCAAAATTGGCTTTTTTCAAACTACAAGAAAGGGGCCAAGTCCGTGGAATTTTGGCTGTCAATCATCAAATCCGGCAATTCGGTTTAAGGGAAATTATGTAGTTACTAGTGACTGATAGTAACCACATGAATATTCTACAATTGGTTTTGGGATTCTTTCAATATAGTAATTAAAAGAAAACAAATGCTTTAAAAATTTTTTTTAAAGAAAATAATAAAATATATATAAATATGAACCATATTATAATTTTTTTAATACACAAAAGTCCAAACGACGGAATAGACGTTACTATCTCAGATCTCCACTATGAAAAATTATATTAGTTATATACTATACACATCTGAAAGAATTTTATTATATATATCATTGATCTAAGTTTACACGCAATGTTTAGTACATTTTAACATTGATGAAAATAAAATTCTATTTCATTTTTTCTTTAGTATTCAAATAATTTAAAATATTTTCTATATTCAAATAATTTAAATGACTCCCATTCTTATTAATATGATATATATTTTTAAATATAATTATTAATTTAATTAATAAATTTTATTTAACTATTTAAAAAATAAATCTAAAAGAAAAAATATTTCAAGTTTTGAATTTAATTCCACTTTGATTTGATTTAAGTCAAAATATTTTTTTTTCTATGACATGTTATGAATCTTTTTTTTTTTTTTTTTTGGGTAGGGAAGGGAATTGAATATGATTCTATTGCTTAGATAATATATACACTTACCATTAAATAATATCTTAATGTGCATGGCATATTATGAATCTTAAATTTGGTTTAGTTATTATTTTTATTTTATTTTTAGTAAATCTCACTTCGTTTGAAATTCAAATTTGAAATATCTACATTTATAAAATTACTCCAACTAAGACTATGTTTATTTGATATGATAGAAAAGTGATGAATGCAAATCTTATAAATAATATTTTATATACAAAATAAGAAAGAAATGTATTAGATAATATTTTTAATAAAATTCACAATTTTTCACTTTTTTATTTACTCAAACAAACACAGCATGGTTACGTTTATTCCCGGTCGACCAAACAAACACCCAATGAAGGCCCATGTCCACCACTAAAACCCAAATAAAATCGAGCTTTGGGCCTCTCGGCCTTTTTTCAATCATTTTGCTTGCACAGAAACCAAAAATAAAAGATATACTATCTTCTTCTTCCCTCGCATTCACAAGCAGAGCTCTTTCACTCGGTTCTGTAACGGCGTCGTTTCAGCCGCCTTTTCCAGGTCTGATTATCACTTCTAATTGACTTGATAGATATTATATTTATATTGATGTTATATTAGGTTTTTGTGATTTGATTCGATCTGGGGAATGTAGATCAATCTTTCACAATTGTGCATTTTTTGTTATATTTCTCATTCATTGATTATTGATATTTGGGGTCGGAAAATAAAATTAGGGTTTTGCTAATTGTCATTACATATGCGAATTTTGGTACTTTAGAGATATATGATAAGAAGAGGAATTGAAATTTCAGTTTTAGATCGATTTAAATGGACTGATTTTAGCTTTTAACTAATTTTGGTTGTTAATCTCACCCAGGAGGAGAAAGGAACAATTTTAATTGTAGGATTAATTTAAAGTGGGTACACTTTTGAAAATGCCTCCTCAAAAGATTCAGACAGGTCATGAGGACACAGTCCATGATGTTGCAATGGATTATTATGGTAAGCGCATTGCAACTGCCTCATCAGATCATTCAATCAAGATAATGGGGGTTAGTACTAGTAATAATACCTCTCAGCCTCTTGCTATGCTCACTGGTCATCAGGGACCTGTTTGGCAAGTAGCTTGGGTTCACCCAAAGTTCGGATCTTTGCTTGCTTCGTGTTCTTATGATGGGCGTGTCATAATATGGAAGGAACACAATCAGAATGAATGGACTCAAGCTCATGTTTTTGATGACCATAAATCATCAGTTAACTCTATTGCTTGGGCACCTCATGAGGTTGGTCTTTGTTTGGCGTGTGGATCTTCCGATGGAAATATATCGGTTTTTACTGCACGGACAGATGGTGGTTGGGACACATCTAGGATTGAGCAAGCTCACCCAGTTGGTGTAACTTCAGTTTCATGGGCCCCATCTACTGCACCTGGTGCTCTTGTTGATGCTAGTTTGCTTGACCCTGTTCAGAAGCTTTGCTCTGGAGGTTGTGACAATATTGTGAAAGTGTGGAAGCTCTACAATGGGATTTGGAAGTTGGACTGTTTTCCAGCTCTTCAAATGCATACTGATTTTGTGAGGGATGTAGCTTGGGCACCCAACTTGGGCCTTCCTAAATCGACTATTGCTAGTGCTTCTCAGGATGGAAAGGTTATTATATGGACTGTGGCGAAAGAAGGGGATCAATGGGAGGGTAAGATCTTACATGATTTCAAGGCTCCTGTTTGGAGAGTCTCGTGGTCACTCACTGGAAACATATTGGCTGTTGCTGATGGTATTAACACTGTCACACTTTGGAAAGAAGATGTTGATGGGGAGTGGCAACAGGTGACTACAGTTGATTCCTAAACTCAATTCCTTAAATTTTTTTTTAGTTTAATACTTGGTTTATGTTTTGGTTCCATTATACCTATGATAAGAACCTTTTTTTTTTTTTTTTTTTTTTGGCTGTTACTCCATTATTGGAATGTTTATGTTGGATAGTTTGCAACTTGCATCCATTTTGTTCTGTGAATGCATAGGTAATCTATGTCATTGTTTATATATCATTTTCTCTTGTAAGATCGCTTCTGGTCATAGTTCAATAATTTTGCTAATCCCCTTTTCCCAACATAATATTATGGTGAACAGAATTTTGCACGTGGTTTTAGTTGGTCTTTCTTTTGACTCTAGTTTTTAACTGATCTACGGGGAAGTGATACTTGATGTTTCTTTATGTTATCATTATAAGTGGGCAATCTAGATGCAGGGTTGTTTTCTTTTCTAGGAAAATGGTTGTCAATGATCATTTTATATTTATCAACTGTCAATACCGGTAGCTTGTGCTTAACTAGACTACCAGTTTTTCAAGTGGAATGGGAACATGGATCTACATGGCTGAATCTAGAAACAAAAGTGGGGGAATTGTCAAGGTTGGCGGTTTGAGTAAACATAAAATTCATGTGGTGGTTTTCTGCTGCATTTTTCTTTTCATTCCCCATTCTCAGCCGTAACAAACCTGGCCAGTCACCTCCACCGGAAACCAAATGGGGAATCCGTCTGTCAGAGGTAAATTACCCATTTGACATGCTACCAAGTAGAAACAAGATCTGAAACCTCAATGAGATTAAGATGTAACATAACTAGTGGTATCTATTTGCATAAGTTCTGCTTCTGCCTATTTGTATTTTTCCTAAGTGTATGCAGCTTTAGATTGCCCTCTTTGGCTTAACAATTCATTTTCATACATCATTTCGTGATTATAAGACTAAAATTCCTTGTGTTCTGGAACTGAAGGACGCAGTGTTAACATACATTTTTTTTTTCTTTATATTGCAATGCGATCATGTAAAATTTGAAACATTTCTTTAAAAGTCTTTACATATAATAAGCAATTAAATTTTCAAATATTTTGAAATTTTAAAAATTATATTACTTATATTATTCAACACTTAACTTTTAGTTTTACCAAATTTTTTTTTTTAATTTTTTTCCTTGAGTTATGTTCGTTAAGGGCGTAAATGCTGAGAACGGCGAAAGCCCTACTCAGGGGGAGGTGTTTATAAAATGAAGTAATAAAAAATTGGTGCTAATCATTTAAAAAAATCTATATATATATATATATATAATTGCTGTCTAATCTCTTAAAATAAATTATTTTATCTTATTCTGAAAAATTAATTATAATTAAACCCATTTGCTTAAAATTATGTCAATCATTTTTATCATCAAACCAAAAAGATGTAGTTCAAAATGATGCTCAAGGAAGACTTTCCTCTTAAAACTAGTCTTTGCTGAGAAAGCCCAGGACCTTATCTCCTTTGTCAACAATCGAGCTTCCCATATAACCTATGTGGAATATAAATATTTGAAAGTTATCATATTGTAAGTTGAATTGAAATCATTTTCAAGATTCAGTTGAAAATTATTTTGATTAAACTTAGCTCAAAATTTATAATGAATTTAAAGATGAGTTCATATTAATTTATTCATATTAATTTGTTCGTATTTTTTTTTCTCTCTTCATTTATAATTTATTTTTTATTTATTAAATTTAAATTTTAAATTTATTTTTTATCACATATTATCATGTTATGTGAATTTAATGATTTTTAAATATTAATACAAATATAATAATAATAAATAATCACCACATGTATATACTAAAATTTATTACATTATTATTTTAAGAGCTTGTTCTAATATTAGTTTTGATTTTCATCATGACTCGTTACATCTCGTTTTAAAAATATTTTAATTTGCTAATATTTATATTTTAAATATTAGTATAAATTTAGTATTGTTTAGCCAAGCGAAATAACAAAATTTTCATTTATTATTAATATTATTCTTATTCTGTTGGATTTGTTTATTAAAAAATATAAAATAATAATCTTGTTTAAAAATAAACTTTCAAAATTATTTACTAATTTTTCATTTTTTTGACTCTAAAAAAATATATTGCTAATTAACAGAACATTAAAAAACATAGTTGTAATAAATTATTAATTTTAACCAGATAAAGTAATGAAAATATTAATTTGTTATATTGAAAATGTAATGCAATATATTGTCATACAATAATAAATTAACTGTTATTTTGAAAATTAAAATTATATTTAAATAAATAAACTAATCTACATGTTATTGTTAATAAAAATTTAAATTTTTTTTTCTATAAGAGAAAATAATCATATTATAATTATAAATTTTAATCTTTTTGACATTAATCTTATTCCTCAGTGATGGGACTTATTCATCTCCTTTTTTCTTTTCAATATTTATCATTTATGTTTCTATCATTGTTATATCATGAATTTCTTTTATAATAAAAACTTTTAAGTTCATCTTTTAAATGATTTCGTTCATTCTTTTTTTAAATTAAATTAAATTAACATAATTAGATAATTTAATCATAATAATTATATAATTATAAATTTACAACATAATTAATTATATATTACATAATAATTATTGTATAATTAAATAATTATTATTTTATTTTTTCTTATTCTAATTGAATTCATTATTAAAAAAATTATTTTTTTATATTTTTTGAATATTAAGAAGTTTTTGAGTGAGTTTCTTAATATTTTTTCAAAATTAAGAAGCTTGCTTGAAAAGCTTCTTAATATTAAAAAAAAATAAAAAATATAAATTATACAAATTAAATTATTTTTTATTTAAATTAAATTAAATTAATATAATTATATAATTAAATTATTTAATTATAATATTTATATAATTATAAATTTGCAATATAATTAATTATATATTAAATAATAATTTTTTATTTATTCTAATTGAATTCATCATTCGTTATTTAAAATAAATGTAATTAGATAATTATATTATTTTATTAATAAATGATCATATTACCTATCATAAATGCATAATTAGAAAAAATATAGAGAGAACTCTTATGTAAATTTACTTATATTCCTTTCATACATTTATATATAGTATAGATAATTACTATGAAAAATATAATATTCAACATAATTCTATCAAAAATATAGAAAAATAAGTCTAACACATGATGAAAAAATACATACATGCGTGTATCAAAATTAAAAACTCTTAATATATAATAATAATAATAACAACAACATGTCAAGGGTTTTAAAAAGAAATAAATAAGGGGATTATTAGCAAAAATAAAATTGAAATAATGGAAATGAAGATGAGAGACGCACGTGCAAAACACGTGATAACAAAGCACGTGCTGTCATGTTAGTCTTAGTCTCTTGGACATGAATACATGATCATCAAGCACAAACGCACGTGTGGAGAAGCATCAAAGGAAAGTCTCAATAGGTTCAAGCCACGTGGAATTTGACCCCACCTCCTCAATTTGGTTTTTTTTTTTTTGGCCCAGAACCTCCTCAATTTGGTCGGCTTTTGAAAATTAACCTAAAAAAAACAAAACATTAAATAAATAGTAACTCACATGATTGCTGACAGCACCACCTCCTTTGTCACGTGCTCTTTCCACCCCCCTTATCCTTTTCAAACCCTTCTTAAATTTCTTAATTTATTTATTTTTTAAATCAAGGATTAGTTAAGGCTCTTCAATTTCTTTTTTCTTTATCTTTTTCTTATGTGAAAAGAAAATAATAAGCAAATAGCCAAATATATATATATATATATATATATATTGTTTCGTGAAAAAAGCAATTCAATAACACCAATGTGCCTTTAATTCAACAATATTAAAATAGTCTTTATAATTTTAGTATTATAATTTAAATTTTATTTCTCTCTTTATAAGCAATTTCATATTGTTCTCTTTATAATTTTATTCATGAAAATATTATAAAATACTTAGCTTATTTACTTTTTCATTTTAATAAGGAAAAGAAAGTAAAACGGAAATTAAAAATATGGTGTAAAAAAAAAAACCTTATCCATTTTACCAAGATCAATTAAGCTGATCCTAGGGATTAGTGTCTAATGGATCGGACCCATCTGTAAACATTGAAAGAAAGAAATGTTTAATCCGACACTTTGGCGATTGGATAGAGAAACTTCAGCATTTTATATATAAAGATTTTGTACTGCTAAATCTGTATTTAGTTGGGTGTTAATTGTACATAATAACAATTTGTTGGCTTAATTGAAGCCAAAACAGCATTTAAACCCTTTTAAACTCAAAGTCTCAATTGTATCCAAGAAGGAATTAGAACTCATCATCACTTTGAATTAGAAAAGTGGTAATCTGATTTTAATAAAATAAAGTGAAAAATTGAACCCTAAATGAAGTGATTTTAACTATGTTAGCATATGAGTTTTTTTTTTTTTTTAAATTAGAATTAAAATTTCAAGTTTAGGCTATAAGGGTGCGTTTGGTAGACTGTAATAAAATGTAATTAAATAAATCATTTTATTACATTACATTACATCTTATTACACTCTACCAAATGTACATTAACAGTGCGTTTAGTAGTCTGTAATGGAAAGTAATATAATGTAATTAAATAAATTTTTAATATAAATTTATGTTAAAAATTTATTTGATTACATTACATTACATCTCATTACAATCTACCAAAAGTACCCTAAATTATTTTTTTAAGAATTTTCTCAATTTAACAATGATAGTTTATTTTTTTTATT
Organism: Reutealis trisperma; assembly: GCA_947687605.1. NCBI lineage: Eukaryota > Viridiplantae > Streptophyta > Magnoliopsida > Malpighiales > Euphorbiaceae > Reutealis > Reutealis trisperma. The sequence continues at coordinate 2,741,061 of CANTUT010000010.1, forward strand.
TAACTACTATCTCTATTTTAAAATATCTATCATTTTAGATTTTTTTTTAAATATCTATTGTTTTAAAATTTGAAAAAATATTTATTTTTTTTTTTAACTTTAATCTCTCTTTATTTCTCTACTAAATATTTGCATTAATTGTTTTTAGTTTTTATTTCTCTACTAAATATCTAATAAAAAAAATTCTAATTTTTTTATTTTAAAATTATAATAATTTAATGATTATCTTAATTTTAAAATTTTGAACCACGAATATTTTAAAATGGGAGGAATATTAAATTAAACTTAATATAATGTGAAAATTACAAATGAATTGATGAATGGAAAGATTAGGGCAATAAATGCTCAAGAACTCTATCAATAGATTTTTTATAAAGCATAAATTATTACCCTTTGAAAAAATTAAGTACTAGAAAAAGACTATGACCATGAGTATTAATTTAACTGCATTGAATTATCGATCTTGTCAATTAATGGTTGTGTGAAGGTCAAGCAGCCCTAGAAAAGTAGTTAAAAGTTAAAATCAGTACAGAATAGCGTGAATAACCCTTGATTGAAGGGGGTTTAAGTTTAACCTAATTTGAAGAAGAAGATTAAGAAAAAGTGAAAAATAAAAATGTCTTAAAGAGGCCACGTGGATGAAATCATGACCGTTAGTTTGATTAAGTTGAGCTGTAACCATCGTGCTTAAACGTGGGCAGGGAATATAGTAGCAGGTAATGATAGGCCAAATTGTAAGAAGAAAGAGTAATTAAATTAATTAATTAAGATTAATAATCATGGTGTTCAGAGAAGAGAAGAGAAGAGCACAACTCCCAAGAGAAAAAAATTATTTGGAGCAGAGGAATCCGGCTGTTAACTTGGACACTAATGGAGGAATCACAGCGACAGTATCTGCCACAGATCGATTCTTTAGGGGTTGAATTTCGAACATTACATTTAATTTTTTCTTAATCTTAATTATTTCTTAATTTTAAGTTGTTTACTTTGTTAATACACAATAATCTGTTAAAGTTACCACTTTTTATTTATTTATTTATTTAGTTATTCATCAACTTATAAATTTACATTTTTTAAGTTGACCTCTATATGTAAAAAAAAAAAATTGAGAAAAATATATGAGTAAGGCTAGAATTTCGATATAAAATTTTCGATTGCTTAAATATTAATTTAATAATGCGTTAAATTTATTATGACTTTATTTAATATTATTATGTTCTGTCTTAATTTGTGTATGTATAATATTTAAAAAAATTATTATTTTGAAAATATTAATTAAAATTTATTAAAATTTACAATAACAATTAAAATGACACTTCTTCAGGGGAGAAAAAATCAATCATAGTGCCAAGCAAACTCCATAATACCCTTAAATCCATTAATTTTCAGCTTCAACAATATAATATTCATCTTGTTTGCATTGTATTTTTCTTTTTTATAATTGTTATATTAAGTTTATAAATTAATTTAACATAAACAATTAAAATTTATTCTAGGAGAGAGTACTGATGCATCATTACACTACTAGTAATTTTGACAACCAATGGATGTTTTATTACAAACATTAAGAACAATTATGTATTGAAATTACAAATGTATTTATTGAATTAATAATTAATAAGGCAAAAAGGTCATGTTTAAGTTATTCATATTTTTTTCTTTTGGTCAAAAATAAAAGAAAAAATATGCATAAACAAACTATTGTAACGTGAATTTAATTTCTTGCATTATACGTGAAAGAAGAATAATAGAAAATTTATGGGCTACTTGGTAAAAAAAGTGAATTAATTTACAAAACCAATTACTAATCAGCAGAGAATCATGAATAAAAACTCTATGCTATCTAGAGTCTAACTTTCAATCGCATAAATGTTTTATTTTATTATTTTATGTATTATTATTATTTTATTCTATATTTTGTATTCTTATCGCATACACTCTATTTTCTGCTTTTTTCTAGATAATTTTTCACTCGTATAAAATTATTTTTCTTTTATATAATTGTCTTTTGACAATTGTTCAAAGTATGGTGAGTCAAGTATTTCATTATGAATGGACCTATATATATATATATATATATATATATATATATATATATAAGATAAGTGGTTAAGAAATAATTAAAAAAAAATGGCAGGATAAATAAATAAATCGATAGGTTGAAGGAGCAACGTAACTGTGCAAGTGCGTGTTTACGTGGCCCTGGCTGTCACCCTTTTAACTGACAGCTTTGCTGTTAATACTAATTAGACTTGATTTCTATGAGACCATTATATTAAGCACAACTATTAATCCCTCTCTCTCTCTGTATGTTTCCTCAATAATTCAGAATTGTATATGTTCATTTATTGAGTAGGTAAATTCCAATTTATGATTTTTGATGAATTATTTTTTTAACTCAAAAGTAAGTCAATTAAGGTAATTATTTTTTTAGGTCACCCACCATTAAACTAATTTATTTGTTTTTTTCTTTAAATTTGACTTTGATTTGAGTCTCCAATGCATAATCTCACAGATATAAACATCACTCCAATACTAATTCATCTAAACACTCATTTACTCTATTAATTAAACTAGTTTTTATATGTCTTCAAATGGAATTATTTCTTTTCAATGTGGTTTAATAATATAAACCACATTATTAGAACTAATAACACAACTTGATGCTTTTTAATTTATCTCCCAAATTTTTAGAGAGGTAGACCCAAAAAGTCAAAAGGTTTTACAATCCAATTATAGTTACATACTCTAATAATTATCTAAATTTAACTGAATCCAAATTGTAGCCCACTGTTTAGCAAGCATTGCAATTAATTATGAGTTATTAGTAATCTACTTTTCACTTTTTTTGAGAAAAGCTAAGTTTAAATTAAAGTAATAGTCATATTTTGAAGCAAAAATATCAATTGCCAACTCATTACTTTGGCAAAAATAAATGAAAACTAAGAAAAAACCAAAATATAAAAGCAAAAATAAGAAAATAAAGAGGGAATTTACTTTTTTGTAAAATTATTATTCAACTTGCCAAAAACAGAAAAATCATTAGTTTAATAAACTTTACAGAACTTGCAAGTCACTTCCCTATTATTTTATTCATATTCCTCTGCCATGCAAAAAGATGCTCCTATTTTCCTTTATTTACAATTTGGCCCCTTCTTTACTCCTCAAAACCCACCCAGTCCACCTCCACCCTCACCCTCATGCACATTCTCGCTTTCTGAAAACTTAATACTCATACTTTCATTCTCTCTCTCTCTCTTTCTCTCTCCCCCTCTCTCTTCATATTGATACATATTGCGCTCCAATGGAGGTACCGGGCTTTTTCATTGGTGGCTACTTCAGTGGAGGATCTACCGCAGCAGCTGCTACAGCAGAGTTCTTGCCGGATAAAAGAATTTCTTATCAGAAACCCGGGGATCATTTCGCAGTTGATGACCTCCTCGATTTCCCAAACGATGATGACGCTATAATGACGGATGATTTCTTTGATAATATCACTACAAATTGTAATGCTAGTGCCGATTCTTCTACGTTTACCTCCAATGACAGCTGTAATTCTTCAGTTTCTGGCAACCGTGTCAGTTACCAGAGTTTTGCCGATTCTCACTTCTCCAGTGAGCTTTGCGTTCCGGTAATTACTTAATTTAAATAAATATAATTATTAAAGTACTATTTAATCAATTTATTCAATTATGTATTTTTCGGTTTAAGTTAGTATATGTACTCTTCTACAAATAAATTTCGAAAAATTTTAATCAATTTCTATATTATTATCAGTATATTTAATATTAATTTAATTTATAACTAAATTTGGAAGTTTAATTTTGTATTACAGTACGATGATTTGGCTGAGCTAGAATGGCTGTCAAATTTTGTGGAAGACTCATTCTCAACAGAACAAAACCTACAAGCTAACCTCCATATTCTATCCGGATCCAAACCACCCACGCCCGAATCCTCTTCATCTGAATCCCACCCGGAACCAGCTGCCCGTAACCCGAACAACCCAATTTTCCAGCCCGAAACTCCATTACCCGGTAAGGCCCGTTCCAAACGCTCTCGGGCTGCCCCGTGTGATTGGTCAACGCGCCTCCTCCACCTCTCACCGGCCACCAAAGCATCTTCCAAAAAACAAGGGAATGTTTATTCGAATCCAGGTATGGATACTCCGGTTAGAAAATGCCTTCATTGTGCGGCGGAGAAGACCCCTCAATGGCGGACTGGGCCCATGGGTCCAAAAACTTTGTGTAATGCTTGTGGAGTACGGTACAAATCGGGTCGGTTGGTAGCCGAATACCGACCTGCAGCAAGTCCAACTTTTGTGTCGACGAAGCATTCAAATTCACATAGGAAAGTTTTGGAGCTTAGGAGGCAAAAGGAATTGCACATAGCACAGCGAGAACAGTTTCTTCATCAAACTTCGATTTTTGGGGTATCCAACGGTGGCGATGATTTCTTGATTCATCATCACAATGGGCCCAATTTTAGGCATATGATTTAGTGGGTCCCCAAGATTTAGATTGGTAATTTTGTATTCTCAAATTTTGAATTTGTAGTTTTTCCCCCTTTTATTTCACAAAAAAAAAAAAAAACCGTAAAATTATGTTGGGAAAAAAATATGAGAGCGGAAAGAAAGAAAGAAAGAAAGAAATCATTTATCAAAGAAATGGAACTCTTTTTTTTTTTTTGGTAAAATTGGCAAAAATCAGAACTGATTTTAATTTTATGGAATTTTTTTTTCCTTCAATGAAAATCATTAAAAAAAATAAAAATAATTTAATTTATTAATGAATCTTTAATTCAGTAGTATTTCTCAAGTTTAAATTTTAGTTAAAGTCAAATTCAAAAAAAATAATAATAATAAAAAATAGCTTGATTATGGATGCAAACTAATAAAAGAAAAGGAAATGTCTAGTGAGGAGTGAGTGTTTTGTAGAATAAGTAAAATGGTGCAAACACTTTAAGGAAAGCTTTGGCCCACAGAAAGTATGGTGTGTCCATACCTAAAAATACACTTGCACATGGAGAGTTAGTTGGCAAATTCATGGTATTCCATATCCCATTTTTAGTTTCCCTTTTTGTTTCCTTAATTCAAAGTTAAGTTAGTATAATTTGACTGCCCAAATTAGTGATATTCATTACATATTGGAGAAGTTGAGTGACCCTTAGCTTTCTTATATTTAAAAAAAAAAAAAAATTAATTATATTTCATGATCGACATATAAATAAATAAAAAATATTAATTATGGTTATGTGGTAATAATATCATATGTAAGAGTAAGACTATAAAGGGGAAGATGTCAAGATTTTGATATTAAATACAATTATTTTTCGTATTACTACACGATGAAAAAGATTTGTGTAAAATATTTTCTCTTCAATAAAATTGTAAAATAATAATAGCCTTTGACATTAAAAAACAATATTACATCACAGACAATGAGACAACATTGTTTTCTTTCTTTCATTTGTTTATTATTTTATTTGTTACTTTAAAATTAAGAGTAGTAAAATGATATCCAAGGGCTAAGGCCCTTCTTTTTAAATACCTTTCTTGCTACATATCAGTTACTTTTTTTTTATGTTAAGAATATAATATGGGCGGGAATCAGTAATAAGCATATTAAGTGATTATAAAAATAAAATTTTCAACTTCAATACTTAATTTTTAATATTGATTCTTTTAAATTTATATTAAAAATTTAATATAATATTAAAGATTAGTCGATTTTTACATTATTATATTACATTATAATTTGAATTGGATTCAAATTTTTATTTTAGTCCATATTATCCGGTATCAAATTGTTATTTGTCTAATATATATAGGTTTTCTTCATTCTTTTAATTATTTCATTTGAAATGATTTTTTTCAAATTTATATTAAAAATTCAATACTTTACTTAATATTATTATTTAGTAATTTTTTTTAATGAGGATATATATATGTAAGTAAAACTTCTGGGCATGGATTTCAGTGAAGAATAATCAAATCGGGATTATAGACCAGCTAAACATCGTCTTCTGTACGTACTATGTACATGGAAGCAAGTTAAAAATATTATGAAATCAAGGTATGTTAAGATCGAGAAAAGGAGAAAATTGATTAATTAACCCAATAATTAAAGTTTAAAAGTGAATTAGCTTGTGAAATGGTGCACAAGGTCATGTGGAGAATGGAAGTGATCGATTAAATTAAAATATAAAACAATAATTAATAACAATAATAATAATAACAACAATATTAGAATTAGAATTAGGTGTTGCCATTTGGGGGGGTGATATGTAACTGTCCACTTGATCCTAGACATTTGCTCTTCCTTGAGGTCCCACGCTATAAATATGTTATTTGTATTAGTCAAATCTCTAATATTCTTCCTAGGTTGTAATTAATATTTAAGCAAGTGATCATTGGTCAATTTATTTCAATTATATAGCAAAGCTATATAACATGTTATATATTGCGCCAAGAGGATGTGTGGTGATCCAGTCAGAGATTTCGTTAAACAAGAGAATCATTTTTAGTTTTAAATAGTTTTTTTTTTTTTTTTAAATTTAATTAGATTCTAATCATTTATGTTGAAATAAAAAATTAATATTTTAAAAGTGAATTTCAATACTATTTAATTGAAATTTAAGTCATTTTTCAATGATATCATTAATAACATAATATGTAAAAAGTATAAAAGATTTTTTTTTTCTTCCCTAATTTTCTAATCTAAGTATTGAATTTGACGATTTATACTTAAAGGGATGAATTTAATAAGTACTCAGTAAGCTAAAAAAGAAAAAAAAAAAGCATTTAATCATCAGAATTTGCATAGAAAGATAAAGATTTTGGCAAAAAGAAAGCTTTCATTTTAATTATTAAGGTATCAACAATGTAATGTAATGGCACTTATTAATTAATCTGCCATTTTTCTATTTGCAGACACACAAAAGCCACAAAAATACTAACATATAACAGTACATTAAAGTACACAGAGCATCATGTTCATATATATATATATATATATATATGAATATAATTTATGAATATATATGTCATTACATGCATGCATAGACATGTGAGTTTATACAAGAATAGACATGCATGTGAGCAACAAAGGGCAGCACATGCACTAGATGACGTGCATGACTGTTTCTTTTGCATCTGTTTTGGATAATATCTCCAAACTTCCACTATGGCTTTGTTGCCCATTGTCCAGGGATCTTTCCATATTATTTGCTGAGATGGTCATAGGGTTATTGTCGCCTTTCCCAACCATCACCCACTATTTATTTTTAACTCGCTCTTTCCCTTATTTCCTTTGTACGTTTATAATACTAATCATAACCCCTTTTTGTTAGGTGCTTCTTGCTTATATGCACTTTGGTAAGTTTGAATTTTTTTTTTTTTTTAGAGTAGTGACATTTTTCATTGTTTTAAGTCATAGGTATCTAGAATATGATTGGATTAATAATCGAGTATGCAATGTTTTGAACAGAGATTCAATAATTACGTACGTTAATGATATTTTAAAAGTTAAGAAGTTGAAAATTTGTGGAAATTTTATTTGAGACTTTATTATTGGGTAGTGAGGTAACGTTGTCATCTCGCACGTTATGGGCTGTGGATGGGTCATTGTCGGTAGGTAATGCCAATAGGTAGTGATTGCTTGGCTCCATGGAAATGGTGGGTAGTGGTTTTCTTTCACTTCAGTGATTTGGCTCCAACCATTGTGAGAAATGCGAAGGTGATTCAATTTGAAACCAAAAATAGTCATATTTATTAAGTTGATTTGTATCGAGTCTCATAAATTCCGTGCAATAAATTTTTTTCTTTTTTCATATTTTAAGGGATATTATATATAACAAAGTTACTTTCTCTATTATGAAAAAAGTGATCAATAAATAAAAATTACTATTTTTAAAATAATAATAATTTTATCATAAGTTGATAAAAAGACTCCCTATTAATGCAGCATAAATCTAAAAAATATTTCTCATACTTGAAAAATGAAAGGATAAATTAACTATTTTATTATATTTTTTTTATTGCGTTATTAAATGGCCATTTATTTATGAACAAAACTGCTATTTTTTTCAGAATGAATGAAGTAATTATTATTTAATCACCGATTTTTGACCTAATTTATTAGTGAATATCTTTATTTAAAAAATCGAATTAATAAGTTCTTAATTTATTTCATCAACTACCTAATTAATCCTTTTGTTAATTTAAATGATTTAGAACTATATATAATATACAGTATATATTATCACATCGCATTCTTCTTTTTTTTTTTTTTTTGGGTTAATTTGAGGAGGATATATAGATTTATTACCCTTGTATTATATATTAATGTTTGCAGTTTTGTGTGGTCTTAATTTATTACCTAATTTCATAATTAATTAAAAAGACTGAATTTTTCCCTTTGAATATAACTCTGAAGCGTGAAGCTTGTAATTTTGATTTTGGAAATTGGGGCGTCCCCTGCATGCCCAAGGGTTCATGTCTTATATTTGGAAAAAGAACACGCGGCGCGCATATATATATATATATATATATGTAAGTAGTATGTAACGGGCAAAGATGGTCTTTTTCCATGGCGAATGGCCAAAGCTTTCTTTCCAAAACAAGCATAGGTTATATTTATATACATATAGAATTAAATCCGTAAAAAAGTTTATGCTCGCTTGACTTTCATTATTTGTGTGATCTTGACGCATGCAAAGACGCAAAAGTCAAATTAAAATTTCAAATTTTTAAAATTTTATTTGATATCTAAATCAGGCTCAAATAAAAGTAAATTTAAATGTAATACTATAAAAAAATGATAAAATTGCAAAAATATCCCCAAAAACTAAGATGAATACAATAGACCACACTTAAATAAGAGCAAAATAACAAAAGTGACGATAAAAATAAAAAATTTCTATAATAAAAAAAACTGTCATTTTAAAAATCAAAACGATGAAATTTAATCGAAAATAATATTGCTCATTACCAAAAAGAATAACTTTGAATAGCCAACTTATTTTCTTTTGAATAATATATTTGTAATATCCAAAATTGCAGTTGATCAGGCTAATACTTCATGTATTTGAGCTATTATATATCCAAATGGCTCAAAAATATTTTTCAAATTGCCTCCACGTCACCTTCACATGCCCAAGAAAATAATTTAGTCAATAACAATGAGAATTAGTTTTTTTTTTTTTTTTTATTATTATTTTCTTTTCACTGTTTGGAGTGGGTAGCCTTCACATATGATATTTGCCACGCTACATATATAATTTCATGCATATAAAACAATAAATTAAGTAAAAAGAAATAAAAACTAATCAACAATGTTAATCTTTGTCTCATGATATATGAGTTTAAGAATTATGGGTCTATATTTATTGAATAAATATTGTCTATATTGAATGTATGTAATTATATATCCATCCAATGTGTTATATATATATATATATATATATATATATATATATACATGAAGTAAAAAAAAAAAAAATCAACATCTATAATACTATTAGTAAGAGATTTAGACAATGTTAAGTCTTTTATTTTTAAATTTTTTACATGAAGATATAAAAATTGTCAAATTCTAATAAATGTTCTTCGTGTTTAAGAATTTTATACATTAAAAATTTATCATCTACATATGTATAGGGTAGGTGCTTCTCCACCGATATATAACATTTAATCAAATGTAGCTTTACCTGGCTTGAAGGCAATTGATAATTGAGGAAGAAGAAATAATAACATAAATGAATACAAGTAAAATCCTTTTGATAGCTAAGCTATATATAGGTATAGTATAAAATTTCCACTCAAACAATAAGATTTAGTAACGGGTCATCTCTCTCTCTCTCTCTCTTTTTCACTAGATAGAATTTTTATTTACACACTGATATATAACTATAAGATCAAAGAACATTTACAATGACAAAGACAAATTGCATCTACAAATTCAAATATCAATAAACTCCCTTCCTTGGTGGATATCCAACTCAAAATCTCAAGGTCCCAGACTCTTTGTCTACCATCCCAGCTGTGGTGCTAACCAAAACGGGTCATTTCAAATTTCAAATCTTCTACATATTAATTATTACTAATAATTTGACTTTGCCTAAGAATATCCCATTAGCTTTAAGGCACATGGGAACCCTCTAATATTATATATATATATATATATATATATATATATATATATATAACCACTTGGGTTTTTTCTTGCTAATGGGTTCTCCAGTTCATCATCTCCTTGACTATTGTTAATTTTGAATGATATATGCTGCTCTTGCAAACTCTTTCCTTTTGGGCGGATTCCTCGATGGGTTAGAGTCATTATAAAATCAATAGATTATCATGAATAATTTTAAAATAAAGAAAAATTATTATAATTTCTCATATATAAAAAATAATGAATTTTAAACTTTCCCATATAAGAAATGAGAAATTAAAATCTTTAAAAATGAAAAATTTTGGAAGGTAAAAGATTTTTTAAAATCAATGGATTTTGACTATTTTTTTAGATTGTCAAATGGTAGAGTTAGCTTAAACTCTAAATTTATAGATTTTGCAAAATCTCTCATTTAAAATCTTTCATACCGAAAAAGACCTTAATATTCTTTAAAAAATTACTTTTTTATTCTTAAAAAATAACTTGTGGTAATAGATCTGTCGCCAGCCACCTGTTCATATAGTGTGTAAATAATCCTTCCAACATTGTCTCTGCCCTTTTCAATTTGACCAAAGTTTATATTATATGGTGGCTAGCTATAGTTCCATCACTGTTGGGTAGATAGTATAGCGTTGTTGCATTGTATCAGGCTGTTGATTATTTTTAATCAATATTATCAATTTGTTGGTCAAAAATCTGTTCACAGATGCATTTTTTTTCCTTTTCCTAAAAGAACATAGATTTCAAGTTGAGCACAATTTGATATGAGTTGTACAAGTTGCAGCTTGATTCAATTCCCAGCTAGATATGGGTTAATTTGAATTGAGCGAAAAGAATCGAATAAAATCAAATTGAAATATCAATTTGATGAATTAAATAATTGAAACTAACTCAAAATTAGTGAAATCAAAGAATTCAACACTTTTAATTATAGTATATGTATGCTTCAAAATGTAAATTTAAATCAGTAAATTTAACTATGTATAATAAAAAAGGTAATAACATAAGTGAGATATTTTTTTTCAGGTATGTATATAGAATAAGAAAATCCACAAACTCTTTTAAAAATACATAGTAGAAATAATTATATTATAATTGAATCAAAGATAATTAAAATAGATAATAAATTCTAAGAAAAAATTCACTAAAAACACAGGGAAATATGGCTGGTATGTGTGTGTGTGTGTATATATATATATATATATATAATTGATTATAAATAAAAAATTATAAACTAAATCAAATATTTAATTTTGCTAAATTTTAAATAGGACTAATTTAATTATTTATTTTCTAATAAATATTCAACATTGATTCCGTTTAAGTAGGAAACAAATTTAAAAGTAAAAAATGCAATCTGAATTTTGATTTTATCATTGAATCAAAGTCTTATTGTAAAATAACACCAATTTAATAAATTTATAAATCTTGACTCATGAATTAATAAATATTCATTCCATTGATTTAATCAATTTCAATGCGGAAGATCGATTTCCTTGCTGTTTTTGCACAAACCCTGCCATATTATATTACAAAAAAAAAAAAAAATTCATTGGGCTACACTAGACTAATCCATTGCAAATTATATCATAGATTCAGATCCATATAGTATTGTAAATCTGGGTGTCCATGTCAATTATAAAAAAAAAAATTATAAAATGATGTTTCTTTGTTATTTTGTCTTCGTCATTTTTGAAAAATTATCAGTGCACTTATTTACTCTCTCTAACTTCTCAAAATTGCTTCACTCTCTGAAACTTCTCATCGTCGCATATTTCTCTATTCAATTGTTTTTGAATAGCTTTCTCTTCAATCTTTATGGCATATTTCTCTTTATTCGAATCACTCTTTTTTTTTTGTTGTAATAGCAGTAAGTTTTTTGCTATTTTTATTTTTATTTGTTATTTTAATGTAATCATTTCAATTCAGCCAATATAAGGTTATAAACAATAGAACATTTTCAGAGGATGTGAGATACAATTCAAAGTATGAAGGTTTTTCAAGACTTCTTGTAAGTTATATTGTTGTAGGTTCAATATTTAAATATTCTTTTTGTGATTTTCTAATGTAACTATTAGATTTATCGTGATTTACTGTCATCTAAATTCATATATGATAAGTTATAGATTTATTAAACAGAAATTATAGATTCATCAGTAGTACAGTGTAAATTTATTCAAATTCACTTTCAAATATAGTTTTTATAATAATCATATTCATTACTTATAAGCAATATAATCATTAAGTATTACTTATAAATTCATTAAATATATAGTGTAAGTTCATTATTTGTAAATTATATATTCATAAATTATACCAATAAGGGAATAAAAGATATGAGTTTTTTAAAATAGAAATATATATTTCATAATTTCAGAAAATATTACAATTTTCATAGGAGTATATGGGATTGAATAGTCAATCTAGAAGAATAAATCTTTTTTTTTTATCCTTCAATGAAAATATTGAGAATTTGTAAAATGATCAACATTTGATTGTAGAGCTGCAAGTTGAAAAGAATTTGAAATTGGAGAATAGTTCAAATTTGGATTTGGCATAACAGTCATCAATTGTGAGCTGCTGGAAATTGGATGCAGGAGATATCCATTTCTAACTGCTTGGGATAGAGTTTTCCATTTGCTCTATATCTTTGGTTACTCTTTCTAAGACTAAAATCCATTCTAAATGTGTAGTCATTGTATAAATTGTAAGCTTTTTCAATAGATTCTACAGACAATCTCAATAAATCTGAATTTGTAAGTTTCAATTCCAAAGTAGAATCATTATGTTTATTATCAATTATAAAAAGACAATATATCATTCAAAAATTATAAATATGTGATGAACCTACAATTTAATAATGATAAGTCTCTAGTTTATGAATGATAAAATGTATAATTTTTACTTATGAACTTATTTTTAACATATTAATCTGTTTTTAATTTATGAATTTATGGACTATAATTTATAAACTTCAGGTATACGTGTGATGAATCTATAGTTTATAACTTATGAACTTTTTGTTTTTTAACCTATGAGTCTGTAGTTTTATGATTAACGCCTATAATGTATTGATGAATATGTTGTTCATAATTTATAATTGTATTTTGTAATTTATAACTACGAATTTAAAACAAACAAAGAGAAAGAGAGAAAGAGAGAGCAATAGAGATAGATTTTACCTATATCAATGGATGAATTAAGAATTTCAATTGAAAATTCAATTACAAAAGTAATATGCTCATATGCACTTTGGTAAATTTCCACCATTGATTGTTATATTCAATCTCAATAGTTTATAGTTTCTGTTCACGAATTTGGGGGAGAGAGAAAAAATAATGGGAGGATTTTTATTTCTAAATTGATGGGTACCTAAGTTGTTATTTTGAAAAAAAAAAGTTTCGCATGTGATCACTTAATTTGCTTCATTATTAAAAAAAAAAAAAAATGTTGCGCACGTCGGTACCTGGTCCATATGCATCATGGATTCAGGTCCATGATACAACAACTCTTAGTCTATTTATTAAAACTTATATTAAGTTTTTAATATAGATTTAGGAGATCCAATCTTAAAAGTTAATTTGTTAAAGTTGAAAAACCCATTTCTATATTAATTATTTAATATGTGTTATTAATTTTTTATTTAATAAGGCTAGTTGATACTTGCAAATTTATAATATGGATTGAGTTAATACAATTGAAAGCTTATTACCAAGTGAAAGACAATTGAACGAAACTCTCTACAAATAATAATTAAAATCAAATCAAACCCAAAACATATTTAAAATTGAAAGAGTAATTGAAATCTCAATGCGAATTATGATAGAATATGAAATAATATAAAAATTGATTAAATTCTAATACTATAATAAGTTTTTAATATAGATTTAAAAGAATTAAACTTAAAAATTAGTTTATTAATATTAAAAAATTTATTTTTATATTAATCACTTAATTTATTCATATTTAATTAATGTGAAATTTTTTTTCTCCTATTATGTTCTTAACAACTTAAGAATAAAGAGCAAGCCCAACGGCCCCCTGTTTATAGGCCTAAAATGTCTTAGGCCCAAATAGGAAAAAAAAAAAAAATTCAACAATTTGTATAGTAATTTCGTTTTTTGATAAATATAGTTTTGACCGCCATTTAAGCTCGAACTTATTATAGCTGCTAAAACTACTTCAAATCCAATATTGTTGATTTAAAAGTTAATCGGTAATTTATACAGTTGATATTAATCATATAGATTCATCATCAACCATTAAACAAGAAAAAAAAAAAAAAGTCCACTAATTAAAAAATGGGAAAATAAAAAAAAAAAAAGTGAATTGGCCCGTGAACATTAAAGACACGGGATATGAATGAGAAAAGATTACATATTGTTTACTTTAATCTATAACCTCAAGTTTGTAATCTATTTTAACCAAAAAAAAAAAAAAAGAAAAGAATGGTGAGTATAATAATTTAATTAGTATTGAAAATATCAATGATTTTTTAAATTTATTTATAGACAATTTTATGGATGAAAGAGAGTGATAAGAACATAAGTGGAGGTGATGGGCCATTGCTAGCTTCAGAGGTTTTGGTTTCTTCATCTTCTATGGCTAACGTTTGTTGCTCTATTGAACTGGAGCCCAGAACCTTAAGTCAAGGCCAACTCACTCATGCTAGGGTAATTTTTTTTTTTTTCATATAATTAATTTCCTTGTTTTTATCTCATTAATTTAACTTGATTTCTTTCGATTATTGCTAACTTTTCTTGAAATAATATAATTAAAGACAATTTAATTATTATTTTTAGTTGAGAGTATATGATAGCGTTTTTAATCTCAATATTTTCTGTTCATGCAAAAAAAAAAGTATCAGGTTGTTATTTATTTACTTTTATTTCTCTTCTATATGCAGGAGGTGGCTGCAGATGTAGTCCAAAAGATGGAACCAAAAGAAGCCTCTACTCCTACATTTAAGGTGTGTTTCTGTAAAATTCATAAACTCTTATATTTCCACTGTGATAAAATTACAGTGAAATTTTTCTAAATACATATCAGGACGATGGAAATAATATATATATATATATTTTTGGTTTAATAGTGTCGAATAGTCTGATACTTCTAATTTAGTTTTAATAACTTGTTCCTATAGGGATCGAGACAAGTTGTTCCAAGCAAAGAAGTGGATGATAGGGAAGAAAATGGATGTGATCAACAAGACCAGAAGCTTGGTGATTGCAAGGAGCATGCTGAAAGTATTGGTAGTCCTTGCCAATGCTCGGTCATTACTACTAGTTGCAACTTAGAATCCCCAGAACAAGTTGTAAAAGAGCCCCTTTCAGCCCCATTTTGATTTCATTTTGTTGATTATGCTATGATAATCATATTTATTAGGGACTTTGCTAGACTTTAGTTTATTGAAAATAATAATCACAATGTAAAGGATATCTTATTTTTATCGTATTGAATTATTTACACTGTGATAGATATATAATTTCAAAAGTTAAATAATCACTTTGATGAGGTGAATATTGAGTTATTGTTGTGTAAATCATGTTTTAATATAAGTGATTCATTCTCATCATTTGATAAGAGAAAGTTGATCTGATTTGCTGAATTTTACCCAAGTGATTTTTTAATGATGGAGTTATAACACTTGAGCATCAACTTGACTGCTATATTACGGATGTGCACTAAAATAATCAATTTTCTAATCTTACACGTATTAGTAAGCACTCCAAGAAATTAATTTAATTAAATACGTATCGTATTTATTAATTGGTATATTTGTTAGTAAAATTAATTTTAACCTTATTCGTTGTAACAACAATAGTTAAAAGAGTTTTCTCTGTTATACATTTTGTTAAGAATTTATTATGCAACCGACTTAGAGATGAATTGATGGATGATTATTTAGTCACATACATTGGGAAAGACTAATGAAATCTATTGATATAAAATATATTATTCAAAGGTTTCAAAATATGGCACCTAAAAAGGTATTATTATGATAAAAAATTTTATGTGACTTTTATATTGTTTATCAATCATAATTTATATTTTAATTATAAGTTATTATTATTATGGCTATTCTCTACTTATTTAAAATCTGCGTGGTCTGCCACTGTTGATGTATTTATGAATCGGCCTAAATTAATTTCCTCCTTTGGGGTGATGATCTATTCTAATTTCCTCCCTGTTTGATTGTAAGCCAAATACCAACGAACGCAGAAGAAGAAAGGCTAGTTTCGTCATCTCACTTAAAACTGAAAAATTGGTGTTCAGCTATTACTAAAATTTGAATTACTTTAGATGGGGGTTTAGGGTTTTCAAATATTGATTATGTGACTCCATTTTAACGAAGAGCTCTCGTCTAAGCTTTTGGGAGGGAAAACCATTAAAACACAATTCACGCTCACAGGTGCTCTCTCTCTCTCTCTCTCTCGATTAACATAAAAATTCAAATATGATGTCAATGGGAAATCTCAGGGAAGTAGACAAATCTCTGTTTGCTTTCCCAGAAGATTAAAAAAATTGGGTATTCGTTTTCTCTAAACTACTGAAATTCAGCAGGAAATAGATTTTTTTTTTTTAATATTTTCCTTTCATTTCCCTTAGTTTTTCTTGGAAAACTGGCGTGGAATGGAGTTTGAATCTTTGGCATTTCTTTATGTTTTCGTAGCTTGATTTAAACTTGGAATAGAATTTAGTCTAATCTGGTTTAAATTGTGTGGAAACTAAATGATCTGGCTAATAAGAACCTAGGTTTATTTTATGCACTTTGCTTGGAATTGAAATTAATTGAAATTTATGCTAGAATTTTGCTGTGAAATTTGTGTTCGTTGTTGATGAATGATGGCTTTATGTAGCTTTTCATTTTTTTCTCATTTATTTTGCTAGAAATTACTTCGTTAAATTATCAGATGAGCACTACAGTACATAGAACTCCCAAATCCTCTGGGAGTCGGTCATTGTTTTACCAAGATTTGGCAACACCAGTCTCTGCTCGTAGAGGGAAATTCTCAACACCAGGTCAGGCAGCTGCAGTTTCTGCTCTATGGCGTGAGAATTTTGGTGGTTCTGATCTTCCACCCCCTCCCATGTATACCTTGGAGGACCGTTCAGATTTCTCTCCTGAGTCTGGAATTCCTGATTACCCGCTTTCCCCAGAAATGAAATCAGACCCAAGAACGCCATTCGAAAGCTCAGGGAGGGACTTCATGACTCCTGCAAAAAGCAAATCTGAGGCAAGCACTTCGTTTGCTTTGATGAGTGCACACCAGAATCAGCAGGGTTCAACGAGTTCAACTTGGTGGTCCCCAGCTAAGGCTAGTAGCAGTGAGCAAGAAGAGAAAGGGAAGGGCTCTCCAGTTGAGGGTGTGGTCCGGCCTGGTGCTTTAATCACACTTCCACCACCAAGGGAAGTCGCAAGGCCGGAGTTGCAGAGAAACTCCTTGCCTGCAGGGAATCTTGATGAGGAAGAATGGGTTACTGTTTATGGGTATGGTTTTGCCTCTCTTTTCATGTGTGCCTGTTGCTCAGTTTATTTACTTGTTTGCCAATTTATTTCGCCATCATGTTTAATGATATCTTCCTTTACTTTTTGTTTGCCAATCTTAATCCTTCTTCTGTGTTTTTTGACTTTGATGTTTGCTTTATCTCAGCAAGCGTATTAGATCTCAATGTTTGGTCGAACTGGACATTTTGCATATTACAGAGACGCAAATGATATAAATCTAGTATTATTTTCATTGGGGTTGTTGTAGATTGATCTTAGTTACAATACAATAATGGAATTGAAAAGTAACTTTTATTTTTCCATGAAAATGGTTTTTCAACATTTCATTTTCCATCTTGACATGCTCTCACCATTCATAGTTCTGCATATTCTTTTTATAAGTTTGCAAGAGATGTCTTGAATGGTATACTATTAATGCCCTCTAGAGCACTGGGGGATACACATTTTAATATGAAATTGCTAATGCCTAGTTGATGAACTGCGATTCTTCTTTGTACAATGGTTCATTTGACCTATTTGGTCTTCTGAATGTGGCACCAATGCAAATCAGCATCAATAGAGATTCTAGGTCTGTTAAATCTTCTTCTTCTTCTTCCCTTTTTTTTTTGGTTGGGTTGGGGGGGCCTTAATTTGTTTTTTATGCATTTTTTTTTTTGTACTTGAGACAATGTTTTATTTATACCATTTCTTGAAATTTGAGTTTGAGCATTTTCCTGAAGATCGAAATGTGTTGCAGCAACTAACAGCATCTATATTCTTGACTTTTCAAAGCTTCCAGTTGATCTATCAAGTCTCTTCGTATTTTTTCTCATGGAAAAATGTGAACTCATCTGCAGCATCTTTTCATCCAGAAAATATTGTTAATGAAAGATAGATCTAAGTGCTTAAGCCCCATCCAACCTTGATTTTCTTGATGCTTTCTCTGTGGTATCCTTTCCTTGCAACATTGATTTTCTGAAACTGTTTACTCTTTCTTGTGAATGTGAACATTAGAGGTGGATGTGTTAGAAGTGTACAGCTGGGAGTTTATAACCCTGAAAGCTGTCCTAATGTTTTCCTTGTTTTGCCTGTCTAGCAAGTTGGGAATTGTTATTTTGTTTTATTTGCTCTTTTTCTTTACATTATAGCTTTATACCTCTGATACTAAATATTTCTTTCCAGGTTCTCTCCTGGTGATACCAATTTAGTTTTGCGGGAGTTCGAAAAATGTGGTGTGATCTTGAAACATGTTCCTGGTCCAAGGGATGCTAACTGGATGCACATTCTTTACCAGGTTCTATTTATTTCCTATATTATGTAAATCTGAGGTTGGGGTTCTTGCTTTTTGTTGATCAAATTAATTTATTGCTCTGTTGTATTGTTGTTTCAACTATCCTCTGGCCTGTGGGACCGATTTCATTTGGTCTATTCAAGTTATTATGAGACCAATTATGCAACTGAGATGGTACGAATGAGTTGCTGCTGTTTCTGCTACCTCTTTCAACTTAAAAAAATTGTTAGTACTTATGCGTTATTGAATGATCTTGTCCATCTATTTTAATGGCTGTGTTGCGTTTACCATAATTGAGATCTGAACCTTTTAGCTTTTGCTCCTGTTGTATATCCAAGCGGCATGAGTTTTGCTGTTAGTTTTAAACAATGACAAGGTGAAATATAGTTGCGATTTTGCTGATTACATGGTATTAAAACTAGCAAATTATCATTAACTGGCCTGTTATTTTGCTGGTGTAGAGTCAATCTGATGCTCAGAAGGCTCTCAGCAAGAATGGGGTGCAAATCAATGGGGTGCTAATTGTAGGTGTGAAGCCAGTGGATCCAATGCAACGCCAAGCTTTGAATGAAAGACTTAACAATCAGGGATTCATGACCTTACCCCCACCATCTTCTAGAAGTTCAGAGTTGAATGCATTAAGAGCCACATCTCGCCCCTACTATCTTCAGAATGGCAGTAGCAGCACCCGGCAGTCAGGAGGTGCTATTGCTTCCCCGACCAAGTCTATAGTGTCTAAGATCCTTGATGTGATGTTTGGCATCTAGGTTAATATTTGACTCATCCATATGGCTTCTTATTATCTTTTTACAATCAGATGTACAATTTCTTCCAGCAAATTCAAGTTGAACATTGAGAGATTTTGTCGATCTCTTTAGATTCAGTATCTTTACCATGAGGTGTTATATTCCTTGTTATTAAAAATTTGAATTTGTAAAAGACTGGTGTGATAGATGCGCAAAGGTTGAGAAGTTGCAGCATGCCATCATATCATGTAAAACAACAGAAGCCCCTCTTCTGCCTCTTTCTCTCTCTCTCTCTCTCTTTCTACACCTGCACACGTGTAATAATGTCAGTTAATTGGTTTACTATATATTTTGATACTCGATGAATTTATGTTGTAATTCAAAAAATTCAGTTGGACTGCAAAAGAAAGGGCCATTCCTGGGAGATAATTATCGTGGCAGGTTCACACTGGCTGTGGCTCAATCTCAGGCTTCGGTTGTTAATATGTTCTGAATAAACTGCCTCTTTAAAAGGGATCCACCATCATTCTTGCATTGGCTGGGGCTTTTGAAGGCACTTGAATGGTCTGTGTCAGGGTTTACGTGAAATGTTAAAAGATAGTTCATTATATATTTCATAGGTTATGTTCAATTGTGATTAGATTATAGTTATTAATTATATCAATCTTTTAATGATAATTTCTTACAAAAATTTACTGATCTTTTTGTAATTAAGGTTAAACAGTCGTAACAAGTTAACACTAAGCCAGTAGTTGCTTTTGAAGGTTATCTATACATACACATATAAATCAACTGAACACTTATTGGAAAACGAAGCAAATCAAACACTATAAAATTCTAAGTGTTGCTTCTCTGGAAGTTTCTAACAAGTTGCTTGCTAGGAAAATGAGCATGAATTTCTTGTTAAACCAGCAGAATAACTTATTAGCAAATGGTATGTTTGAAGTAGTATTCCTTTCCTTCTGATCCTTTTTATTTGTCACTTTAAGAAACTTGTTTCAACTTTAAACGAGAGAGAGAGTATAATTTTTTAGGAAATGAAATTTAAATGAAAGAAAATTCATGTTTCAGTGGTTGAATGCATTTGTGAATAACCATAATCTACATATATTTGATTAGTAGTAATGGAAGCCAACCTCTGGAATCTCTCAAAATTGCTGTAATTAATTATATTAGTTTTGTTTTTCTCCTAGTAAATACCCAACAGCTGTGAGAGCTACTAAATTTACATTTCCAACAATTAGAATAACATTATTAAGTTCAGGATCTGATAACAACAGAGCTCCATCTGTAAGACAATCACCAACTTCCAATTCAAGATTTGCAGTGGCAAATCACCTTACAAATTACTCCATTCATTTTAAAATATACGTCGTGTTAGAAAAATTATTTTATTTCAATTTATCTATCGTTTTATGATTTTAAAAATATATTCATTATTTTTTCTAAATTTACCCTTCATTTATTTCTCCACTAATTATTTATATTAATTGCTTTTATTTCTTTATATCAAAATTAGTATAAGGATATTTTAGTATTTTTATCTTAAATTTATGATAATTTGATAACTTGTTAATTCATATGCCGAAATTCTAAACGACATATTCCCTCTATTTTAAAATAATTATCTTTTTATAAATTTTATTTTGTTTTAAAATATTTGTTATTTTAAGATTTCAAGAAAGTATTTATTATTTTTTTTCAACTTTATCCTCTCTTTATCCCTTTATTAAACATCCATATTAACTGCTTTTGTTTCTTTGTATCAAAATAAAAAATGGATATTTTAGTCTTTTTAACTTATAGTTATGACAATTAAATGACTTTTTTAATATATATGCACTTTTCTAAAACGACTATTAATTTGAGACGGAGAGAGTATATTTTAGAATGGAGAAAGTACAATAAAGGTGAGAAATATTATCACTCTAATACACTTAAATTTCATTGATATTAATTTTCAATATATAAATTTAATCTCCACATCTTTATACACCTAAATATAATCTATTAATGTAATATGATATGAGAATATGTTACATTCGATTTCTTCTCTCAATATTAAGAAAAATTTCTAACATTACCTAAATTATTTTATGGGTATATTTTGTTTATGAATCGAGTTTAAATTTAAAAGTATTAAAATTTTTAAAGATATAATTCGCCCAATTTGCAATTATCTTCCCATCAAATTCACAAATAGGGTATAATAAATTGGGAGTGTATGAAATGTAACTCTCTTAAAAAACCTAGCCACCTTCTCTCTTTAATTTTTTCTTTATTTTTTCTGAAGTTTATTGTTTAGATAACCATCGCCATTCATTTGGTCAGTGATGGTTCATTTTTATTTATTTCATTTAGTTTTCATTTTCAATAAGAAATATATGTTTTTATTTATTTGATGGGTTTCATTATTCCTCTTATAATATTTAATTAGTCTTTTTTTTTGTTTTTGTTGATGAAGTTTACTTGTCTTCTTTTATAAAAATATGTTTGTCTTCCATCATGAGAGTTATGATGAGTTTGAATATGATATCTACAAGATCAAACTCATTTAAAGACAATGAAATCGATTTGTGACGCAATATAGTTATCGAGTGAAATATGTTTTTTGCCAATATGCCAAATATAGCTAAAGTATTCTATACAATTATTGGTGAATTTTTTAGAATGCGAGTGTGTCATGTGTATTTGAGGTACACGAATATTAAGAAATGTACTTTAATAACTTCTAAATCAGAACTAACTGGATTCGCAAACTTCCTTACCATAGTTTGCTTGGATTTTGGAAAAAAATGCCAGTAAATTAAATGAATTTGTGAGCTAAGAGGGTGAAAGCTAATAAAAAGTAAATGAGCTAAAAGCTATGAACAAATGAAATTGAAAGGGAAAAATTGGACTTGAATTTGCATTAAATGAAATTGCATGAAAATATTCACAGAAAAAAGGAATTGAAATTGCAATAATAACTAAAACTTGGAAAATAAAGTGTTTGAATAGAATGGAAAATAAGAAAATTGCTGAATTGAAATTGTTTGCTTGAATGAAATTGAAAAATGTAATTTGCTGTAGTCTTGAGTGTAATTATCTGTACTTTTTTTATAAGCATCATTTACCACTCAATAGCCTACTAATATTAGTTCCACTTTTGCCTTCTTAAATTTTTTCACCATCTTCGCTTATTCAGCTTAACTCCTCGACTATTCACATAACTATTCAATTTTATTAACTTCCACCTCAAATCCTTAGCTCTCACTTTAGGTCATAGGCTTTAATTATATAAATGGGCTGATTAAAATGTCAAATTAAGGTGTAAATAATAATTCTTCTATCAATACAATTAATAAACCTTGGAGTAAAAGCTTCTTTTTATAATAAGATTTATATTTTTTTGAATGTAGGTTAGTTTATTTTTCTGTTTTAAGTTGTATATATTAACGTATTAATGACAGATTTTTTTTTATTTGAAAAAATTAGGAGTCTATTCAGGATTTGTCTAACTGAAATGTCACTGTTATAGGTAAACTGAAATATATGAAATAATTTTTTTTTCCCTCAAAACTCCGCAACTAATTGGGTGTGGTGTGGGGTATAAATGATGCGTATGGCAGCTTCATGATAATTCATAAATTACAACATAATTCAATGCTTTGAAGTAAGCTATTTTGTTGCTCGATTGACCAAACTGCTACTTGACGATCAATGACGCTTGATATCCATCACAATCGCACCCATTTTAAAGCAGGGAAAGGGTGTATAACTTTAGGGATAATAATAGGGTAGAGAATTTTCGTTTTTCGCGGAAATTTGTCTTAAATAAGATAGAGATTTTTCAATTTTTATCTTTATGAGATGTGGATGAAGGATATCTCTTCTCCGTTAGTGGAGATGTGGCGTGGATAGAGAGTGTATTCTCTACTTCACCGAGATCTCCGTCCCTACCTCTAATATTATGTTTACACAATTATTCTTAATATTAAAATATATATTACTTGATTAGTTTTATATATATATATTAGAGTTTTTAATTTTTTCACTCATTATTTATAATTCTTTCATATCATGATAATTTTGAAAAATTTTATATTGGATTGATTCATCTTTTCATGCTTTGTATGTCTAAATTTATTAATATTTTTTACATTAATTTATTCTTATTTTTCAGCTATTATTATGAATTTTATAAATATAATATATATATATATATATATATATATATATATATATATATATATATATATATATATATATATATATATATATATATATATATATATTACTTATGAATATATATAGTGTATATAATAATAAATTTTAATTTAAATATATTGGAATCAGTTTAAGCATAATTAAAATCTAAATTTTAAATTTTTATACATTATATTCTATTATCTAAAAGTATATAAAATTAAAAAGAGATAAAATAAAATAAAATTTTCAAGTTGAGAACGGAGATCCCCGTAATGATGAGGATCTCCACAGGGATGAAGATGGAGACTAAATAATCATTGCATGTGAGACGAAGATGGGAATGGGGATTCTCCGTTGAGATGGAGATGAGAATAGGGATGGGGATAGTACTCTGCCCTCGCTCCGTCCTATTGCCATCCTTATATGACTTGAAAATATGAATAAATATGATAGATAAATTTTATTATAAAATAAAAAATTTAGATGATTTTTAAAATTAAATTATTGATACATATAAATAAATTTTTTAAAAAATTTGAAATAAATTTAAAGTCATCTCATAATAAATAAATTGAATTTGAATTTGTGGACTGGATAAATATGATATTATCTTATTTTAATTGTTAAACATTTTTAGTATATTATTATTTTTTTTGAATTATATAATTAATTTTCTTATTCTAAAAAGTATATTATTTATTTTTTAATATATATAAAATGTGAATGTAATTGTTTATATTTATAATTACTCATTTAAAAAATTTTATAAATAAAATTTCCACGCGTAATATTGTAATTTTATGAATAATTTATTTGCTTTTCATATTTGTCCTTTTATTTTTTGTTCTTACATATTCATCTTCTGAATTTTATTTATTTATTTTCTAATATTTCACTTTTATATTTGTTATATTCATAGACTTATAACGCTACAAAAAAAAAAAAAAAAAACACTTTGATTAGGTAAAACGTCACATCTTGCTATACCAAATATTTTGGTTCCAAAAATATGGATAACATACCATATTGTACTCTTATGCATGCATTCACGGGGCAATTTACCAATTTTCTGCTACATTATTTCCCTATCTTTATGAGAATTGCGTTTGATATTACTATTAAAAGTTAAAAAATATCTTTAAATTTTTTTAATTTCATTGATTAATTTTTATTATTTTTTATAAATTATTTTTTTAAATATATTTTTAAAAAAATATTAATTTATCTGTTTTAACTTATAAATAATTTTAAAAAGTAATTTTTTAAAAAAATATAAAAAATCTTGTTTAAAAACACTTTTATCAAACTCAATGGCCCAAAATGCCAATGGAAGAAATTAACTCTAATAATTTATCAATACCAATTTTTATTATTAACAATTAAATTTTTGATCTGGTGATAAAACGATTTGAACATTTTTAATAATAATTTGAAAAATTAAATAATGGAAATGAATTTATTTTTTAATAGTCCACCTATATTTATATTTATATATGAAATTTTTTTTGACATGTATAAACTTTTTAAATTGATATATTATATATAGTCGAGTAGGCTATTTTATGATATAAAAAATTAATAATACTATAATTTTTTAAATTATATTTTTATTTTAGAAGATCAGGATTTTAATAATTTAAAATTCTCTAACAGTCTCTTTTCCTTTCAAATTTTCTGTAAATCAAGTGAAAAATAGAATTTGTTGTACATGTGTAACATAGTAATAGCATTGTCTTCTACTATGTCTATATAAAGCCCACCCTTACTGACTCCGACTTTGAAACCTCCATAAAAAAACACCACCCAAACACTACCTAAAGAGAAAGAAACAAAATACCATTAGTCAAGAGGAAGTGAATCTGTGATGATGAATGGCCAAAAAATGCCACAACTGGAGGTGGCTGTGCAACTATCGGAATGCAAGGTGGCTGCGTCGGAGAATAGTGGAACAATGAGTGGGCCGCTGGTTGGGGCGGCAAGGCCTTTTGTTCGGAAAGCTGAAGTCATGCACGTGATACTTAGGTTGTTGTGCATGGTAACCTCTGTGGCGGCACTGTCTTTCATGGTCACAGCCCGTCAGTCTAGTAATGTCTCCATCTATGGGTTTAACCTTCCTGTTCACTCCAAGTGGTCCTTCTCTCACGCTTTCGAGTAAGTAGCTTTTTTTATTGTTTGTTGATAGAAGTTAGTGAAAATGAGTTTAAAATTTTTGCTTTTCTTTTCTTTCTCTACAATCTGCATTTTCTTAGTAACCAAACAGTCCATTTAGGATTTTCCAGTTCTCTCTAATTATTCATTAATTGACTTGAATGTCCTCTGTTTATGACATGAATTACGGGAATTGATCGAAATTGACCGACAAAAGCGGTGTCCTGTCCTTGCTTATTTTTCATGTAATGCAAAAGATTATGATTCTATTGAATTTGTGCTGACGAAATTGCCCTTGGTTTTTTCTTGCTTTTCGGAGTAAAAACAAAATTTTGGTACTCTCAACTTCAGGACAGGTTCATGGCATTTGAATGAATAGAATCAAACCCGTGAGCTTTTTATTTTGCTATTTGGAAGTTTTTGCCTTTGATATTGAAATGAGTGAAGCTAACTAACTTTTCTGGCTAATTTGAACGGATAATCAGTAATTTAAGAAATAATTGACAATAAGTTTGATGGGTTGTTAATTTGGATGATGGGTAAGTGTTGTTTCTGTTAATAATTTGACCTTAATTTGTAGGTATCTAGTTGGAGTTTCAGCAGCTGTAGCTGCACATAGCTTGCTGCAATTGCTAATTAGCATGTCAAGGTTGCTTAAAAATTCTCCAGTGATTCCTTCAAGAAGTCATGCTTGGCTTATTTTTGCTGGAGATCAGGTATTCAGTATTCATGTTCTGTTAGGTGAAGGTTAATTGTAATTAATGCCTTTCATAAGTGGGGTATGTTTGTGTTAATGTTTATGTACTTAAAAGTAATGATGTGCTTAGCAAGTTTCTTTTCCTTCTGTTGAAATTGTTTCTATATGCTCTGCAGGTTGTTAGGATTTGCAAAAACCAATAGAATCTTTCAAATTAATTTTTGCACAATAAAGCCAAATTTTTTGAAAGGAACTAGTTATAAATACAACCACCGATTTAGTATACAATTCATGGCAAGTTAGGTGAAGGAAGAGCTGAATTTAATGCCTTTAACCTTAAGATGAAGAATATTAATCATGTCAAAAAATTTCAATTGCTAAAAAGTAAATCAAATTAGATCTTCTTTTCTCTTTATGTTGTATCTTGCCCTGGTGATATTTAAGAGTTTTGTATTTTCGTCTCGTGCACTTGGGCATGCATTTTTCAAGATTTCTGCATCTGCAATGCACTTAAAACTCATGAATTTTGAAAGAATAAAGTTTCGAGACATGCGTAACTTGTGCTATGTAAGAGTCTCATTAATCTTCAAGTTTGCAGGTGTTTGCATATGCAATGATTAGTGCTGGTGCAGCTGCTTCTGGAGTCACCAATCTCAATCGCACGGGAATCCAACACACGGCTTTACCAAATTTCTGCAAGTCTTTACACTACTTCTGCAACCATGTTGCTGCTTCTATTGCCTTCACTTTCTTCAGCTGCTTCTTGCTTGCTGCATTGGCTGTTCAGGAGGTTATATGGCTCTCCAATAAGTACTGAAGTTCCTTTACCTGTCATACTCGATAAATGTGTACTCTTATGAGCATATGCACACTTGTAGGAAATACATGTATGCTCTTACTAACTAGTGCTAGTTCCAGAGATCTGCTTTCTGATCTGAATTGAAGTTTTGCAGTTTATCATGTTTAAGTTGCGTTTGTAAAGAGCAACATGGAGATGGTGATTTATGAGAAGATTGTTGAAACTTTTGTGCATGTACTTTTTTTTTTATTTTTATTTTTTGGTCCAATGGAGGTTCAATAGGTCAAAGTAACAAGTGGGCTATATAGTAGTAGTCCTCTTTTTTTTAATGTATCCCTAACTAAATTAGGAGACTTAAATTGGAGATTTTTTACTTTTAATGGCCTTAAAAGATGTTATCCTTGCCTACAAATTGAAGGACTTGAAGAGTTTGTTTAGCACAAAGTTGAAGCTTGTTTCAGGGAAAAAAAAGAACATAAAAATTGCTTCCTTAAGCATCTTCCATCCAAATAACAACAAATGTTATTAACCAAATACATATGTTTTCCGCTGTCACAAGTTGGGGATTTTTTTTTTCCAGAAATAATTCCAGAAAACGTGTCGTGTCACTTGGATTATTGGATTAATGATTGCTTACTAGAATGTCTCCTCATTGAACCAAACGATAGGTCGAAACTAATTCCTTCAAACAAAGCACTTTGCGCTCTCACTTGAATTGCTAATAACTGAACCGGTCGTTTACGTAGCGGCTAGCCCCTCAAACGACCTATCCAAACTGAATCCTTTAAACCGAGCGCTTTGTAGCTTACATCTCACCCACATTTGGCACCGACCACGACTAATCCTTCTCAGGTGACTTGGTTTAAAACATAATTCCTTAAACCAAACGACGACGTAAAGATCACAAAAGTGAACAGACCACGACTCAAATTGGGCGAAGCGGTGCGTTTTCAGGACTGTCTTGTTCCCCCTTAACCGTACCACCATCTCTCTATCTACAAGCTCCAACAGAATCAGAACGGAGAGCTCTCACTCTCTCTCTCTCTCTCCCCCCTTGAAATTTCAATTTGATTCGATTAAAGAAAGCTACTCTCTTTGGACGGTGGCGGCCGTTACAATGTAAGTTTCTCTATAATTCCTCTTAATTTTTTTTTTTACTCATCTTTACATTTTTGTAATGGCCACCCATTTTCCCTTTAGCTCTTCCCTCTATCCCAAAACCCAAAAACCCCACAGATTTCTGCTTAAACGACGCACTTACCCTTCCCTTTCATGCCAAAAACAAAACCTAAATCTTGAATTTGATAGTGAAACTATTAAAACGCATGAATCGAAGAAAACCCGTTTCAATTTTCTCACTATACCGATAACTCTCACTGTAATCTCCGCCTCCCTCGCGCCACAATCCGTCCTCGCCGCAGCAGTGAAGACTGGCCATAAAAAGAAAACCCAGAAAAAAAGGCCTTCCGAAACCTTAACTCCAGACCAGCTTAAACAATGGTCTAAAGATCTCCCAATTGTATCTAATCGAATACCATATACTGGAATATTGAGTTTTAAAGAAACCAACAAGCTTAAACATGTAATTAAAGCACCAAAAGCGAGTTTGAAACAACAAGCAGAGGCTGTTTTAGTGGTTTTGGATGATAATCAAGTTTTGAGGACTGTATTGCCTTCACTGGAGAGCAATAAGAGGTTTTGGGATTCATGGGATGAGTTAAAGATTGATGCAGTGTGTGTTAACGCGTATACTCCTCCTGTTAAGAAACCTGAGCTGCCTAAACCATATTTGGGATTTTTGTGGAAAGTTCCAGAGTTTATGTTATCAAAGTTTAAGCCTAAGAAGGAGTCGAAGAGAGCTATGGAGTTGAGGAAAGCAAGAGAAGAGTTTAAGAGGCAAAGAAAAGAGGAGTTGGAAAGAATGAGAGAGGAACGAGAAATGATTGAAAAGGCAATTAAAATGCAAAAGAAAGAGGAGGAGAGAAGGATTAAGAAGGAGATTAGGAAAAAGAAGTATGAGGAATCGTTGCGTGATGCACAGAGGAATTACACTCGAATGGCTAATATTTGGGCTGATTTGGCACAGGACTCAAATGTAGCCACCTTGTTAGGATTGGTGTTTTTTGTGATATTTTATCGGACAGTGGTGCTCAGTTATCGAAAACAGAAGAAGGACTATGAAGATAGGTTGAAGATTGAGAAGGCAGAGGCAGAGGAGAGAAAGAAAATGAGGGAGTTAGAGAGGGAGATGATGGAGATTGAGGAAGAGGAGGAGGATGAGACTGAGCAAGGGAAAGGGGAGCAGAATGCTTACTTGAAGATGGCTATGCAATTCATGAAGTCTGGTGCCCGAGTTAGGCGCGCACATAATAGGAGATTGCCTCAGTATTTGGAGAGGGGTGTAGATGTGAAGTTCTCAGATGTTGCAGGGCTTGGGAAGATTCGGCTTGAACTTGAGGAAATTGTGAAGTTTTTCACACATGGGGAGATGTATCGTCGGAGAGGAGTGAGGATACCAGGTTGGATTTGATAGCCATAAAGTTGTCTTTCACATTTTTGGCTTTGTTTAAATTTCTGTTTGGATGTATTTCTAGCATGTTTAAGTGGCATACCAATTTGTATATATTCTCTCTTTTCATGAAATGATTTTTAACTCTTGCTTAGTTCCTTTGTAAAGCTATTTCCACTTTCTGTCCTGTGTGCGTGATTTATTCTGCTTGAATTGGTATTACTATCAGGTGGCATACTACTATGTGGGCCTCCAGGGGTTGGGAAAACTTTACTGGCAAAAGCTGTGGCTGGTGAGGCAGGTGTGAACTTCTTCTCCATTTCTGCATCTCAGTTTGTGGAAATATATGTTGGAGTCGGTGCTTCCCGTGTCCGATCACTTTACCAAGAAGCAAAGGAAAATGTAAGTATTGTTTTCAGCCGCTGCACTGCACTCTTTTTCCTAATCTACCACTTCCAAATGAAATTCTGCATGTATCTTGTTTGATATAGCTGATAATAATGTCTGAATTCATTAATGATTCCTTTTATGTTTTTGAAGTACTGAATATTGTAGTAGAATTTTATCATTTAATCAATCCCTTTTCCCCCTTAACTGTTTTCGAAGTTCAAACAGAAAAAAATGTTTCAGATTATGAAACCTTTCTCATTATTCATTTTTCTTCTTGTCCTTTCTCAAGCATTTCTGATTCTTTTATCAGAAATAGACAACTTTCAACAATCATACATATTCTTGTTTGCATAGGCACCATCTGTTGTCTTTATTGATGAACTGGATGCTGTTGGAAGGGAGCGTGGCTTGATTAAAGGTTCAGGTGGACAAGAACGTGATGCTACACTTAATCAGGTGGGTTGGGTACTTGACTATGTTTATAATATAGGACTACTGATGTTGTTATTGCAGGTTAAACCTTGATCTGGAGATTGATGTTCAGTGTTTGTAAATTTCAGCTCCTTGTATGCTTGGATGGATTTGAAGGAAGAGGGGAAGTGATTACTATTGCTTCCACCAATAGACCAGACATTCTAGATCCAGCACTAGTGAGACCTGGACGGTTTGATAGAAAAATTTTTATCCCAAAACCTGGCCTTATAGGTCGCATGGAAATTCTGAAGGTGATATATTCAATCTGTATGCATGTTCAACAGCTGTGGCTCTGTTGGGCTTATAGCTTGCCAGATTCCTTTTCTCCTATTTGATTCCCTTTTTAAAAAAATTGAAATTAGGTTCATGCTCGTAAAAAGCCTATGGCTGATGATGTGGACTACATGGCTGTTGCTAGCATGACAGATGGAATGGTTGGTGCTGAGCTGGCCAACATAATTGAGGTTGCTGCAATTAACATGATGCGTGATGGGAGAACTGAGGTAGTGCCTATTCTTAAAATTGAATTGTTATTTTTATTTTTCAGCATGATTTGAGTTTCCGTAGACCCAACTTGCTGAGAGGAGTTGTGATAAATTGTATAATTTGGAGCTTGGACGGCTGCATGATATTCTCTGGAGAATAGGAAACTAATGAATTGAGATACCAGAGTCTGAGATAAGACTTGTTGGAGAGAATGGAAACTCGTCTTTTGAGATGATTCTCCATTTCATGTGTTGCTAAATCCAGTACTATCTCATGGTGCAAGAGGTTTGGAATTCAAACCTGGATTTCTCCTTCCCCCATTTTCTTGTATTTAAAAATTAAAACTAGCCACTTACTTGATGCCACCACAAAGATTACCCATGCCAGAATCTACATGGTTGGATGATTTAGGACATTCTAATTTTTAAACATTTTTCTCCACATAATGTGATTTGCACTTTTTTCTTAATAACTATAGTTGATATCTTTTATTACTTATGAAAGCAAGAGGCAAACCTACGATGATGTGGGCAAAAGTATTGAAAAAAATGATTTTGTGAAGCCTGATCTTTTTGAATTTGTAGTAACAGTTTGTAAACTAGTTTGTAATGGAGTAAAACAGATCTATATATCTGACTCTAACTAGTTTGGGATTAAGGATCAGTTGAGTTGAGTTCATTCATATGAATGAACTCAACTTACTTAGGCCCCTTGTTCTCAGATATTGTATTTCTAATAATTTCATTGCGCTGACATGCATGTGATTATATCATACAGTCATGGTTAATATTTTGCTCCAATAATTTGATCTGTGATTTTATAAGTTCCCTTGTGAGTGGTAGGGTCTCAGTGAAGAATTTACTATCTGTGCAGATTACAACGGATGACTTACTACAAGCTGCACAAATAGAAGAGAGAGGAATGCTAGACAGGAAGGAAAGAAGCCCTGAGACGTGGAAGCAAGTAGCTATTAACGAAGCAGCCATGGCTGTTGTTGCTGTGAACTTTCCTGATCTTAAAAATATTGAGTTTGTATGGTCTTTAAACTTGCTTTAAAATTTTTTTCTCACATACACTTGGTCAACTTGCGTGCAGCTGCATAAATCATGTCTATACTTGTTTAAAGTGTGAGATTCTGTCTCACCTTTGTTGATGGTTCATTTCAATAACATTTATGACCAATGAAACTAATTAGAAAGGGGTATATGCCATGCTTGATTCTACTTTAAAATTAAAGGTACAAAAATAACATGTAATTATCAGTAACAATAGTTGTGCACAACATTACAGCCTTTCTCCTGGATATTAATTCAGTCAATAGACTTTTCTAGACCTTTTTAAATGGCTATATAAATTGCAGTGGATTTCAAAGGACAATGAAACTATGCAAAGAACAATGAGTAAAAAAAAGCATTACATAAATTAATTATTGTTATTTTTGCTTTATGTCCAGGTCACCATTGCGCCTAGAGCTGGCAGAGAACTTGGTTATGTTCGGATGAAAATGGATCATGTCAAATTTAAGGAGGGAATGCTTAGGTATAGCTTCCTGCAGGTCATTGTTTAATGTCTTTAATTGTTTAAAGTACTGTCACAATAATAAGCCATCATTTAAAAAATTTCAATTTAAAGCAACGTGCAAAACTGTGATTGATACAATATTGCACTATCCCGAACGTCCTGTTTTTATTAGTACTGGGTACCCCAGAGTAATTAAATAATTTTCAGCCAGGTATTTGCTTATTGAAATTGCTTTAGGGACATTTTCTTCTTTCCATAACATCTTATTTTCTCCCACAATGCAGCCGACAGTCCCTCTTGGATCATATCACTGTTCAACTGGCTCCGCGTGCTGCTGATGAGCTTTGGTACGGTGAGGGTCAGGTAAAGAACCTTTTGTTAATATATGCGTGTGTGACTCAACATGCTTGGACATAAATCATTATGCAGGAAGTGGTCAGTACAGTGCAATGCATATAGCCTTTTAGATTGGAATTTAATTTATGTGCCTATATACACATGGGCTTAAGTAATTGAATGTAGGTTAGGCTTTGGAATTTGAGTCTTTGACAATTGAAAGACTTGCTATGGTTTATGGCTTTCTCATCTGTCCCTCTTTTTTCTCCACCACCTCTATTCTCTCTCCTAAATCTGCTAACCTAATATCTTTCTCCCTCCAAATTCAAAACTAGTTGTTCTACATGACCGTTTTAAGTTTGGCAACCTTGCCGCAGCATTTTGGAGTTACCTAAAAGATGATCGAAGTGATATATTGCTGATTTTCAGATGGGGTTTGGCCTGATACTTATGATTGCTTATGGAGTATTTACTATTATATAGTAATTGCTTGCCATCATACATTATTCCTTCATACTGTATCAAGATCAATAACAATATAGTTTGGATGTTTGAGGAATTATCTTCTGAGTAAAAGTATAAAATTGATTCCTTTTGTTCCAGTTGAGCACAATATGGGCAGAAACAGCAGACAATGCTAGGTCAGCAGCACGAACATATGTTCTCGGTGGCCTTTCTGAGAAACATCATGGCCTGTTTGATTTCTGGGTTGCAGATCGAATTAATGTACGTCTACATGCTCACTTCATTTCTATGGCTTTCATTAAGGTTGCAGGAACTGTAAAAAAAATTTCCCTGCCTTGAAAAAATTTCCAAGTCTACCATGTGTGCTATTTTAGTGTCTGTGTTGTCTGATGGAGACTTGCAAATTACAGGAAATTGATTTAGAGGCACTACGGATTGTGAACTTGTGTTATGATCGTGCAAAAGAGGTATTTCATATAAATGTGAATGAAACTCTTAATCTGCAACTTTCTAATATCCTTGTATGAACAATCTGCTTGTATCAGATTTTGCAAGAGAACAGAAATCTGATGGATTCAATTGTTGATGAACTTGTTCAGAAGAAAAGTTTGACCAAACAAGAATTTTTTCACCTAGTTGAGTTGCATGGTTCTATCAAACCTATGCCGCCAAGTATACTTGATCTCAGGATTGCCAAGCGTGCAGAATTTCAAGAAATGATTATGAACCAGAAGGAAACAACCGTGACCAATATATAAGCAAAGATGCTTAGAGAACCCCATCTGGAAAGGCACTTGATCTTTTACTTGGGGCGGCAACAAGGGGGATTAGACACGGGAACCAGTCAATAAGATGAATGGTGGTGCCAATTGCAGAATAGCTATGACTTTATCTCTGTGATATCAACTTTGGATCAGAAATCCAAGTGCTGAAGTGATGAGTTGCTGGTAAACTGGTATAATGGGCCCGCAGAGAGATCGGAATTGCATGATGGAAAGTTTTTACATTGCTTTAACCATGGAGATTTTTGACAACTCAAGTCACTGGTTGATTTGGTTTTGATCCAATCATAAAATACAAATTGTATGTTGTTGAACTAATTATAGTAGAACAAAATATCAGTTAAAATTTTTGTCATTTGGTAGAGTTACAAGATTGAAAAATGTTGAAACTGTGATAAAATTTGTTTATTCTTTTTCAATTGAGGCCTTCCTTCGGTAAGTGTTGTCCATGGTAAAGCCTATTCAATCATCTTCCTTTCGTCATCTATATAAATGAAAACAAACCAACGGACGTCATATTCAGAAAAGGAAAATCTCCCAAGTATGCACGACACATCTCTATTAATTTTTCTAAATATTTGAGTTTTATCTTTTTTTCCAGAAAGTGACAGTATATGAGAATCAATAAATTGAATTTTGCAATTGTTTTATGGAATCGGAGCCTCTTTTCATCAATAAGTAGATGTTTCTGAGAGAAAATAAACTACATAAAGAGTTACAACCATAATCATCATCAACGATTTTCCTGTATTTTCATTTGTAGATGTCAAATGTAAAGAACCTCAGAAAATTCCATTTGAAAATGTCAAACTCCTAAGCAGCACAGCACTTCACTTTTTAAACTTCAACTGCCACTACTTAAAAGGCACGTTCCCTCTCTTGTCTAGCTTAGTCTGTAACGATCCATAGCAACCATTAACCGTCAAATCCCACCACGTTTTTTGAAGTAAAAACTACCCACTACTCATTATGACTATATAACTCTCTTTCTACGATCAATCACACTCTATATTGCATTAACTCTCACATTCTCTGATCTGCAAGTCTCTGTTTACCCTTTAAAGCAACAGAGGAAAAAACACATGAAGATCACTAACATGGCTTCTCCTATGGGTCTCTTCTGCACTTGTTTACTACTTTTTTTAGTCTCCATCAATGGTTTTGCTAATGCAGCAAGAGTTTTCAAAGTGGGAGATGAATTCGGTTGGCAAGAACCTGGAGAAAACAACACTGCTCTCTATAGCCAATGGGCTGAAAGGAACAGATTTCGAGTTGAAGATTCTCTCTGTGAGTTTAATTGTTAATAAATAAAGATTCATTTTGTTGAAAAAATTTTCTAAAAACTTATAGTTCTTATTCAATAACCCATGAAAGATTTTTCTTTTCTTGATTTTGTTCTTTTTAATTTGCAGTATTTGAGTACAGGAATGACTCTGTTCTTGAAGTAGACAAATGGGGTTATTACCACTGCAATACAAGCAATCCTATTGTTGCCTTCAACAATGGAAGGAGTACTTTCAATCTTGACAGGTCAGGACCCTTTTATTTCATTAGTGGAGTCCCTAATCACTGCAAGAATGGCCAGCGGTTGATTGTGGAAGTGATGGGTCTGCACCACCAAAGATCATATTCTCCACCTTTCATGGCAGCTTCACCTGAATATTCTTACTTAGCACCATCACCACAACAAAGTTCAGGAGCTGTACTAGTCTCTTTGGGCCTAGGTTCAGTCTTAATTGCTACATTAGTAGCATTAATTTGGTCATTTTAAACAAGTTTTTTTTTTTTTAATGGTTGTTTTAGTTATTTGTTGTTAAATTCTTTGTCTTTGTCAGGTTCCAGCTGTTGGAATCATTTGTTTCTGAGCAATTTGTGTTTTGAGAGTCACTTGCTACCTATTGAACATTATTTTATCATTAATTCTTGGATGAGTTTATTTTTCCTGTTATTTTAGAGCTTGTTATTGCAATTTCACGTTATATTTTGCAGAGTTCTGCCCCCATCACATTTTTATAATTTTTTAGTTGACCCTTTCTTTTTGTGTGTTACTTTCTCTTGTTAATTATTTTCATCATGGTTATGTTAGAAAAATTGTGGATTGATCATCTTTCAAAGACACAGCTCTTTCTGTTAATTCTTAAATTTTTGAAGAAGGAATAGTGGCATAGAGAAGAAAAAGGACTTTCATTCTGAAATTATGGGGCAGATGAGGAGCAAACAGATTTCAATTGGGCTGATGTTACTACCTTCACCATTATTATTATTGATGATACTTCTGGTTTTGGCTTGATTTCTCTTTTGACAGTAACAGTTTTCCTCTTCTTACCTCTCTGTTTCTTCCAATTCAGCTTCCTCAACCAATGCTTTGCTAACTGAACTGGCAAAAAAATAAGCACACTTTACATGCTCGCAACACCAATGGCCATTAGCCGGTATAGCCAATCATCCATCTTGTTTTTTTAGCTTGTGGCATAATCACCCATGAGGCTGCAACAAATGCAGTTGCCATAAAAGACATAGCCAACCACATGACCTTGTGAGTAATTACCGTTACTAAAATAATCACAATGCACAAATATGTGAACAATGCAATGCCAACTGCAGAATTGTGCTGTGATGAATAAATATGCTCTGCGAGAATTGGGTTAACATAAAATACTCTAATTTGGATGATAAAAGATGTCCACTGATCCAGTAATTAATTCTAATTAGGGTTTAAATATAGCAAATAATGTAGTAATATTTGAGTCATATGACTCAATTGCGTTGCATAGTTTCCATTTTGAATTTGGGATAGGTCATTCTAATTCTTCACCATTGACTGAAAAGAAACGGAAAAAAAATTTATACTTTTAGCAAAATATGTTTCAGTATCGTAAAGATTGCATTAAATTTTTAGTATGGATGATACCCATGGGAACACGAACTTTCAACATCAGAATTGGAGGATTCTACGTGTTGGACATCATCTTCATTGCTGAATTTCTCTGATTGAAACTGAATTCCTCCTCCTATGTCAATGATGGCTTCGGTTCCTTTGTCGACAGCATCATTAGTCTTTCTCTTTTTACCTTTCTCTTTCTTCCATTTTAGCTTTCTTAACCAATGTTTAGCTAACTGAATTCCCAAATACACAAAAAGAGTTGTCATACTACCAGCACTGATAGCCAACAGAACGTCAAAAACCCAACTTTTTTGTGGCATGATTAACCATGAGGCTGCAACAAAAGCTGTTGCCATGAAAGACACAGATACCCACATGACCTTGTGAGTGATCACCATTAGATTCATTAGTTTTTTTCTCTGAAAGGGGATGATGCTCACTAGAACAATTACAATGCATAAAGATGTGAACAGTGCTATGCCGTTACATATGGCAAAAATCTTGAAAGCCGTTTTTCTACTAACTGTTGATTGCCCTTTGAGAATTCCATCCTGATTGACTCCTCCAGGGGGATTCAGCCCAACAGTGAAAGTAACTGAAGCAATTAGAATGGCTACTATAATAATTGTATTTCGAGCACTTAGTAGTGCTTCTCTGTGTGCCTTATATTGCCTATTGCGATGATTTCTGTGCAGGTCTCTCAGTTCTTTCATACGTCTTTGGCTTTGATGCTTATATTTTTCATGTAATTCAATTCTTGCTGATGAGGACACCAGTTCAGATGTATAGTCTTGGATTTCAGATTTTTCATCAACTTGATGGGAAGTGTCAGCAACAGGATTAGTTCCTACTTCTAGTATGTGCTGGTTGCTTGGCTCATTGGCTATATCATTTCTTGAATTCATTGCAGACTCTTGAAGCCTCTCTAATTTCTGCTCAGGTGAATCTCTGACGTCCTGAGTACTTGAAGTGTGAACCTCAACTAATTTGGGATCAAGGCTTAGTTGGGTTGAGTTGAGTACATTATTCTGATTATTCAAGTAAGTGTCAACCAGCTCAGATGAAAGTGATGGCATTTCAGTGATCTTCGTATCACTAGATTTCAACAACATATCTCTGATAAGCTTAGTTGTGGAAGTGACTGTAGCCCTTTTAATAAGGTCAAGGGCTGTGTATCCTTGATTGTTTCTGATATTGATATCAACTTGTGCCACATTGATTATGTAATCAGATAACTAGCAAAGTCAGGGATAAAAAGCGCAGTTAGATAATTGTTTTTGATAAACCATGGCTAGAGAAGGTCTAAATACTGCAAAAATAGTTTGTTAAAGCAGTTGCTTCGCTATACCAAACGCATACTAATTACCCACAAAAAAAAAAAAAAAAAAAGGCTATCAAGAATACATAATAAACA
Source organism: Reutealis trisperma (assembly GCA_947687605.1). Classification (NCBI taxonomy): domain Eukaryota; kingdom Viridiplantae; phylum Streptophyta; class Magnoliopsida; order Malpighiales; family Euphorbiaceae; genus Reutealis; species Reutealis trisperma. The sequence continues at coordinate 2,779,855 of CANTUT010000010.1, forward strand.
AATGTAAGCATTTCCCGGAAAGAGAGAGAGATCCTTACATCGTAGTTAGCCTCACAAACAGCAAGGTGTAACACTGTGTTACCATGTTGATCTGGCTGGCGGAGAAGATGACTACTGTTTGTTAAAATCTTTTCCATGCTAATAAAAGCATTGAGTTCACCAAATTTAACAGCAAGGTGAAATACTGTTTGTTTGTTTTTGGTGAGATACTCGAATGCTGTGGGAGTTCTTGACATAAACTCTTCAAGCATAGCAGGTTCACCTTTTATTGCTGCCAAATGCAATGGCGTGTAACCATTTTTATTCAACTCTTTCGCACTGTCTGGGGCATACTCCAAAAGAGTTCTTGTAATTTCCAAGTTACTTTTTTGACAAGCATAGTGTAATGGTACACACCCATCCTTGTCAGTCATCGAGGCAAAATTTGGCCTGCTTTCTAATATTGCCCTCACAATCTCTGCACCAGCAACTTAATTTATTAGAATTAATTCTTGGGCTTCGATGGGAGCTATAAAGTTCGATAGGAGCTAATTAAAACTAGCTCAATTAACTACATTAATTAAGTAAACCTTTTTTTAATCAGTATGTGAATTTCTAGAAGCTCAAAGGACAAAATTGATCCTTCAACTTGAACCAATTTTTGTTAGAGTTAATTAGGCTCTTCTTCAACTTTGCAAAATTGGCTTGATATTGAAGGGCTTTTACCTAATCAAGTAAAAAAAAAAAAAAAAGAAACGAAAATGATGAGTTAGGTGGAAAAATATTTTTCCATCCATGCTCTTTTATGCAAGGTAGAAGGGAGATGAGATTTTCAAAATCATAATCGTTAGTGTGACTGGTAATCTTTTTTATTTTTTTTTTGGTATATTGCCACTTAAAATGGCGATGTTCTTAGTTTTATTTTATTTTATTTTATTTTATAATTTGTTGTGTGGGGAAGCATACCTTCAATACATCGCCACTCTAAGTGGCAAAGTTCTTTTTTTTTTTTTTTTTTCATGGTTGCCACTCTATATCTTTTTTTTTTAATTTTTAATTTTATAATTTATATTTATCTTATTAATTATGTAAAAATTTTAATTAATTAAAATTTTGAATTTTTATATATTATATAAATTTAATATTTTCAATTATTAAAAATTATAAAAAATATTTTTTAATTTTCACAATTATAAAAATTTTTACATAAATATTATTATTAAAAAAATTTTGTTAATTTTTCTACATAAAAATTATTACTAAAAATAATTTTTATATATAAAATTTTTATATATGAAAAACACTTGTTGATAATGCGTGGAAATTATTTTTAATAATTTCTTATTTAATTTTTCAATATTATTCACTTTTTAATATTTCATAAGAAAGTTTATTTAATTTAGAATTTTTTTTAGTATATCAAATTTATTTTTACTATAAAATTAATTTTTGATATTTAACAATATATAATAAATATAAAATTATTAAAAAAAACTTGATACAATTGGTATTTATATGAAAAGCGCATGTAAAGATACAGCTTCATTAATATGTTAATAATTAAATTATTAATGTTACTAATTTTTATGTGCAAATATCGACATATTTTTTACAATTTTTAATATTTGAAAATATTAAATTTATATAATATATAAAAATTTAAAATTTTAATTAATTAAATTTTTTACATAATTAATAAGATAAATATAAATTATAAAATTAAAAATTAAAAAAAAAGGTATGGTTGCCACTCCATGCAACAAATTATTTTATTTTGAATTTTTTATAATTATGAAAATTAAAAAGTATTTTTTATAATTTTTAATAATTGAAAATATTAAATTTATATAATATATAAAAATTCATAATTTTAATTAATTAAATTTTTTACATAATTAATAAGATAAATATAAATTATAAAATTAAAAATTAAAAAAACAAGATACGGTTGCCACTCACGCAGTGGCAATCATGAAAAAAAAAGGACATGACCACTCTAACAGGCGATGTATTGAAAGTATGTGATAAATTGTAAAAAAAATTAATAATAAAACTAAGAACATTGCTACTCTAAGTGGCGATATACCCATAAGGAAAAAAAAAAGGAAAAAATAATATCGCGAGTCACATTGGTAATTATGATTTTAAAAATCTCGCTTATATGTGAATTTTTTTTTTCTTATTTTTACTTAATTAGGTAAGAGCCCCTAATATTGAGTCATTAGTTTAATTAGTGCTAGTTTATAAAATTGTCAAAGTCACGGTAAATTTGAACATTATACCTTTTTTTTTTTGGTAAATTACTATTTAATTCCTGAGATTTGACATAATTAATTATTTAGTCCCTATATTTTATGAAACTAACTATTTAATACTTAAAGTTTTATTCCGTCATTTAAATTAGTCTTTCCGTCCAAAATTAGTCTTATTTACCGTTAAAATAAAGGTGAAATGACGAAAATAACCTTACTTATATTACTATTTAGTCCCTCATGTTTGACTTAATTAACTATTTCATTTTTATATTTTCACCATTTCATCTTAATTTAACAGTAAATTGGATACATTTTGGATGAAAGGACCAATTTCATTAATAGAATAAAACTTTAGAGATCAAATAGTCAATTTTATAAAATACAGGGATTAAATAATTAATTAGATAAAATCTCAGGAACTAAATAGTAGTTTATCCTTTTTTTTTTTTTGAAGTGAATTTGCATACTCACTTACTCTCTTGATGATATATAATTACGAAGCTAATAAAAATTATCAATGGAACCTAGATTTTGTGGTACTAGACTTGTTTCCAAAACAGTAAATCAAATTCAAATCCTAACTATAATCAAATTAACCCAAACCAAAAAAAAAAAAAAAAAAGAGGCAGTGAAGATAGCAATTTACTTGTGTTTTCTGTTGATGCTGCTTCGTGTAGACAAGTTGGATCGATCCCAACTTCAATGTCAAACCAACGTTGGTTTAAAAGGAGTTCCACAATATCGAGATGCCCCATACTACAAGCTATGGAAAATCCACTCTTGTTCATACTGTTAAGTATAGAAGCCACCCCTGGATCTGCCTCTAACAACAGCTTTACTATTTCAGCATTGCCTTTTCTACAAGCTTCATGGAAAGGAGTCTCTCCTCTAATATTCTTGGCTCCAGCTAAGTGAGGGTCCAATTTAACAAGTTCTCTTGCCACTTCAGTCTGCCCAAATCTTGATGCCAGGTGTAATTCTGTGGTGAAGGTATATAAATTTATACCTTGTTGAGCTAAGCTTCTAATGTCAGCAATGTCATTTCTTTTAGTGACTTCTAAGACCCTCAAATCCATTTCAGAATACGGTATACGAGATGAGAAGAGAATTACAAACCGGGGCTCTAAATATACTTCTTTTTGTCAGTCCTCATCAATTTCTTAAGAGATTCCAGGAATGCTTCTATAGATTTCATGGTATCTTCAAGGAAAATGAAAGGAAGGTTTTAGTTTTTGTCCTGGGCTCCTGGCTGCTATATTCTATTGATCTGTAAGGCCTTGCGTTTCATTTTTTTTTTTTTCTAATTCTGCGTGCGTTAAGTTGATTCTAATATTCTAGTTCTAGGGCCCATGCCAGCTCTGTTCATTGTGGGAAAAGCCATTTCTAGTTGTTAGAAATTTAGAATAGTTGACCCACAATTATTGTAGAATATGCATAATTATCATTGACCCATGATTATAGTTATAGACTTTATTTACACACCTACCTTATTTTTTATTTAATTCTCTTCTTCTCGTATAAATAAACCTGCCTAATGCATGTACAGTACAGACATTACAAGTAATATAATCCTCTCTTCTCCTTTCTTTATTTCTCTTTTTTATTTCAACACTAGTCTTTATAAGAGTGCATAAAATTACTCCTTCCTCGTCCCACAAAGATAGACATTTTTCATTTTTTACAGTTGAGGTCATTGAATTTAAATTTTTCCCAAAAATATCCTCTCCCACTAATTTCTTTAAAATAAAAAAAAAATTATTCTTCCAATAAATATAAATAAATGCAATGAAGCCTATCTAATCTATAGTATATAAAAAGGCAAACTCTTTTTAACAGCTCGCCATGTGTCAAATAAACACCACGTAAGTATCAAATGTATATAATAATTGGATATAACATGATATATATTAAATGAGTTAAATATCACATGTAATATTATTATTTTTTAATAATATTTTTTATTAATCATTTATAACATATATTTTTTTGTTTCAATTTAAAAATAACATCTTTTTATACATGACACTACCACCTTGCAAGATTTTTAAATTTATTTTATATGATTATTTTTTATAATATTAAAAAAATTGACATATAATGGTTGCATTTTTTTAGAAAATTCAATATGAAATGAGAATTTTATTCTATAAAATACAATAGGAAGATAATAATAAATAATTTAATAACAAAATAAAAAAATATAATTCTATTAATAATCATGTACAAAAAAAAACATAATTACTATTTAAATAAATATAATTTATTATATATTTTAAGTCAATTAACACATATTGATAAACTCAATAATTTATATAATGAAAATAAGGAGAATATATTAGTCTTTCCACTTAATTATACATACATAATGCATTATGATAATTCAAATAAATCATTATGATATTTAAAATATTAAAAAAATTAATCATTATGCATAATATATTTGAGATTCTTTGTTAATTTTCTTTAAGTTCTTTTATATTAATATATTATGATAATTTAAAGTTCAAATAAAAATATAAAAATAATGTAATAATTTAATTTATTTTTAATTATTATCATTTGAACAAATTTGTAATAATTTATTTTTGAATATTATCATCTAAACAAATTTATAACCTAAATTATGAATAATACATTATCGCCATGATAGCCATTTAAACCAATAGAAACTTATATAATTATGATTCGTAACCTAATAAAAATTAAAAAAATAAATTTAATAATTATTATTGTTTAATATATATATATAATTGCTACATTAGTAGCATTAATTTGGTCATCTTAGACAAGTGTTTTTTTTTTGGTTGTTTTAGTTATTTGCTGTTGAATTCTTCGTCTTTGTCAGGTTCCAGCTGTTGGAATCATTTGTTTCTAAGCAATTTATGTTTTGAGAGTCATTTGCTTACCTATTGAATATTATTTTATCATTAATTAAGGATGAATTTATTTTTCTTGTTAGTTTCAGAGCTTGTTATTACAGTTTCATGTTATAGTGCTGCAGAGCCAGAGCTCTGTCCCCATCACATTTTAATTATTTTTGAGTTGAGCCCTTTCTTTTTTGTGTGTTATTTTCTCTAGTTAGTTATCTTCCACTTAGTTATTTTTGAAAAATTATGGATTGATCATCTATTCACTATCATTTTCAAGAAGAGAGAGGAGAAAAATTTCTGTTATAGGGCAGATTAGGAACAAACAATTGAACTAATATTACAACCTTCACCATTATTAGTATGTATGGTAGCCAAAGGATTTTGCACTTTCAACATCAGAGTTGGAGGATTCTGATTCGGCATATCTTTCATTGTTGAATTTTTTTAGTTTTGGCTTGATTTCTCTTTTAGATTTAGAAGGTTGTGATTCTGATTCCATTCTGACAGTAACAGTTTTCCTCTTCTTTCCTCTCTGTTTCTTCCATTTCAGCTTCCTCAACCAATGCTTTACTAATTGAACTGCCAAAAAAAAAAGCAAACTTACCATGCTTGCAGCACCAATAGCCAGTATAGCCACAACCATCCATCTTATTCTGCGAGCTTGTGGCATAATCACCCATGTGGCTGCAATAAATGCAGTTGCCATAAAAGACATAGCCACCCACATGACCTTGTGAGTAATTACCATTAGCTTCATCAATTTTTTCCTCTCAAAAGGGATGAGACTAACTAAAATAATTACAATGCACAAAGACGTGAACAATGCAATGCTATTACTTATTGCAAAGATTTTAAAAGCTACTTTTCTACCAACAGTAGACTGTCCTTTTAATGTTCCTTCCTGATAGACTCCTCCAGGAGGATTTAAACCTACTGTAAAAGTAACTGTGGCAATCAAAATGGCTACTAGAATGATTGTGTTTCGAGCATTTTGCAGTGCCTCTTTCTGAGTCTCATATTGTCTACTGCGGCGACTTTTGTGAAGTTCAGTCAATTCTTTTCTGTGTCTGTCGCTTAAATGCTTTTGTTGAAGCAAATCTATTTTTGCTGAGAATCCTTGTTCATTTTCATCATCCGCTGAATTTGTTGTAGAATAATTGGAATCGGGAAGCTCATTTCTGAATTCCTCTGTCACATCCTTAGAAGTCAATATTTCAGAGTTCTCAGAACAATCAGATTTCACCAATAAGTCTTTAATACGCTTGGCTTCAGAACTGACTCTAGCTTGATTGAGAAGGTCAAGCGCTGTATATCCTTGATTGTTTCTTCGCTTGACAACAACATCTGTCGAATTGATTATGTACTCTGCTAACTACGACCAAAGTTGAAGTTGAAGAAAATAAAAGTGCTGACTGGTATATTTAGACAATCCTCAAATAAGAAATAGTAATTCAACTCCCTTTTTTTTTTTTTTTCCAAAAAACAAGAAGGAAAGCTTTACTTAACTATTTGTGTCAGATAAAAATGCTTACTTGATAGCAGCTTGCAGAGATGGCAAGATGCAAGACTGTGTTACCATGTTGATCTTCCCGGTGGAGAAGATGGGTGTCTCTGAAATTCATTGCCATTGTAACAAAAGAAGCGTATTTACCAAATTTAACAGCAAGGTGAAATGCGGATTCTCCCTTTCTGGTGAGGACGTTGAAAGATGTGGGAGCTAATGATATAAATATATTGAGAATTGCAGCATCACCATTCATTACTGCCAAGTGCAATGGCGTGTAACCATTTTTATTAAACTCATTGGCGGTGTCTGGAGCCAACTCTAGAAGCAATCTTGTAATTTCCAAGTCACTTTTTTCACAGGCGTCGTGCAATAGTATACAGCCATTCTCGTCTGTCTTCCCAGCAAAATTTGGCCAAACTTCCAGTATTTCTCTTACAATATCTACTAAATTTAGTTCTTGTATATGTAAGCATTGATAAATGATTACCATTAATATTCATGAAATTCACATGGTTATATATAAAAAATTTTAATTAAATAAAATTCTTACAATGTTATATATAAAAACTTCAATTAAAAAAAATTGAGAGAAAATAAATCATGCAATAATTATAAATTAAAAAATTATTATATTTTACTTGCAATTATTAAAGAAGTTTTCCATAATTAAAATTTTATATACTTAGAAATTATAAATTAATATATCAAAAAGAAAAAATGTGATAATTTATTCTAAAAAATTTCCAAAAATATAAAAGCCTAAAAGGTAATATTATATGAAAAATAATCTTTTTTTTTTTGAAACTTGAAAAATAATCTTGTTAAAACAGATAACATTAAAATAACTTGTTATTTTGACGGTTTGACCTTGATAATTTATTCTATGGCAATGACGCTACTCATAAATCATATAAATGAAAATTTATGAAAATCATTTATATCAAAGTGTACTCGTAATATTAATTTGCAAACGAAATTATGGCGTGCAACTTACTTCTTGTGCTTGCTTTTGATATTAACTCTTGTAGTTTGATCCTTCCTTCTTTTCCATCCATTAAATCTCCCGGACTCATCGATTCTGATGGACTGTCGTATTCAAGTTCAACTTCCTCTTTAGATTGATGATTGTGTAAACCATTTTCTGAGGTCACTTCTATAGTCGGTGTAGGCAAGCGTCCCAGAGATTTACTAAGATGCTTGTGCTGAAGTGGATTTGTTGGCAAATCCTTTCTTTCCATTAGGCATACTTGGTTAAGTGAATCCCTTCTTGAGTTTGGCATCATCCTTAATTTATGTATACTACTAGACTGAAGAAGACTTCTGATTCTGATATTTTCCTCAAGTGCATCTTTGATCTTCTCTATCTCTGGTGATGACAATGTCTGAGCTTCTTCAGGATGGGGTTTTTCAAGCTCTAGCGCAGCAGACAACAGTCCCACGCTCTGAGCAAAACTAGCTGTCTTTAACATTTCTTTAATCACCTTATTATTTTCTGTTTCTGTTCCAAAATGTTCAAGCATATCTAAAGCTGTTTGTCCTTGATAATTCTGACAATCAATGTCTACTGTTGTGTCCAAGATGAACTCCACTAACTGAAATAAGTTTCAAATAAAGATATTAGTTAACAATTCCAAATACAGAATGATATAAAGAAAAAGAAAGAGCAGTACCTGAAGGTTTTCTCTACAGACTGCAAGATGCAGTATGGTGTTACCATCTCGGTCTTGCTGGGGGAGAAGATGAGAGAAATCAGAAACCTTAGCCAAACATATGAGCGCATTATATCTACTAAACCTTACAGCAAGATGAAAGACTGTTTCTCCCTTTTTCGTGAGACATTGAAACGAATTGGGAGAACTAGAAATGAATACTTCAAGGATTGTTACATAACCATTAATCACTGCCAGGTGCAATGGTGTGTAGCCATACTTATTGTACTGCAAAGCAAGGTCTGGATTAGAGCTCAATAGCAGTTTAGTTATGTCAAGCTGTCCTCTGGCGGAAGCACAATGCAATGGAGAAAATCCATTCTCGTCGACTTTTAGAGCAAAATCAGGCTGCACTTGTAATATCTCCTTTACAACATCTACAGAATTGAATTTATTATGAACTTGGAAGTTATGAAAGAAACAATCACATTTAAACATAAATGAAATAGACGAATGAGATTTAGTATGTTACCGTTGTGGCCTCTTGAGGCAGCCATATAAATAGGATTTGAATCAACTTCAAGTTCCATCAACCAGGATTGGTTCAACATGAATTTAACTACATCAAGATGCCCTTCTCTGCAGGCAAGTGAAAAAGCACTCTGGTTTTCATGGTTGAGTTTAATAGCTGCCATTGGCTTGGTTTCCCATAGCAGCTTTACGACCTTGACATTCCCCGAAAGACAAGCTGCATGCAATGGAGTCTCCTGCTTCTCATTCTCCTCTGCAACTAAGTCAGGACACAGCCTAACAATTTCAGTAACTATTTCAGTATGACCTAATCTTGAAGCCAGGTGTAACACTGAGTCTGAGGAAATGGCTGATCTTCGTTTAAGTGCTCCTTTATCATGTTGAACTAATCTTTTAAAGGCAATTTTATCATTTCTCAAAATGGCCTTTGAAAGCATTGGATCCATTTCCTTTGCTTTGAAAATCAAAACTTTATGGGACGCATAAAAGAAAATACAGATTTAACTTTTTAAAGGAATCCCTTACCTCCCTTTCCAGTCATCTTCGAGGAAGACTTCCTTTTCTTTCTGTTGCTTGGAGCAAAATTTGAACTTTTCCATTGAAAAACTGATTTAATGTGCATCTCCTTCTAAGCATTTCCAAGAAGCTTCCACCTAAAATTCTTATTATTTAAGGGGCCCAAAACATTTTGTCTCCGTTGTGTTCCTGTTATAACAAAATGCTTCTGTCAAAGAGCGACCATAAATATAGATGAAAGTCAAACTAAGACCGAGAGGAGATCTTTTTATCTTCTGGCTAAAGGTTACTGAAAAGTGGCATGGTTGCAACGTAACCGCGAATAAAAAAGGAAGGCAAAGTATATGATGTAATCCGATCCATATTTGCATTTTGGACCCAAGTCCAAAACACAAATGTAAAGAGAGGAAAAAAAAAAAAAAGAGAAAAGTGGGATGGAGCCAAAGGACATGTGGAAGGAACGTAAGAAAGGAGACCAAATTTAATATTAAAAAAAGGGATTATTATAATAATTTTTTTTTATTTGTTTGTTATATTTGTAATTAAAATTATATTTATTTTATTTTATTTTTCACTATTGAAGAGATAATTAAACTTATATTAATTTCTCTAAGAAAAATTATATTAATGATTGAAATTGTTTTTAATTGTTTAATTATTTCAATTAAATTTATATTAATTTTTATTAAAAAAGAATTACATTAATAGTTGAATTTTTTTATTTGTTTAATTCTTTTAATTAAAATTATATTAATTTATATACAAAATTACATTGATTATTGAGTTTTTGTCATATACATTCAGCGGTGTAAGAAACATAATTTTTTTTATAAAAAAATAAAATTTTTAATATATCTTACTGCTAAATATAATGAATACACAATATATGAATGATAAACATTCTGCTCACATGCAATGAATATATAATCAACAATTAATAAACATGCTAAAATTTTATTTATTTTATTTTATTTTTCAGTATTTAAGAGATACTTAAAATTATATTAATTTCTCTAAGAAAAAATTATATTAATAGTTAAGTTTTTTTTTGTTTAATTCTTTTAACTTAAATTATATTAATTTTTATAAGAAAAAAATTACATCAATGATTGAGTTCTCGTGATATACATTTAGAAGTGTAGGAAATATATAATTTTTTTATAAATAATAATTTTTAATATGTTTTTTAATATATCTTATTACAAAATATAATGAATATACTGAAATACCCCGAATTTTCAATTATTTTATAAAATTCTATTTTCGTACAGAAATATATTATTTTATCATTTTTCTTATTAAAATAAGATTGGAATTATATTTTATTAAACTATAAATATTCATATTATTTGAATATGTGTTATTGATGACAATTTTGATATAATATTACAATATCATATTATTATGATTATGTTAATGTGGATTTTTTGGAGAATTGTATTTTGGATTATATTTTGATATTTGAGTATTAATAAAGGTATTAATTATATTATAAGTGTGACTATAGTATTTTATCGAAAGTTTAGATTTCTGATATAATTACTATAATTATCGTAAATAATGTTATTGATATATATTTTCATGAGTATATGTTGTAAATTATTATTATTAATATGTGAATTATGAATTATTGTTAATTATTATTATTATTACTATCATTTTTATTATTATTATTATTATTATCACTATTATTAATGCCATTACCATTATTATTATTATTAGTATTATTATTGTGTATATATAAAGATGTAGTATTATGTTTATATAGATATATGTATATAGTATTATATGTATATATTATATATGGTTAAGTATATATATATAACATAATCTGGGGGTTAAGAAAAATGAGAAAAGAAGAATGGAAGGCTGGGATTGGTTAGTTTGAAGAAGCCCAAAACGGGGCGTTTTGGTGCAGGCAGAACGGGCAGCAGAGAGGAGAGAGAAAGGGAGAAGCCGAGAGAGAGAGAGAGAGTGTTGACTGTGTTCCGGTGGGCGGTGGCAAGCACCGCCACCACTGCTGGGTAGAAGGAGGACCGGCGACCTCGAGGGAAGCGGCAGCTCGGTGATCGGCGGCGGCACGGCGGCGTACGCGAGGAGAGAAGTACCGCCGGCCACCGCAACTTCAACTCCATTTTTTCGGCCGATTCCGGCAGCGGAATCCGGCGATCTTGGTGCCGTTTTACTCCTGGAGATGAGAGCTTCACTTTAGTACCTGCCTTGCCCCCTGAGGACCACCGGAGGAGGAGATCAGAAAATACCAAACCGTGGCTTTGGAGGCATTTTCCGGTGGTTGGAGGGCGAGTGCCGGCGAGTGGTGACTGTTTTTGGGCTCCTGGGGTTGAGGTGAATCTGCTGGTGTGGAGTTTCCCCAGATCCACCACCACCGGCGGTGGCGCGTGGCCGGCCGGCGGCGGCGCGTGGTGCCGGCGCGTGGGGAGGTGCAGTATTTCTGTTTCGACATTCTGGCACGATCCTCGACGTCCGTATGTTCAGAATTTGTGAAGGTGAACCCGGAACCCTTGTATTTCAGTTGGGTATTTGAGTTAATCTATGTTTAGTGGTTTTAGAGTATTTTGTTAGGTTTTCGAATCTATTCTGGGGTTGAGTGTAATCCTTTTTGTGTTCATGTTCTCTGTTGCGAGGTGTCGGTGTCTGGCTTCTTCCTGGTTCCCAAGCTACTCTTCTGAGGGAAGCCGGTCGGAAGCGTCGACAGTTAGGTGAGTGATACTCACTAATATATTATTCTATTTCCATTTCATATGCATTGTTGTGTGTATATATATACGTATATTATGCACTACTATTGCATCTATAAGCATGTGACATTTGACTGTGAGTGATGAATTAATATTCTATATTATGTGCCATATTATGGTTGTAATTGACGGATGGAGGTTGAGAGGACACAGTACCACCCAGAATTATGGGATTATTATGGTTATGATTTGGATTATGATGAGATTCAGAAGATGAGCTATGACTGATGGATGTTGGCCGGGCCTGCTCATCGCCAGGGCTGCTGTCAGTCGGGTCAGGGCTGCGTGGTGCAGACCAGTGACGGCCGGACCCCTTGGACATAAGAGACAGATTATTGGATTCAGAGAGCCAGAGTAGGGGGATCGGCTTCCCATATTGTGTATTGACAAATTAGTGTGGTACTGTGGACCATACCCCATCCTTGCTTGATTGGATGATTTGTCTGTTGCTGTGGCATAGTGCACATCATGGGCATTAGATTCTTTCTGTGGGATACCAGTTTTATATTAGCTGGTATCATTCACTGAGTCGAACGCTCATTCCTGTTCATTTTGTTGCTTTCAGGTCCGGAAATGAGCTGGAAAGGAATTGTAATTGAGTAGACTGCCAATTTTCCTTCGGCAGTGATTTGTATTATGGAGATATTAAGAACACATGTAATAGACGTACATTTGTAATTGTAACTCTAAAACTCCGCAATGTTACACTTTGTATTTGAACTTATTGTAATATTTTTCAGTTGTGTGATGCGGGCTTTTTGTCTTGTGTTTTGGGTCAGGCTTACTACGGGCACTGGTAGCCACGTGCATGTCCCGTGTCCTAGTGCCGGTCACGTGCCCTTGGGATCGGGGCGTGACATATACAGTATACGAATGATGAATATTCTGTTCACATGTAATGAAAATGTAATCAACAGTTAATGAACATATTAAAATTATATTTATTTTTCAGTATTCAAGATATGATTAAAATTATATTAATTTATCTAAGAAAAAATTACATTAATGGTTAAGTTTTTTTTATTTTTTCAATTATTCTAATTTAAGTTATATTAATTTCTATAAGAAAAAATTACATTAATAATTGAGAATAGTTTAGTTTTTGCCATATACATTCATAAGTGTAAGAAATATATAATTTTTTATAAATTTTTTTAATATATCTTACTGCTAAATATAATAAATGTACAATGTTCGAATGATAAACATTTTGCTCATATCAATAATTAATGAATATACTAAAATTATATTTATTTTATTTTTCAGTATTCAAAAAATAATTAAAATTATATTAATTTCTCTAAGAAAAAATTACATTAATGGTTAATTTTTTTTATTTATTTAATTCTTCTAATTTAAATTATATTAATTAAAAAATAAATAATAAAAATTATATTCTTCTATTTTTTATTTGTTTAATTTTTCTTATAAAAATGCTAGCATATTATTAAAAAATAAATCTAGTGTTGCAATAAAAAAATATAAAATACATTGAAATATAAAATAAAAATAAAAATTATATTAGTTTTCATTTAAAATTAAAATAAAAAGTATAGTAATAAATTATTTATAGTAATATAATATAAAATAAAGAGATGTGATATGTTAAATGGATAAATTGTTTTTTTAAGGTGAAATTAATATAAGTTTAATTAAAATAATTACAAATAAATAAAAAAGGCTAAAAAATTGATTTAAAATAATATGGTTTTTCTAGCTTTAAAGTAAGAAAAAAAAAAAAAAAAAGATGATTTGCATATATATTAGAAACGTAATATAGACTGCAGTTTATGATATAATAATCTAAAAAGAGAAGAGGCGACCAAGAGGAAAAGGGTAGTTTCCACTGGATTTCGGTCTTCATCAGTGGGCGCAATCGATTAGTTGGATTCAAACTGGCCCAATCAGTAGCTAGACTTTTAGTCAACTAATTGGAAATTTCAAAGATACAATGAGTTCAATTTCCATGTATCTTCACCATTTTTAATTTTTCATTGAATGTTTTGATAATTTTTTTTTTATATTAATTAGAGTTTAGCAAATCATTACTTGAAAAAAGAAATTTAAAGAAAATTTCTATTCTAGTGCACATAGAGACATACTATAATAATAAATACACATATGGTGTAGACAATAAACTTATATTCAAATCATTTTTCTCTCAGTGCTAAAAACAAACATTCTAACAATTTATATGTAGGAATTTAATTTAATTAATGATGAAATTTTTATATTTAGAATAATTTTTAAAATGATAAAATTTATTTGAATTTTATTATTTGTAATAATTGAAAAATAAAAATAATGTAATTATTTTTTCATTTTATTATATATAAATTAAATAACGGTGTTTCGAGTTTTTAGTAGTGTACTATATTAAATAAATTAAATTCTTATAAAATCTTTTCATTTGAGTATGATATTTTTTTAAAAAAGATTCATTTCTTTTAGTATAGAAAAATTAAACTTTATTAATTATTACTTTCCAAACATAGAATTAATAAAACAAAATTCAATTCAGTTTAATTATTACAAATTCTGATTTTTTTAAACTGAAATTTTAAGGACTCTATTGCCAATCGCTAGCCAAGTGTGTCTGAAAGGGGCCTGATAATGAAGGTGAAAAGAGCATCCTTTGGTTTATCACTTTCCTTTGGTCCTCCCGGAGTGAAACTTCTTCTTCTTCTTCTTCTTTTCTTTTTCTTTTTTCTTTTTTCTTTTTTTTTTTTTTTTTTTTTTTTTTTTTTTTTTTTTTGTCAAAGTCCCGGGGTGAAACACTGACATTTATGATGCAACGTGTAAATTAAACTAATTATTAATTAAAGCTTGTTTAAAATTGGCAATTTTATCATAGTATAAGATTTTTGAGTTACTAGTGTGTTTTATAATATACTAATGAAAAGGCCAATGCAATAAAAGTAATAGATTTTAAAGATTGTATTATCCAATTTTTTTTATTGGTAGAAGACATGATCTAATTTAAAATGTTGTAGGACATCATCAATATAAAATTCTTCTCTCTAATACTAAAAAAAAGATACATAATAATTAACAAAATCAAATAAAATAATTTAATTTAGACTAGCAAGAACAAAAAAAGATTTTACACTAAATATATTTAGAACTGAGCCACATATAGCCAAATTTTATTTTAAGGTCAATGAAAAGATACAATATTTTTTTATGAGTACTTTATCAAATGAGTGTATTGTGATGGGCTAGACTTATTAGGTTGTATTCTTTGGGCCTGCAAGATAGATAGAGAATATTAGAGAGTTGAGTCTTGTGCTCCGTAAAGGCACTATGATATTTAAGTCAATAATGGTGACTTAGTATTCTTATGGAAGAAGATGATCTTCCTTAAATTTGAAAATATTTTCGAAGGAAAGAATGTGATAAGAAAGTATAAAGTTCAAACTATATAAAAAAATATATTCTCTCTCCTCCTATGACTTGAGCTTGCTAGATGGTAAGCATATGCCCCAAGTGCAATGATGCTTGATCAAGCTTTGATGGGATGGATGTCAGGCTCCATTTCACCTATGGGCGATATGGATTGTATATCTAGTTATGTCTAAGTTGATGACTTCATGGATGGCAAAGGAGGGTATGCTGCCTCTAAGCAGGCTTTTCCTTGACAGACCCTTCTTTTCGTGCATGACAAGTGATAGGCACTATAATTGATGCACTTGTGACCTTGGTGTTAAGATGAGGATGCCTAAGGGAAGGCAAAGAAGCGAGGGGGACGAGCCTGGGTTCCTTGTTTGGGAAGACTCCTCTTGTAGACTTTGACTCTGTGATCCATTAGTGAACACATTGTAGGCGAACTAGGTGCCGGATAGGTCCATGGTCTTTTGGTCTTGTTAATGGGCCTTCTTGGATTAGGCTTAATTTAAGATTGAACTATTTTTTTCCCTTGTTAATTTTCAATTCATTTTAATTTTTAACCATTTGGCTATTGATGCAAGGCTTCTTGATTTCTTCCTCAAAATTTTCCACAAAACAAAATTTCATGTAAAATTAAACATTTTCTTTATTTTATGTACAAAGTAGAAATTTAAACTTCTCTCAATACCTTATTAGTATAATATTGAGAAATAATAATATGAATAATGTTTGCTTGTCCTCAAGTAAAAAAAAATTCAAAAACTAAACTAGTCCACTTTCATAGGAAATTATGATTGTATTTAGTGTATGTAATAAGTTTTTAAAACTCTAGGTGTCTCATAGAAAACGAGTTATAGTCTCGTGAGAATTTCTAGTGGTGATACCTACAAACACCTATAAAACTTTAAATTTCTAACTATTTATTTCAAAGAATAATAAAATATCACAAAAAGAAAATTTAATCCTCTCGTGCTTATATTGAATAATTATTTTTTTTTTCAAAGGCCTCAAGAAATTAATATTTACAAATAATATATCAATAGCATTGCAAATCAAGCTTCTATCTCAGGTTCAAAACAATCTTTATCTTAATCATGCCTTGAATAACTATGTATTAAATCAACCACAAAGAAATTGTTGCACTTCAGATAGACATATACACACTAATATCTTTAAATATCTTTATTAAAAAATATAAAATAGATGTACAAATCTCATAAGCATATTAATGTAAACAATCTTTACCAATGGAATTCACAAATCAAGAGAGATCAATAGGTGTTAACTAAGCTTACAATGGTGCTAACATAAGGTCTTTTGGCTGAACAAAAAAAAAGGCTAAATGAACAAAAATAAGATAATTATATCAAGTTTACAAAAAAAAAAAAATCAATAACTCAAATAAAGGGATTATGTTAATAAATGATCCATTCCATCTTAAGCATCATTTTTCTTTAATGTTTTCTTATTTTAAACCCCTTTCTTCTTCTTCTTTTTTTTTTTTTTACCAACAACATTATTTTAAGGATAAGCAAGAATTACTAACGTTTATTTTATTTAATTTTCTTGCTTTCTCCTAAATTTATTTTAAATAGAAGTTAGTCTTTTAAAATGAATAATACTCTCAGTTATTAGAGATCTTTATTTTCTTTTAAAACTTCAATAATTCCCTTTTCTTTCTTTAAAATGTAAACTTGACAAAATTATCTCACAAATAGGGTGAAGGATAACAATTAAGGTTAATTAACAAAGAAAAGAAAGCTAAAATTGTCAAGGTGCAAAGGGATAAACTAGAAAAAAAAAATTAAAATAAGGGTGGATACAAGTAACACGCTAAATAAATAATGCCTAAATCATTTATCTCTTTTAAAATGAATTCAAATTTCGCCTCAAAAGTTTGCAAAAACATGTTCTAAGATAGGTAAGACAAATGAAGATAAAAATGTGTAGAAGTCCTCTCTAAATAAGCATACACAATTTCAATGCAATCAATATTATGTAAAGCAAATCAAAATATAATTTTAATAAAAGTTAATTTCTTACCCAAAATAAATGCTCAACCTAAAATACTTTAATAAATTGTTTACAAACACCAATTATAATCCATCATTGGCCTTCATCAAATTATTTAACATAAAATATTTTATCAATAAAAGAGTAAAAATTTTAAATTTATTCATCAAAATACAAAAAAAAAACAACTGAAAATAAAAAAACAAACTAAACCTCCTCCAAACTTGCAATTATCATTGTCTTCAATATCAAAAAAAAAAAAAAAACAAAAGAAAGAAAATATTTCTTTTTGTAGAAAAGTGGATTTCAAATTATAAGTAGGATGTGTATATCACTTCCTTATTTCCTATAAAATATCATGAAACAACACTAAAAGCAAGCATGAGAAACTAATTACACAAAAAGAAAACATCAATTTTTTTTTTTGTATTTTTTTAATTTTTTGTTTTGGAAACTAGAAAAAGAAAGAAGAAAAAAATACAAATGCGTATCAAGAGCACAAAAAGTACTCTATATTCTGCCATCTTGTATAAACAACTCTTCAGTTAGTTAGTTAGTTAGTTTTTTTTTTTAAAAGAAAAATTACAAAAATTTAAGATGTGTATTAAGAATACAAAAGTAACTCTTTACTCAGCCATTTTATATTAGTGAATCGGACTTAAAATTTTGCTTGATCAGCTGCAACAAAAAAAAAATGCTATAAGAAAAACTACAAGTGTTAGGAAAGTTACAATCGAAAAGTCAAATCTAGTCCACACTTCTTACTGTGACTGGCCCTGGGGTGCCAAACTACCTGCACCATCAATGGATCAGGTTCGAATTTAAATTTTTGCAGTTATTCAATCAATTGATTAATAGTTGAAGCAAAAACTAGGATGCGTCGACTCACTGATGTTATAAAATCCTGTTTCACAACATGATCGAGAAAAATAGCAAACCATTATAAAAACTATCAATATTAAGTAATCCCAATGGCTTTTGAAGAATAGTTAATTCGGTCTAAGATGCAATGTTGAATATCTTCAAATGTTTCTAAACCACCAGGTAATGAGATAAAAACATCAACATTGAGATTCATGTTTGCCATTCATTCATGCATGCTTATGACTTGTAACTCATTACCTATAGTTCCACTAGTGATGTGTTTATTTTGAGCCAAAGCTTTTAAAAATATTTCTAAGACTTTGCTACCTCTAATATATACAGAACTTGCGACACAACCCTTTAACCCTAAACTACCTCTCTCAAATACCAAATCAATTTTTCATTCAGCTAAAATCTTACCATGTTCATTAGCTGTTATAAAGTACTCTCTTTTTTTACTAGAGTTTGGACTATAAAAGACACAAATAGTTTTGAATTTATGTATTGAGAGTTCTGTCATTTTCTCTCACAGATCTCTCAAAAGGGTTGTATGCATATTGACAATAATGAATGTGCATATAAAGAAACTAAAAGAGTAAAAAAATAGTTCAATGAGATAAAATAATTGTTGATAGAAAAAGTATAAAAACAAAAATAATAATAAAAACAAAAATAATCAATGATGTGTGTATAAATGTCAAAAAAAAATATTGAAAAACTAAAAACAAACATTAAAAGACTAAAAAGTTGGCGACAGTAAAAAAATCTGCAAAAAAATAAAATATAGGTGCTAAAAAGTCAAAAAGTACTGCAAGATGTAGAAAAAATGATGCATCGAAAAATAAAAAAGTTAGTAATACACCTGATTATAAATAGTAGTTGTAATTTTGGCTCACATTTTCCTCTGCTTTTACATCCAGTAATGACTTGCCATATATGAGTCAATGATAGGCTTCCCATCCAGTTTTCTTATTAACTGGCAAACATGGTCTTTTAACGTCAAATTCTTTAGACTGTAACATTGCTTCTCTTCTTTGAATAAGTCTCATAAATCTAAAAAAGTACGTGAAACTTGTCTACGAGGATGTGCCTCAAGAGTCTACAGGATATTATCCAAAGACTCCTTACTCAGGCCATCCTTTATGAATTTAATTTTATCTTTTCGATTTATAAATGCAAATCCAATGTTTTTATAGCGTGTACTATAATTCCATCATGCACGCTTATAGCAGACTCCCATTATCTTAGCTCTCCTCTTCTTTGAGTAAGAATTTCTCCCCGTACCTGGCAAACATTTAATAAATGAGTCATCAAGCTTACCTGCCAATCGTACTTTGGCTTCTATGATTGAGCGAATATTCTCAGGAAAATTCAGACGTCTAAATGCCTTCATTCTTTCCAGTTTGCTTTCATCAATTTTCCTGAGTATATCTTGAGAAAGAGTTGAAAACCTATTTTTTAGTGTTGCAAGAGATGCTTCCATATCTAATTAACTTAGTTAAGAAAATGAAAGAGAAAATTTACAATGAGACAACTAAACAGAAATAAAAGAAACCTAATAAAGAGATAACTCGGGTTTCCTCCTAATAAGCTATTTAATAACAATACTAAAGCAAAAGTAAAATAGAATGAAACAAACAAAAGAACAAAAGAAATTAAAAAGAAGTAAAAAAGTTAGAAATTTTTGCCTCCCAAAAGCGTTTAATTTATAGTTTTTAGCTTGACTATAGTTAGATCTTCATCATGGAGGATAATATATAAAGTATATTATCTCGATAATCACGGAAAGATAGACTTTTACTAATTTTAATGAGTCAAGCCAGCTTAATTTGAGACTGCATTGAAAAAGGTTAAGACAAGAATTATTTATAGGCAAATTCCACCTTCTTTTTCAACCATAAATTCTTGTGATTTAAATTAAATCAGATATTTAGTGCTATTGCATAAGTAAGTAAAGTATAAATAATTGAACTAAAAAATCACCTCAAGATAAATTTCCAAATAAGTAGTAAAGTCACAGCGGTCCCTCTTAAAAACCAAAAATGAATTTTTAAAAGGGGAGAGAAAGGTAGATTATCATACTTGAATTAGAATGAAATTTCTTCAATAGGGGCATCAAATACACTATAATTTTATTAATTTATTTAAACGCGCAGCTTGCTGCCTATTCTTTTCCTGCAAATTAATTAACAATTGTTAGAGATAAAGATTCCACATAGAATAATGACAAAAAATATTAAGACTTAATATAATATTTGAGTCTCATCACCTAATAGCTTAAATTTTTGGGTTGGATTTGAGGTTTCTCACAACAATCCTAAACTTTCTCATAAGTCATACCTAATCATTATTTTTAAGCCTGGAAATTCAGTTAGGAAAATTGTGAGAAACATATGAGAACTTTAACAGTGATCATTCCACACGATTCAAAATACTTGCTTTGCTATATTAAAACTCCTTGTCTTTCTCATGCATTTCTTTGATGACTAACTGAAGCTGACATCTTGGTCATGAGTGACTTTCACATCATTTTCAACTAACTGTGCAATCAAAGTTGCTTATTGAGTTTCTTTGCAAGTTCCCACTAGAATTTCAGGCCAGATGCATCTGCCTTTCTTAGTATTACCGCGTTGATCTTATGATTTTCTTCTATTTAATTTTTAAACATTGTTCATAAGGTCAAGCAAGAATCAACTTGGGGTTTAAGGCTTTTAATAAGTAGAAATATCATTTCAAATCAATTATACTGTGAATCCAAAAAGGAAAAGAGATGAAATTCAATGTGGAATTGGTTCATTATACAAGGGCTAAAATGTCTTTAGATGATTATTCACTGAGAATTCTTGATCGATTCTATTAGATATCAGCCCTTAAGTCATTGAACGGTTGGGAAAATGAATTCAGAAGATTACTTGTATAACTATAATTGATGTTCTTTTAGAAGACTTTCTCTCATACTTGAATCAATAGCCTCTATTTTCTAAGTCATAGTAAAAATAATAAAAAATAACGGAAATTACAAGGATCTGCAGCACTAAAGAGTTTTAGTAAGATTTAATCTTTTTAACCTTTCTCAAAAAAAAAAAAAAAGTTATATTTGATTTGCGGAATAAAATATACAAGAAAAAAATAACTATTATAAGGAATAAAATAAATTAAGAATGAAATAATTATTCCAATTTCATAATAAATAATAATTTTGTTCCACATAAATAACCATAATATTCTTATAAATTAATTTTATTATTAATATTAAAATTAAATACAATTTTATCAAATTTTATTTAAGAAACAATTTAAATGCATGATAAATAAAATTTTTATTTTACTTAAAATTACAAAAATAAAAAATATTGTTTAAATTAATTATCTAAATATGAGCTCCTGAGAAAGGCACCTAACATCTGCCACTGATAGATGGCCCTGTTATGGTTGTTTGAGATCATGTGTTTAATTTCTTGTTCTATTTATTCAATTTAAAAAAAAAAATGATCATATATATAATAGTGTTGAGTTTAAACTTGCCAACTTCTTTTAAAGGTAAAAATGGAAATACTCTATTTCATAATCTAAAAGATACTAATTCTTTAATTTTTTTATGAGATATGTATTTTATAAAAATTATGAAATTGTTATTGTATAAAATTATTATTCTTTATCTAGAATTTGAACCGAAGTAAGGAATAATTGATCCTTACATAATAGCTATTCTATTCCTAATTAATTTCAATGAATCAAATATTGCCTTAGTTCTTTTAACACAACAGAAAACAAAACAAAAACAAACATAACATGACAAAATCTTTTTTTTTGGCATTGTTCATTAAAGGCAATTTTAAAGACAAGATTATTGCAATTTCTCTACTTAATAACAAAGTTTAGTACACATGTGGAGGTA
This sequence comes from Reutealis trisperma, assembly GCA_947687605.1. Classification (NCBI taxonomy): domain Eukaryota; kingdom Viridiplantae; phylum Streptophyta; class Magnoliopsida; order Malpighiales; family Euphorbiaceae; genus Reutealis; species Reutealis trisperma. The sequence goes on from CANTUT010000010.1 coordinate 2,802,083, forward strand.
TCAACATCAGAATTACTGGATTCAGAATGGATTTCACCTTTATTGGATTCACTATGCTCTAGATGCAATATGTTCTTTTTACCATTTTGTTTCCTCCACCTCAACTTTCTCAACCAGTGTTTGGTTAGGAGACCTCCTCGATAAAGACATACAATTCCTAATGTGCCAAAACTGATAGCCAGTATTACCTCAAGCATCCATTTTGTCCCTTGACCATGTGGCACATTCACATACGAGGCTGCAACAAAAGACACAGCCAAGAACGATGCTGCAACCCACATAACTTTGCAAGTTATCACCAATACCTTCATCAGTTGCTTTCTTCGAAATGGGATAATGCTAAGTTGCTAACTAACACAATGACAACGAACAAAGATGTGAATAACGCAATGTTGTTGCTTATTACAAAGATCTTGAAAGCTATTTTTCTGCCCACAATTGATTTTCAATTCATTTTGGTATACACGTCCAAGAGGGTTCATGCCAGCAGTAAATGTTACTGTGGCAAACGAAATAGCAACAATATGATTGTGTTCCTAGCATTTTCAAGCACCTCTCTATGTAATGTATAATACTTATGATGATTACTTGTATAAAGTTCAGTCAATTCTTTCCTATGTTTTTCATTGAGATGCCTGTGCTGTTGTAGATTATTCAGTGAATCCTTAGCTTCCTTTAAGGTCTTAGGTTCTAATGGACCCTAGTGGAACATCTTTCACAATCCCTTCAGAGATAGTTCAAAAATAAACGGAGGGATAAATAATTTAACTCATATTCCCCAAAAAGTGGATCCCGTTCTAATAGCTCCTAATAAATTGAATACACGTATTTATTAGGAGCACCTTTTTTTTTTTTTACCAAACATATGTAGATCCAATCACGATCTCATAATAAGAACAAGAGATCTTTCTCGATCAATCCCTTTGCACCTTCATTCTTTGAGAATCAGAAAGATTTTTTTCAAGTTTGAATTTGTTCATTTGGAATATGGGCTCTTCTAATTTCTTCAAGTTCACCTTTCTTTTTAGATTGAAGATTGTGTAAACCATTTTCTGCGGTCACTGCTCTAGTCAGTGTAGGCCAGCATCCTAGAGATTTACTAAGATGCTTGTGATGAAGTGGATTTGTTGGCAAGTCCATTCTTTTCATTAGACATTCTTGGTTAAGTAAATCCATTCTTGGATTTGGCATCATCCATAATTTATGCTTACTTCTAGACTGAAGAAGGCTTCTGATTCTTTCCTTAAGTGCATCTTTAGTGTTTTCAATTGTGTGAACTTCTTCAGGATTGGTGTTCTCTATCTCTGGTGATGACAATGTCTGAACTTCTGCAGGATGGGGTTTGTCAAGCTTGGTGCAACAAACAACAATCCCATGTTCTAACGAACACTAGCTGTCTTTAACATTTCTTTAATTAGCTTGTTTTCTATTTCTCTTCCAATATGTTCAACCATATCTAAAGTTGTTTGTCCTTTAGTATTTTGACAATCAATGTCTACTATTGTGCTCAAGATGAACTCCGCTAAGCTTCTGACAATCAATGTCTACTATTATGCTCAAGATGAACTCCGCTAACTGAAATAAGCTTCAAATAAGTTAACAATTCCAAATACAAAATGATATAAAGAAAAGAAAAAACAGTACCTGAAGGTTTCTCTCTAGAGACTGCAAGATGCAGTATGGTTTAGTTTAGTAGCTGCCATTGGATTGGTTTCCAATAGTAGCTTTACGACCTTGACATTCTCCGGAAGACAAGGGCATAACCTAACAATTTCAGTGACTATTTGTTGAGATATTAGTGAAACGGAGCGTTTCATTTTTCATTTTATATGCAGCATTTTGGTTGAAGATAGCAAGGTTCCTATTGGCGGGATTTCATAAGCAGGAAAAGTTTTAGGCTCACAGCAATTTGACAGCTCATTATTCAGTTACAGGCTCCTCCTTCAACTGAATATAAATAGGAAGTTAGGAATTATTCTAGAAAAGTGTTCTGTACAAAAATACGATTTTTCTCTGTAATTTTCATGAATTTGCTACAATGCAATTTCATATCAATAATCAATTTCTTCATTAATTTGTTTTTGTTCATGGTATCAGAGCCTTGGATTATAGAGATCTGTGGTTTTGTTGACTTGAATTAGTTTATTCTTTTATTTCGATCTGTAGTGTGAGAAATTAGGTGGTTTGTGATTTCAATCTCCAAATCTGAATAGTAAAATGGTTGAAATAGAAGATAGCGGGAATAGTTCATCACATTCAGCCTCAAACAGAGTTATAGTTCAAACCTCTTCAATGATCCACAATGGTAATCCATTGTCGTTACAGAGTTCAGATCATCTAGGGTTAGTACTTGTAACTTCTCCATTGACAGAAGACAATTACATCTCATGGAAACGAGCAATGCAAATAGCCTTGGGAGCGAAAGTCAAGCTTGGATTTGTTACTGGAGCATGTCCTAGGCCTGATGATGACTCGCCAGAACTGGAGCAATGGATTAGGGTTGATCTTATGGTTACTTCTTGGATATTGAATTCTGTCTCTAAAAATCTAGTAAAGTCTTTCTTATTTGCTACCAGTTCTAAGGAACTGTGGGAAGAATTGGCACATAGTTACGGTAAATCTAATGGAACTATGATATTTTAGATCCAAAAAGAGATTAATTCTGTGATTCAAGGAAATAGTAGTGTTTCGAGTTATTATGCTCAATTGAAAAGACTATGGGACGAGATGAATAGTCTGGCTCCTCAGCCAACTTGTACTTATGGTGCAGCCAAGGCAGTGTCTGAATTGATTGCTAGAGATCACTTAATTCAATTCCTTATGGGGTTAAATGAGGTCTATGATAATATTAGAGATCATATCTTAATTTTAGAGCCTTTACCTTTGGTGGCTAAGGCTTATTCTATGATCTTGCAAGTTGAAAAGAAGAAGGATGCTAAGATCAATTCAGGTAACTAGTTAGACAATGCTGCGTTTTTGGTTAAGAATCAGTATGTTACAAGAGGAGAATCTAAAATGACTAGATCTGGATATTATAATAAAAAAAAACGGGGATAGGAAATGTGATTATTGTAAAAAGGGAGGACATACACGTGAAGCTTATTTCAAGTTACATGGTCTGCCTGATTGGTATAAAGATTACAAGGAAAAGAAAACTCAGTTTCAAGGAAGATTTGCTGGACATGTTCAGGAAACACCAATAGATGATGAAGGTGTTGAGTTGAAAATTAATGCAGGTGATCGGTATAGCATGAGTGCAAAATTGAAGGAAGAAATTAAGAAGCTTATCAAAAGCAAGAATCAAGTACCTGAGGAGTTGACAGGCATGATAGAGTATGCAGGTACATCTATTACCTATAGTATGAGTTTGCTTGACTATTATGATTCAGGTTCTTGGATTATTGGTACAAGAGCTTCTTGTCATGTATGCTTCAGTTAACACCTCTTTGAAAACTTTTGCCAATTAACCAAACCAAAACCAATTCTTTTACCTGATGGTTTAGTAAAACAAGTTTATAATTCTGGTAATATAAAAATTGGTGAGAAACTACAGGTTACCAATGTTTTCCATATACCAGGATTTAAGTTCAACCTATTTTCTGTCAAAAAGTTCTTGGCCAATTCTCATTCTATAATAATTTTCTTACCAAACTTTTGTACGTTTCAGGACCTTCAAACTGAAGTCATATATGCAGTGGGTCACATTCAAGGAAACCTCTATATACTAAATAAGAGTAGTTTTGATACAACTGTTATTCAATCATCTTTGTCTCAACTAATGTCTAAATACAATATCAGTAAGTCTAGTTTGTTTTTCTGTAATAAATTTAGGGTATCTGCTGAGACAGCTTGTAATGTGGTAAATTCTGCCACAGAACCTTGTCCAAATAATTGTACTTCTTAGCATATCAAACTTGGTCATTGTTCTGATCAAGTCTTGAGTCATGTTAATGGAATAGGTGTTGATATTCATCAATCTATAGTTTTTTGTCATGTTTGTGCCCTTGCTAAACAAAGCAGGTTACCATTTTCTTCAAGTACCACATAATATGAACATCCTTTTGACTTGTTGCATATGGATATATGGGGGCCTTATAAGAATCAAAGTTTAAGTGGTGGACATTATTTTGTTACTATAGCTAATGAGTATAGTAAGGCCACTTGGACTTTCTTGGTGAGATATAAACATCAAACTTATGGAGTAATAGAGAGTTTTATTAAAATGGTGCAAACTCAATATGGAGAAGTGGTTAAAGTAATTAGAACAGATAACGGAACAGAATTTGTTAATGAAAAATGCAGAGTTTTATTTGAACAGAATGGGATTTTACACCAAAAGACTACTCCCTACACACCACAACAAAATGGTGTGGTAGAGAGAAAGCATAGACATATATTGCAGGTAACAAGAGCACTAATGTTTCAAGCAAATTTACCAAAACATTTTTGGGGGGAGTCAATTCTTATGGCAACATACATAATTAATCGGTTGCCCACACCAGTTTTAAAATGGAAAACCCCATTTGAGATTCTTAATAAAACTAAACCCACCTATGACAATTTAAAACCATTTGGTTGCCTTTGTTATGCAACAAATGTTGATCCCCACAAAGAAAGTTTGCACCGAGGGCCATTAAATGTATATTTTTGGGATATGTCCAGGGACAAAAGGCTTATAAACTTTATGATTTGGAAAATCATAAAGTAATGGTTTCTAGAGATGTTAAGTTTTGGGAATCAATATTTCCATATGCAACACAGTCATCTTCTACTTCTACTTCTATTGATTCTTTTTCTCTTCCTATTCCTTGTGTTGAAATTGTTAATTCACCTTCTAATTTTTCTTCAATTGGACCTCCTGTTTCATCTTCCTCTTCTCTCAATCCCTCTTCCTTGCAAACTTCATCTTCACACTCTGATACACCCAATATTCGTTCTTTTGTTGCTTTACCTTCATCCAAACTGCTTGATGATCATATACCATTGACACAAATAGAATCAGATTTGTCTATTCCTACACGTGTCAGCTCACCTACACAACAACCTATTTTACCACAAGCTGTTAGACATAGTACCTGAGTAAGACAAAAGCCTTCTTGGCTTAATGATTTTGTTTCACCATCTATTACTTTAACAGATATTAATAATACTTCCATACCTCCACCTATCCTTTAACCCACTGCATATACTCCACCTTCTTATCCATATATCATACCTAACAACTTTACTGAAGCATACATTGATTTTATGGCTAATGTATCAAAAGTGCAGGAACCTAAGTCCTATTCTCAAGCCAAACTGGACCTTTAATGGGTCAAAGCCATGAATCAAGAGCTAGCTGCTTTGGAAGCTAATAACACTTGGGTATTACAAGATTTACCAAGAGGGAAGAAACCCATAGGTAGCAAATGGGTTTTTAAAATCAAGCTAAAACTTGATGGGAGTATTGATAAATACAAAGCCCGTTTAGTTGCTAAGGGCTATAACCAAGTTGAAGGCTTAGATTTCAATGATAGTTTCTCTCCAGTTGCAAAATCTATAACTGTCAGGTTGTTTTTCACAGTTGTTATTCATTTTGACTGGCCTTTACTGCAACTTGATGTCAACAATGCATTCTTACATGGATTTTTGGAAGAAGAAGTATTTTTTATTCCACCAGAAGGGTACACAAAGGCACAGCCAGGTCAGGTATGCAAATTGGTCAAATCGTTGTATGGCCTTAAACAGGCCTCTCGTCAATGGAATATCGAATTTACATCTAAACTGATTAGTATTGGTTTCAAACAATCCTCATATGATTACTGCCTTTTCACTAAAGGAGAGGGTGCTACTTTTATTGCTCTTCTTGTCTACGTTGATGATGTTCTTTTAACTGGTCCCTCAGAGAAATTGCTTTGCGAAGTTAAAGTCTTTTTGGATCAAGTTTTCACAATTAAAGATTTAGGACTAGCCAATTACTTTATTGGCATGGAAATTGCTAGATCAGCTGATGGTGCATATGTGAATCAACAGAAATATATTTTGGACATTTTATCTGATGTTAGTTTGCTTGGAGCGAAACCTGTTTCTACTCCATTACCAAAGAATCTACATTTATCTTCCGTTGATGGTGCTCCTTTGTCCAATCCAGAACAGTATCGACGTATCGTGGGATGCTTACTTTACTTGAATTACTTTTGCCGTCCAACAGCTTAGCCAATTTGTAAGTGATCCTTGTGAATCTCATTGGCAAGCTTGTTTACATCTCCTTCGTTATCTCAAGGGCTGCCTAGAACTTGGCCTTTTTATTTCCAAGAACAATTCTTTGCAGTTGTCCGCATTTTGTGATGCAGTTTGGGCTACTTGCCTGGAAACCAGAAAATCCATTACTGGATTCTGCATTTTCTTAGGTTCCACCCCTATTTCATGGAAATCTAAAAAGCAGACTACTATTTCTCGTTCATCGGCCGAAGCTGAATATCAGAGTATGGGTTCTGTTGTTTGTGAAATTAAGTGGATCAGTTATCTCCTCCAAGACTTCCAGCTGCCTCTGTTTCTCCTTATTCCTCTATACTGCGATAACCAGGCTGCTCTACACATCACTGCTAATCCTGTTTTCCATGAACATACCAAGCATCTTGAACTTGATTGCCATTTGGTGCGAGAACAGCTTAAAAATGGGTTCATTTCTACTCATCATGTTGCTTCCTCTAAGCAAATTGCAGATATGTTTACCAAAATCGTTAATACCCCTATTTTTCATTCTTTTTTGTCCAAGCTGAACCTTATTGACCTTCATAAGGGTTCAGCTTAAGGGGGGGATGTTGAGATATTAGTGAAACGGAGCGTTTCATTTTTCATTTTATATGCAGCATTTTGGTTGAAGATAGCAAGGTTCCTATTGGCGGGATTTCATAAGCGGGAAAAGTTTTAGGCTTACAGCAATTTGACATCTCATTATTCAGTTACAGGCTCCTCCTTCAACTGAATATAAATAGGAAGTTAGGAATTATTCTAGAAAAGTGTTCTGTACAAAAATAAACATTCTTACGATTTTTCTCTGTAATTTTCATGAATTTGCTACAATGCAATTTCATATCAATAATCAATTTCTTCATTAATTTGTTTTTGTTCACTATTTCAATATGGCCAAATCTCAGTCTAAGGAAATGCCTGATCTTCGTTCAAGAACTCTTTTATCATATTGAACTAATCTTTTAAAGGCAACTTCATCATCTCTCAAAATGGCCTTTGAAAGCATTGGATCCATTTTCTTGAGCTTTAAAAATCAAAATTTTATCAGACATATTTAGAAAATAAAGATTTAACTTTTTAAAGGAATGAACATCTCTTGCCTCCCTTTCCAGGCATCTACGAGGAAGACTTTTTCTTTTGGAATGAACCTAAAATCCCTATCATCGTGCAGAAAAAGGTGTCAATTGTTGAGAAAGATAAGACTTGTAGACCCATTTACCAAGTTCAAGAGAGTTAAAAAATATATAAGCAACAAATCCCTTTTCTCTCTATTGCTTGGTGCAAAATTTGAACTTTTCCATTGAAAAACTGAATTAATGTGCATCTCCTTCTAAGCATTTCCAAGAAAGCTTCCACCTAAAATTCTTATTAAGTGGCCCCAAACGTTTTATATCCATTGTGTTCGTATTATAAGAAAATGCTTCTGTTAAAGAGTGACCAGAAATATAGGTGAAAGCAAAACTTAAGACCAAGGTCGCCATGATTTCAACATAAAGCAGGCAAAGCAACGCAACAATCCACTGGGTTTCGATTCATCAGTGGGCCCAATCGTGTGTTTTGTTGGATTCAAAATGGCCCAACCATCATTTCGTTGGGTTCAAATTAGGCCGACAAGCTATTTTTTTCAGTTTCAAAAAAACGGGGCTAGCAATGTGTTGATTAAATCAACAAATGAGAAATGATCTTGAAAATCGATGGATTATATATAGGGAAAATTTCAAAAATAATCAAAAAGAGGAAAAAAAAATCATTTACACCGTACTCATGAAAAATTTTCAAAAATACCTTCTAAACTTCAAAAAATAACATTTTTATCCATGTATATATTTGGCATATTTTTTAATTTATTCACCAAAAAAAAACTCAGAAAATGATAAAAAATAAAAAAATATTTAATTTATATTACATTAACGTATATCAACTACTTTATATACAAATTGCAAATTTGTAAAAGATAAAAAGATATAATAATAGTAAATGGTATATGTATACCAAAATTTGATATACATTAAGTATATGTTTGGTATCTGTAACTACTTTATATATACACACACACACACACACACACACACACACACACATATATATATATATATTAAATTGCAGTTTAATTTTTTTTTTAAAAAAAAAAAGAGAAGAAGAATAAAAGATTAATTAGTTGGGTTGTTACTCACACGCATCCCTTTAATTTCCATAATCTGACCATAATTAGACTTTTTTTTAGGTTTGTATAGAAGTGGCAGCATTGTAGTTTAAACTAATAATAAATGGCATACATAAACTAAAATTTGGTATTTGTTAAGTAGATGCTTGGTATCTGCAACTATTTTATATATAAATAGTATATGTATACCAAAATTTGGCATGCGTTAAGTGTAGATATGGTATCTGCAACTACTTTAACATATATGTATACCACAAATTAGTATATGTTTAGTTTATCATTGGTATCTGCAACTACTTACGTAGATTGAAACCCTAAATGCCTAAATCCTAAAACAGTAAAATCCAAACATAAAAACCTAAACCCTAAAGCAGTAAAACCCTAAAATCTAAGATCCTAAAACCATAAAACCTTTAAAACCTTAATCCCTAATATCACAAAACACTAAATTGTAAATCCTAATCATATGTGTATACCAAAATTTGGTATACATGTAGTATATATATGGTTTCTGAAATTGATTTATATTTATACAAATTTGAAATATGAAAAAATAAATAAAAAGACAAGTAAAAATTAATAGTATACGTATACCATAAAATGGTATATGTTTGGTATATATATGGTTTTTGAAATTGATTTATTGATACATATTGGAAATATGTAAAAATAAATAAAAAATATAAGCAAAAATTAATGGTATACGTAGACCATAAAATGGTATATTTTTGGTATATATATGGTGCATACAACTACTTCAAATTTATGGAAATTGGAGTTATGAAACATAAAGTCAAAGTTAATAGTATATGTATACCATCAGTTAGTATATGTTTAGTTTAATTTTAGTATCTACAACTACTTACATAGATTGAAACCCTAAATAAAATGCTAAGTATATGTTAAGTATACTTAAAACAAAATTTGGTATATGTTAAGTATATGTTTGAATAACTCATTAATCAATACCTCAAGAAACTAACTAAAAAAATTCAAAAAATAATAATCATGCATCTTTCATCTTATTTACAAAAAAAAATAATTTAAAACCTTTAAATTGAGAAATATAGGTAAAAATAATAGAAAAAAAAAAGTAGAAAGTTTATGGCTAAAAAATGGGAACAATCATATGTAGAAATTTTCAAAACCACGAGTACCCTTAAATGTCTCCATCATCCAACAAATTTTAACACTTGTCCTTTCATCAAACCCTTACCTTTCTTTCTTTCTTTAACTCACTTTCTCTTTTTCTAACCTCAACTTTATTTTAATTACTAGCTTTATTAATCTCTGTTTCTTGACTCTTTTGATCACTACCTCTATTCTTTTCCTTCTTGCAAGCATCTACTACTTCAAAAATCAAATTTATAAAATCACCAAAGTTCAAATTGAAAAAAAAAAAAAATTAAGGCGAATTTTACCATAGAAATCACCTAAGGAATTCAAGGACCCAAGCTAACCCTTATTGGATGAACAGTTATTAGAAAACAAATCCCAACAAAAAAAAAATACGGCAAAAGAAGCAAAAAAAAATACAGCAAAAGAAGGAAAATATGTTAAAATTACAGTATTGTGTTTAGGGCAAAGAAAAAATAGAAAATAGGATAATGGGGTGCAGAAAGAAGAAGACCGTACAAAAGAAAATGGGAAAAAAAAAAAAGGCATACAAAAGAAATTAAGAAAAAGTGAAGGTGAATAAAATTAAAAGGTACAGTGCAAAAGATATATTTGAGGAAATTATAGTGTAGGTTGTAATTTCTTCTTATATATAATCATTGAGTTCAACAACTTCATTGCTAAATTCATATTGTTCGTTTTCTTAATCAGTATGTATGATGCCCAAATGACTTGGCACTATCAACATCAGAATTGGAGGATTCTGATCGAACTTACCTTCACTGAATTTAGGAGGAGTTTGTGATTCAATTTCTACATTAACAGCCATAATCTTGGTATTATTTTCTTCATTTGTAACACCATGGACAAGATTTTCAAAGCCAATAAACTCATACCTCAGCGAGACAAACAGGGTGACACAGTCTTGCATCTTGCTATCTCTAGAGGTTTGTTATATATGATATATGAATTAATATTCCCTCTCCGTCTTTGTCTCAGTCTTCCCTGTCCAAGTCAAAGCATGGTAATACAGGCTTGTTTCAGATTGCAGAATACATAGTCAAGGAAAAGATAGAGGTGGTGAATGCCTTCAACAACAAAGATCTCACAGCGCTTGAGACATACTTTGACGAGACTGGGGACATGGGAGAAGAAAAACAGACTCTTGAAACCTTGTTAATCAATGAAAGTGCTAAAAGTGCAGCAGAAACGAATATAAAAACCAACCATGAAATAATTGGAGCAAGGGTGACAATAACAAAGCGTCCGATTCTGGATTTTAATTATGGATGGCAATAGCAAAGCCTCTGATTTTTATTCCAATTCAGAGCCTGTAGCAAGCTAATCTCAACATCAACTTGGAAAAGAAGAAAAAGAAAACCTAAAGCAAAACATTTTACCTCAATAACAACAAATAGAATTAACTGAAGAATCGCGTGCGAGATATTCAGGAAGAGGCACTACAAAATTCGAGGAACACAATTACTTTGGTTGCTACTCTGATTGCAACTGTGACTTTTGCAGCAGGTATAACTCCTCCCGGTGGTGTCTATCAGGATGGACCTATGAAAGGAAAATCAATTTCAACTATAACAATAGCTTTCGAGGTTTTAGCAATAACACACACAATTGCCTTGTTCACGTCTCTTTTCATGGTCCTTAATCTGATCAAGATCATACCCTTTCGAAGAAAAACATAGAAGGAAAGAGACAGACACACTGGGTACCACTCTGTTCGGCCATTTGGGTCTAAACTGGCCCAATAATATGTTTTATACGATTTCTAACAAGGGATTTTTGCAGAAATGGCTAAAAAATACCTCAATATTACATTTTTATGCACTGACCAAATTTTTTACAAGCTCTCTCTTTTTTACAAAAATATGTTCTCAGCAACTTTTCTTAACATTTTTACACTCTTCAGCGAAATGGTGTATTCATGGTATATTGTAAGTATACTCGTAGTATATTTTGAGTCTATGTTGGGTATATATTAAGTATATATCTGTTAAATTTTTAGTGTTTGTTTTGGAAATTGATATTCTAATTCAAAATGGTATTCATTCAATATATTTGATATACATTTTAGTATATTTTAGTCAAACTTAAAAGAATTGAATTGTTGGTTGATTCATTACTTCAAAATTTGCAAAAAAATATTGCACTAAATATGATTATAATAATAGCAAATGGTATACTCTTGATATATTCTGAATATATAAAGGGTATCTGCTACTACTAAAATTGAAATTTCTCTTTACTTAATTTTTCTAGAAATTACAAATCTGATCTACAATTTATTTCATAAAAACGACTAATTGACTACTAAAAAAAATATAAAAGAAAGAATAATTATATAAAAAAGAAAATTTGAAAAAACATTATACAACAATAAAATGATATGCAATCAACTAAACATACACATCAATCAATCAAACATCAACCAAATATATAAACAAAATAAACCAAACATATACCAAAAAAAAAAATTTCTATAAAAATGAATTTTTAAGAAAATGAACAAGTGGTTATAATAATCTTTACTAAAAGTACACAGTTTCAGTTGTTTGGTGAGCAACTAAGCAAGCCAAACCAATTACCAGAGGATTTAGCGCAATAATCTTTTAATAAGTGGAAAAAAAAAAAAGAAAAATCTTTTATTTCCACAATGTTCACACAATGCTCTCTGCAACTGTAAACATTTATATACTCCTGTCTCTTTCCAATTCCAATTAAATCCTTTTATTCTTCTTTTTATTGTCCCATTAATAGAACCCACATCCAAAACACAAAACAAAAAATTTAAAAAAAAGAAAAAGAAACAAGGATCCAGTAACCAGAAAAGAGATATTTACTTTGGAAAGAAACAAGAACCAAACAAATTGGAGTTAGCTATGTGTAATCACAATCAAGAACTCGTTAAAACTTTTTTTTTTTTTTATACATCTTATGTATAAGATCTCTTATGCGGCAGAACCGTTAATTGATAGCCAAGAGTCACGGAAGTGCGAGTCTTTAGTCAGCAATTCAAAGCCTCTCCAGTAGCAGAAGCTCTGAGAACCCATGCCTCTAATTATTGGTTTCCACCACCTCAATTGGTTCTGCACCTGAGTATTATAGACCCGACAATAAGTTGGATTACTCATGGTAGCGGGAGTCGGAGAAGATGAATGATTGACTATGTGAAGCCGATTGGTGGAAAGGGATCTATAAGATGCCGTGGCAATTAAGCTCCACCGACATGCCATCTTCTGACGCATTTTTCGGCCGATTATGGGTTCCTTGGAGCACAGAGGATGAGCCAAGAAGAAGAACTGATGCTTCTTATCAATTATGTTTGTTGCAAGCAGAAACAAAAAAGTGGAAAGAGTGTGTGAATGGAAAAGCATATAAAAAAAATAGAAGGAGCAAAAAATTAAAATTTCAAAAAATAAGCATATTAAAGTAAATAAAAAAAAAAAAGGTAGACGGTGTAATTTACTCTTCTAAATATATCAATAACAAGTTACATTGGGTTCAAATTGGAGCTACTATGTGCTACTAATTGGGCCTACAAGGTTGTATTAATTGGGCTAATCATGTGCATTTTGGATGAGCCTGGAGAGCTCAGTAACAAGTAGTCCATATCACCAGCATCACGCCCACATCACATTTCCACTTCACTTGTATCCATGTAAGCAAATATATTCACATCAATCAAAACACCATGTCATCGTCTGCCACATCATCACATTGGTGCCAAGTCAGCAAATTCATCCACATTACATTGAATCATGTCAGCAGTTGCACACATCATCATAAGTTACCATGTCAACATTTACTACATCATCAAACTATATCCACATCAGTTAAAAATATTATGTAATCAACAAGCATGTTAACCACATATTTCCACATTAGCAAAAATTCAACGTGGCATCAAGCCACATTAATAATCTTTGACAGGTCATTATAAATGTGCCATGTCAGCAAAGGCCACATCATCATTTTGTATCCATGTCATCTAAACATGCCACATCAGTAACAATATGTCCAAAATGCCACATCACCATATGCCACGTCAGCAGAAGTCGTAGCCTTATCCAGTAGATGATGTCCAAAATCTGCTTATTGATGAATCTAGGTCCAGTAAGTTTCCTAGTTTTGGGCTTCGATATGAAATGTATTTGTTTTAGAGCTCATTCTAGTCTCACTGCCTTGGGCATTGACCCCTTTATCGTTTAAAAGATCTGCATTTTCTCTCGCAGGTACAGTCGGAGATTAGCTGCCTTAGAATTGACACTTGCAACCGCCGGCAATGTCGTTCATTTTTTGTATTCTCGCTTTCGTTGCAGTCGTCAAACGACAGGTCTTTGTTGTTCTTCTATTTAATTTTTTTTTTGTTAGATTATATTGAGGATTTTGTTTTTATGAAATGGAGAAAATTGTGTATTTGTTTAGAAAGCATACGTGCGTTGGTGTTTTACTTTGCTTGTAATTTGAGCTGTCGTTTATGGAAAACAAATTAAAACTGTGAGAATTTTTATTATCAGATTTTTGCAAACAATCATCAGAAAGAATAATATCCACGCTCATAATCGGTCTCAATATCTGATTCTGGGATGTTGAGTTTGGTCTTAACATCATTTATGTCATCTCTCCCTCCTTTCTCTTGTCCCTTTCGCTTTTTCCGCAGTTTCTGATCAACCAGTATCACAAATATCCCAGAAAAAGTAATTCCTAATATGCCACCACCCACTACCAGAACCAGCACAGATGTCCATTCTATCCCTCGAACGGGTGACATTATCACCCATGAGGCAGCAAGGTAACCGACTCCCATGAATGACACTGCTAACCACATTATCCTATCTGCAATTTTAAGTATTCTCTTTTGTGTTTTTCTTCGGAAGGGTATGATCCTCACTAGAATAAGCACCATGGAAAGAGAAGTAAACAATGCAATTGTGTTAGTAACTGCAAAAACCTTAAAACCTGTTGTTCTGGCTACAGTTGACTTCCCTTTCATAGGTCCATCCTGGTACACGCCACCAGGAGGACTCATCCCTGCCGTGAATGTCACTGTTGCAATCAGAGTAGCAACTAAAATAATTGTGTTTCTTGCATTTTGCAGTGCCTCTCCATGCATAGCTTGCAGGCGATTAATTTCTTGATCAGTCATCAATTCCATTTTTCTTGCACTACCAATAAGAATACCATGTCTGTCTTTTTGTTGCCTATTATTGTTAGCTTTACTTCTTTTTCTTCTTCTTCTTTCACCAACTTGATGATTTTGAGGAGATGAATAGCTTGCATGAGATAAGATATGCTCTGTATCAAAATCTTGATCTTGATGTGATGAATAACGTGTAGGCGATGACCCATGCTTTGAATAAGAATTGGACAGTTCTTTATTGTCGTCTATTGGCTCTGGATCTAAATCCGAACCTTCTTTATCATCGTCTGTTGCTCTAGCTAGCTCAAGATTAGTTTCTGGTAACATTTCTTTCCTCCTCTTACCACCGGCATTGATCAATAAGGTTTCAATAACCGGTATATCTTGACTTATAGCCTGATTCTGGTCAAGTATGTCAAGAGCTGTGAACTCTTTGTAGTTCAGGGCATTCACATCTACCGCCTCTTCCTTGATCAAGTACTCTGCAATCTGAAACAAACAAATATTAAATTAATGTGAGAAGCATGGAAGCAAATAGAAATTTATTGTACTGCTACTATATACAAATATATGAATATATATTCTTAAATTTCGGACCGCAAAATTGTTTTGACATGCAAGATGCAAGACGGTGTTACCCAATCCATCTTTAGAATGTAAGAGATGTGAAACAGGTGCTTTCTGCAGTAGGAAAACGAAACAATCCTCAGATTCTGAACTTTGTCTGGTGGATAAGTGAAAAACAGATTGCTTTGTATCTCTTGTGAGGTGTTCAAAAGTGGACGGAGCTGTTTTCCAAAATTCTTCAAGAATTGGAACATTCCCATTCATTACTGCCAAGTGCAGTGGTGTGTAACCATCTTTATTATAACACCCGATTTGGCGTGTGCTGCCTTTTCCAAGCACTAGTCGCACCATATCTAAGTTATCTTTGATACAAGCGCAGTGCAGTGGTACATTTTCGTTTTTATCAATCTTTAGGGAAAAGCTCGGGACATGATTCAACAACACTTCAACAACATCTGCATAACAGTTCTAGTTTTCAGTAAACAATACTAATTAACTAGTGGTCTTACAACTCATGCAAATTTTCATAGCGATAAAAAAAATTTATTTTCATTTCAATTATCTTGTTATCTCAATAGTTTCTGGTAAAAGTCACCAGGAGTTTGATGTGAAATTCAATTTCAATTTGAAATTGATTTACACAGAGAAAAGATACAAAGATCATTAAGAGTTTTTCAACTAAGTATTGGATCAGTGTCTAACTTCTAGTGTTAATAACATGTTGAATTGTCGATTCTGGCCAAAATATGGTGAAATTAACATAATTGTACTATAAGAGCTTTGAAGTTAAAAGTTAGCTTCATATTGTACCTGTATATCCCTGCAATATAGCAGCATGAAGACAAGTTTGATTGAAACCATCGACTTGCAACAACTCGGGCCGCTTCATAAGGAGTTTCACCACCTCAGTGTACCCAAGGCGGCAAGCCAAGAAAAGCAGGTTCTGGTTCTTTTTGTTAACTTTATATGCAGCCTCTGCATTAACATCAAATAACAGCGATAACATTGTCAGATTCCCACGGCTAAAAGCTATATGAAATGGAGTGTCACCCTTTTTATTTTGTGCTGCAGCCATTTCGGGACACCACTTGATAATTTCCTTCGCCACTTCGAAGCGTCGATACATTGTAGCGAAGTGCAACACTGTGTTTGAGTCGTCTACTATTCTTTGCTCAAGAATTGCTTTATCTGCTTCAACCATCTTGCGAAAAGACTCTGCTCTATTTTCAACAATCGCTTTAACAAGCCTTGTGTCCATTTTTTAATGACTGTTGTGTCCTTATTAGTCCTTGACGTTAATACTGCTCTAAACAAAACCAACAAGATCAGATCTATATATAAGACCTAACTTTTTTTTTCTTTTTCAGTCAACACCAATTAAAGTCAAGTCATTCTATTATAAAATGTTGCTGGTTCCTGCATATACCCTTGTTCACACTTTTTTGATCCCCATTCACCAGTTTTTTACTTTAGTGCTGTTAATTGTTAATAAAAAAGAAGAAGGTTCCTAACGATAAAAATTCATAATTTAGTAGCCAATGGCTATAATTAATTAATATAGGCTGCTGCACATACAAATAAACAAAATTTGGCTAGTCTTTGAAATTTAAGTTTACAGCTCAAGATTAGCAAATGAATTTGTAGATTTCTTTTGTTTAAGTTGTTTTGTCAAATTTTTGGATTTTAGATATGCCAAATTCACAAAAAAAATTTCAATTTTCTGATGCGCTTTTCACATTAATATTTTTAAAACCGAATCAGATAGTGAACTGATTTCCTCACTTGTTCACAGTCCAACAAGTCAGTTTCAATGGTCCGATCAGTTTTTTTATTTTCTCTTATTTTCCTTTTTTTTTTTTTTATATAAAAACGATTTCGTTTTGCCGTATTCAGTTTTTAGACTTTTGAACTGAACCAATATTAGTTCCTAGTTTAATCGATCTTACCGGCCGGTCTGATCTGATTTTAATAACACTGTTTCATATATCCCTAGAAATGTTTATTTCCTTACAGCACCTTCTCCCTTTTTTACGTTGTTACCAACCAATTTCTGAAGCGTTAAAACAAGTTTATGACTTTCCAATTTTCCTGTTTGAAGAAAAGCATGTGCCTTCTTCTTAGCAACTTCAAGGAAAGAAACTTTGTAAGACATGAGCTTTAAACAACACATTCTAGTGCTTGTACTTGTAATGACTTTTTGATTAAATACTCAGGATTGAGAATACCATGTTTATTGCACTCTACGTATATTTGAATGGATCCGGTTATATCTGTAAGCATTGAGAATTCTTCTGAGTTGCTTAGCACTAAACCAATTTATTGTTTTGGTATTTGTAATAATTAGTTTCTTCCATAACAGTTCAGAAATAATTATTATACACTTGCTATAATAGGAGAACCTAGCAGAAAAAAAGGGACTTGTACGTATGAAATTGATGAAATTATTAGGTAAAGAAATCCATAAAATAGGGTTTAATTCCAAAAGATCCATCATTGTATATATGTTGTAACAATGTTGAGTTTGCTCACCATCATGGGGCTTTACGTAAATTCTTCTTTTTGTTTCTATGATATGGGCAGAAGAAAAATCAGAACGAATGATATCCTCCTTCAAAATTGGACTCAATGTCTATATCTTGAGTTCTTACTGCAAGTAGTAGACTTATTTGGCATTATATTAGACTTATTACAGCTTCTGATCTGTTAACACCAAGTAGTAGCATTTACAACTCGACATAGCCACTGCAACAATCCTCAAGAATATTGTTGCCATTTCAGGACACCAGTCTGTAATATTCTTGGCAACTCGGACACGTCCATGGATTGAATTGAAGCATTAACATGTAATACTGTATTTTGAAGAGACAGCTAATCTTTGCTCAAGAATATTGCTTTGTCCCCTTTTACTAGCTTTAGAAATGTGTCTGTTTTATCTTGACTTCTTGAGTAATAACTTTAATCAGCCTTAGGATCCATTAATATAATTTTCTTGCAAGTATGTTTTTTTTTTCCTACTTTAATTTTTCAGTCTGGATTCTTGACAGCGGCAGGCTTAAGAAGTCATCAAGACTATAAAGAACTTAAATTCAAGATCATAGTTTTTCCATTAAAAAAAAAAAAAAATCAAGATGATAATTGTAGAGACTCTATACCACTAAACTAAAAGTTTATTGGTCAGACAATCAATTAATTAGTAGATTATAAACTTAAAGAAAATTTTTTGAGTTTTTAATTCTACAGATGACTTAATAACCAAAAAGAAAAGAATCTTTTGAGATAACTTAATTCCAATATTAAAATTTATTGATATATTTAGGTTGTTTTCTAATATTGAGGAAGAATTAAAACTCAGAAAAAATATATATATATTAGTCGGTTAAAAAATGCTTCAGTATTAAATTGATTTTTTAATCTAATAATAAGATAAGATCATTTAAAGAGTGCATGTTAAAATTCAAATATTACTAATGTTAAAATCCCCCTCCAAATGTTAAAAAATAAAGATTCATAACTGTTAATCTAAATCTGTGAGTACTTAAATAAAATTGTCTCATGGTTTCAAGTATAATCAATAAAAAATATTAATTCTATGGGGAAGTGATAAGCTCATATTCGAGCCTTTTAAAGTACAAATAGTTATCATCAATTTAGTGAAAAATATTAAAAGAGAAAGATTATCCCTAATTATATAACTTAGTGTATTTCTTAGGGATATTCTCCATCCCTAATATATATATATATATATATATATATATATATATAAAAGTGTATCTTTATATGAAATAATAGTTCAACTTGAACTCTTGAACTACAAACGAGTATGGTACAGGGTCGAGAGAAATACATTTTTTAAAGCAACAATATTTTTTAAGGGAAAATTCTTTCCTATATTAATATATACACTTGTCCCATATATCGTGAATAGAAAATTAATAAATATAATTTTTATGCCTATTTTTATAAAATTTTGCTTGAAGAATTAAAAATAAACATAACTATACATGGAAGTGGAACAGACTGTAGAGTTTGGGCCTAACCCATCAAAATTGGGCTGAAATGTTTAGCTACTAGAACACTCAAAAATCATCAACATACTCAATTACTCATCTCTTTTGATTTTTTCATACATTTTATACTACTTTACTTTTAATATAGTTTTGCCCAACGGAAATGTTCCTCACCAGGATGCATCTTGAAATTAAAAAGGCATTTATTTATTTAATATATTTTGTTTTTTCGAGTTATTAGTATATTAATTGTATACACCTAACATTTAGTTGATTCAATTCGCATATTCTTCAAAAAAACAAAAAAGGAACAATTCTAGAAAATAATGATGAGAAGAAGAACCTCCACTACTTTGTTTTCTTTTCATGTTTTATTTTCTTTTATGGCAATAAAGAGAGCTCACATCACATTAAACATCACCCCAATAATAAAATATATATACATATATTGTTTATTTAAAAGAAGGTGACAAGATATTTATCAATCATCCACAGTAATATATAATATCTTCTGTTGAATATGATTAGAAAATGAAAAAGGATCATCAAAACTTGTTCTTTAGGAGAACAATAAAAGATACACACGTTACTAAATTTGTCTTCATTCCTTTATTTTTCAAAAAGATTTATTAGTTTCAAAATTAGTGAACAGACTGCCATAATGATTAGCTTGTTTGTTAGCCTTCTTTTCTCTTCAATAATTTTTTAAAAAAACTAAATAGATAATGACCCTCGAAGCAATTAAGTTTCCAAATCAATCAAAATCCAAGTCCAATACTTACATGATCATCCAAAACATAATTATGGGAAGCAAAAGAATATATTATCATGGTGGCTTGTGGAATACAGAATGGGTTATTAATAAATCAATTTCGGTTAAGTATGTTATTGATAATTAATCACAATTTATTTAAGTAGGTCCATTTACTAAAACATTACAAGAAAACGATGAGAGAAGAGCAAGAACCACACAACTTAACTCGCAAATAGAATCAAAGGTAATAATGATATTACACCTTACCAACTACTAATTTATAACTTGAAGTCAATAATACAAGACTAAAAATGAGATTAAGCCAGCAAATGACATTACACTTTACCAAATGGGTATTGGATTTGGAAAATTAATTTTTTTATATATAGCAATTGGATTGAAGCATACCATGCAAGAGATTTTCTTTCCTTTTTTTTTTTTTTTTTTTGGTAAGAGATTATATTAAATTGATAATTATATCGAACAATACAACATAATATAAATAGAAAATTAGTCTGACAGTCGAATTTGCATCATCTAAATATTTTAATTTTGATATTACGGTTGGACCAACACCTTATTGATTCATACAAGTGTTAGAATGTGGCCAAATATTAGGCTACCCATAAAGTTCAAATAATAATTAAATAGCTAATTAATCTTGACCGTTTATTTGGTTATGTGATGGACGTACCAGATTAAGTTATAACAATTATAAATTGGTCCTCTCTCTACCCATTAGGGTTTACACACATACACACATATTAACATAAGAGTTGTTTCATCAATTAAGTCGTCGTAAACAAAAGAGTTAAAAGAGAGAAATCAATTTATTTTTAAGATTTGTATCATGTCAATCGTATTAAATTTTTCAGATATGTGTTTTAATTTTAATTGTAAGAATTATATGTTCAAAATTCTTAACAATTAATTATTGGGATCAATTAATTGTTTCCCATAAAATTTTACAACAAGAGGATTTAGTTAAGTTTTGATTGATTATGCAATTATGTAAATAGGGAAATCTCAAGAGATTATGATTGATTTCTTTTGATTAATATGGAAGTGGAAATATAGTACTGTGAATTAGGGATATTTTCAATAAAATAGAAATAGCAATTCTTGATCAAAAAAATAAAAAAGTAGTGCCATACAGCTTTCTATTATATAGAGAATGAGAACAATATAGTAGGCCTAATTAAGTTATCTAAAACATAGTAGGGTCTAATTAAATTTGTCATTTTAGTGGCAATGAATTATGTAGGAAATGACATTAGAAATTGTCAAGCACTAAAATATAGTGCAGGTGTAGTAGATCTACTGGTGCTAGACAGATGCAACTTTTCCATCTGGCCATTTGGTTAGAGCACTAGTATAAGCATCTTTGCATTGGACATTCATAAAGGGTTTGGCTAATTAAATATTAAAATATGGGTAAAATACCCCACATGCATCATTGCTAGCTTTATTTCTATTTATTATATAAGTGTAGAAAGCGAGTGGTTGGAAAGTTTAGAATAAGTATTTTTTTATAACGTGCGAATTAATCTCTATTATGTCTCATTAGAAATACAAATATTTATTTTAAATTTATACTTTTTCTTGTTAAAATTTTAATAATTAGTGTTTTATTATTTAAGTATAAAATAATATAAAACTTTTTAAATAAATACCATAAAACTGAAATATTATTGATTGACTTTTAACATTATTATAGAGCAATATTTATATAACTTGATTACTAAAGTTACTTTAGTTGTTGAATTCAAATTAAGTTAAATTTTTATATGAAAAATATAAAAATTTAATGAAAATATAATTATATATAATAAATAATATTTAAATTGTACAATCGTACATGTTTATTACAATTATAATGATGATATAAAATAATTATAAATTCTATATAAATATATAAATGTATTTTCAAAAGCAATACACACACAATATTAAAAAAAGACTAAAATATATCTAAATAAATCATTTCTTACAATTTCAAATGATATTCTTATATTCAACAATATGTTATAGAAAATAAAGTAAATGAATTGATAGATGGATTTTATTATGATTTTCTAATTTATTTTGTTATTGTTATGTTGAGTAATTATTAATTATAGATTGATTTTCATGTTAATATTTGATACATCTATTATTTTCTCATAATTTCAATATAAATTATGTATTTTTATTAATTTTGATAAACTTTATTCTCTTTAATACATTATAGCTTAATTTCTATTTATCCAGAAAATTAATAACAATCTTTTTAACATACTTTTATAAATTTAATATCAATGTTAATTCAATATTAATTACATGTAATTAATTTATTATGTGATATCATATTATATCATATGATAATAATTTACAAAATAAAAGTCAAATTATAATTTTTCTAACTTGTTATTATTCAAATAATCAAAGTCAAAACAATTTTTCTAACTTCTAAATATTTGAAAAAATTAAAAAATATAAATTATTCTAATTGAATTCTTTTTTATTTGAATTAAATATAATTAACTATATATTAAATAATTATTATTTTATTATTCTATTTAAATTTGCTCTTTATTTATTTAAATTAAATTAGATAATTAAATTATTAAATTATAATAACTATATTATTATAAATTTGTAATATAATTAATTAATTATTAAATAATAATTATTTTTTTATTTTTTTATTCTAGTTGAATTCATCTTTCCTTATTTAAATTAATTATAATTAGATATTAAATATAATTATTTTCTCATTTTCTTATTCTAATTGAATTCATCATTTATTATTTAAATTAAATATAATTAGATAATTATATTTTTTAATTAATAAATGATCATATTGCCCATCATAAATGTATCATTAAAAAAAATTTAGTAAGAAACTCTTACGTAAATGTGTTTTCTCCCTTCTATATATTTATATATAATATAGATGCACATATAAATATACATATAACAAAACACCCCATTGTAAATGGAAAATCAATTATAGATTTCAATTGTTCCAAAAAAAATGGAACATAAATCCTCAAATTGAACGTGTTCTTTATTTTATTTTAATTTATTTTCATTTGTCATCCTGCATAAATTAATATTTTTACAACAAATTTTGCCTTTTTATTTTAAATATGCAAGCCAAATATTGCACCAATCATTTGTTGGCCATGTGTAAGGGCCAAAGAGTAGAGGGTCTAAAACCACCTAAAGCATTTAAACCTTAATTTGCCATGGATTGAAGATTAACAAACTTCCATAAATGACATAGTGATTATACATATATTTTTTTAAATGTATAAACACAAAGGAATAAGAAAGAGATATGTATACCTCTTTAAATTATAATAATTTAAAAAAAATACATTAATTTTTATATTCCACACACACTACACTATTGATACAAGTAATTATTAATTAATAGTCTATGTAGCTACATGATTTATTATTAGTTCTCTTATAATATAGAAAAAAAAATCAATGCCAAACCCTTTATTCTATTTAAAAATATATTTTCAATGCATTAAAAATTTGATTAGAATCATTTTAATAGCACAATTAATTAATTTGCTTAGAGATAAGTACATTTTAGATTGGATAAAAATATTTAAGTTTGAGTTACCTTCCCTTTTTTTATTATTTAAAAACATATCTCATTTTTTTGTACAATGGAAATTAAAAAAAAAAAAATCTCATTTAGAATGCATATTGTACCATTTCATTTAGATATTGCATAAACTTAAAAATTCCTATGAATTGATACATTTGAAGTTATTTAGAATTCAACTGTTAACAAAAAGTTTTATTTTTTAATTTAATCTTACTGGAATTCAATTCAAATTTAAAAATGCATTTTACATATGATTCATATAAAATTTTTTGAAATTAAATAATAAAATAAATATGATTTAAAAAAAAAAACCCTAAATTCAAGCAATGTCATAGAAGGAAGATGTTTTATGGCAACAAAATTAATATCTTCAGAGACTGGATTGGGAGGAGAAAAAAGTAGAGTTTTGTTAAAATCGAAAGATTTATAAAATTCACGCCTAGTGGGACTCGAACCCACAATCGCCTGATTAGAAGTCAGACGCCTTATCCATTAGGCCATGGGCGCGAGTTGCTAATGGCTTTTCAAATCATTTCCTTTATTTTATTTCATCACCTCATGGAAAATAAAAAAACGTACATAGGTCGTCCATGTATCCTATATGGAAAATAAATAAAGAAACTAATCCATCTGCAAAAATAGGAATGTAGAAGTAGAGCAATTTCAAAAGTTTTAAAATCTTAACGTCAAGCATAGTTTAGTCGGTAAAAATTTATTTCTTTTTTTATTGAGTGAAATTTAATTTTTGAATCAGTATTTAACAGGATAAATTCTAAATAAGTAGAAAGGCAATATTTTTAAAGTTACTGGTAAATAGAGATAAACGCAAAATAGGATATTAAGAAGCCAAATCTAAAAGAGAGAATAAAGAAATTATGTAACTTATCTCATTAAAAATGTATCAACTCTCATTCTAATAATAATTTCAAAATACAATCTAGTTATATTGTTTTATTATCTATCAAAATAGAGCTATTTTAAATTGCTTATGAAAATTGTTTGACAAAATTCTTGTAAAATTTTATAATAATCTATAATTATAAAATTAGTATATTTTTTAAATTAGTAAAAATTATAATAATAAATTATAATTGTGAAATTTAGTAAATAATAATAATAAATTATAAACATGTACTAAATTATTTATAATAATAATTATACAATTTAGTATCTCTAATTGCAATTAGTATAAAGATAATTTAGTATAAAATAATTGTTAAGTGATAATTTTGATATTTTTTATATTTTATCAAGTAATTCCTAAAAGATTGATTACAAATTCTAGATTAAAATGAATTCAATTCTATAAGCAATTTCTATTCGTTTGAACTGAATTTCAAAATTTTTTTTCTTAAATGATTTAGTATAGATTTAATTATTAAATTTTTATGGATAAAAAAATTAAGGGGGCCAAATATAAATTTTTTTTGTATTTATTGTTGAGACTAGCTAAATTAATAATTGATGAATTATTAATCGTAGTATAGACAATCTTAAGGTATACTCCGATTATTAAGAATTTGTTAAATTTTTAACATAAATTTGGAAAAACTAATCTTAAAAAAACTAGTTATTAAGGTTAGGTATCACTTAACATTTTCATATTTAGTCGATGTACGATATTCTAACACTCCCCTTTAAGTGACAATAGAATATTTAAAACTATTACTTGAAATAATTAGAATCAGACTAACTGACAAGGTAATTAGATAGTAAGTAAACCAAACCAATCAACAAGGTAATTGATAAACCGAATCAATTGATAAGATAATTAGATAGTAGGTAAATTAGATGAATCAGTAAGATAATCAAGTAGTAACTAGGTAAACAAAACTAACCGGTAGGTAATCAGATAGTTGGTAAATTGCATCAACCTACTATGATATCATGTTAAAATTTTAATATAAATTTAAGAAAATCAACTTTAAAAATTAGCTATTAAAATTAAGAGTCTATCTCTATATTAATCATCTAATATTTTTATATTTAATGTATATAAGATATTCTAACGTTTAATATTTTTACAGTATTATATGTGTGAATCTTGCTGGATTAAAATAAGGGGAATGTTGAATAAAAACGAGGAGATATGTAGTCAAGGAGGGTTGCATATATTATAATATATTTTTTTTCTCTTGTGGAATTGTAAATTTGGCTCCTTATTTCCAAGGATATCATAATGTATGTCAGTTTAGGAGGTTTCATACTTAAATCCCTTTAAGTGTGATGGAAGAATTTATAAGAGGGGAAAAACCATCAAATTGTACAGTTCATTGAAATATAGATTATGTTATAATATTGAATTAGATGAAATAATTTATAAGTTAACAAAAGATATAGAAAATAAAAGTGAGAATTTTTATTTATTATTTATAATGATAATAATTATAATTAAATATAATTTTTGAAAAAATTAATCAAAATTATTCATATTTTTTATTGCCAAATATTTTAATAAAATAATTTTTTTTCATTAATATGTCATTAATTTTGGATTTGTTTTCAGGACTGGAAATTCAAACATTAATCAAAATTAAATTAAAAATAAAATGAAATGAAAAATTTTCCTACAATTATTAAAAATAATAATTAAAAAAAAAGGTCCTTGCGAAACTAATGGTATTTATTATAAGTTCAAAAAATAAGTTGATTACAGCTAGCTATATAAATAATGTATAAGTAAGGGCCTCAAATTCTAAATGATTAATTCATCTTAACCACCAAATCAGATTCATTTTATTGGATTTTAGTTCCAAACTGTCGAACTT
Organism: Reutealis trisperma; assembly: GCA_947687605.1. NCBI lineage: Eukaryota > Viridiplantae > Streptophyta > Magnoliopsida > Malpighiales > Euphorbiaceae > Reutealis > Reutealis trisperma. Next base: position 2,828,455 of record CANTUT010000010.1, read on the forward strand.
GACAGCAGCAGCCAGCAAGGCAGCTATCGTTCATGTACTTCACTATAGAACAGTCCTACCGATTGGATTGCAAACCTTTTTCTTGTGTTTTTTCCCTTCTTTCTGAAAACCCAAAACAGAGATTGATGGATTTTTAAAAAAAATGTTGAATCTCTTCCGTTTGAATTTGATCCTCACATAATTTCTTGGATTTGCAAAACGTGAGGACAAGTATTAAATGTCAAGTATGATCTTAGCAAATTCTCTCCGATAACTAAGTTAATGGTTTGATTTTTACAATTTTTAGGAAGAAGATAGAAGATAATCTCTCTTTAAAGAATATTATAGTAAAAGAAAGATGTGAAAAGTTGTAAAATAAAATTAAGAACAGTGATAGGTAGCAATATTCGTTTATACTATGTGTGCCAATAAGGAAATGAATTGGTTAGTATACAAATATTTTCTTCTCATTGATGTGTAAAAAATTTAGCCAAGATAGAACAAATAAAGTCCTGAGTGACATATTCCTGTTATTGTGCTGCATGCCTCATATAAGGATCAAATTTTGATTAAATAGAGTATCAGACGATTTGTCTAATTTGGATGTACTAGTGGCTGATGTACTCAAGTTTTGAGTACTGATAATCATATATTATGATATGACTATATATACAAACGACTCCAGCTCTTTGTCTAATAAAATTGACTTGAGTGAGGATTAAGTTATTCTCAAATATATCTCTTTTTGAGTTTCTTTGGATGCATTTATATTTTCTCAAAGAGTGGGCTTAATATGATATTTCAAACCCAAAGATGAGAGCTAGATTTATTTCTATTAGAGATATATATTTATAAAAATAAACATCTTCTATTTTAAAAAAAAAAAAATTGGGGAATATATATATATATATATTACAATTTGAAGTTTTCATGATACTAGCTGCCAATTCGGTTGGATGCCCCAATCATTAAAATAGAGCTCTCCTTTCATGTTTACATTAAATTTATTTTCTCAATTTTATAGAAACTAAATTAATTATATATCAAAATTATCCTGAAAATGTTTTTCATGAGATAGTACGATAGCAAAATTAAAATGTTAATAAAAAATAAAAAGGCAAACCTCACTATCAACCATATTATTTTTATTTTATGTGTAGTTGACCATAAAATAAGACTTAAGAAGACAAAAAGGAAAAAAAAAAAAAAGACAAAATACATATAGAAACTACATACATTATATTATAGTGTGAATATATAATTGAATATGATAATAAGTATGGCTTATTTGCCCTTCAAAATAGCCTTCAGAATCCCACGCAATATATATATACAAATTAGCACTTTATGAGGAATTACTTCAAATTGATGTTGTGCCTAAACCACATATGGATATTACACACACACACATATATATACTGGCTAGAATTGCATATATTCTTTTTTATTTTTTTAAAATTCATAGGCAGCGAAGAGGTCATTTTAATTTATTTTAAACCACAAAACAGTGGGTTATTTGGCTATGGAGAAATCTGAATCATGGGATATAGAGAGTTGAATGTAAAGAAGACGAAGGTCTCAATTGGGGCCAGTGGAAGGTGTGAAAGGGTCAATTTTTGTTAATGGCATTCCCTTAATTCACAATATCAATGCCATGTAAACCTCACATTTTAAAGGCACAATTAAGGACTGAGACCCACCACCATTGCACAGCAACTTTGTTGTCTGTCGTACCACGTATGAATTCATCTGCCCCATGCAACTGTGCCATTAAGCCCATGTCCTTAAATTGTCTTCCAAGGTATGAAAATCATGGTGGGGGCATAGTTATTAAATCCGGAACAGACCGGACCGGTGGATCGACCCCATGATCTAGGCCATAAACTGATTCGAGTTTGTTATAAGATCAGATTCACAATTAATTCATAAAAAATCATATGACCTAACAATTGAACCGGTGACTCAGTAAGTGACTATGGCTTCACAATTTCAATTTTTTTTCTTTTTTGATAATAATTTACTTTTATTTTGATAAATTATTATGATATGCACTTTTATTTTCATTTCTGAATATTTCTTTAATTATTTTGCATTTTCATTGTACACAGTAAAAGTTAGAAAATTTTCATTTTATTTTAATCTTTAATATTAAATTAATTTTATATCCCTGAAATTTAATAATTTAATTATATTTTATTCTTAAATTGATGTATAATGAAATAATTGAACTTATTTATACTTTTTGATGAAAATATAAAGATTAAAATTATTAAATCTCAATTTCTCTTTTTTTTAATTCATAATGCGATTCATGGATATAAAAGTGTAAAGATACATGAAACATCCAATGGACTTATTTATGATTTTTTTTATATTTGAAAATTAAAATATCTAGTTTGTTAATTTTTATTTTTAAGTGGAAGTTTATGTATTCCTAAATTTTTTTAATATTTTATATTTATTTTATCATATAAAATTATAAATTATATATTTAATTAATTACATCGATCCACTGGTTCAACTATTGATCCAATAATTAAATTACTCACTCATTGATTTAACTTGTAAACCGAGTTGATGTCGTATCCGGATTTAATAACTATGGGCAGGGTGGACCTCACTATTATGTACCATCAACTTTGTAACATCAAATCATTACAACCACCTTAAAAATGCATTAGCGATATTGGACAAATTAACACCATGAACTTCCTTTTTTTACTTTCGAACTTCACAATCATAACATAAATGCTATGTTTTTAACTAAATCAAAGGGATAAAAATTTACTACAGTGTCTGAAAACTATATACCTCGTAATACTATTTTGTCTTTTTTTTTTTCTTAAAAAAAAGAAAATCCTAGCAAAGTTTATGGCTGACCGATATTGCACACTATCATTTAGCTATTTCATTTATTTTTCTCATTATCGACGGGAAGTGGTGTTTCCAGTGGCGGACGGGTAAGTAACGTGTAAGAACTTGCCCTTGGGACATAGAGAAATTAAGAGAAAGAGATATCTCATCAGGTAAAAAACTGAGATTTCCTTTTCAATCGAAGTTATTGATCCAAATTAGTGGGAGGATAGAGAGACTTTTCCTTTGTAGATTGATAATTGTGGCTGAATGAATGATCATGCATCAGGCTTATTTTAATTTGAAGCTTTATATATAGCAGTTGTCTAGTCACTTTCTTATGAATAAATGTTTTAATTTTGCCCAAATAAGAACCCTGCATAAACTTTTTCTAGAGAAGCCCTGCTCAATAAGAATTTTTATTTTTAATTTATTTTTGTGTTTTTTCTGTACTTTCTTTTTTAAAAAATAAAATAATTAAAACAACAATAAAATCTCACCTGCTGTTTGTATTCTAAGATATTGACCTTTAGAAATGAGAAAAGTGTGGCCAATCACAAATTATTTAAAAAAAAAATTAAGTTTATTGAATATTCCTTCATTGGTCTTTGTTTTTTCTTTTTAATTATCACTTGTCTAACTATATAATATTTTTTAAAATTTTCATTTCTTATAATGAAATCTACAATTCTATATTGACAATATGACAATATCAAATATCAAATGGGAACTTAAATTGATTACTTTTCTTTTTTAAAATTAATGCAACACATGAAGATCACAAGTTTAGTTGCTTATCTATGTTAACAAGATTTAGGTTATCTTTCTTTCTCATTGATTTTTTTTTTTTTTTTTGACTTTAGGATGCAATGCAAATCACAAGGTAAACTTTCTTGCCTGCTTAATTATTTATTATATACTCAATAAAGCAAGGTGCCAATAATTTTTTTTTTTTTTTTAGCAGGAGAGGGCGAAATCGAACTTAAATCTATTGCTCAGACTATATATATACTTACCATTAAACTATCATTAGTTTGTTTTCATTAATTGGGAGTCAATTAGTTATTTTTTTTCACATATATCAAAGTGGATTATTCTATTGAAAAGAAGAGAAGAGTTTTCGAACTCAGAAGCAACATCCAAAATTATAAATACAAGAAAATTGAGTACAAATCAAACTATTGTTTATGTAATGGAATAATTAATTAAAGAGTGGGAATTTATTTTCGTAGAAAATGCAAAACAAGACCATGTGCAAGTGATCTCAAAAAATAAAGATAAAATTTTAATATACTATTGAGATATTATTATAGTAATTAGTATTTTATTTCTTATTATTTCAAAATTATTAATAAGCTAGTTTCTCTTTTTTTTTTTATTAGACAATTACTATGAAAATAACAATGCCAAATTAGTATTTAATTGCTAACCTAAACTCTCTTAACTGACTTTTGTCTCCAATAATTTAGAACCTAACACACACTCTTCCTCTCTCTCTTCTCCTTCCAACTATCCTGCAATGCAAACATGCCATTTTTATTTCCCCATATGCTACTAGCTAAGATTGCATATATCATAATGACAGCAATTTAATTATGGAAAAGATATTAAATGTAAGTCATAATTAAGTACAAACAAATAAATAAAAATCAGTGCAAATAAAAAAGAAAAGTAATTAAGTAATGAAATTATTGGGTTATAATAAGAAAAAAAGTACTACAATTATTGAATTATGATTTAAGATATGAAAGGAAATTAACTATAGAACTGTTAGAGCACAGTATTAATTGCTGATAATTATTAATGATAATTTTGCTAAAATAATTAGCTATGGCAAGGAACTAAAAGGACACAAGTAGTAATGTAAAAATGTCTCTTTCGTTCCACCCAAAAAGAAATGTCATTTTCACAAGTTAATATCCCAAAAAAATGTCCCAATTAATGTCTCCTAAAAGAAAAACTCAATTGCAAGGACTAGGGTTCTAGATTTTGACATGTGATCAATCAAACTCCAACAGTGTTGTGGTTGAGGATTTGCCATCAATTAATGTTATTTGTTACTTCTACAAATGTCAATTGATCAGTGCAAACAACTCACTATGAACAAATAACACAATAAATTTCTTAAATTACACTTATGCATGAAAGTTGAACCTGAGATTTCTTGATCCCAAGCCATACTCTTATTCCCCAAGATGCACCCTTGGAGACACAATTAATGTTCGTTAATTTCATAAATTATTGATTGATTAAGAAAAGTGCTAAATACCTTTTTTTTTTAATCTTCTCTTATTCTTTATCTATTTTTACAATGACACATAAGTTAAATTTGTGAATAATATATATTTATAAAATTTAATGTAACTTATCACTGTTATTATAAGAATGGAGAAGACAATAAGAGAGGGTAAAAAAGAGAAGGTATTTAACACTTCTCGCTTGATTAATTTCAACTTTGAAGCTAGTTAACTATAGTCTTTTTTTAACCTAGAGAGAAAAAAAAATTCCAATTCTAAACATCAATTAATTTCTTTGCATTCTTCATTTGGTCTTTGTTTATGTTCATTTGTTTAAAAAAAAAAACACAATTAAAGTTAGCTAGGTAGACTATAGAAGATGCATAAAGTCATTTTCTAATGATATGTGTACCAAAGTTTAATGAATTCATAAAAAAAAAAAAAAAAATTAATAATGTAGGAATAAATTAACACAATAAGGTAAAATTTATGTCAACTTGTTTAGCGGTGACAATTAATATATTTCAAGAATTGATTAATTCAAAATTAATTATCAAATCTTTTTCTTTAAACTTCTGACTTTGTTAATTGTTTTTTTTTTACTTGATATATATTATTTTTCTAGCCAACAGTTAGGAGGCACGTGTACTACATATATTGTGTGAATAGCAAAGATTACTTGCCGCCTAAAAACAATTAGTTGTGAATTAATTGTGAAAATGATTATATTATATGGTGATTATTGAATGAAAATAATAATAGTAATATATACATTAAGCAATATTGGATGGAGCGTTTGTTAGATAGATAGCTACATATATTAGTTTGGTGAAGGGGACAATATATTGATCAAATTTTAGATTTTCTTTTGATTTTTTAGGGGAAGGTTTCTAGTGTTGAATTTAAGACTCTCATTTCAATTATTAACCCAAGTTTGAAAACTCAGATTTCACAAAAATTCCATTCAAATAAATTATATTTTATCAATTTTCATCTTTAGAAAGTAGTTTACTGAATTAATTTTTTAATATAAAAAATTAATGATTTCAAAATAAATAAAAACTATGTTATTTTTAAAAATTTTAAATTAATTAATATTTAATTTATAGTCAAATTACATAAAAATATCTATCCTTATCTCCTTAAATTTTGATATTATTAATTATTGTTAAATAAATAAAACTTATTAAGAAAATAAAATAAATTGAATTTATTATTTATGTATACAATATTTTAAATAGTTCTTATATAGAAATTCAATTCAATTCTCTGTTAATGAAATGGGATGGAATTGATTTTTTTTCAATGAGTATTTTTTTTAAAATGAAACCTATAATAAGTACCATAATCCTGAATTTTAATGAGAAAACTTTATTTTATTTTATCCATCCAATCATTGAATTGATTACAAATAAAGCAACTATTGCACTATGAAAACTAATACTTCACACGTGTAAAGTAACTAAGTCTATAATAAAGTGAAGTTTTTTTTTTTTTTTAATTGTGACATATTAACTCATTAAGTGGCCATTTTAATGACTAAATTCAGGTGAGTCCACTATTTGATTGTAGGAGGTCTATCAAGATTTATGATCTCTTACGTAAGAACTATAAATTTAAATATTCTTGTGCTCAAAATGGTAAATAGATAAATGGTAATTTGAAACTCAAAATAAGTTTTATGTTAAGAAAAATGGATTATCTCACATTAGAAAATGCTAAGTTGAGGCATATATTAAAAAGTTATTTTCAATGCTAAGAATGTAGCCAAATAAGCTCTCACTCGCTCATATAAACTCAAGTATGTAAATTCATAGTCCGAACCTAAACTTAGCATGAGACTTGCTTTTATGAATGCTTGATCGAAATGAGCTGGCTCGTGTGAGCTTAATTTTGCAAATTTCCCTTTTCCTCCATATATTTTTCTCTAGAATTCTTCTAGAATGTAATTGTTGGAATTCAAATGCTTAGAGTTAAATCCGTCATTATGAAATTTAACTATGTTGTTACATATTTTAAATAATTCATAATAAACAGAATTTAATAGAACTATGTTCAGTTATAGTGACTACATAATTAGATGGTTTCATTTTCACTTAGAGAGTTTATTATATTGGTTACCAATAGGTTGTATAAATACTTGTACTTTGTAGCTCTATTTTTAAATGTAAGGAACAATGTAGCCTTCATTTTCTTCACATGGTATTAGAGCGTTAAGACTTCCTCTGTTGTTGTCTCTCATTTTCCTTCATTTTCTCGTTCATAATTTTTCTAATACTTACCTTTATTTTCTCTTCAAGTTTCTCAACTGCCAAATATCAAAACCCTAGTTGTTTTCTTATTCATTTTTAGATTAGATTACTTCATTCTAATCATTGTCTTCTTGTGATTCCGAATTTCTAGTTCATTTACTAAAAATTTCATTTTTTAATCTTAATAATCAAATATTTCTTTCACAATTCTTGTTTCTTCAACGCGTGTTTTTTCCTCTCATCAATATATTCTCTTTTTTTTTTTTCCCCTTGAAAGAATGTTGCTAAATCCCTAAATTGGTGGTGTGAACTCTAAATCCCTAAATCTCTCTTGTTAACTCTGCTATCAGATCTCAATGATTGTTTTCATTCTTTTGCCTAATTTAATCTCTGAAATTCATTTTTTTCGTTTCCTCATTTCGAGATTAATCCGTACTTTTTTGATGATTCTCATTCTCTCTCTCTAGAATTTTGTTTTGATTCTTTGATAACCTTTTATTTCCTCTCTGTGATTTTTCCTTCTGAATATATCCTGTTTAGAGGATTTGTTCCTCTTTGATCTGCATCTATTTGATCTGGTTGATTTTCTCTTGAATATATCTTATTTAAAGTGTTTGTCCTCTTTGATTTGCATCTATTCTATTTAATTTATTTCATTTCCTCCCAAATATGTCTTGTTTAGAGGCTCTGTTCCTCTCTGATTTGATCTATTCGATTTCTTATTTCATAATTCCTTAATAGAATTCATTATTCTTGAATCAAATTGAATTTCGCTATTTGTTTGCTCTCTTTTTTATGTTACCATATTGGTGGTGTTGTGTTCGTTTACATTTCTGCTTGATGTGGAGAATTTCTCCATTAACATTTTGTTGCTTGCTATTTGGTTTCTTTGCGTATCGGGTTATTTAGTTTATGGTTTGTGAGATCTCGTCCGAGCACCGACCTGGTCCGCTAGAGAAAATCGGGATACTCATTCGGGTTTAGACTCACGATACAACCCTCGAGTTCGATTAGTTGATTTTGAAAATTGATTTTTAGGAGTCACTACCTTAATTTTATTTAGTTAGGAAAATATTAAGGAAAAAACCCAAATTGACTCCAATTCATTAAATTTTTAATTAATTTGCCTAAGGATAAAAATAACTAGTTTTCAAACCAGGTTATGTTTGGGGACTAGATTTTTTGTTTTAAATAATCTAAATTTGGCTCTTAAGTTTAATTTGACTTAAAAATTGGATTTCATGAATGACATTTATAAGATAATATTAAAGAGAATGCATGAATATGGCATAATATGAATGCATAGTGAAAATAAAACATTCACAAATTAATTAAAAAAAAGAAAAAAGATAATTGATTGGGATTTGGATTTAAGGTTTGGATTTAGATTCCAAACATGCCTACGTACCCTGTTGGATGGGGATCAAAACCCATATAGTTCGTTCCACGGTTAAGTGGAGAGATTTAAGAGTTAATCAGATTGATTTTGGTTTAGGTATTTTGAGAGTGAGAGAAAAAGGCTGATACCTTTGCTTTTGGTGGGCGGAAGATTTTACTGGACCAAAATTCCGTTTTATCGGGACCGAGTGACTAGATTGATTGGGAGATTAATTAATTAATTAAAAAGATTAATTAACTAATTAATATGATAAAAAGGATAGAAGGATTAATTAATTAAAAAGATTAATTAATTAATTTGGATGAAAAGTGAATTAAGAAAAATGATTAATTTGATTTTTGAAAAAAATGATTAATTAATTAATTTGGATGAAAGGTGGATTAAGAAAAATGATTAATTTGATTTTGGAAAAAAAATGATTAATTAATTAAAAAGATTAATTAATTATTAATTTTAATTTAAAAAAAAGAGTTTTAGTTAATTAAAAAGATTAATGAACTTAGTTAGAGTGAGATAATTAATTAATTAAAAAGATCAATTAATTAATTAGAAAGTGGCTGGAGTGAGAAGAAAAAATGAATTATTAGATAACCATCAATACTAATTCAAGAGATGTGTTGGAATGAAAGATAAAGGGGGTATTTATAGGAAGAGTGGGTGAGGATAGTTTAAGAAGTGAAAATGTGAAAAGATTAAAAGGGTAGAGTTAGAAAAAAGCTGAAAAATCATATTAGAGGATATTTTAGAAACTGCAGACGGACAGTCTGGGCGGCGCCACCGGGCCTCTGGGCGGCATGGCCAGCCAGTTGGGCGGTGCGCCACCTGCAGGGGCGACGGCACCTCCCAAGCCGGAGCCAGCGCGGTTGGCACCTTGGTAGGCGTGTGTAATATCCAAGCCCTCCATAGCTCATCAGAGTTATAATAATACCATAAAATATAAATTTTATGAGTATAGTATCAATGACATAGTGATAGGATGAAAAAAACTTTTGTTGATGCTAAGTGCTTGAGTGTATATTTTTGTGAAATATGAATATTTATTGTATGTTTTATTAAATTAATTTTAGGCAATATGGCTTAGTTTAAGCTTATTATGATATGGGAATGTAAGATTTAGAATGCCAAGTGAAAGGGAAGGGAAAAAGTTACGAAAAATTTTTAAATTCGGGAAACGTATTCGGGTGGGCTTGTTGATGGGCTTTTGGACTCAAAGCCTAAGCCCAAACCCATGGAGTGGCCGGCCCTAAGGCCTCTAATTGTGGTGGAGCTTGATCAAATTATGGTTAGAACAAGTTAATAAGGGGTTAGGGTAAGAAGGAGTTAGAATTAATCACCTTTGTTGACTAATGTCAACTTTAACACCTAAACTTCCACTTTTCCATCACCATGATTATGTTCATTTTGGTGATGATGGGATTCATTATTATGATGCTTAGTCACCATACACCTAAGGGCCATCTCAACCATCCATCTTGATCAATGTTAGCCCTCCATCTTAAGTAAAAATATGACCATTGATCTTGTAGGATTAAATCACCACCATTGATTCTATTTGTATATAAAATGAAAATGTGTTAAACCATTTCATTTGTAACCTACACCAAAAATTTCACCCTCACCAAAGACTAAAAACCTCTCAACTTGTTCTTCAACTTAGAGCTAAATTTGGAGCATTTCAAGGTGAGATTTATTACTTAAGTGATTCCTTTCTTTTCTTAGCCTAAGTGTGATAGATTGTTAGCAATCATTCCTTTTCTTTTAATTTCTATAATTGGATTTTGGTGGAGTGATTTAAAGAAGAGTTAGTTTGGCATATTAATTGATGAAATATGAGAATGGGGGTTAAGGATTTGGGGTTTAATAGGTGAATAATAATAAGGGAAGCATGAAAAATCAATGAAGAGGAAGTTTAGGTAGGGTTCAGCCAAACAAGGAATTTTAGGAGAAGTGTCCAAAATTTTTTTTAACACTATCTAAGGTTATTTGGGATATTGAAAAGTGGTTTAAAAATGTAAAATTTGAATTTAGAGATTTTATTCAAAAATTGAAATTCTTGAAGGCATAATGCATGATATAAGGGGAGTATATAATGTGAGGAGTATTTTGATGTTTGATTGTTGTTGGAGGCTTTGCATGACATTAATTTCATATTTGAAAGATCAATTTAAGATTTAATTGAGAAATTTTGGGTTTTTCCCAAATCACCCCAATTTGGTAAAGTTAGGGTATATGGGAATTGAAAGAGATTAATTTCAATTGGTGTATGAATGTTGATTGTTTGAGTATTAATTTGATAAATCCATGTTTAATTTGAAGTTTGAAAATGAATTTGATAATTTTTCCTAAATCTTGGAGTTTTGAGTCATATTGAGAATTCCAAGATTTAAACTTGAATTTTTAACATTTATTAGTTAAATAAGCTTGTGATTAATTCAATTTGATGTTTATGAAGTCAATTTGAAATGTGGTTGATGAAAATGATTTTTCAACTCTAATTGGAATATACCAAATTAGAGATTTTGATTTTTGAGTTTTATTAATTCTCTTAAATGTTAGAAAATTGATTGCATTGGTTTCCATTGATGAACATAGGATTTAATTAAGGAATTAGGAAGGAAAAGGAACCTAATTGTTTTGATGAAAGGATTCGGACAACATGGAATTTTGGAATAAAGTAATTAAATAATTAATGTGTTTATGTATGTAAAGATTTTTTGGAATAAAGCAACTATTGCACTATGAAAACTAATATTTCACACGTGTAAAGTAACTAAATCTATAATAAAGTGAAGTTTTTTCTTTTTTTTTTTTAATTGTGACATATTAACTCATTAAGTGGCCATTTTGAGGACTAAATTCAAGTGAGTCTACTATTTGATTGTAGGAGGTCTATCAAGATTTATGATCTCTTACATAAGAACTATAAATATAAATATTCTCATGCTTAAAATGGTAAATGGATGAATGCTAATTTGAAACTCAAAATAAGTTTTATGCTAAAAAAAGTGGATTATCCCATATTAGAAAATGCTAAGTTGAGGCATATATTAAAAAGTTATTTTCAATGCTAAGAATGTAGCCAAATAAGCTCTCACTCGCTCATATAAACTCATGTATGTAAATTCATAGTCCGAACCTAGACTCAGCATGAGACTTGCTTTTATGAATGCTGGATCGAAATTGGCTGGCTTGTGTGAGCTTAATTTTGCAAATTTCCCTTTTCCTCCATATATTTTTCTCTAGAATTCTTCTAGAATGTAATTGTTGGAAGTCATTATGAAATTTAACTATGTTGTTACATATTTTAAATAATTCATAATAAATAGAATCTAATAGAACTATGTTCAGTTATAGTGACTGCATAATTAGATGGTTTAATTTTCACTTAGAGAGTTTATTATATTGGTTACCAATAGGCTGTATAATACTTGTACTTTGTAGCTTTATTTTTAAATGTAAGGAAAAATGTAGCCTTCATTTTCTTCATATGGCATTAGAGCGTTAAGACTTCATCTGTTGTTGCCTCTCATTTTCCTTCGTTTTCTCGTTCATAATTTTTCTCATACTTACCTTTATTTTCTCATCAAGTTTCTCAACTGCCAAATATCAAACCCCTAGTTATTTTCTTATTCATTTTTAGATTAGATTACTTCATTCTAATCATTGTCTTCTTGTGATTTCGAATTTCTAGGTCATTTACTAAAAATTTCATTTTTTAATCTTAATAATCAAATATTTCTTTCACAATTCTTGTTTCTTCAAAGCGTGTTTTTTCCTCTTATCAATATATTCTCTTTTTTTTTTCCCCTTGAAAGAATGTTGCTAAATCCCTAAATTGGTGGTGTGAACTCTAAATCCCTAAATCTCTCTTGTTAACTCTACTATCAGTTCTCAATGATTCTTTTCATTTTTTTTTTGCCTGATTTAATCTCTGAAATTCATTTTTTTCGTTTCCTTATTTCGAGATTAATCCGTACTTTTTTTATGATTCTCATTCTCTCTCTCTAGAATTTTACTTTGATTCTTTGATAACTTTTTATTTCCTCTCTATGATTTTTCCTTCTGAATATATCCTGTTTAGAGGCTTTGTTCCTTTTTGATTTGCATCTATTTGATCTGGTTGATTTTCTCTTGAATATATCTTATTCAGAGTGTTTGTCCTCTTTGATTTGCATCTATTCTATTTAATCTATTTCATTTCCTCCCAAATATGTCTTGTTTAGAGGCTCTGTTCCTCTCTGATTTGATCTATTTGATTTCTTCTTTCATAATTCCTTAATAGAATTCATTATTCTTGAATCAAATTGAATTTCACTATTTGTTTGCTCTCTTTTTGATGTTACAATATTGGTTGTGTTGTGTTCGTTTACATTTCTGCTTGATTTAGATAATTTCTGCTTGATGTGGAGAATTTCTTCATTAACATTTTGTTGTTGGCTATTTGGTTTCTTTGCATATCGGGTTATTTAGTTTTTGGTTATGGAAGTGTGCTTAGGATATTTGGGTTCTTTGAGATTCTAGTGTTCTTATCAAATTTTGGATGAAGTTCTTCCAGTAGATTGAAGTTTTTTTTTTTTTTTTTTCCTTCTCCATCTTCACTTATTGATTATGTTCATGAATTTCTTGGCCATAGAGTCTCTCTATACAATTCATATTCTGATAAATTCCTTTTAGATCTATAAATTTTGTTTTCTAAGATTTAGTTTCAGACACATGGTAGCTTTCCTAGTTGATTTGAAATTTCATAATTACTATTCATAATCATTCTTTTCTATTTCTCAAGGATTCAAAATTTGAGTTGTTTGTTGAATTGATTATCAATTTCTTCTGCTATATTTGTTCAATGCTTCTATTCTCCTTTTTCTTTTTATTCAATTCTCATAAATCCTATAAATGATTGCCTTGTTGTTTCATAGAAATTTTTTGAAATGCGAGAATCAAATAACTCTCTATGATGGAATAAAATATTTCTATCTCTAAATTCCCCCTTGAAGAAATTCTTCCTTTTAGTTTTCAAAGAAATGCTATTATGTTGCCTTGAGCCATCTTCCATGATTCCTCTATTTTTTTTTTTTTACTCTTTCTCTTCAAATCTTTTGTCCTCCTTTCTATTTCTTTTCTCCTCCATTTTTCTATCTTTTTCTTGGTTTAATTGTTTTTTTTTTTTTTGAATTCAATTTTTGTTGGGTATCTTAGAGCTAGATATTACACAAAATTTCAATAGTGACATTTGTTTAGAAAGTTTTGTGAGTATGTTTTGTTTGAAGAGTTGTATTCAATTGAATTCTTTGAAATTGGATATTTTTGGAATATGCATGATTTGTTGGATTATAAGGTTATTTGTGTTGTTATTTGGCAATAGTTTCTACATGGCATGGAAGGGTAAGTGTTAGGTCTTTTACTGGGACACTTAACGTGATATCATATATTAGATAATTGAGCATTTTTTTATTTCTTTCTCCAAGCTAGGCATATTTAATTTGTATGCTCCAGCTTGAGGAGGAGGGGGAAGGCGTAATAGAACTATGTTCAATTATAATGACTATATAGTTAGATGGTTTTATTTGTAGTTAGAGAATTTGTTATATTGGTTACCAATAGGTTATATAAATACTTGTACTTTGTAATTTTATTCTTAAATGTAAGGAACAATGAGCTTTCATTTTCTTCATAGAATTAAAATTGAGTTTAATGAGACTTAAATATGCTACTACTCATCTCTCCTCCACTCTAGTATAAATGGGTGTATCCCTATGCTCTTCAAAATACTCCAGCTCTTCCTATCTTTATATTGGATTAAAAATTCAAATTGGATTTTAAAAGTACCCAAAAAGAAATATAAGAATTCCAAAAATTTCTATGAATGAATCAAAAATAACGAATGAGTATGGGATTTCTAAAACCTAGAAAGAGAAATAAAAACTTGAAAAACATAAATTGCAATACGGAAAAACATTGATTACTGATGTAATAATCTATCGATAATTATATTTTTTCTGTCGGTAAACTAATTTATCGATAGATTACTGAAAGAAAATAAATGTTGAAAAAATCATAGTTGGTAATATGTTAACCCCAAAATAACTGTCTATTAGTAATTTGCCGATAGAAGATTGTCAAAAATATTTGATGAGAGTGTCGGTAAATTTACTAACAGTTTTATCTGTCGGTAATAAATAAATAAATTCCTTCAATAACTAATGAATAAATAAATTAATAAATATCTATCGGTAATCCATCTGTAAAATATAGAAAATAAATAAATTAATATAAATCCATCGGTACTCCATTGGTATTTAATCAAAAAATAAATAAATTAATATAAATCTATATATAATCCGTCGGTGCTGAATTAAAAAATTAATTAAATAAATCCATTTCAGCTGGTAATCCATGTTGAATATGAATTGTTTAATTTATAATTTAATTTAATTGCAATTGTATTTAAATTTATAAAGTCACAATTTTTTTTTTGAAGAATTTTTTTTTTGAATTTTTTCTTTGATATTTTTTATTATTTAAAAATTTGAATTTTAAAATTTCAAAATTTTTTATTATTTAAAATATGAAATGGGTCTCACTTTTGCACTTTATCAAATTTTTTAATGTCTTAATGAATCACAACTGGAATCTGAAAGTGTAAATTGATGTTTTTAACTGCCAACAAGTTCATATTCTCTACGACTTTTCATTTCTTTTTCTCATTAAAATAAACTCTAAGGTATATCAATTTCTTTCTTAGAATCTATGATCAAGTCATTAATTTAGATCTAGGCAAAAAAAAAAAAAGTCATTAATTTAGGCATTAAAGAGGTTTTGTTAAGTTCAAACTTAACACTTTAATACTAATTATTTACTCCCTCCATTCTGAAAAAATGCCTATTAAAAAAGTAAGTTTTATTCATAAATAAGTGGTCATTTAGCAACTCAATAAAAAAATATATAGTAAAATGACTAATTTACCCTTTTATTTTTCAAATATGAGAGATATTTTTTAATTTATACTGCAATTAATAAGAGTGTTTTTGACAATTTATGACAACATTATTATTATCTTAAAAATGGTGATTTTTAATTATTGGCCATTTTTTTCAGAATGAAGGAAATACTCTCTCTATTATGAAAAAAGTGGCCGTTAAGAAAAAATTATCATTTTTAAGGTGATAATAACTTTATCATAAGTTGTCAAAAAGATCCTTATTAATTGCAGTATAAATTAGGAAAATATCTCTTATACTTAAAAAATAGAAAGATAAATTAGCTATTTTATTATTTTTTTTATTGGATTACTAAATGATCACTTATTTATAAATAAAAATAATTTTTTTAATAATCGCTTTTTTCAAAATGGAAAAAGTATGTTGTAAATTCAAAAAATTATTCTGTACTCAACTATAGTAGAAGAGACTTTTTTTTTTTTTTTTTTTAAATCTCTTGATGGTTAGGTAGAAATTTTTATTGGCGCAAATAACATTTTCATTATGAAAGTGTTAATGTGACATATATTGCGTGGCATCTAGTTTATTAATGTCAATGATGGGTGAGAAATCAATTGAATTTGATTTTAATTAGATAGGAATTAGTAAAAGGCCTAAACCATTTAATTTTGAGAGAGGGAGAGAGAGAGAATGATAAAAAGGAAAAATCAGAAGTTCAACTTGTACGGATACGGTTTGAATTTAAGATTGTTGTTAATTAACCAAAAAGCCGGCCGCATGGAATCGGGTGAATTGGGAATAAGAACCCTTCATCTACTCTTTGCCACGTGCTGATTTTAAAATAACAAGACAAATTATTTAATGCAAGAATTATAATTCATGTAGCACACTGTTATAATTTGTCTTCACGACAAACGTAACTCATTTTTGGACGTTACAAATTCCATTTCCTTTGCGCTATAATAATGAATTTATTTTTTATTTATTTTAAATTGTAGTTCATTTTATTTTTTTAATAAAATAATTAATTTATTATTTTTAATATACCTTTATTTAGATAGAACCATTTGAAATTGAGTTTGACAAACGCCTTTCAATAAAATTTTTTGTATTTTTTAAAATTATTTTAAGTAAATGCAAGTAAATAGATTTTTTTCAAAAGGTTTTCAAAGAAAAAAATAAAAATAATTGGAATAATTATTTCATAGTATATACAAAAGATTTAAAAATTATTTTTTTATAATTAATTTTTTTAAGATATTTATTAAAAATATTAAAAGTGATCAAGCAAAACGCTGCAAACGAAGAGTATTTCTTCGATTGATTTGGTAAGTTTGAAATGTCTTAATTGCTCTTGAGTCTCTTCTATTTCCTCTTAAAAATAGTGTCATTTTGCTTAATTGCAATGAATTTTATTTTTTTGTCCTTTCTCATTGTCTATATCTCTCAAGAACAACACCATTTTCTTTAATCACCTTGTATAAAATATCTATTTTTTCCGTATTTCTCTTTATTATCTTATCTAAAATGCAGCTATATTATTTGGTCAAATATGAAATGTTTGCTTTGCCATTTTGTTCCTCATCTTTAATGGAATGGAATGTGGCTTCTACTTCGTATCCAAGAGGAATTAAATGTTTGGCATTTTACCAAACTAAAAAAGGCAAAAAAAAAATAAAAATCAAAGCATAAAAAATTTAGGTCGAAAACAACGAACTAATATTTGTCGCAAACAATGTCGATATGCATCTCCCACATGTCAAAGTCAATAAATTTAAAAAGCCAAATTAAAAAAAAAAAAAATTGCAACGGTACATTCTGCTCACGTCATGTCAACAAGTTCCAACCCTTCCAACGGTACATTTTGCAATTTGCTTCCGACATATAAATCTAATTTGATTCAAAGGAATTACAGACTATAAATCTAATTTGGTTAAAGACAAAATTGAAACTTTGTTTCTTATTATAGAGGAATCTGAGCAATTAGCACTCCAAAACAGATAATTAAATATGAATTAAGAAGGAATTACCATTTTTTTTTATTTTTTTAATCACAAGCTAAAATGTCAATTGAATGAATAATTATTGTCAATAGATATGTAATATCAAAAGAAAAAAAAATAAATTGTATTATGAATTAATTCTTAAATATTATTATAAATTTTCCCTTCTAATTTAAAAATAATTTAAGATAAAATAAAAGTAATAGAGTACTCACATAAAAAAGAATAGCCAGCAAATAGGGCAGACTTTTCATCGAATTGCCAATTTTAATATCTTTTTGATAAAAAATAACTTAATTTACTGTTTGTTATTTCTTGACATATAAATTTTATATTTGTATTTTTATATTAAAATAAATTATTAAATATTGAATAAAAAATCATAAAATTCCCTAAAGAATATTAACTTCTTGATGAGTTAATTTTACTTTGAAATTATAACTATGTTTCAAAGTAAAATGTGTATTTATCTAACGGTTTTTACTTATTTCTAGAAATGAGAGGTGGGAGTTAATTTTTTGTTTTTGCCAAAGAAAAAGGAAAGAGAGAAAAAAAGAAAGTTGTTGAAGTTATATTATATATATGTGTACATGTGTCATGTGTCATGAGTGAAAATGAAAAATATCTTAGATTAGAAAATGATGATTGATGTCCCACAAGCATAATAGATGGGTAAAACCCCCTTTTTTTTTAGCATAAAAGGTGGGTAAAACTCAGCAAAACATCAAAGGAAAATTCTATCTACCCCATAATAGAAAATAAAAATAAAAAAGTAAAAAAAGAAAAGAGTTCTTGAGAAGTCTCATATCTGTTCATATTTGTATGATTAGCACAGAAATAAATAAGCCATTATTTTGACAAGATTGTAATGTTCTCCCAGCTGTACCCATTACTACCAAATATCTCTCAAATAATTTGTTTGTGACAAGATAGTCTTGTAATTTAATTAACTAATATTTTATTTTAAAAAATAATGCTAAATATTTAAAGAATTGGAAGCATTAGACAAATTGGTAGATAAAAAATTAATTATGTAATAGTATTATTTAATTTCCTTAATCTATACGAAACATTTATTAAATTAAAATACATTAATTTTTAAAAAAAAAAAGTCAGGAAGCTGACTCAAAAGCTCAAAAGAAAAAAAAAAAAAAAAAAAAAAAGGAAAAGTTTAGATGATGCCATTAGTATTAAATTAAGAATTCATGGATTGAGTGTCTAGAGACATTCAAATTTTAATATTTTCATTCTCTTATAAAATATATCAAATAAAAAAAAAAGGAAATTAGATAGTCAACAGTGAGTATATGTATTTGATAATAATTTGTTCTGCAGGGAATAATCCCCCCTAATGTAAAAATAATAACAATAATAGTAAAAGGAGAAGCTGTGATGACTTAGTAAAATATAGAAAGACCTTCCAAGTTGTGTTTATTATCATGTATTATATGCATCTTATAAACTTTTCTTTTTTTTTTTTTTTCTGGTAATTTCTAGGGAACAATGTATTTTTTTTTAGACATAAAAATAAAAATAATAAAAAAAAAAAAAGCTACTGGTAAACAGTATAATCACATTACAGTAACGGAAGTGACGAGTTAGCAAATTAAAGAAGCCAAGCCAAATATTTGGCATCTAGTTTAGAAGCAAAAATCACTACAATTAACCTAATAATGGAAAAATTAATTAATTAATTAATTACTTTTAAAAAAACACACACAGACACCCATTTAGTAATTAATCCCAGACTGAAGTTCCAAAATTGCTGGAAATTAAACTCTCTAATCCCAACAATTGATCAGAAAATTCTCCACAAATGTCTTGTAGAGGTGGATAAACCCACCCATCAACCGAGTCAAACAATATAAACTCAGTACCCGATTCGGACGAGTTGAAACTCCCTTCTATATTTGGCAACTCTACAATTTCGCTCAATTCCTCGGATTCTGAAACATCATCAGATACAGACACCGAGGATGATTCAGATGATGATATTTCCGATGATGAAGACGTTGACGATAATGAGTTGAATTCAACCATGGAAGCAGCTTTAGCTGCGGCTGCTTGAATATCTCGTGGCATTGATGAAACTGGACGAGGTAATGAGTCAACGAGTTCGGGGAAATTAAGAATAGCAGCGTTGCCTTTAATGGTCATGGCAGCAACATCATGTGCACGCGCCGCCATTTCAGCAGTAGGGAATGTTCCAAGCCAAATACGAGATTTCTTCCGAGGTTCACGTATTTCTGATACCCATTTTCCCCAACTTCTCATTCTAACACCTCTATAATCTAGGTGTTTACTGCAATGATCTCTAGCTCTTTTTGATGTTTTTTCTAATGGGTCTTGATTTTTTGACTTACTTGCGGCTGAGGACGCGGCGGCGGCAGTAGGCAAAGATGGCGATGTTGGTGGAGATGGAGAGGAGTTGAAACTGGCACTTTCATCTGACATTGTTAAAAGGCCACTATAGTAGGTGGTGATTCTGGAAGATGAGAGAGAGATATAATAATAATAATAAAAAATAGATACAGAGTTAAGAGAAAATTTAAAGAAGAAGAGGGAGAATGAGAAAGAGGAGAATAATGCGAGTGGGCTTTTGTAGGGGAAGAGTTAAGGAAGATACGCTCCTTTATAGTGACCCTCAACCTACCATCGAACATATATGAATATATTTCCAATGACAAATACTTTCTAACATATATGGAGAGTTGAGGGAAAAAAAATACTATAATAATAATAATAAATAAATAAAAGAATTTCTCATGTAATATATATATATATATATATATATATATATATATATATATATATATATATATATATATATATATATATCACTAGATGCATGTCATATAAAATTTATTTTTTATTTAATTAAATATATGAAAAATCATAATTTTATTTTTGAATGTATATTTGCATCACATAATATATTAGAGACCCCTTTTATACCTACAAAATCATTTTTTTTTATAAATTTAATTTGAGTAAAATTCAAACTTGAGTTATGATTTTATGCGACATAATATATTATAACGGTTTTTCTAATTAGTGTCTTAAAAAATAATAATTTAAATAAAATTAAATAAATAATATAAATTAAATAAATAAATAAATAAGTGAATTTTTGATATATCGTTTAGTATGAGAGTAATTGCAAATAAATATAATTCAATTAAAATTTCTAATTTTTTATCATCCAATCTATTTTTAATTAAATTAACTTAAATTATATTTATATGAAATAATCGTTTTATAATTAGATATTGTCTGAAATAGTTACCATTAACAAGTGCCCTTAGATAATAATTAGAAAAATCCATACTATAAATATAAGGACATTATTGTGTTTGTACTGTGTGATATAAACATATTTATTTAGTAGTTGTTTTAGGACATATGTGGAGTTTAAATTGAATAAAAATGTGTAGTATAAGTATATACCAATTGGGGAAAAACACGGAAAAGACAAAGATGAAAAAAGAAGAAGGGAGAAGTCATGAAGTGGAGTGAAGGTAAGGGGCTGAGAAAGAGTGGGACCTAAATGGAGAATGGGTGTACCTGTATGAGTATGAGAAGTGGGGCGTAGAAAGAGAGAGAGAGACAATAGTAATAACACTGTTGTACCGAACAACGTTCAATTAAATTTAGTCTTTCCCTCATTGTTATTGTCCACGTTCTCTCATTCTTGTCCGTTATGGATTTGCTTCTTTGTCAGTGATGTGCTTTTTTTTTTTTTTTTTTGATCTTTTTCCTCCGCAGTGCAGTGCCAATAATTTTTTTTCTTTATCAATAGTCTTGTTAAAGAGAGTTTTGTTGTCTTATAAACGAAAAAATTTTTCAAGTTAAATTGGAATAGAAAGATAAATTGGTGGAGAAAGACAAAAGGCAACAATCTTCTTAGATTCTGTATAAAATTGGAAGGGTAACCCACCACTCCACCACAGCTTTTTTTTTGGGTCTTTTCTAACATGAAATTGAAAACAAAACTTTGATTCCACCACCGCCAACAACACCACATTTACATCATTTCTATGAATTGGTAAAACCTTTGACAACTATTATATATGCATATATGTTAGCACTCTATATTTTTATAGTTATTAATGAAAATTATATTATTAGTTATTCTTCATGGAATTATCCTTTTATATATTAAATTAAGAGGCTTTCTGCTATGCACCAGGGATAAGGTGTCTCAATGCATATAAAATTATTAGGTTATCAAATTTTAATTTTAACTGTTAGATGAAATGACTTATTATCTGTTAAATTGATAACCAAATTTTAAAAACCTAACTTGTTACTTGTTTTACCAATTAATCTTTAAATTATGTTTGGTTCTCAGAATAGCATATATAAGGAATATAATAACTATTCCTAAATAATAGAATAATTATTCTAATTCCATAATTTGATTTATAATATTGAATAACTATTTTTTTCTACATAAATGACCATAATATCCTTATAAATTAATTTCATTAATAATATTAAAATTAAATATAAAAATTCTTTAATTTTTTGTGAAATTGCTATTTTATAAAAATTGTGAAATTTTTATTCCATGAAATTAGTATATATATATATATATATATATATATATATATATATATATATATATATATATATATAACTTAAGTTACCTAAAAAGCATGTCAACTATTACTTGCTTTTTACCTATAATAGCAGGTAAAATGTATTGGGACATTATATTCCTGATGCATAGCACAAATAGCCTTAAATTAATAACTAATTTATATTTTAAAATTTTATTACTATCATTTTAAATACAAACATATAATATAATATAAAAAAAATCTTATATTAATTAAATACAAACATATTAAGCGATAATATAAAGATAAACCCTCAAATCTTAATAAGCTGACTTTTAATATTAGTTCTCCTAAATTTATATTGAAAACTTAACATCTAAAGATATTAATACTCTTTTTAAACTGACATGTAATTCTCTCATTAATAATAATAATAATAATAATATAGTTAATTTTAAAATCTAAATTATTTAATTTAAATTTGGTTACATTTACTTTGGTATGTCAAAAATACTATCAGGGAGCATTGCTCATCACCAAAAGCTAAAAATATGCCTTCTCAAAGCAAAAAAGGGCAATAAAGTTTTTACATGATTAAATTTGTGTATTATATATATATATACACACACAATTTGCCTTTTTCTTTTAAACCATTATCATATAGCCATCATATATTAATCTACTTTTCACATCGCCGAATGAGAATAAATTTTTTTATCTTAAATTTAGATGAAGATAATCATCTCAATTTCCATTACATTTTCTTTCAAATAATTAGTACAACTATATAATAATAATGATAATAACATAAATATGAAGAAGATCAAAGAAAAGCAGACGAAGGCACCCATAACCTTCCCCTCTCGTGCAAGAGGAGGAGTAGAGAAGGTTCATCAGGGCACCCAGCACGAGGATCACATTCATTTTAATATCTGCCAGCACATAATTCATAAAAAACAACTCAAAGATTTTATCAACTGGGTCGGTTTCAGCAAATTATTAGATTTTTCCCATGCTTCTTTTAGATTTTTTGTCTCTTAATTTTTTTTTTTTATACCTATTTTAGCTTCCTTTTTTTTTTTTTTTTTTTTTTTTTGTCTCTTTGTTACTAGTTCAAGATTTGGGCTTTGATTTAGCGCTTATAGTCACTTGTCACTGCCAACGATTAGCATATAGTAATCAATAGTCCATAACCAGCGATTACGTTTAATAATTTAACTACTAAAATTACAATCAAATTATAAAATAACGAATAAGAATACATATTATTTTGTATTATACAAAAAATTTACGTGTAATATATAATTATTATTTTTGATATATATACGCATGTAAAATATATTTTAATAATACATTATTTTTATTTCAAAAAGTATTTTTTTTATTTTTCTTGATTTGTACAATTATAAATAGAGAAATATATATATATATATATATATATATATATATATATATATATATATATATATATATATATATATATATATATATATATAATTTAAATAGATAAATTATATTATTTATATATTTATTAATAAGTATTTTGGTAATTTTTTTTTTTAAAGTTCAATGGCATGGCATGTTTTTGAGTTCAAAATCTAAAATTTTTAGCTTTTAAGCCAAAAATTAGCTTTTAATTGTAAATTCTAAAAGTTAGCGTTTGAAAATGTAAAAGCAATTTTTGATTTTTTGTTTAGCAAATTCTTAATTTCAGCATTGGAGAATCCAACAGCTATATGTTGGGAGTTAAACGCTCAATCAAACCATTGGCAAAAAAAAAAAAAAAAGCTCAATCAAACTGGCACTTGAAAGTTATATATAGCTTGTAATATTTTCTTTTTCTTTTTTATAGTTTTCAATAAAAGCTAATTATAAATTCATAATGTTTTTGTATCTTCATGGGGAAACTATAAATTAAATGTTAATTTTGTACTTTTGTCTCATTAGGCATAGTTTTAGGACCCAAATCTCAATAAAATAATGTTTTAAATCAGCCTTACTTAAAAATAATATTTTCGTTGTTTGTAACTTTTTTGTATCTTCATAGGGAAAATAATGTATGCAATGAGGATAACAAGAAACTATGAGGCTGGAGCTTCCAAACAAAAGGATCTGGCCTAGAATTCGGTGCTCTAGCTAACAAATGTGCAATCGAGTTCACAGATCGACGAACCAAAGAAAACATAACATGTTCTGGACTTGTAGTTATAGCTTAGCGGTTAGCAATTGTTGTTTGTAACTTATTATTCCAATTTCATATGTAATCTCATTGTATCTTTTCGTAAATCAATTACAACAAAGCTTCTTTTTATTTTTATCTTATATAAATAAAAATAAATAAACAAGGCCTATTTCTATTTGTATCATTGTATATACGTACCCAAAAAAAAAAAAAAATCTTTTTTGTATCTTGGCAGAAATTTTTGTCTATCCTTTCTTGATTTGTGATGATATGATGATTATTGTTATTATTATTATTATTATTTAGGAAATAATGAATTTTATAGCGAGATAAAATTTTCTAGTATCCGTATAGATATTCTCAATTTTATAATAAAACTGGGAGATATAGTAATGAATTAATTTAAAATAAATTTTGTCATACCAACCAAAAAAAAAACTATTATTATCTACTGGCTAGTCATATCATTTCAAATTAATTCAATTAATAAATGAAGAGCATGTTATTTGAGGTAAAATGAGAAAAAAAAAAAGAGATTTTGATAGAGTTATATTTCATTATAATCACTGTCATTTTAAATGATAAGTTAAAATTCATACTTTTCACCATTTATTTTATTTTTAATTTGATTTATCGAAATTTTTACTTTTAATCTTGTCAAAATTTATTTATTTAATCTTATCTGAATTTTTATTTCTTAATCAGTACACTAAAGTTGCGTTTGGTTGTATAAAAAGAATAACATGAGATATGACAAAATAAGATAAGATAAAATAAGATTAGATAAATATTTGTCTTGTTTTGCATTTGATACAATTAGGACTGGATTATAATTTTGTTTTGTTCTATGTTTTGTTATCATAACACAAGAAACTGAATATTATATAAAAATAATCTCAATATCCTTATTCAATTATGTATTTTGATGAAATATTATTATGAACACAACAAATCTATATAGAAAAAGAAATAAAATATTAAATTCTCAAACAAAATAAAATTATTTTTATTGAGGATAATTTGGGTATAATTTTTTTTATTAATTAAGACCTAAGAAAAGAAAGAAATAAAATATTAAAATTTCAAATAAAATAAAATTATATTTATTAAGGATAATTTAGGAACAAATTTTTTATTAATTGAGATCTAAGGAAAAAGCAATAAAATATTAAATTTTTAAACAAAATAAAATTATGTTTGTTGAAAGTAATATGGGAATAAATTTTTATTAATTGATTCATAAGGATAAAAATAAAATATTAAATTTTCAAAAATAAAATTATATTTATTTAGCGTAACTCGGGAATAATTTTTTTTTATTAATTGAGTCTTAAAGATTGAATAAGTAACTTTTTTTAGTCCTATTCATATATAAAAATATACCAAATATTAGATAAATTAAATTTATTTATTCCTCTCTAATCTTAATATGCAAAACAAATGCACTTTTAGTTACTCACTAGAAAAACTAAATAAATTGATTTAATCATATCTCATGCGAATTAAAATGTTGGATTTAACAACAATTTTAAATTCTTCTGTAAAAAATATAAATAATTAAAATTGGGCTGATGAACACAATTTAATTAATTAGTTATTTGCATAAGAAAATAGAGGGATAATTTGATAATAAATGTGATGGTGAAGTGACTTTCATATAATTAAATATTGTCAGAGATTAAATATTAAAACACAGCATATTTATTGATTTTTGGTACATAACAATTAAACAAAATAAAAGATAGAAAAAATTTTTTCGCGTGGAAACTAATTTGAGGATGTTATTTATAAAGAATATTGAACTTTATTCAAAAAGAAGTTCCCGCGTTTGTAGAGTAACAATTTTTTTGGTAAATTACTATTTAATCTCTCAATTTTTTATCTAATTTATGCTAAAGTCTATTTATTTTGAGAAATTAATTAAAATGTCCTTATGTTTTAATTTTATCGAACACTTTAATACTTTTGTCAAAAATTTTGAGTTTTCTGTTGAAAAAATAAAAAAATAAAAACAAAAAGAAAATAAATTTAAAGTAAAAAATATCATTTATTTCCTGAATGTTCTCACACTTTGTCCCTCACTTAATCATTATTTACTCACTCACACACAGAAACTCCACCATATTTGAATAGGCTAAATTCACTTAACCACTCACAGATCCATCCTTTATTTTCTCAGCTATTACTATATACATCTTTGTCGCCGTCACCCTCCACTTCCTTCTCTCTCTCCTTCTCTCAATAATAATCGTAAGGTACCACTTTGTTCAACCCCAGCAATCCACAACCTTGGCGTTAATCTCCTTCTTCCTTTACATCGATTTACTTTTCTCAATTGCTGTTGAGATCTGTGACACGTGATCGTTTTGGCAACATACGAATACTACAACTACTTTCCAATGGCTATTCTGTTTCCCACTTGGCACATGCCCAACCAAACGCTCTTTTCTTCTGGTCTACCTCTCTCAGTTTCTTCATTTATTTCGATTTCTACCTCTCTCAATTTTTCATCTGTTTCGTACTTTTTTTGCGGCTTTACAATCGATTAAGGAAGTCTTATTGATCAATTGTGATAAGTAATGGCCAATTTCAAGCTTATAGTGATTGGTTTGAGTGTCTATACTGATGAGCTTGTTATTAGCGTTCGGGTTCTTGATTAGTGAATATCAATTGTGGCAGGTGTTGTTTTGGTGGTGGGTTTTACAATCGTGATTGTTTTGGTGGTAGTTTGTTTTGATTTTTGAGGTGATGATGGTTATTAATTGGGAAGTGGATTTGAAGTAGCAGTGTAAATGCAATCACAATGACAAACATTATTTTATTGATCGTAATTTTTCACAATTGAGCAATTTGGAGGTCAATCGTAGTAGCAAAAATTATATGCATTACAAATTTGTAAGATTGAATAATGTGAGTTATTGTTGATTGTACTGGGTTTCTATATGATTTTATATGATTGTTGGGTGAGATGAAAAATTTAAAAGTAAATAAAAGATATTTCAGTTTTTTAAATGTATTTAGCGGTGAATTTTGGCTGAAATACTAAAATGTTTGATGGAATTAAAACAGATGGATGTCTTAATTAATTTCACAAAATAAAAAAAAGTGTAGTGTAAATTGAATCAAAATTAAGGGACTAAATAGTCATTTATCCCTTTTTTTTTTTTTTTTTTTTTCTCAAATGAGTTTGGCCTAGATATTGAGTGCAAATAAGTATTAGCTGCATTCAACAACGGCCCCAAATGCATTTTGATCGAAGTCCATTTGGTTCTTTTGCTATATATATATATATATATATATATATATATATATATATATATATATATTAGGGGACTAATTCTAAAACATTCATTTTTCCCATTAAAAATATACTCACTCTATCTACAAATTATAATTTATTTTTTTTTTTGAAATGTCCAAAATAAATAGTCTATTTTTTTTCAAGTTAAATTTATTATTACATTTTCAAATATTCTATTTAGTATAGTTATAATCAATTACATTATTTTAGAATAGTTAATGCAATTTATAATAATAATAAGGATA
The DNA here is from genome assembly GCA_947687605.1 of Reutealis trisperma. Lineage (NCBI taxonomy): Eukaryota > Viridiplantae > Streptophyta > Magnoliopsida > Malpighiales > Euphorbiaceae > Reutealis > Reutealis trisperma. The sequence continues at coordinate 2,856,406 of CANTUT010000010.1, forward strand.
AAATAGTAAAATAAACACAAATTCTTAATATTTGTGCAAAAATAAAAGTGAATTATAATTTATAAACAAATGCAGTAGTAATTATTTTCACTTTAAAATCAAAACAAAATATAAAAAATTGATGGCAACAATTTTTTCACTTGATTTATTAAAAATGTATTATAAAGTCAAAATAAAAATATTTTAAGTGATGAGGCTCTGTATGTATCTCAATTGTTTTGTTTTAATTTTTTTATAATAAAAATCATTTATTAATTTTTTTTGTGTTTTTTAAGTAAAAAAAAAAACTTAAAATTTTCTATGTATACTTACAAAAGATTTATAATATTTACATTTTTATATAACCTAAAAAATATAAAATTCGAGTTTCAATTTTTTTTTGTATAAAATGAGAAATTTAGAATATAATATTTGAATTCAAATTTTATTTTTTATAATTTTATCTAATATTTTGTTAGATTAATTATTTTGAAGATTAATTTTAATTTTTTAACTCTATATATACATATTGAAAATATGAAAACAAAAATATCCTCCTGGGGGGCGTGCTTGGGGGCGTCCTTGTTTACGCATTTTTTTCTCATATTTGATAATATATAAACTTTTATAAATCTAAACATGTTCATAATTTTATAAATTGAAAATTTTAATATTTTTAATTAAATTTTAAATTATATCCACATATTAAAAAATTAGTTTTAAAAAAATATTTTTTAAAATATATTTTTTTAAAAAATTAAAAATAACTTATTTTTCATGAAATAAATAGAGACTTAACTGTCTTGAAAAACGATTAGTAATCAACAAATTAGTATTATAGTAGGCTTTTGTTTCTTTGGCTCACATATAAGAGGGTGGAATGTGTAAGCCATTAGTATGAGTTATAAGATAAGGATAGTATTTCTTTTTTCCCAAATCAATGAAAACTCTCAAACTCTCACTATAAGTAGATAATAGAAACTCAAACCTCTTTTTCCCAATTATATATATTACACTTTACTGAAACTATTTTAGGAATAGGCATCATAAATACTCAAATTTCATTAATATTAAATCCCTCTTAAATGCTTAAAAAAATATTTATTGTATTTTTTATTATTATATGAATTAGTCTAACTGTCAAAGAGAAATAATTATAGGTTTGGTTCTCAATAACTTATGAACCAAAGCTTTTGGCACCATTTGAAATAAAATAGTGTGAAAGAATTCAATTTAATTGAATTTTATTAATAGAATTTAATTTAATTAATGATAAATTTTGTGTGTTTGAAATAATTTTTAAAATGATAATATTTATTTGAATTTTATTGTTTGGAATAATTTAAAAGTTAAAAAGATTTAAAATGATAAAATTCATTTGAATTATATTTTTTAGAGGGCTTTTAGGGTGCCACAGAGATAATTTATTACAGTTAATTTAAAACAATTAGATATATAAATTTAATTATCGCCATTGGATATAGTGATTAGTTACTTTTTAAACTATATTTTAATTATGGAGACTTTATCTGTAATTTTCTTAATAGATTATTCTCTCTAATAAATAAATTTTTTTTGTTATTCTAACCAACTTTATTTATTTTTAATATGTAAATTAAATTTTAATTCATTAATTTTTACTATTATTATTGTGATATTTATATGAAATTATATATATATATATATATATATATATATATATATATATATATATATATATATATATTATGAATTATAATTAAATATATATATTTATTAGTATGTTAATAAAAAAATATTATTATTTTTATTAAACTCATCATTATTAATTGGTTTTCACTGAATTTCTGATTAATTGCACTCCAATATAATTAAAAGTTAATTTTAAAATTTTTAAATAGGTAAAGTGGCAAAAAATTGTGCAAACACTATTTTATTTGGGTTAAATTGTAATTACTAAAAATATAATGTTATTGCATTATCTCTACTTTAAGTAATGATATTATTAAATTATTCTCACTAATTTTGTTATTTATAATTTAAAAAACTTATATATATATATATATATATATATATATATATATATATATATATATATATATATATATATATATATATATATATATATATATATATATAAAAGGTTGGAAGTGCAATAAATAATTTTAATAACTTTTTAATTATATTCTTTATTTCTTAAATATTTGTTATAAAATTTTATGATTAAGATTAATAATTATAGTTTTATCAATGATAAGGACTAATACAATTATAAAATTTATGAAAAAAATTTATTAATATATTTTGTTCAAATTTTAGTTGATTAGCGTCAATTAAAAAAATATCAAAAGTAAAAGTAATATATAAAATAACATGTAATTTTATATGGAATTACATATTTATATTATAAAATTATAGATTTTATTAAAAAAAATTCAGTACAAAACTAATTTTTAGGTGCATTTTAAATATTTTTTGCAGGTATTTTTATATATTTTCTTTAATTTTAATTTGATTAAAATACATATAAAATTAAAATGTTTATAAAGTGGAATTAATATCTACAACTTGAACAATATGTTATATTTTATTTATTAATGATTTACTATAATTGGTTAAAAAGAATTAGATAAATTATCCACGAGACATCTTAGAATTAGCCTATTTTTTATTTGTTCTTATATAATAAGGGTCGTGTTTAATTTAAATGAGAGTGTTTTAAATTTTTAATATAGAACTCCATTAAATAAATTGAATTCATGCCAAATCTTTTCATTTTGTGATTTTTTTTTTGAAAATAACTCATTTTTTAAACATAGAAGAATTGAATTTTGGTAGTTAAATACCATTCCAATTAAATATGAAAATTAATAAAATAAAATTTAATTTAATATTGATAGCAAATTTTTTTTTTTTTTTTTCAAAATCTGTCTTATGGCATGCTGATTAAGAACACCCTTGCCTGTGTTGGCAGATGGTGTATGCTGCACGCGTTACTTCATGATAAATGCTTAATTTAAAGGAGTTCTTCAACCTTGCAAAAATCAAAATGATCCTTAAATATACTATACCATATTGTCAATTTTAAGTTTCAAATTTCGATTAAAATTAATTGAACTCTTTAACTTTGCAAATTTGATTAATTAGATCATTAATTTTATTATTAACATTTTATCAAATTCACAAAACTAAAAATCCCAATTAATATTCTTGAAATTTAAAGATTAAATTAAAAGTACAGTATAATAAGTTCTAAAAAAAAAATTCACTTCTCTCCCCCATATTATAACATAATGAAGATTAATACCAATCGGCCATTATAAGCTTTTTATATAAAAAATTTAATAACAAATACGAATAATTTACTTAATAGATAATACAACGTTTATTATTATATAAAATATAATTAAATATATATTTATATGAAAGAATAAAGATAATATATATATATATATATATATATATATATATATATATATATATATAAAAGCCATGGGTGTCTAGGATTAAATATTTTATTATAACTTAACATGTAAATATTAATAAATTAAACGTATTATTTTTATTAATAAATTAATTTATAATATAATATAATTATTTTTATGTCGTAATTGAATTCATATAATATTAATATGATAAAATATATAATAAAGTAACCAAAATTCATTAATTTTATGTCAGATTTGTATGGTATTATTGAACGGTACTAGAGATTGCCATTAAGTAGTATTCAAAGACGGTGGCGTGGAACGGTGAAAACTAAAACTCGCAATTAAAGACACATTCATGTGAAAGATGTGGAGAAAGTGAAATGTACCTTATTACTAAAGGAAATGCACATGCTAAACCTTTTTTTTTTTTTTTTTTTAATTGATGCACATGCTAAACCTATTACTACTAAGATGTAAATCTCTTGTAAATTCTTTGGCCAAAAAAAAAAAAAAATCTTTTGAATTAAATATAAGATATTGAATGTTTTATATATAATTGGAATTATGTACGCTTCATAATTAATTTTTGAAATTGACATAATAAGTAATTTTTGAAATTGACACTTTTAAAATAATATAAACTTTAATATTTATAGGATGAAATCATAGTGAGGAAATAATTATCTACTCTTATTTCTTATTTTATTGTAATTTGAATTAAAATTTTAATTTCTTTTTCAATTATTGATATATTTCGAGACCTATTTTACTAAGAAATTAGAGTGGTTTAGTGGGTAATGCAAAAGACAACTGTCATTTTTTAATTTCAAGAATGTATTTTTTTAATTTTACTTCCCATTTATTTTTTCATTAAATATTTATATTAATTTTTTTTATTTCTTTGTATCAAAATAAAAAAAAGATATTTTAATTTTTTAATTTAAAATTATAATACTTTAATAACTTTTTAATCTATTTACTGAAATTTTAAACAAATAATATTTTGAAATGGAGATAATAATTTATAAAATTAAAATCTAAAATAATAATAAAAAAAATAATACCATAGAAACTATTACTAATAATAACTATATTCTAATTAACTTTATTTTCATAATTAACTTTATTTTTACTATCATATTTTTTATTTTATTTCAAGTTATTACTCAGTTTGTATTGTACTTTTCCTACTTTTTATTTTATTTTATGCTTTTTATGGTTTAAAAGCATGAGCTAATTATCTATAATTTAGCTTTCATTCTATGTTAATAAAAATAAAGATTGCTTATAAAAAAAATGATTCAATTTAAACTTATTTTTTTATATTTTATTTTTTTATTTTGAATGTCTCATTTTATGATTTCACCTAAAATTCTTAAAATTTTGAGCTGCTTCTGTAAAAAATTCACATAAATTCATATATACCTGGTATCATTATTAAAATATAACATTAAATTTCAATAAGTAATTAAACTTATCATTAATGATATTAAAGTCGTTAAATTAATTTTTTTTACTTAAACCTCTGAATTTTAATTTGGCTGTTGATTATTTCAACAGTATTTGGCTATCCGGTCGTCATGTTACCAACTTCCTTGACTTTTTGCTAACGTATTTTAGTACTGCTCATTTTAAGTATTTCCGCTTTCAAAGAAGCAAGCAAAATACAGTGATTCCTTAATTATTATGGTTGTTTTGTTTTTAAAAAAAGCAATTTATTTTGTTTTTTTTTTCAATCAAAACAGCCAAGATGAAGCAAAAAATAAAATAAAAACGAAAAGCAAAGCACATACCAGAGAAGAAAGAAGACACGCCTGGGATCTCGACAACGACGAAGCAAGCAGCAGCCGGAGTCGAATGTGAGGACTGGATTGGCAATGAGTGACGGCCGATGATGGCGCGACGATTGGGGCTGATGGCTGGATTACTACTTCAGGCTTAAAAGGACTTCAATCGGCCTCGATTTCAACATCAAAGGCGTACACTGGCGACGCTGGGTTTCAAGTTCTACTTCTTGTTCTTCAACCAATCACCATACCATCATCAAATGTAAATGTAGGAGGTAACATATAGAACTTTTTTTTTTTTTTTTTTCAAAATGGAACCCATTTCTTTGTTTTCTTCCAAATGGAAGCTCTAATCTCTAGGTATTGTCCGCTGCACTCTTTTCGTTATTTATTTTTAGCAATTTCACATAATGGGTTTTGATTCTTGAAGTTTAAATGCTCTGGCTTTGTCAAATACATCCTTTATGCTTCTTTTGATTTCATGGGTAAATGGTTTTTCTTTGTTGTGCTATCTCCCAAGTATAATAGTTTCATTTATTGTAGATTATTGTGAACAGGATCTAAAATTTGGTCTGAATTTGTTCAATTGTGTAAATTTAGGAAAGAGTAAGATTTGTGAGTTGGAGCCATTAAAGAGGGATATTTTTTTGGGTATTATAAAGTTATTTTTTTATTTTTTATCTGCTTTTTTTCATGAAAAATCAATAAAAACTAGATGGAATGATTAATAAGTTTGATGTAACCAAAACTAAGTGATGAATTAATTAGTTTGGCCAAATAAAAGGACCACTTCATTAATTAGATCAAATCTTAGAGAAGAAATAGTAATTTATCCAAAATAGTTTAATGTCAATAGACATAATGAACATGTAGAAACTTAGGCTTTTTTTTGGAGTTTTTTTTTTCCATGAGAAAGGAAAAGACAATGTTTAATTCATGGGATAAGAAAAGAAAAGAAAAGAAAAGAAAATAAATGATTAATGAATGTTTTTTGTTCGAAAGTTTAAGAGATGAAAAAGGGTATATTAGTTACTGAGAGTAAAATAATATTATCAAAAAGTTATTTTTAGTAATAAGTAAAAGAAAACTTTTATTCCCTTAATTTTGAAGAAAAAAATATAGACAACTAATTCTTAAATATTTTTTTCTTATCTAAATTAATTAAACTGTCAAATAATGAATAATTCTTATCTCAAAGTACCTCCAAAAAACTTACAAAAGTGAACATATAACATGGAATGAAGGTTTGGATGGTCCTCAAAGAAAGTGGGTAGTAGAGAAGGAAGAGAGAGAAAGGAAGAAAAATTATTAAAATTATTTTTTTTATAATAAAATAAAATATGATTTTAATTAAAAATTTAATTAATTATTGGATTAGGTATAATGTAGTTAAATTTGAACATTATAATAAATTTGACAAGCCTAAAAGATTTTATTAAAATTACAAAAATATGTTTATTTATTTATTTTTTGTCGTTAGACTTTTTTAAAGATATAGAATATGCTTTTTTCTAAAAAAAACAATGACAAACTGTTATAGCTCTCCATTCTTTTTCTGTGTGTTTTTTCTTTATGAAAATTCATTCCAAAAAGGTAATATTGTCATAGGAGTAGAAATGCCTCAGCAACGTGGATTCGTCCTCTATATATATGTACCTACAAATTTCGTTTCTTGAAATTTCATTAATCGATAAATTAATTAATTTAATCAATCAATTATCTAACTAATTAATTGGCTAGCTCATCCAATTATTACTTGAAATCACGCACACAGTTCAGAATTTAATGAAAGAATTTGCATCATAAAGAGTTGATTAATTGGTGTACATTATATTGAAGATGTACCTAACTATTATAATATCAATTTTCATTTCCTTTAGAGGTAATGAGACTTTTGATCTAGTGTTAAGATTAAAATTGAGATTGTGAGAATAAAAAATTTCATGATTTTTCCCTTTGGATCGATATTAAAGAAAGTAGAGGAAATGGCATGGTATACCCATTTTTTTGAATTTTTTTATTGTAATATGATGCATTTTTAAATTCAACTTTTATGCTATTTTTCTTTTTTACTCTTTTTCCATCTTAGGTTGTTTCTTTTTACGGTTTTTTATTCTTAAACTTTGAAGTAAGCTTTCCTAACTCTCTTTTCAAATTTTCTCTCTGTGGTTTTTTGTGTTTCTTCTTTTTTTCCCCCTTCAATTTTCCTTTCATTTAATTTAATATTCTTGAAATTTTTATTCGATTTCCACTCCTGCTTGAAAATTGGATGTTATCGTGTTCATGCAAGCGTTTTTTTTTTTTGTAACTTTCATTTCAGTCTTTGTTTGATATTATGTTTTTTTTTTTTTTTTTGGATCATATTTTGATATTATGGTTGATACTCATTTTTCTTCTTCTAAACAAAATTTTGATCTAACTTTCAAATTATTAAAAACTTAGCTATTTATTGCTCTTCTCCTAGGAAGAATTTGGGTGTTGTTGATAAAATAGAGATGGGTAAAAAGAGGGATTTGAGGTTTACGAAGAAGGGTGCTGAGATTTTGAGAAAGAAGCTTGACGTTTCTAAATCTTCTGAGAAGAATGTGAATGATTTTCAGTCTAAGAAGAAGATTATTGTTGATTTGTCTTCAAAGAAAAATGTTGGTGATGATGAGTCTTCTAGGAAGAGAAAACCCTTGGATGAAGGTGATCACAAAAGTGGCATGGCTGCTAAGAAGTCGAAGGTTCTAATTAGTGAACCTTCTGAACAGAAGTCTAAGGTTTGTCATATAGTCTTTTTTTTTTTCTTAATTATATGTATATTTATTTTATTTTGGTTTAGGGTTTATGTTATGTTGATTTTGGTTATATGTTTAGTTAATTTTATTCTATTACAGTTGTTATTGATTTTAGTTTATGTGTATTTGTCTTTTGGTTTATATGTATTTAATTTTGTTTATATTTTATAACGAGGAAGATGTATTTGTGTAGAGGAAGAAGTTTATGATGATTTGTTACTGTACTTGTTATGCGAAATACTTACCTTTAATTTTTAGGCACCTTATAAAATTTTTATAGAGGTATTCACGGCAAAATGCTACAAAATCTCAAAAAGTGAAACTATGATTGGAACCATTTCTTAAGTGGCTTATGAGGTTGCTTTTCGCCATTAGGTTTCTCAGAACTTGGTTTTGAGTACTTTGATATGTATTGCTCTATGACTATGAGCATGTCAAGTTTGTCTACTACATCTTGCCTAAGGGGTTTTTGTTCTTTTTTGGCCTATCCTTTTCTTTAAAGTTTTTTCTCCTTATTCTGCCTGGTCTAACAGTTTCCTCTTTTTCTATCTTGAACCTTTTGCCTCTGAAGATTTTGATTTTTAAGCATTCTTGGTGGTCATTTCACCTTTGACTGAACTTTTAACATTGGGCTTCTCAACTTTGCAATCATGTGAATTTTAGATTGTTTATAGCAAATACAAAATGTGTTTTATAGATACAAAATTCTGTTTTTGATATCTTGGTTTTTATGTACTAACTAGAGAAATCATGCTAATGCTACTAAATTTGTCTCTTGCTATAATTGTATGTCTGTGTGTTGTTGGGTAGGATTAAGTTGAATGTGGGTTATATAGTTATAATTAATTTTCCTTGTATTTGAACTTTCATCTATTCTTAACTTTAAAGTTGCTTGGTTGTTCTTTGATTGTAATTTTGAATGATTACAGTGTATTAATGCTTATGAGAAAAGAGTACTTGATCTTCTTTTTTACTTTTTATGAATTAAATGAACATTTTGGAATTGATTTGTGGAATTTTTAAGTTGATTATTATTATTTGTTAAGTTTATAAGTTGATTTTATTATTTTTGAACTTGATTCTCTTTGGTTTATAAGTTGTTGCTTATTATTATAATTTAAATTTGCATGTGGTTTATACGATTTGTTCTGTATTATATTTTATATTTTCATAGTTTGTGTTTTAGTTGATTTTGGGTTGATTTTTTTTATACTTTAATTTCCTTTTACCTGATTTCTAGAATTTTATTAATTTTATTTGTTATTTATCTATACTTATTCTTTTTTTCTTGTTTATTTAGTTGTGGCAGTATAAGGTTAATAGAGAAGAATATTTCTTTGGGAAGATTGCTATACATTTGGTGTATGAGAAGATAAATATAATTAAAAGAACTCTTTCTGACGAGCAGCTGAATTTATTCAGGAAAACTTGTTTTGGTTATTTTCTGGACATTCCAAATTTCAAGGTTCAAGCACAACTCATCCATTCATTGCTTTTGAGGGAGGTTACTCAACCTAAAAACGATGAGTTGTGGGTTATCGTTAATGGTGTTAGGTTGAGATTTGGTTTAGAAGAATTTGCTGTTGTGACTGGTTTAAATTGTCAAGGTGTTTCAAATAAATTGGATTATACTCGTGAAAAAAATGAGTTGTTGGACAAGTATTTTAAGGGTATTAAAAAGGTAAATAAACAATCATTAGAAGAATGCTTTTTGTCCAAGAGGTGGGCTGATAGCAATGAGGATGCTGTCAAGATGGCTGTGTTATATTTTGTTCATCTCTTTTTGCTGAGTTCACCAAGTAAAAAAGTAATTGATAAGGAAGATTTTAATTTAGTAGATAGTGGTGAGTATAATGAATATGCATGGGGAAAGGATGTGTTTGATGTTACAATTGATTGTCTTAAGAGGCAGGTGGCAGGGAAGCAGAAGAAGTTTAAGGATGGTAATGTTGAAGGAAAACGACCTAGTTTGTATTATAGGTTGATTGGTTTTCCTCTTGCTTTCCAGACGTGGTTTTATGAATGTTGTCCTTATGTGGCCGGAAAGTTATGTGCGTTGGTCAATTCTTCTATACCTCGCATATTGAATTGGAGTTCTAGTAAGTGTCCTGATTTTAAAGCTCTTGAGAGGACTTTGTTTAGTGTTGGTAGTTCAAAGGTAATTTTTATTTCTTTTTTATTTTTTTAATTGTTTTGTTATTTTTAATTTAGTTTTTTTTTATTATTTGATTCTTATTATTTATTGCTTATTTTTATAGTTGAAGTTGAAGAATATTACTCCTTATGCTGAAGAGAATATCAGTTTGAAATTAGATGAATTTTTTGATAAGGGTAAAGGCAAGTCCAATGAGGTAGAAAAAGAAGATGATGATGATGATTTTGAAGACATTTTTTATGAGTTTTCTAGATTTGGTGAAGCATCTGCTACTAGAAAAGAAAATGGAAGTTCATTGAAAGATGATTATTCTTTTAAAGATTTTGAGAATAAGTTGAATGTGGTTATATCTGAGCAAAACAAGATGTTTGATGATTTTTCATTGTTAAAGAGTTTTATAGAGAAGCAGTTTGCCTCTGTTTTTGTGGAACTTGCTGAAATTAAGTCTAGAATTAATGTTGGTCATCATGGAGCTGATTCTGATTTTGTTGGGGCAGATGTATTTCAGGTATTTTTTTTTTGTATTATTTATTGCTAATATATTGTTTACATGTTGTATATAGTTGATATTTTCTTTGATATATTATGTGATTAATGTTTTGAATTTGGTTATTTGTTTTGGTAGTCTATTGAAACTGAAGGTAAAAATAATGAAAAGGAAGAAGAAGATGATGATTTTGATAAGGTATTTTTTTAAATTTTTATGTTACGTTGTAAAGTTTAGAGATGTATATTTGGTTTATAATCTTACTTTACTTGAGTTTGTTGTATTATTTGTTTTAGTTTAGTTTATTTTATTTTTTTTGTATAATTAGCATGAAGAAGAGAAAGAAGGTTTGGATAAAAAGGATGGTAATGATAATGATGATGATGCTTCTAGTAATAATAGTGGTGATGGAGGGAGTCAAAATCATGGTAATGTTAATGAAGGCAATGATGGTGGAGAAGGTAAAGGAACTGAGCATGACAACATGCAAAATAAGGTAGATGATTTGGTGTTTTTTATTTTTGAATTTTTAAAATTTGTGATATTTATTTATTTATTTATTTTTTGTGTTGAATTTAAGGGAGGTGGTGATGTTTTGCATGATGAAAAGTTTGGAAAAGAGGATGTTCATCTTTTGGATGATATTGATCCAACTTCATTGCATGCAATTATAGATTCTGCAGTGAAGCGTGTTGGGAAAATAAAATCTATTCAGATATATTTGATTTGATTTTGATTTTTGGTTTATATTGTTTTGATTATAGGTTTATTTGTAGATTATTTTTATTATATTTGTTTATTTTTAGTTGATTTTTTTTTTAATGTGTATGTTTTTATTTTTTAGGCATCTCTAAATCAATGAGTTGACATTGTTCCTTATTATGGGGTTGAGAAGAGAGTGATTAAGCCTGGTTTATTTTGCAAGTCTTCTTTTCTCAACGAGTATGGCTCTTCTAGAAGTAGCAATGCATATGTGCAACAACATGGTACAAAATTTGTTAAGCGTAGGCTGTCACCATTTGATGACAGTTTAGGATCTTTGTTTGATTTTAACAAACAATGCTTGTTTGATAATTTGATTGAGAAGGGATCAAAGAAGAGAAGAAAGTAATGTTATTTTTTTTATTGTTGACATAAATTTTTTACTTTTTATGTTATAATTTTGTTTTTGTTTTTTTTTTTGTTTTTTAATTTTAGAAAGAAGATGTATTCTGATGCAGATGATGTTAATTCACCTCCTTTGAAACTTAATGTAGTTGATGTCGATCTCAAAATGTGATTTTATTCATTAAATGTTGTGGTCAATGTCTCTTTGGATTGGTAAGTTGTTTTTATGTTAATATATTGTTTAGTATTTGTTTTTTATTTTATGTGTTTTTATTTTTCTTTGATTTTTGTTTTATTTTTAGTGGATTATGTTATGTTATATGTTGTATTGTGAAAATTTTTTTGTTGCAATTGTACATAGTTGTTTTATAGGCTATATCAATAAAAAATCTACTTACTGTATTATTATTCTTTTTTTTTTTTTGCAGCATATAGATTTTTTTATTTTTTTAGGAAAAAAAGAAAATATTCCACCTATGCGACTGTAAGTTTTAGGACAACTGATTGCTTTTTTGATCAATGAATTAAGGCACTATACTCCAATTTTTTTAAGAGGAAGGAAGATGTATCAATTGTTTCGTTCAATAGTATTCTGATGGAGTATATATTCGGATGTAATATGATTTGTAATTCAGCATGGGTTGATGTGAACTATGTTTTATTTCCTGTCCGTATTTCATATCAAGATCATTAGATCGTTTAACGTTGATTTTTAAGGAGATGACTTTATCTGTTTATAATTCTTTAAGAACTACTAAAAATGATCAGCTTGCAAGAGATGAAGTTCAAGTATACAGTGTTCTTTTGCCATGCTTCTTGGATATGCTTGATTTTCATATTGTGAAACGACATTGATTTCTCTTTTAGAGCTTATGCATACAGGAGTCCTATGGATCCATTTGATATTGAAATAGTTGAGAATTTACCACCGCAAATGAATAAGTAATTTTCTTTTATTATTCGTTTTTATATTATTTGATTTCTTATTTAATTTATGTTTTTTTAATTTTTTTTAATTTTTGTGGTTTGTAGTGATTGTGGTATTTTTGTATGTTCATATGTTGAGAATTTCATTTGTGGAAAGGAGATACCAGTTGCTGATTTTAGCGTTGAGGAATATTAAAAGAGGCTAGCTATTCTATTATATTTTTATGTAAAGTCGAACAGTGATGAAGATTTTAGCAGTGATCACAAATCTTGTGGGAGGCTTAGGGAGTTTGGTAGATGAAAGAAGATTGGGAGGAGAAGTTATTAATATATTTTATATAATGTTCATGATAGAAAACAATATTCAGGTTTATTATTAGGTTTATTTTTAGGATTGTTGAATTGATGATAAGTTGCTATTAATTTTTATTAAGCAGATTGTAAATTTTAGATTATTTTATTTGAATATTTTATGGATGATTTTTTTATATACAAAAAGTTTCTTGTTCAGTTTATATATATAATTTTTAATATTTTTATTTCTAAGAGCATTGGCTATTTTGAATATAAGTATCATACACTTAAATTAAACTTATAATATGCTCGTTGTATACTCCAAATCAATTTAAAGCAAACCATTACTGTTATTTATAATAATGCAATGTTTGGTTTTTTTTTTTTTTTTTAATGTTTCAGATATATATATATATATATATACACACACTTGGATTATACTCAAAATATACAAAGCATTATTATATTTATACATTTACCTTAAGTTTCAGAAATTAAATGAAGTTGTCATTCATCATTTCTTCTGCATTTGTTGCTAATTTTGTGAAAGTTGAATTGGTGATATTTCTGTTTGTGCAAGTTTACTATTATAATAAAGCCTGTAAATATTCTAACAATTGTGTAATTGGTAGCTCATGAGCAGCTCTATTTGATGCATTTAGAGACTCAATTATATTTGATGTTATGGTTGAATATCTGTTATTTTCTTAGTAAAGTTTAGACCATTTGTAGTACTGGATGTTGCTAAGAAGAGGTTTAATTCTTTTGTTAATTTTGTATAGCTCATTCATGTGATTATCAAATTACTCTTTTGTGTATGACCTACCAACTCTAAAGAATGAATCTTTGATTTTTTATGATTTTTTTTTTAAATTTTGATTTCAAATTATTTAATAAAGTGATACATGCACACACCATGAGTTGCCTCTTGATGTACCTTCTTGTATGCTCTCATGTCTATCAAATATTATGCATATGCTTTCTTTTGTACCAAATATTTGTCTTATGTTGGTGAAATCCAATTTTCATATTCTACATGTTTTAAATTCATAAAAAATCATACAATGTTTTGGTTTTGAAAAACTTTAATGCAATGAAATTTGAAACTACACGAAATCAACTACATATATGTTTGGAATTCGATTTACCTCTTATAAAATTGAAAAATTGCTTAATATATCTTCAAAAAGTTTCAGATCTTTAGGTTTTGAACATATTTTTGTGTTTTTACTATTTATTGATGAGATTTTGTCGAAATTTATTGTCAATTTTAGTAAATATTTATTGTGATTTTTTGGAAAAAAAATCGCGTGTTTTGTGAATGATTTGTGAAGGAAGAAAATCACATAGTTTTGAGCTAATATATAGAAGTTAAGAGTTGGTTTTTGAGCGTATTGTTGTGAATTAATAGAATCAAGGGTATAAAACTTATTTAGCTTAATTTTTTAGGCATTTGTATAGAAATCCCAACAAAGTAAGATGATATTTCTAGGTGGATTGGGAGTGAAAATTTGTAGTGGGCCTAACCTACTTTCACCAATATCTCTGGTTGGTGCCCATAAATGCTTGCCTTGCTCTTATGGGTTCTTATTTTATTTTCACTAATTTTTAGAATATACACATGATGAATTGACTTAGGCCCTGTAGCTGGACTTAAGTATAAATGGTTTTTTTCTAAATAAATGGTTTTTTTTTTCCCAGACCAAACTTTTGAATTAATTATATAGTCATTTATTTTTTTCTAAATATTTCTTTCTTAAGTACATTGCTTGTTCTTTCAATTGCAGAGGTTTTTTTTTTTTTTTTAAGCATTACAAAGAAGGATTTGAACTTAGTTACTGTTATCAATATAGATATACTTATTATTAGATTATATTAGAATGTTCTCTTTCAATTTTAGTATTATATATGGTAAGAGATGGAACAATATTTTGTAGTGTAAAACCCGAAACAACTTCATATTTGCATACAAATTAAAATTCTATACTTTTGCTGCTCTATTAATCCTATCTTTCTTCTGTTAATCTATTATTAATCTTATCTTTCTTTTGCTGCTCTATTATTTTTTAATTATTTTTTTTGTAAACCATGGTTTTAGAAAAGTTAAAAAATATAGCTTTTGCCAAACCATAGTTTTCTAAACTCTAAATAAAATAGGGATTTCTACATAAATACCTAAAAAATAGGACTAATTTATATTTATACATCAATTTTTAAATTATTACAAAAGTAGATATGCGCTTTTTTTTTTTTAACTTTTTTACGCTGAAAGCTTTTTCAATGAGTTAGTTTCATCTTTATTATTGTTTGGTCTTCTTTTATGTGTGCTCACCACTTTTTCAATTCTTAAATTCAAAATCAGTTATTTTTTATGCCACGTGTTAGTGTATGGTGGCTTGATTACATAAAAGGATACCTCTTGACTATTAAATTTTTATTGTAGCTAAGTTGGAAATATGGTGGCTCACGTGTCAGGAAATACATAGCGGTAATATATATATATATTTTTTTACCAAATCTATAAGCTTATTGTTATTTCATATTATTAAACTTATTGTAATAAACTTTCTAATAGTTCTTTTGAAAATACAAAAGATTAAATTGTATTAATACCAACAACTAATATATGGAAATGGAAATCACATTTAAAACCTCATCTATCTATAACTTATGTCAAATGAATATTGTTAATTTAAAAGACAAAATATAAGAATCTTAAATAATTCAAAATTTTCAACTTAAAATATAAGTAAAAAAATTAGATATTCAAAATAATTGAATGAATATTTTTGTTGAAGTATTTTATTTATTATTCAAAGAAATAAAATTTTATAACTTTTATTTTCAATTTTGTTTATTAATTTGAATTTTTTTTTATCTTTTATATGATTTTAAATTATGTGAGAGTTTGTTTTGTAAATTGAACAATAAAATTAAAAAATTAAAAAAAATTAAAATTGAAATGTGAAAAAGAAATTTAGCTTTAGTATTGACAAAACAAAAATTTATAAGTTGAAAATTATTTTTAAAAAATATTAATATTGTATTTTAATTTATAAAAAAATATTTTTAATAATACACACTAAGAGTATATGTCAGATATGTTCCAAATATATATAAACTATATGATAATACAATTCTTACTTGCTTCTATATATTTTGATTTGAAATCCTATTTTTTTCCTTCCTCTATACATATATAGAAATAAAATAATAATCAACCTATAATTAACTGCAAATCAACCTCTAATCCACTAAAAATAACCAGTATTTTAGCAATACTAACGCTAAATAATCAAAAACCAACAATCAACCTGAAATTAACCTGCTATCAACTAAAAATCAACCTATAATCAACCACAAATCTGCAAAAAACTCAAAACAACTAGTATTTTAGCAATACTAAGGATAAGATTTGCAAAAACAAACAATCAACCTGCAATTAACCTATTATCAATCAACAATCAACCTATAATCAGTTACAAATCAACCTCTAATTAATCAAAACACAACCTAGTGTGCAAATCAACATGTGTAACTAGAGTTATGTTCAATCGACACATACTCAAATGAATATTTTTTAAATTTTGAATATTTGACATGTGGTAATTAATTAGATAATTTTTAGTGAATATAATTTCTATTTATCCTAATGTGCAAATAAAAAAAATTAGACCAAACATATACTCAAAATAAAAGAAAAATATTCAGTTTTATTATGTGGACTGAAAAATTATGATTAAAAAATGAAAAAATAATAAATGGAATTTAGAATTCACAGTAAATAGTATCTAACAAGTATATTTTAAATATATAATGAGTATACTTTAGGTATATCTTAAATATATACTGTGACTATATGCTTTCATCTTCTTTGAAATACTAACCATCTTAACTTTTTTCTTCTTTGAAAAACATAATCAACATTCTATTTTCCTTTTCTTATAGTGAGAATCATCATCAAAATTAAGATTAAAATATAAACAAATTCAATAAACAAATATTAAAATTTTTTTTGTTAATGTGAATCATCATCAAAGCATAGACAACAATATTAATTTGAATATATGAATATTTTTAAAGAATTTAAAAGTTAAATTAAATGTTTATCCTATTCTTTGTTTTCTATTATTATAAAGAAAAAAGAAATGTGACATGTATAGGTTAAAGAAAAAAAGTGACATGTGTAGGTAAAAAAAAAAGTGATACGTGTAAGTAAAATAAAAAAAAAAGTGACATGTGTAGGTGAAAGAAAAAAGAAAATATGATATGTGTAAGTGAAAGAAAAAGAAAATGTGACATGTGTAAGTGAAAGAGAAAAGAAAATGTGAAAATGTGACATGTGTAAGTGACTAAAAAATTAACAAATAATTTTCAGTATTCACAGTAAACAGTATATTTTGGATATATTTTAAGTATATAAAGTATATGTTAGGTATATCATAAGTATACACCAGAAATAAATTTTTTCTTTTTTTTTCGGAGACTTAACACACCAGAAATAAATTTTTTCCTCTTTTTCGGGGACTTAACACTCTCAACATTCTTTTTTGTTTAGTACAAGAAACTCCGGCTTGGAACAAAGATTTTCTACACAAAATTTATAATTATTTAATATATTAGTACATAAATATCACTTTAAATTAAAATATTAATTTGTTATTTCATTATGCAAATATGTGATTATTAAATTATTAATTAATAGCATAAATACTAAAAGTTTTGAATTACTAAACTAATTATTTCCTTAGTATACAAAAGAAAAAAAAATGAAGAGATGACCACGTCTAATATTCACTATTTTAAAATTTTATCTAATAATTAAGACAAAATATCTTAATTAGAAAGACTAAAAAAGAATGGAATAAAATCAAACTCAACCCATTTATTATTTATCATTAACTTTAAATTTTCATACTAACCAAAAATTTAGAATTCTTATCAACCCCGCTTGGTCCTCTCTGTTTCATTCAGATTTAGTTATTAATAAATTATTTATATTAAATAGGATGAGACTATCTTCAATATTTTTTAATGGTATTAATAACTTTGTCTCTTTTGAGCTAATGACAAATAACACATTTCAAGTTCAGTTATTAATAAATTATATAACTGAAGTTGAAACTTGTAAAATTGTGAAGTTAATTAACTAATTAATTATCATTGTTGAAAGAGGAGCTTCATAAATAATTATTGTGAATCGAACACATAAAAGTTTAATAAAAGTAACGTCATCAACTTTTTGTAAGCTTTAACAAAAAAAAAAAAGTATAAAAACGTAAGGAGCATAAAAATAAAAAATACAAATTGCAAAAAAGTAATGATCGAAGTAAAAATATAAATAAAATATTAAAATGGGTAGGTGGTATAATTTTCTTAATAAAATAAATACGGTTTGAAAAAAACATTTTAATCACAGTGCCAAACACATTTTAGCCCATTTGATACGAGAGATTGATTAACTAATTTTTAAAATTAGTAAATACTATCATATTTGGTACATTTAATTAGATAAGGATTAATAATTTCAAAAACTTAGCTAATCCATAAAATTAGTATTAACTAATACCTACTCCCTCATGTTAGTAATTTCTCTCTCATGAGATTACCAATACCACTGTTTATAAAATTTTAATCCCTAAAATAACCTCAGTTTTTACTTGATGTCTCAAAAATAGCCTTTATTTTCTAAATTATTTCTCCATTATCCTTCACCCTATGCACCATAGCTTATCAATTTGGATATCAATATTATCTATTAATCCTTTGCTCAAACTAATCCTAAAATATTGTACAATAATAACAAAACATATAATCAATGATTCAAACATAGAAAATATCATGTGTTTATAATTGAATTCACAAATAATATGAAAAAGATTAGTACCTGATAACACAATTGATGCTGTGCAAGAGAAAATAAAAGGAAGAAGAAAACATGTCTTTTTTTTTTTTTTATGGAAAGAAGAAGAAATCAATTAGGGAAACAATGATTATATATATAAGGTAAAGGGCATTTAAGTAATTGAATTTTTTTTTTAATTTATCCTATTCATTAGTCTATACTACCAAACACAGGATTATAAAAGTAGGATTATTTAATCTTATGGATTAGCATTTGTTTACTAAATAAAGTTTAATTTTATTACTTAACTAATCTTATAATTATAACTTATCCTATAATTTATGAATTCGCATGCTAAATGGACTGTGAGTCTCTTTAATTATGCTTTTGAATAGCCGTTTGTTCTCATGGAATGTAGTGCAAACTTTTGGGTTTGCAAATCCTTCTACTGATAAATTTAATTGTGCTTGTAAACAAAAATAAAATAATAATAATAATAATAATAATAATAATAATAATAATAATAATATAATGGGGTTTCGTTAATTAATTTAAACCTTTCAGCTAGATTTATTTTTATTATCATTAGCCTTTTAAATATTATGGAGCTTGTACCCCCACAAAGATTATCCCTTTTTTTTTAAAAACAATTACATTAATTGGTTAATTTGAATCCTATTCATGTTTACATGAATATTGACTGCGACTGAGGAATATACAAATTCAAGTATATTAATACAAACCCCCTTTACATGTAAAAATTATACTACCTTCATTTAAAAATGATTGTTTGTTTTCTTTTCTAACATAATTTAAGAAAATATTATTAATTATTTATCAACTCATTAATTTTATTATATTTTTCTACTTATACTCTTATTTATATTTATTTATTGTTATATTTTTAATTAATTTTGAGAATATCCAAGTACTAAACCTTTTAATTAATAAGAATAAAATAGACAAAAATATGTATATATGTTTAAAGTGGACAAATATTTTTGAAATATTTTAAAAAATAACAGTGGACAACTTTTTTTTTTTGGATGAAAGGAATATAATTTATTCTAATGGAAATGCAATCCTACCATATTAAAAAAAAAAAAAGTGTTTATTATATTTTTTTTACTCAATGAAAATTTGAACATTCACTTTAAATTCAATGATTGGATAAAAATAAATATTTATATTAACTCATTGTACTTATCGAATTTGATCTAATTTTACATTGAATTAATCTAAATCTTTTTGAAAGTAACGTGACCATATGTATATGATTAAAAAAATTAATGGAGTTTAATTAAATTTTAATTGTTGGTGATATGACATAGAATTTAAGCTTAAGTTTAAATGGAGTGGGATTGAAGAAATGCAGTGGTGTATATGAGTTTGTTCACCTAATGTTACATTGTCTTGCTGATCCAATATTAAAACTTAAATTAAGGCTTCTTTTGAACGTCTTCAAGAAGGTCAAAGCCAGTTGCCTAAACTGGCATGGTAGTTTAGAAAGGTGGCTTTTGAAAGTCTTTGAAAAATAGATGCTGAATTAGAGGTAAGAAAAAACTGATATAATTGAAAATTGAATCCAACTCATTTAATTTGGTCTATTCGGTTGGATTAATTTTATAATTTTATTAACTAATATATATATGTATATGATTAAAAAATTAAATTAACTAAATTATTAAACCGAAATATATTGGTTCAGTTTAATTAATTTTATAAATGATTTTATTTAATTTTTTAAATTTTATATTAAGTTTTTTTTTCTTCAAATTGAATCAACCGAATGCTCACCCAATGCTCAAAGCAATCATAAAATATATATATATATATATATATATATATATATATATATATATATATATATATATATATATATATATATATATATATATATATATATATTTTATGATGATTTAGTTGATCCTCCAAAATTTGGCATGGTGATGAAAGACTTGAGGTGAGCAAATAAGAGTGTGGTTTTGTTGCATAACTGCATCATGCACTTATTCCTACCAACTTCATTTTCCTCAAAATATGCTCATCATTTTTTTCATGGGTAAATGATACTAAAATTCAATAATTTTTTATCTTTTCAATATCATCACTAAAAAAAGATTTATTATTATTATTATTTTTTTTATCAGAGGTTCCTTGAAAGTTTTTGGCCAAAATCTCACTATAGTGAGTGACATTTCATGCCGTATAACTTAATACATCACTTTAAATTCACGTTAGATGAATTTTTGTGACTATATTAGAAAAACTCCCAAAATTTAATAATTTTTGGCATAATTTATATTTTTTGCCCTTTGATTCTTTTAATTATTTTTTATTCAAAATGTTCTTTTAATTATTTTTATTTTTTATCAAAATATTCTTTTAATTCTTTTTTAATAAAAATATTCTTCTAGTTTAAACTTTACTTAATTTTCATATATTCAAATAATAAGTTTGTCATCAATCTATAAATCTAAATCATTGGTTACCTTTTTTCGTTCAAAATATTCTTTTAATTTTTTAGTTAAAATATTCTTCTAAATTAAACTTACTAAATTAGGAAATATTTTTCTAATAAATTAATAATTATTAGATCTATTAGATGATCTCAAAAATTTATATAAATTCTTATATAAAAGACTACAATTCAATAATTAAGATTTAACATCCATAGAAGGCAAAAAATCAATAAATAACTTTAAATTTTAATGTGATATAATAATTTTTCATTTTTTTTCTAAAATTCAAATTAGAAGAATATTTTCATTTAAAATTTACAAGAATATTTTGAATGAAAAAAAAAAGTAACCAATGGTTTTGCATTCATAAATTGATTTCTATAAAAAATTTATTATTTAAATTTATGAAAATTACATAAAGCTTAAATTAAAAGAATATTTTCATTGAAAGAATTAAAATAATATTTTGATTTAACATCCATAGAAGGCAAAAAATCAATAAATAACTTTAAATTTTAATGTGATATAATAATTTTTCATTTTTTTTCTAAAATTCAAATTAGAAGAATATTTTCATTTAAAATTTACAAGAATATTTTGAATGAAAAAAAAAGTAACCAATGGTTTTGCATTCATAAATTGATTTCTATAAAAAATTTATTATTTAAATTTATGAAAATTACATAAAGCTTAAATTAAAAGAATATTTTCATTGAAAGAATTAAAATAATATTTTGATTTAACATCCATAGAAGGCAAAAAATCAATAAATAACTTTAAATTTTAATGTGATATAATAATTTTTCATTTTTTTTCTAAAATTCAAATTAGAAGAATATTTTCATTTAAAATTTACAAGAATATTTTGAATGAAAAAAAAAGTAACCAATGGTTTTGCATTCATAAATTGATTTCTATAAAAAATTTATTATTTAAATTTATGAAAATTACATAAAGCTTAAATTAAAAGAATATTTTCATTGAAAGAATTAAAATAATATTTTGATGAAAAATAAAAAATAATTAAAAAAATTCATAAACACAATTAAAAGAACATATTTTTAAAAGAATATTTTGAATGAAAAATTAAAAGAATTAAAAGGCAAAAAATATAAATGATTTCAAAAAAAATTAAATTTTGAGAGTCTTTTTTAACGTGATAAATAAAGATTATCTAACGTAAATTTGAAATGACGTACTGAGTCAAATGATTGAAGTGATGAGTTATGGCATGATATCACTCCAGTGAAATTTTGACATGAATCTAGCTAGTGATCTTGATTGAAAAAAAAATTAAATATTTATCTGTAAGAAAATTTTCTTTAGTGATCACCTAAAAATATCGTGATTTTTAGTATCATTTACCTCTAAATATATACACACACATAAATGATAAAAAAAAAGTTGGATGATTAACTTCAATTTTCTCTTGATTCTTCAATGGATAGAAAAAGAAAATTAGCAATCAATTAAGATAATTAGTGAAAATTTTAATTATTATTTTTTATCTCAAGAAATAATTAAGAATTTTTTTTGTTTAATTTAGTTTCTGACTAAATATTTTTGTCTTTCACTAGCAACTCCAACTCATCTAATATAAATTAGACTAGTATGTTAAACAAAATTAAATATAAGTTTCAAAAAAAAAAAAATCAAATGCCTCAAAATGAATAATATATTTCATTTAATTTAAATCTAAGTATAAATTATGGCAGGGGCATACTTGTTATTTGAAGTTGGGTGTATGTACATAACTGTAATTTAACGTGTTATTCAATAATTTGCACCAAAGCCACGAACATCCACGTATCAGCAACTATAAAAGCACAAGACAAAAATCCATAACTGAAACTCTCAGACTTCGAATTCAATCGGATTTTTTTTTTTCCATTGTGAAAATGGGTGTACCGGAAGTTACCACTCCGGTGAGTATAGAACTCGATGAGTCGTATCGGCCTCTCCCTTGTGTTCACTTCGCTTTACTTTGCATCTGGTTGGTCTCTGCTTTTTCTTGGACGATCAATACCTATAAAAAGCGCCACTTTCAGGTCCTTAACTCTCTTATTTTAATTTAATTTCGAGTTTTTTTTTTGATAATTTATAATTGAGATTGTTTTATCTAAAATTTTGAATTTTTAGAAACTGTTTAATTTGTTGTTTTCTGGGTTAATTTTTGTTTTTGGTCTGTTTGGTTTCTGATAAGAGAAATGAAAATCAATTTTGAATTATTGTTTATTAGTTATTCTTTGCTTTTGAGAATATTCCTTTTTTTTTTTTTTTTCAGTAAAGAATTATTTTTAGCTTAATTATGATGAATCTGTGGTAAACTTTACTAGAATTTTATACCTTTAAAAAAAAAAAAAAAAAAATTTCTTGAACTTTCCCAAGAACCAAACAATGGTAATTGTTTAATTTTATTTGCTTTGTCTTCTTGACGACTTGTTTCTATCATTATATGTTCTTTTAATTTTAGTTTCTGAGGACTGTCTGTATATGAAATGAAATGAAATGCATTATATATTACACTTCGTGGAGTTTGCTAATTCAATTTTTTTTTTTAAATGGATGATGAAATTGAATACAAAATTATGGAAAGGGATGCTTATATTGCAATTGAATATTTCTTGTATTTTTATTTTATGGAGAAATTATTAATTTGATTGTAATTGTTTCTTTTGCATTATGATTATACTAGAACAGATGAACAATCTGCAGTGGACGCTGGCATCTGTGCCATTGATCAAAGCGTTGCAACTCATGCTTTCATTCCTCTTCTGGTAGGTCTCTTCATTGCAGCAGCTATATATATCTTGCTAAAATAAGTCATAGATTATGCCAGTTGTAAAAGGAAAAATAGCAAATATATTTTATGTTACCAAATGAGGTACATATTATCTTGGTGATACTAAATTTTCTTTTATGTTATTGAATCACTTGACTCTTTTGCAAAATAAGAAGTATGAGTGCAAAAATACATGCCTGATTAAAGTGAGTAAGGAAATTCTGTACACTGGACTATTATCTAGATGAGAATAACTGTATTATGTGAATCTTTTGGACTTTGCATACATTGTGTGAGATGCAGAAAAAGTAATTTACTATGGGATATGAGCATTGAGAGTATTGGGGCAATGTGCTTGCAGTGTTTTACACCTTGTTAGAAGTTTAATTTACAGTTGAATACAAACAAGCGGATATTTTTTTACTGCTTGAGGAGCAGGAGATGTGGTACATTGTCGAGGATGATTGTAGTGGTAAAAAATAATGGTATCTATGAGTAGAAAAGAAAAGGAAGTTAAGGAGTTACTTGAAGCCATTAAATTTGAAAGCCTATATATATATATTTTCTTATGTGATATGTTGCTTTTTCATGGGAATCTTTGATGAACTTTAGCATGTTAAATGTGTATGCCTTTACTTTCTTGCAGGTATTTCAACTTTTGAGACCCCCTTTTATGAAAGATTCTGTTTAATTTTTCAAAAAAAAAATTCTGTTTTAATTTTCAAAGCAATACTCTTGCAGGTATTCATGCTTTTATCATGAAATATGTTCACCATGGTTGTCATTTGGGGTGTATATAACTGGAGTGCTTTTCCAGACAGCTTCTTTTGTGTCCTTCTTGCTCATCTCTCATGGTTACTGCATCATGTGCGAGCGCCTTTCAGCAACTGAGCGTCGTGCTACAGCTGCACTTGGCTGTGTCTTTTATTTGACCCTCGTAGGGTATAGAGCTTCTGTTCCATACTTCACGGTGGGTTTCCTTTCTAATTATTGTATTTTCATTTAGGTTGATAGCAACTGCTGTGTTTTTCTGATTTTGAGAGATTCTGATCTGCCTACAATAAACACTGATTTCTTCCAATATGGTCTTTGCAGGTGCTGCTGCTGCTGAATTATTTAATTTCATTTTATCTGATTTTCTACCAGATATCTCAAAATCTATCAGTTTTGAGGGAACAATTAACTTTAACAGAGGATGAGGATGTTCGAGACATGCACGATGCAGTGTACACAAAGTACATTATGTTCAAGTATGTGTTGCTTGTTAAAAACTTTAATTGCCTGTTGTATTTTGATTGATAATACTATGATATTCTCTAATGGCCTTGCATTTGATGGAGAGGATGTAATTTCAAATCTTTTTTCTTCTCTTAATGTCTAGAAAATTTCAGAATGCAATGCAAATAGTAGCCTTGGCCGAAACAATGGTATAAATCTATCCATTTTGGCTTTTATGCATTCCTTGGGATGTGCAATGGACGCATGATTAATGAGACAACTATGCATATTACTTTTCAGATATGCATTAATGTGGATACCTCTTCAGAAAATTACTGGTTACGCTTGTTAGTTAAAGAATGGGCTCAGTTCTGCATCTTTTTGTACATTGGGTATGTATGGGTAACCCAATCGCATTATTCCTTTGGATCATTTTACTAGCTGCATTGATATAGAAGCATATCATAAAAGTTTTTACTGGAGTTTGATTTTAATTATTTCAATTCAATGACACTTCTTATTTCATAACGTACAGGTGGACTTTTCGGTCACAAGATTTAGCACCACGGTTCTTTGTGATGCCAACTGTAAAATCTGACGGAGAAATAATGGTGCCTCCAATTTACAGTATGGTAAGTGATTTCCCATACTTTCGCCTCTAAAGAAGATACTGCACCCAGTTTTGTTAATGCAGAGTTCTATAATATGTCCACTCTTTTCTAACAACATGACATTGTTTATTGCAGGAAATGGATGCAGCAACATTCAGAGATTTTAATTGTCATGAATGGCACATTGGAGTGGTAAGAAGATTAAATTAGGCCTCTATCAGTCAATGATCTTTATAGCAGTCTTTCCTGTATTCCCTTCTAATCCTCTCAGCATCTCTAATTATTAGTTGCCAGTGTTTGTGGATAAACTCCTGGGTCAGAAACCTGAATTAATGCGGCCACAACCAAGTTTGGTTAGCATACAATGTTGACTTGTGTTCTGAAATATTATTTGTTCTCGCAGCCTATTTATTCAGCTTGTGATGAAAACTCCAGGGATTCATATATAGTAATGATTCAGCATCCTCATCCGCTTAGACTGCCAACTGCCACAGCATTTTTTCCGAGCTCACAGCTTGCATAACTTCTCATATGACAGTCCCCACCGTTTCATCTTCATGCCAGTAACAAGTGCTACGTCCAGTTTTTTGGTGCAAGAGCAAGACAAATATAGCAGCAAATTTGATTTCAATTTTAGACATATACTGAGTTTTACCTTTTATAGAAATTTGATAGAGCAGCACTTGGTTCACTTTAGTTGGTCCCTGCAGCCCACAGAATGTATTTATTGACACATTGTATTATTTATCCTGTCAAAAAAGAAAATGTATATATTTCCCATCTTTTTTCACTTCTCTGACATTAATATACTGTATATCTCCTTTATGCCTCTGCTGCACTTGATTTGTAGGATTGGAAAAAAAAAAAAAAAAAAAAAAAAGGAAATCTCTTTGAAAAACAAGGTTGATTTACTTCCAATTTTAGATCATTTTCAATCATTTGGGTATTTATGTGTGTATGCGTGGACATCGCATATCAGGTTAAATATAACACTAATAAAAACTCTGTAGTCACAGTCAGTAAGCTATGGCTTGATGATACCTGATGATAATGGAATCAATTCATAGTTTTGAAGTTACAAAATAAAATAACAGTTGGAGGCAGGGTCGGGCCTTGGCTTGCAAAATATTAAATTTTTTAATTGTTGTGGCTTTGGGTCCAGGGCCAGCTGGTGAACAGATATAGGAGCTAATTAATTAAAAAAACTCATTCATGGACTTAGGTTTGCCACATTCACAGACATGGTTACAATATTCTGGGCTAAAACAATAAACAGAAAACGATCATGTCCTTTAAACATGTAATGTCAAAACCTATGTTTTCAAACTTAGTCTGATTTTAGAATCAGTTAAAAGGAAAAGATTAGGATAAAAAATTCAATTGAAATCAAATTGAAATTTTAGATAATATCATATATTTATTATTTATATATTAAAAATATAATATACAAAAAACATAATTAAAATAATATCATATATTTAATATTTATACGTTAAAAAATATAATATACATATAAAATTAACATAAAATCTGTTAATAAAGCAATTAATGGCTCCAAGTATGCTATATGAGCCCAAGGGCAACCCTCATAAATTCTTGACAAGCCTAGTAAGCCCACATAATCTTCCTTGTTAAAGAAGAAAAACTCTGTCGTTTTGATGACTGAACAACCCAAAAAACGAACTTTCTTTACTGTTCTTTCTCACCCTAAAAGATCACGACAAATAGAGGCCATTTTGCTCTCTTCATTTTCTTTTTCGATTCCAAGCTCTGCTATAATTGAGAAAGGTTAGAAAAAGGATATTTTTGTTTTTGGGTGCCACTTGCTACAAAGGAGGCTCAACACAGCGCCGTTTAGAACCCACGGAGATACCAATCAAAGTCTGCAAAACAAAAATACAGAGCAAGAAGCATCAAAATATTTGAAATGAGTGCAGGTACAATCTCCCTCTCTCTCTCTCTCTAAGGTAAAACAAAAGCTCTGTTAGTGTCTCTATGGTTATGCAGAAACTCTCGCACATAGTGTATCATAGGTGTATTTGATTATTATTATTATTATTATTTTACTTTTTCATGTTTTCTTTTAGCATAAGAATTAGGGTTTTTGAGAGTATTTCTGAAACAGGGTTCTTTTTGTAATCATTCCCCAACGTATTATCATTGTGAAACAGATGGTTAATCTAAGATTGTGTTAGTGCATTGATAAACTTGATTAAAGGGCATTTATGAATTTGTTGGAGTAAACTAACAAGTTTAAAGATTTGTTCTTTTCAGATTGTCTAACCCGCCTTTTATTTTTATGATCCATTAAATCACAACCAACTTTTTCAACTCCTCAAATTCTCAAATTTTGGTTACTCTGGAGAGAGAGAGGGAAAAAAAAAAATTGGGTAGCTTTTTCATATGCTATATTTCATGGTTCTCTCTCTATTCTTGTAAAGTTTAGAAATTTTTCTCAGGTGGTGCATTTGGTGGAAATAGAGGACTAAGACCCGTTCCCCCAGAAAAAGGAGTCTTCCCTTTGGACCACATGCATCAATGTGACTTGGTAATGTTTTCTAAAAGTTCTCCATAAATTCTTGATTTTGTAGAAGAAATAAATTTGTTGCTTCTTTACTGGATTAGAAGGAAATATTGATCTTATTATTCTTATTATTTAATCTCCCTTTTATATTTATGTTTTGTTAGTTCATATATTTGGTTGGTTTACAGGAGAAGAAAGATTATCTTAATTGTCTCAGATCTTCTGGCCATCAATCTGAAAAATGCAGAAATTTTTCCAAAAAGTACCTGGAATGCCGAATGGAAAAGTAAGCTTGTTTATTTTCTTTAATATTGTTATAATTGATATGGATGTTTATGCTTTTGGTAAACATTTTGTCTACGACAGCTAGTTTCATTTGGATTTTCTTAAATTCTGAAATTCAATTGAGAAACACATCTCCATGAGGTTGATATGGTGTTGGGGAATAATAATGGGGGTCAATACTAATGCCGGCATAAGGATATAGTTGATTTGAAGTATTTTTATTGTTATTTTTAGAAAAGGAGGTGCATAAATTTTGCCTGGTCAGAATGTAGCAGCTAAAAAAAGTAAAGGAAAAATAAAGGAAAGCATCAAGTATGTCCTAAAGTATCAACAAACTCCAAGGAATAAACGGAAATCTAAAAGCAGTGAAAACACAAACTTAGGGAATGAAGAATTCTTTGTTTTGCTGCTATATTTTTTTTTTCTTAAGCCCCTTCTATCTTTTACCTAGTCACATATAAGAGATGCTACCAGCAAAGTTTATGAGCAGCATGGTGACTGTTAATCAAAGTTTTATCATGTGATGTATGTTGATGGCTTGTGCCTTTGTTTTTGGGGCATTTTCCAAGGGGTTCAATGTTTTAACTTGGTTATATCAGCAGTAAATTTTCTACTTGATGCCATTTTTGTATGTGTATTAGGGTATCTGAATTGATCTTGGGAGAGTTTTGGCTGCAATGTTACTGAAATATGGCTGTTGAAGCTGAAAGGATTGAATGAATTTCCATCATTGGTTGATTATACTTGTGTATCTTCTATGAAAGGTCTCAGCTAATTAGGATGGAAAAATGGATGGGCGTGTCTGTCTCATGATTCAAATTGATGCGACTTAATTGAAACATAGTGCTGAAAAACATAAAATTTAATAACCAGTGGCATAAAGATTGGTTACTATTTTCAATGTCCTTGTTAAAATGGTTTGATGGAAGTGATAATTAGGGAGAGTTCCAGCTACTCAACAGTGCTAAAATTTGCCTGAAGATTTTATGAGAAAAAGGTATCTATTGTTAAGAAATTAGAGAGCTAGTTTTCAACACTTGCAGTTATATTTGTTTTGAGCCAAATTGCTGTGCTAGAATGTTACATACATACTCAATACACTCACTTATGAATTGATAATATAAATCACTATGGTTTGTGAAAACGTAAATTCAAATCCTACTTTTACCTGACTAAAAATCCTGCTTATAAAATTATTTGGCAACATTGTATGCTCAGAGGGATGAGAAGGAACAACTATAAACATTTTGTCAGGATTGCAAATGGAATTATTATTAAGTTGGTTACAATTGTTAGTTTGTCATGTACATTTTTGTAGCCATTGGGGCATTTGTTTTCTTCAAGTCTTATTACCTAAAAGGCTTGCCTTTATTACCCAAAAATTTCAATGGTTTTCTGCAGAAACTTGATGGCGACGCAGGACATGTCAGAGCTTGGGTTTGGAAAGGAATTTAATTTAGAAGCTGCTGGAGAGAAGAACAATGAGACGATTGCTAACTGATTGAACTAACTCGAAATGATCATAGATGTACTCTGGAATTGAAGACCGGAGATTTGTGAAGCTGGAAGAACTTTGGAGGTGCTGGCTAGGTTATTCAGGATTTTCATATTCATTTAACCAGTATACATTTCATTGTCATTGTAGGTTGTTCATGAACCAAGGTAATTGAACATTATAGGGTTGGACACCTTGATTAGAACTCTGTTCAGCATTAGGAAAGCCATAAGAACTTCTGTTTGGACTCCAATCTATTGTTTTGTGGATCTATCTACTTCTGCTGACCATTTAAAAGTTTCATATTACCTCGAATCGCTTGTGTTATAATTTCTCAACGACTTCCTTTTGGTTGATCATTCATTACTGAGCAGTTCATTATTATCAACAAGGTTTTGATCAAACGTTTCTTTGGAATTCACGATGATTATTTTAGCAAGCTTTAGTTTGATGCAAGAGTTCAGAATATGCCAATGAATATTTTAAAATTGAATTTCTCAGCATTGCAGTAACTCATTGGTGGGAAGATAACTATGTTGGGCTATCTGTACAAGACAAGTTCAATGTCGTATTCTGCCCCTAAACAGTTAAAAACTGACAAGGCAACTTCTAAAACCGAGGTTATCAACAAGAGATTTAGGTGTGAGCAACCACACACAAGTATTTTCTTCCCTGAAAAAGAAATCCACGGTTTCCTGATTGTCCAAAAAACTTCAAAAAGCAAAACGGCTGGCGGGAGATAAAACCTAAGCTTTAGCTAGGACACAAAGCATAATAACTAACAAAAAGAAACGATAAAACAACTTCCCTCTCTCTCTCTTTCCCCCTAGGCTACACTAAAGTGCTCTGCCTCTCATAAAACAGTCAATGGCTTCATATTTTCTTCCGTTTCTTTCTCTCTGACTTCTTTTTCTATGGCTTTCCATTTCTCTCTGCAACTCCCCAAGCCATTCCATTTCTCGTAAGCTTTCTCAATCTTTACTAAAATACGCACACACCCACAAAAATGTATGTGAGTTCTTTAAAGATTGGTAAGAAGACCATATCCAATCTTTGAAAATTCTTGCCCGAGTATTCAAAGATATTGGATCTAAACATTTGTGATCTTGATCTTCTTTAGATTCATATTTGCTGCTTTTTGATTCCTCTGGATTAGTGTACTGAGGGTTATGTGAATTGGGGAGTGAGAGAGAGGAGAGTGACTTTGGAGTGGAATGGAGAAAAGGAAATAAGAATGATTTTTCTTTAAGCGTGAAGGATAATAATTGTCTTACAACATATCAAGATGAACCTTTTTCTGGGCAATATAAATATAATTAGAATTATACAACTTTAATGTTTACTGGGGCCTTTAATTTTGTTGTGGGACCCAAAAATGGGGCCAGAAAAATTGCAGAGTACTACTATTACTGAAAAAATAAATAAAGATTTTGAGTTCACTGGGCTAAACTAAAAACACTTTTGGAAAGATTGTATCTTGAAAGTGTTTTAGGATATGTAAGTGAATCAGAAAGAGTAAAGATCGTGTCAAAATTTCTGATTAGTTGTTTTTGATAGATTACATTATACATATCATTATGATTTTCTACATATCATTATGATTTTCCTCATAGTTATGATTTATAAAGATAAATAGTCTATTCAACAACATCAGAAGAAAATTAAGGATCATATGTTTGTGCTGTATAGCTATACCATCCAAATTGTCTAGCAGATGTGAACGCAGAAAAATTCACCATTGATTGGTTGTCCTTTTGACGTCACAGAAAGTCTTTTGGATCAAAATGCAAAAGGACCAGGACTGACGTACCCAACTTGTTCAAATTAAATGACAAGGAAATTGGAAATTTTCTCTTTCTGAAGAATAGTTTTTCACTTGGATTTTTCTTTGCTAATAACAATTCTTCAAGTTTTGTTTCTTTGAGAGCAATATCACCTATGGCCTTTTCTGCTTCTGCTGAAGAAACTGATGGTGACGATAGTGTTACTGTGGGTAAAGATGACAATTACAAAATGGAGTTCCATCGTGTAAATTGTCTTGTATGGGTATTGCATGAGTCTGCTGCAAGCTTTTCCCTTGCAGTCCAGTCACTTGAACTGGCAGGAAGTAGTGCAGAGCTTGCAATGGCTTGGAATGGGAAGGATGTGCATGAATGGCATAAACGTATTGCTTATCAGGTATGTGCCTTAGATATCAATTTTCTCTTTTATTATTTGTTCATAAACTCAACATTTTAGAATGACCTTGCAATTACACATTCTTATGTTGAAATTCTTCTTGTTAGCTCTGATTTCTAGGCTATATATATATACATATATTGTCCATTCGTTTACATGTTTCTGCTCATATTTTGTTCTTTGACTTCAACAACCATCACAGAGATAATTTAATTGAGTGGAGGTGGAACAAACTTTATGAATCATTACAAGACATGAAAAAATTGGAACAAGAATCATTGACTATTGTGGCTATCCAGGTAGCTGTATATGCTTTGTTGAAAACGGCAATTGAAGTTGAGATTTTGCTTTCTCTTGATCGTCACAACAATGCATCCCCGGTTAAAGAAATGTGAGTATTTTTCTATTCAAATACAAATTAATCCTGGTAGTTACCGTACTATTAAAGAAATTACAGTAAATGATGTTAACTAGAAGATAGTAATACAATATTGACTGCTTGCATGTGATATTTTAGATTGGCACTTTGACAATATTTGAGAATGTAGTTGCATTTTGGGATTTTTTTTTTTTTTTTTGGGTAAAGCCAAATTGCAAGTTTGAACATGGCCAAGATGCTGTTCTCGTCTCTGATTCAGTGTCATTTGTGACATTTCTGCATTTTAATGCATAAATTTTGGGTCAAGATAACAACTAGGTCTGATACTTTTGCTCTTCCATTTACTTTAGCTTGACCCCAAAGATTAACTTTGTGGGAGAGTACATCGAACATGAATTGAACATGAAGCATGAAGAGTTAGTGCAATGGTTTAGAGTGGTGGAATTGCCTCGTATAGCAGGTTTTTTCATTCCCTTGCTGAAGCAGTGGTCCATGGAATATGCTGGAAGGTTTGTTCAAAGAATTCCTCGCTTTTAGCTTATTGCAGTTTACTTACAGTAATTGAGTTGTGAATTTAGCACATAGATATATGTGTTCAGTGGTGTTGCTGGAATCATTATAGCAATAAGCTGCTGTGCTGCTGTTCGGAAACTGGGTTCTGGAAGAATCTCTTGTCCTACATTTACATTGTCAATTGAGGATGTATTAGTAGAGCTCATGGATTGTTCACATCGTCTTATAGAAGTGGAAAAATTGCACCATTTAGCAACTGAGGCAGGGTTTGAACTTGACTTCTTATCCCATTTTGGAGCAAAGGTTTTGCCTTGCAACAAAATTGAAGAGCTAGAATTCTGGATTGGGCTGGCTCAGCAAAAACTCTCAGCAGCATTTTCCAAAGAAATTGTGGTTAGAGGCGCACAAAGCTCTAATGAAAAGGTCAATTCTATAGTTCATAAGTCTTCTGGTCAAATTTTCTTTACTTTTTCAGAAAAAGTAATTTTATTTTAATTTGCATGTATTTAACAGAAAAATTTATGTACAAGACAGAACTTATTTCTAGTATGAGTTTGTTTTAGACAAAAATATGTTTGGACAAATCCATATCCTGCTCTGATGTTTGCAATTATACAATTCTGATGTATGTAAATTCTTCGTCATGTTTCTAATGTTAAGAACTTTAAAGAGTTGGAATTTCTATTGTGTGGCTTTCCAATGATGGAGTTACTTTAAAATGTTAACAGGTTCGGGCAGATAGTTTAGCTACTCTTGGACTTTTTGCATATCTGGGAAGGAAGACTAGATTATTCTTGTCAAGAATGAGTGTTAAGGATCTTGATGAGCTGGTTAAAGACTTCCTCAAGTAACACCTCAATTTGGATGTATACTAAATATTCAATTTAATTTTAGCACACAAACTCTGTAATAGGTCTAATGCTTTGCCTGCAGTTACTTGGAGTGTGGTGTCCTTTTCATTCACCCTGAACTTGCTTCAGTATCAGCATATGAATGTTTCATGGAGGTAAGTTAGCATAATTTTGTTCGAAATTCATTGTGTGAAGTATCCTAATGTGTACAACTAATCTTTATAGGTAATAACAGAAGAAATTGGATGGCTTGATTTTTATGTTACATGCTTTCTGAGCAATCATGAAAGGAAAAGGTCAAAGCAGCATCCAATTCAAGCTGAGAAAGAGATTATCCTATCCACAGTATTTACTGTTTGTTATGATGTTTTCTCTGGCTTTGCTCACTTCAGCCGTTCAACTCAACAGCCATTGGATGCAGGATCACTAGAATTCTTGCTTTGGAGGTTGCAATCGACATCTCAACTTCAGCATCGAAGCTTATTTGTTTAACTTTTCGCGTGTTGCAGTACCAAATTGATTTTTATAACATGGTGCTCTCAATTTTTCAGCCAAAGCCTATTAACTGTTTGTCTGGAGGACTATCGAGCAGTTTATGATAGATCTTGGTTTGTTATCTCTTTTGGATAAGGTCTTATTATTCAATGCAGTTGGATATGAACTTCATTTAGAAATATTGAAGATAACTGCAATCTTGTTGAAATCTCTTGCAGTGAATTACGGAAGATTGCAGAAGCAGGTGCCTCTGATCGACCTCCGTCTGTAGGAATAAAGGGCACAAGCAAGTTATCTGTTGCACTGGAAGCACAACAAAATCCATGTGAGATAATGTTGCAGGGATGCTTAGAAGTTAAATCTCAAGAAGGTATTAAGCCGAGAAAGGTATGGCTTCCTGATAATAACCACCTCTGGATGACATTATTTTGATTAAAAAAAAAATCATAATAAAGAACCTGCAAACAATTAAGTTATACAATGGAGTTAACTGGTATTGTTTGTTGGCTTATCAATGGGGTAATGAAAGCTAGAATGTTGAGTAGAACATTGTGATGAAAATAGAAATGAACCGAGAAAATGAAACTGGCTGATCGTCAATCATGGAAAAATACAGTTGGATTTTGGTGACTAGTAAGAGAAATAAATCTATGAAATATACCTATTTTTTCTTGGGTCCATTGGCAGGATTTTGTGAAGCATACTATTTGGAAAAAATCATTTGAAAGAATTTAATTCTATTTTATTCTATTAATAGAATAGAACTAAAATTTTGTGCAAGAATTGTTTCAAACATTGTGTACATAAATAATGAATTCAATTTATTTAATTTTATTAATTACTTTTATTTATTTAGCAATAACTTAATAATATTGAAACTATAGGAGGTCAGAATATATATTTGTATGATTTAACTATAAATAAACTCTTAATTAAATTAAATTTTTGCAAAATGACATGACTTTTATTTACTTTGAGATCAATTTTTTTTTCACTAAAAGAATTGAATTCTATGAACTACCTCCTTCCAAATATGAAAAATGATAAAATGAAATTCATTTGAATTGAATTCTTACAAAATCTGATATTCCAAACAGGGAGTAAGAGATGCATGTGTTTGTGTGATTTCTATGTCAACCTGGTGCCACATTTGCACTCATTATTCATACTAAATGCTTATGGATTTCCCAAGTAACCATTATTTTATATTCCTGTAAGAGCAGGCTGGCAGCTCTGCTGTGACAGACATAACAACCTTTGAAGAGGCTCCAAGCACCTCCACCAAATCACTTACTCTGCAAGAGAGTTTACTTAGGAGATACGGCATCAAATTAGTATCTACAAGCTCTGTAAGCCCCAAATACCCTACTTCATGTCAATGAGCAGAACTAAAATTTTGGATGCTGGATTGCTAACTGAAATATTTTAAAGGATGTATGGATGGGAACACAATTGCTCTTTGTAGACATCATGGATTCCTTGGAACTACTCTTGAAGCAATTACGTGGTGGAAAAATCTCCAGGAGGGAAAGGAGGAAGTTGAAGAGAACACTAAATGACGTTGCTACACTTATCCCAATTACAATTCTAATGCTACTTCCTGTAAGTTTCTACCCACCCTCTCTTTGCAAACTCTTAACTCGTGATGCTTGACAACAAACTAAATCCAATTACTAACGCAAGACCATTCTTGGGAAAAATTAACTTGCCAAAGTCTTCTTGTATTAACTCTCCAACAATATCCATGTTTGGACTTCTAATCACTTAGTGTCGAGTCTTTACTACTACAATCAAGTTTAGAAGTTTTGCAGAACTCCGTGCCTTCACATTATGTTCTTTTTCTGTATTATTTGGATTGGTCCTTGTTATCAGTTCTCTAGCTTCATTTGTATTTAGATTCTAGTCTCTTTCTTGCATGAAATGGCCACGGAACTTTTGAAGTTGGTGGTAGCAATAATCAAGATATATTGTGGTTTTTGTTGAATCCGTAAAACCTCAATTGCAGACCTTTCATGTTTTCCTTCTGCCTTCTCTCTTCTCTCAGATGATTCAGTTAGTTGCAGATTACTAAGTTATCATCCCAATTCTAACTGTTAACCAACATATGCACTTGTCTCACTTTCACCAATGTGTACTAAAAGCTATAAGAACATACAGAATAATGTATCTGCGTACCTGTACTCATAACTCATTAGCCATATGTAATGAGCTACCAAGAAGTGGAGTTTGTCTAAGAAGTAAAATGGTCCTTGAAAACAAATGATTAATTCTGATCTCCCTCTATTGTCAGGTATCTGCCGTTGGCCATGCAGCAATGCTAGCAGCCATCAAGAAATACATGCCACACATGGTAATGCTTTGTTCACTTGTTCCTACTGTGCTAGTCTTTTCCTGTCTCCTAATCTTGCTTTTGTCTCTTGTGATTAGATCCCGTCTCCATACTCTTCTCAGCGGCTTGATGTAGTAAAACAACTAAACAGAACTAAGAAGATGGAAGTTCGATCATGAATCCTTTAGAATAAACCTTGAGGACCCATCTGCCAATCCTGTTGTCTAACTAGAATCAACCTGGAGGCTAATTTCTGTTGTCTAATAAATTTTATGTAATAGTTGCTGTCTCCAGAATGCCACTTATACCTAGTTGTATACCCAGAATTTGTGAATACATGATAAAAATGCATACTGAAGAAATAATGGTATCCTACAGAAAATAGTTTTGAAATTCTTTTCCTTCTGCTCTGTATTTGCTGATAATACCCATGAAACATCTACTGCACTGATTATTGGAAATCCTCTTTTAATAAGAACTACCTCATATAGAAGTAAAACAATGGATAATAGGAGAAAATGAAACAGTAGGGAAGTCCAAATCTTTATATTAGAGTCAAAATGCAGAGAAGAAATAAATCCATGTCCATTCCGAGTTCTGGCTGCATCATTTTCCAGACGAGATGGATTCTGACGTAATCCCTCTTTGAAGCGTCCATTTAAAGGCAATATGAAGTGGGCACCTGATAGATTAACAAATAGGCATTAGCAGCCCTAGGCAAATAAAACACCAGAAACTGCAACGAATGTAAACAGAGCCGGTTGCCATCTCAACCTAGAGAAAGAGGAACATGGTCTCTTTATTAACTATGTTCAAATATATTAACACAAGCATGCTTGTGAGTGTGGGGAAATACAAAAAAGCACAAGCTGAAAAAAAAAAAAAAAACACTTTAAAAATCCGTCAAGAGAGAAAAAAAAAAAAAACACATAAATTAATGCCTGCATTATGAATAAAAACACAAAACCACATCTTTCTTCTAATCTCAAATACAGATAATCTAGTTCCGGGATCTCCCCACACCTTAATCACTTGCAATCCTATTTTCACGGAAACATTCCACTGGATTGATAGTACATTATTGCCAAAGAATGTTAGACCTGGTTCGATCAATTCACTTCAAATAAATAAACCATCGAACCAAATACCAAGGAGGCCCGCCAAGGTCAACCATAAGAAGCTCAAACATTTAAGCCACTCTTTTTGGATCACGCGCTGCTGCAAGATGGTCCTACAAAACAAGCAAGATGCATTTAGCATCAAGCAGTAATATATAAATTCATCATGCCAAGTCAAAGTTGACCAAACTGATATTAACATTTTAATTGCATATCTCCTTAGTAATAAACGAAATGCACAATCAGGACAGAAATTTACAATAGTCTCGCAGAGTATCAAAACCAACTCCCCACCCCCCACGCCAAAACCCAACCACCCCCCACCCCACCCTACCCACACAAAAGAATCAAAACAGGGGGAAAAAACTTCCTTCACTCTTCTTCCAATTCTGTTGCCTCACCATCCCACTTCAGCCACTAAAATCTAAAATTTGTTAACAGAAAGCTTTAGATTACACTTTTGAATAGCCAAGCAGATTTTGTTACAAAACTATTCATTGAAATTAAAATGCAACTATAAACATTCTCAAAGAAAAGGACAGAAAGCAATGCTCATTACAACTGAATTCAAGAAGTCTTAGGAATTTAGAAACATAAAGAAAGAAATATGCATAAGACAGCAGTCAAAGATCAAATGAAAGAACTCAAAACTTACCGAGATAAAGTCAAATGCTTTGGTTTCCTCTTTCTTTGAGTTGTTCAACATTGAAGTAGGAACTTGATTTGGATAATTTGATTGGAAAATATCAGGAAGTGCTGAAGGATATCCACTTCCATCAGTACCAACTGCATGATTAACTCCAGGATTTGGTGTGTTGAGGTTACTCAAGTGCTGAAAGTTGGACATTGTAGCCAGAAATTGCTGATGAGCAAGAAAACTGCCCATAGCACCATAATTTACAGGCTGAGCAAGAAAAGCGGGATTCAACATGATACCAGGAGGTATATTATATGGCATAGTCCCAGATGGAAAAGTTGGATTTGCATTCATCCCAGTCTCTTGAGAACCAAGTATGCCAGTTAAAGCATCATTTGAAAGCTGATTTCCAGAATAATTAGTTGAATCTGAGAAGATACTTTCTGGGAGCACCCCAGAAGTAGTTCCTGGTTGCTTCATCTTTGAGACATTTTCATTAATGGA
This sequence comes from Reutealis trisperma, assembly GCA_947687605.1. Lineage (NCBI taxonomy): Eukaryota > Viridiplantae > Streptophyta > Magnoliopsida > Malpighiales > Euphorbiaceae > Reutealis > Reutealis trisperma. Next base: position 2,895,558 of record CANTUT010000010.1, read on the forward strand.
CATACCAGCCATCAAATCACTAACATCCATTTTATTATTTTGTTGCTCCAGAGGAAGTTCAGGCATTGAACCAAAAATATCAAATGGCTCTGGTCCATTTTTATTTATTGGCACATGATTCTTATTAGTACCTGGTTTATTATCAACAGTCATCCCAGTAAAGAGATCATCTATATGTTCTTTAATCTCACCAGTGTGGAATGAGACATCTGCGAAGGGGTCATCATCATTTTTTTGCTCTCGGGAACTTCCATTGTCACCATAACCATCTCCAAATAGATTGTCTATTAAAGGACTTGCTGCAGTTGTTGTCAGATTTGCAGGGTTTTGTTCATCTGGCTTCTTTGCAGAACAATCTGTTTCAAAAAAATCATCTGAATCTCCAGTATCTATCAAGTCTGGCATCTGAACCTGAGTGGTCTCAACCTTTACAGGCTTTTCTGAATTGCCCATCAAACCACTTGCCTGTTCCCCGCCCAAAAGGCTCAATACCTGTTCAACAAAGGCCAAACAATTATAACCACAAAATGTAGGCCAGAGATCTTAAACAAAGAATATTCCTCAGACCGATAGTATTCAGTTTCCCCAATAATAACATTAAACAAAAAATATCCGTCCAACCGATAGTATTCAGTTTCCTCAATAATAATATTATCTGCATCATCAGGTAGTGGATTCTTGGTCTATTTAATATCTTAAAAGTAATACAATTTTACAAAGGTGCAACGCAGAACAGAAGTAAAAAAGAATCAAGTGAATTCACCATAAACTTCAAATTAAGGATAGATTTGATCAAAAGTCCAAAGGAGTTGATTATCAATCAAAAGTAAAAACCACCCAAATTAGTATCAAAGTAGAATTCAAGTGAGTTTAGCTGATATTCTTCTAAGAAAAAAAAAAACATTGTGGTTTACAGATATTCCAGACAGAAGATAAAAAGATAAAATTCCCATGGAAGGAATCCCTCTAGCAGATTCAATGGTTAAGCTATCAAAGATATCACACTTCTCTATTACTAATAAATCATTCCTTCATGAACTAACGACAAAAACAAAAGTTGAGAAGCAAGTCCAACGTCTAACCTGCATCATCTTACTAATAAATCACATCCACACATTAATCATAATTCCTCCTTTCTTTGCCTAAGTGGGGGAAGAAAAGCAAAGCAAATTAGGGAAGTAAAGGCATAACCTAGTACATATTTATAAGAAGAACTTACTCTGGTAGACTTTTCCCTGAGAGAAGATTGGGGAGACTCAGAACATCTGACCACATTATCTTTATTTTCACTAAAATATGAAGCCACAACTGCAAAATGCTCATCATCCTTTTTCCTAAGAACTGACTCAAGGACACACACAGCTTTCATGCGAACCTGAAAAACAATAATTACAGGGCAATTTAATATCTACAATACAAACTTAACAATAAAAGTTGGTAACTATTCCATCCAAGCTGACAAGAAAGTGTACAAAAATACTGTACCAAAACAATGCAAGGCAATATGCCAAGAGCTCAACAAAAACTTTCAACTAGTTTCAAGCACTGTATGAAAGTTAATTATCTTTGTTTTTGAAGGAGGAATCAAGGAATTTCATATTATTAGTGCATAAACATAAAGACCATACCTGCCACAATGGAGATTGGAGCTTTGATTCAAGGGCATGACTCAGAGCCAGTGCATCCAACTTTGCTGCCTCCACTAGAAAAACTTGAATGGCATCACGAGTGGGTTGCAGACGTACACCGCCAGATGTTACAATAGTTTCCAATAACCTCTCTTCACGAGTCTTACTAGCTGTATAACTTGTACCAGAATCCCCATTATTTGTCTCTGCATTCAAGACTCTAGTATCCTGGACCCAAGGGCCACTAGCCGTACTCTTTGAAACTCCAAAACTACCCTGAGTTTCACCATGTAACTGAACTGGTTCATATCTATCTGAGTTGTCACTTTCTAAAGTCAATGACCTCCGTAGATTTGGACCTCTATAGCTTCCATTGTCATTCTTTTTTAACGAATGTCCTTGCGTGAAGTTACTAAATCCCTGCTTGATAGATGCACTTCCAATACCAACTACCTCACTAAGAAATGATTTCCTATCTTCTGATGGCATTTCATAATTTGTATTCCCAAATCCTTGTATCCGTTTGTTAAGATCTTCTGTAGTTCCTGTAGTTGCTGGCTTATTCTCCTCTGAAAAAATAGCAGAGATAGCCTCATGAGCTGTGTCTCTCACAGCCTTATTAAGGGCATCACCCTTCAAAGGGTCTGACTGACCCCTGTAATGAGATAACTGACGCACAGCAGCTGAATGCCTTTGCATTTCCCTCCTGAACTCCACACCAGACTTGCCCACAGCATATTTTATCAACCTCAGAGCCTGCACAGAATTCAAGCATAATGGACCTCATCAAGTCTAAATCAAATAAACAGGGTAATAATTTGAAATTTCTATGGCATGCTATTCACTGTTGCATTACGTAACATGAGCATTTTTTTTCTTTTTGCACAACCAATGGTATTTTGGAAACATTACCAGCCAAAATATAGACTACTTCTGTAATTACAGCTGAAATGATACCAATTCTTATTTATTCACCATTTAACCATAATTAATAAAGTACATTAAAAAAAAAAAAATCAAAAACTTTGAATCTTAATAGAAACAACACCCTCAACTGAAATGAGCCCAAAAACCTCCCTGATTCCAAAAAGTAAAAGGCAGCATGAAAACATAATTTCCAATGTGTATATTCATCCATTTCCCAACATTTACAGCAGCAGATGGGCAAATAACTACACCTATCAAACTAGTGGAACCTCAGTTTCAATCCACCATCCTTACTACTACATCAACAACAAACTGAACAATTCAATATCTTCTCTTTCTGCCTCAATTAGCAACAAAAATTTCGCCAAAACAATCATTCAAACTAACTAAGCAAATATATAACAGTTGTACAGCATAGAAATAAATGTGTCATCATGCACAAACTCCACCCTTAAAAAGCATAATATTAACCATCGAAAAATGAAACAGCATACCTTTTGTTTAACAATGGGGCTTTTATGTTCAAGCCGCTTCAAGATAAACCCCGAAACCTCTTTAATGATACTGACATGAGAAGAGCGCAAGAGCTCACAAATCTCTTCCAATTTGTAAACAGGAGTGACTTTGTCTTCATCAGAAGTTGCCGCATCGATCATCCTTGATCTCCAGTAAGACTCCACCGCTCTCCTACTCGAATCCATATCTCCAATTCCCTGTCTAAAAATCCTTGAGTTCCTCCTAAACAATAAAATCCAAGTAACCAAACAATTTAATCGGATTCCACGGGAATCTTGAGATTGTGATGGCAAATAATTCGAGAATCGAAGATTGAATATGGGCCGTTGAAATTGGATCAATTGAAAGCCCTGAAAATTGAATTGGCAGAGGGGTTTTGGATTAAGAAACAGAGAGAGAGAGAGAGAGAGAAAGAGAGATTGGAATTGAAATTGTGGAAGAGAAGAGAGAAAAATACAGAGGTCAGCAGGTGAGTGCGTGACTGGCCGACGTCGCGTGTGATTTGCTTTGCGCTGGTGTATTAAGGACTGCGCCACCTGCGCAATTTAGCTCGCGCCAGTTACTGTTTTATTTTGGTTTGATATGCGTACGGTTTTATTTTTACTTAATTAATTAATTTCACGTTTAAATGCCAAAACTTTTGGACCATATTTTTGTTAATTAAAAAAAAAAAAAGCTTATGCAAAACGTAAATATTTTTTCTTTTTTTATTATGTTCATTTTTTTTTTTTAAAATAGTTCTTTAAAAATTTGAATCTATAGTGATCTTAATTTTAAAAAGATAATTTTTAATTCATATTTTTAATTTTATTTTTTGATGTACTAAAAAAATTATTTTATATAGAGAAAATAATATTTAAACGTGCAATCCCCCACAACTTGAAGTCGCCATATAATCACTATAAGTTTTCATATTAGTATATAGTAATTAATTTCAAATATGATGAAAGTTAGTAAATTAAATTAAAAGAATTTTTAACTAAATTAAATTAAAAGAAATTTTTTTTCTTTCATCGTACAGCTAATAATTCTTAAAAGTTATTAACTTCTTTTATCAAGAAATATTATATATCGTAAATATATAATTACAAGCAGTATTTTAAAAATTGAATCAATGATAAAAATCACTAGTTTTTAGTTCGACTGATTCAACCATCAATTCAATCATTTTATTGTAGAATGTCTTTTATATATATATATATATATATATATATATATATATATATATATATATATATATATATATATATATATATATATATATATATATTTTAATATTTTATGTGATTAATACAATATATTAAATTATAATCATTTAAGAAAAAATAAATACAATCAATCAAAAATCAAATTTAAATATATCTAAGAAAAAACAAATACAATAAAAGTTTATTTTTTTTAATAATTTTCAAAATCATACTAATTTATCCTATTCAGCTAGTTTTTTCATTTCGGCAATTCAATTTAGTTCAATCCAATTTAAAAGAAAATCTAATTATTTAAAGACAATCAAATCATACTGGCATTCGATTCTTAGTTCAATAAGTTAAATTAGCTAGTTCAATTTTTAAAATAATAATGACAAGAGTGAAAAGTGTTTCTATTTATATTTTTACAAAGACACAAGTAAAACATTAAATATTTTATTATTATAAAATAATAGTAATAATTTAAAACAAAATTAGAAACATTGAAATATATGTTATAATTTTCATTTTTTTCATACATTGGAAATTCTTTTTTTTTATACCGGGGATAGGGAATATTTTATGAAATACAGTAGGCTATACAACATGTATAGCTTCCCCTTTTGACATCTCACCAAATTGATAATAACTATTTGTAATTTGGGACAGTTGAACTTCATACCTCTCACTCTTCACTCCTTTAAAAGAGATAAAAAAAATCAACAATACCACACTTGATTGGCTTCATACATTGGAAAGTTAATACATCATATAATAAATTAGTTTAATAAATTAATGAATACATTTAAAACATATCATTTAATCGCATGAATGGCCGCGGCCAAAATGGATTCACCATCCGTATTAAATTGGCTGAAAGTCTGACCTCTGGGTGTCTATTTCTTTTAATCTCCCTTCCCTTCACATTTGAATATACTCCCTCTGGAGCATATATTATTGTTCACTTTTCTTAATCGACAAGTCTAAAGCTCATGTTTCCCAAACGACAAGTCTGCATTTCAGACAGCAAACTATCTAGAAGTCGTTCTTTCCTTCCACAAAAAGAAAATATACCAAAGGAAGTAAAAGATCCGAACGCAAGTCACAATTTCATGGCTAGTCCGAAGTCCTCAACAAGTAAACACAAGCAGCAACTAGGCCAATCAATAAAAATTGACTTCATTCATTTCTGGATCTAAGACCTTGCATGGCCTGTCTGCATCTGCGAGAAAAAGCAAGGGTTGGACATAGACTTGCTCGTGAGTCAGACTGCACGTGCCGGGCCTTTAGAAAATTCAACATTTTCTAAACCCAAGCCACCCAGGAACAGGTCTTGGACTTGGACATAGGGTTTTGCCAACCCCCCAAGAACAAATGGTTCTACTCAAGTCTCAACTAGCTAACTCCAGCAATCTTTGAACAGAACATATAATTAGAAGGTTGAAGGAAGCAAATTATCACTAAGAAATAAACTCACCATTTATGAAAAATCATATAAATAAATTATCTCGATACTGCACTTACAGCATCTGTAGCGTCATCCAATTCATCGACTATCATCTCATTTTTGAAAAGCAATTTAAGGTATGGGAGTACTCGAGGAAGTACAGGCAAATCAGCTATGTTAACACTCATCATGTCAAAAGCAATGCATGTTTTGTGCATGTGTGCCTCATCAAACACGGGTATTTTAGGGTATCTCTGGCTGAAGTGTGTGAGGATGATACGATATACACCAGCAGAGTCTCCAACTTCAATAGCTTCCTTTGTCGTGCTGTGGTTTCTAGCTACAGCTTCCTCCACCAAGTCATCCTCAAAAGTTGCCTGCAATAAACTTGAAACTGTTTAATCACATTTATGCAATCCAGCATGAATGTTAGAGACCTCAGCACACTGCCACGTGCCAACTAGACCTTCAGGTATATAAACTTTTTACTATATTCAATGAAACATATGTTGGTAATAATCTTTGAAGTTCTAACTAGAAACCTATCGTTGAAATTTCTTAACCTACATGCAAAAGCCATGGAGAGAAGAAAACTGACAAAACCCAAGCTCACAAAATTTGCAGCTATATCTCTCCTCTAAAAATTTCAAATTTTTACCAGTTAAAGATCAACAATGTCAAACCAGTACAATTACAATATCTTGCATTAGATTTTCTCAAAAAGATGATCAATTAAATACAATTGGATTTTATTACTTGCCTCGTGTATAAGGACTGTGGCCCCATGAGATGCTTCTACCAGTTCTGGACAGGGTCTAGTATCACCTGAATACACAATCTTCCACCCTGGTATCATTTTTCCAACAGAATTGATTCGTTCTGCTGCCTTCAATACAACACCAAAGGCCTGAGGACAATGCACAACAGGAAAACTAATCAAAGCTTCCAACCCTGCTTCACTGAGCACTTTCTTCAAGCTCTTCATAACTGGAAAAGCCATGCTATGGTCAACTGGGCTGCCTGGTCTCTTCCAATAGCTTTGCATACGGCTACCTCTAGCAAATAATGTTGATTCAGTATTCACTGCAGGTTTTTTTACATCCTCAAGTTTTTTTGGACTTCTTGAAACTGTGCAATCCTTGTATTCGCTATTGCCCTCATAACCCTCCCATGAGTCTAGAGTGGTGCTCCTACAATCAAGGAACTGCATGTCTAGGTCCTCCAGTCTTTGATATGCATCCAGAAATGTCTTAAGCGACCTTGGCCCAACAACAAGTAATGGCTCATGGGCCATTCCCTTCAACAAATCACGTCGCAGAGCAAGTATTCTTGCTAATCCTGTGTGGTGATCAGCATGAATATGAGAAATCCAAATACACTTCAGATTTCTTACAACGTTATCAGCATCCTCGACACCATATCTGTTGCCAGACGTCACCAATCATTACATGTTAAAAAGAAACGATAATGCTTATGATAAACACAGCATTTTAACCAAAATTTTCCATTATGTTACCTTCTCTTAAGTTGTCCAAGCGTTCCTTCCCCACAGTCAAGGAGCAAACCTCCTTTAGAGAAGAGATTAACATAGACAGAACTAACATTTCGATATTTAGAAGGCTGGGATGAACCAGTCCCCAGAAGGACAATCTCCATGTCATCTCTCCTTATATTATCTAAACAACTAGGAAGAGCATTCTCTCCAAGCCATGGCTCTTCAATCATAACTTTGCTGGCTTGCCCAAGAGCTATGCCTCCTTTTATTTCTGCAGATCCATGCCAGAACTGATGGACATGTTGTGCAGCATCTACGACTTCCGGAATCTCTCTAAGTAACTCCGCATTGACTTCTGAGGGAGTCAACAAACTTGGAATATTGGATTTGTCCAATCCAAGATGAGCATGAGGACGCAAAGTGAACTATCCATCATTGAATTAAGAAAAATCCTTGTCATTTAAAGTAACACATGCTATGCATGCAAAGGACATTGAAAAAGTAATTGCAAACCATGCCATATGATGAACAGACAAATGAAGGTCTAGGAAATAGGACAATAACCAAAAGAAGTTATCACAGCTTAAGATGTCACAAAATAAAGAAAAAGTAAAAACCATTTGAAAACTATTACACCTTCATCCCATTTTGTTAGTCCACATTCGATTTTGAAGGGTCCAGCCTATTTGTCTGTTTTCCATACAAGATACATAGTAATATATGACTTTCCAACACTGCCCTTATTCTACAAAGATACCACTTCCCCATTATAGTACTAGAAATGCATGCAAAAAACAAAAAAATAAATGATGACCCCTTAAGAATTGGAAAACCAAAAGGGACTTAAAATTTAGGAAAGGAGGGCAATATATTACAGAACTCAAGTGGGTACACAAGCTTAAATAATGAGTTGCATCAACAGTCCATGTAATTTCCAAGATTCAGAACAGCATTTGCATAAAAATAACACATAATAATACTTCATCCACTCAACTAACCTTGACAAGGAAATGAAATAAAATATAAGAAATTAGTAACATCAAATAGGAGGCAAACTTTGAGCTCTGAATATTCTGGCATAAAATTTAAGGACTTGAATGGACAGTTAAGAAGTATTTTATCATAAAGTTTCAAAGGAAAATCAGGATAAGGATGCCCTTCATCTGAGAAGAAAAAGAGTCATTTGCATTCTGAAATATCAAGGTAGAAAATGGTTCAGGAAAAAAAAAAATTGTGTACCTTAAGAAGATTCTCGGCAGATATGCTTTCAGGAAACTTTGAGACACAATTCTGGTACAAGGAAACAAAACTAACAATATAATTGCCCTGAACATTCAAACAATAACCACAAAAACAAAGAGAATCCAGAAGTGTGCTCTAAGGATATCCAACAAACCTCGCCTGAAAAACTGGAGTCAACCTTTGATCTAGTAAGCTGCTTAAATGACCAAAACCCTGGAGCTGGAAAGAACTGTGGACAGAGGTAGTTAAGCCTTGCAGCAATTCTAGCACTGGATTTAAGAATAGGAATTTCCACATTCTTCCTACAATGGGCAGGAGTACCCAAGAGAAAGCATCAAGTAAGAAAAAATACCATCATTCCTTTAGAAGAACAGTTCAGAAAAGTAGCTTACAATTCATGTCCAGCCATAATGTGCTGAGCTGAACCAAATTTCTTCATCCATTTCTGGTAATTGAGACTGCTTATTACAGAAGCGGGGCTTAAATGAATGATACAAGTCACAGCTTTCACATTCTCTGGAGGGCTACCCAAGTAATCTGCATAGTAACTATTAAGGGATTGTACAGACAGTAATTCTTGTCCATGAGATTCTGTTGGGCAGTCAACAAGCAATACAATTGGACCAGGAACTGAAGGACCCATTACATCACTTGGATGAACCTACACAGTACAGTAAACAAATCTTATGTGTCAACACTCAAGAGCAGGTAACACTACAAGTACAGAAACACAGGCTCTTTCACTGACTCCAGAACTCACCATGATATTCTGGCTATCTGACTTCACAGATATCCCTGATTGCAGTTCACTATATTTTGGCCCTGGTTTCAGACCAAGAGCTTTTGCTTTTCCTGGGTCGAATTTCCCCATAATTTCAGGCAATTCACAAAGATATATCACAGACACATCACCAGGCTTTGCTAGAGATCCCTCTGAAAAGCTTGGCCGTAGGAGAATGGCTGATATTTTGACAACTTCATTATTCATAATGTCAATAGGATCTGTAAAGTTGCTTGCACCAAGCTGAGCAGTAGCATCAGAACCAAAGCTCTTTGTATGAACCATGGCAGCATGAGGGATGAAAGACTTCATTGCATCAACCAAATACTGAAGATCTGAAGGGCCCCATATGTTGACCTTCATAACAGCAAAAACTACACTTTTAATTGACAAGATGTACCACACTAGTCCATTCAGGTAATAAATTAGGAAGTTAGCATGTTTATATACATCAAATTCAATTTGACACTCACCGACATTCCTTCTTCTCCCATGCCAGCCAAAGTCAACAATAAACCTGTCAGGAAAAATGAGCTCTGATTTAGGGGCTCTCACACTTATTACATGACCATCCAAATATCTAAATCATGATACTTGAAGACAATAGCATATTGTGATACTACAAAATTTTGTAGTTACAAGCAAAAGAAGTTTACAAGTACGACATCCTAGTTGATTTATAACAATACGAACCTGGAATTCCACCTGCTGTTTCTGAGCATACACGGGACAGAAATATGTGATCTATCTGAAACATATATATAAAATCCAAATTTTGTTCCACATTAGACTATGTTCAACTTGAAGCAATAAAGAATATAAGAAGAACCATTTGCATCCGAATGTGGATGCATGCAAATATGTATGATACTGTTTTGAGATATCCCATACCTTTGATAGCTTAATCTTATGCTCTGTGCAAAATCTTTGCAATCCCTGCATGGCAAAAGCAGATTAAGAGACAATATAGATTAATATTTGACAGGCTTACAGCTACTTACAAAAATCAAAGCTAAGCAACATTTTCAGCACTCTCCCAAAACAAGTATCATGCAAAACAATACAGCACAATATCAAGTAGAAAGAGAAACCCCAATGCTCTGTCATACTTTCTGAAGTTACCCTCAACTAAAATAGTTATTAAAAGGATGATAAGATTATAAAAAAAAAAAAAAAAAAAAAAGAAGTACTCTTTGACCTTTTGAATAAGGATACTTGTCTCCTCATTTGACTGCTTAACAAATCCCAATTATATATTCTCTACTCACCGAAGTTTACAATTAGGACACTTTAGCCTCATTTGACTGCTTGAAGTCTACAAGCATAGCAAGTGTGCAATGTATAAACTTCCCCAAGAAGGATCACCAATGGTTTTGAAGTTATGTTTTAAAACTATGTTTAGAGGATGTTTTCCCAAAGATCGTGAAAAACAGTGAGGAATATTAAATGTGAATTGTTTGAAACAGCAAACAAGAACAGATAGATCGATCATCTATTGCTTTCGGTAAACATCAGAGAGGATCGCATAACACCTCTCAAACATGAATAATGTGAAAGTTCATGGATCCGAACACAGGTGAATTTATAAGTAAATAGATGTTAGAACTCATTTTTGCACAAAACCAATTGACACTTGACAGTATACGGTAGTCTCATCTCAAGCCACCTGGGAACATCGCCCACATGCTAGGGATCAGTCAGTACTGCTCTGATACCATGTGAAAATTCATGAATTTATAAGTGGGCAGATATTGGAACTCATTTTGCACAAAACCAATTGGCTTGTGCTAAGTTCAACACCCCCTTACTTATAAACTCTTCATATATTTTGTATTTTTCCAATGTGGGATTTATTCCCCACATTAACTTTTTTTTTTTCATTTTATTTCTTTCTTTGATTTAACAAATAACAAATGCAAGAGAAGCCGAAGTTTATGCCACTCTAATTTGAGCACTCAAATTTTAAAAAAAAAAAAAATGCAATGCTACTTTCTTCTACTTAGGTAGGCTAAGATAAGAGATTTCGTCATTACAGAATTTCTGAATCAATTTCATATATCAGTGTGACCAAATAAAGATAATCAGTGGGGTAATACAATTCAACCAAGCATAATAATAGATAAAATCAGAAAGCTCAATTTCTAATAACCGAAAAATTTTTAGAAAAAAAAAAGAGTATCCTGAATTACAAAAGGATTACATTATGATTACCTCACCAGCATTAAAAATGAATCTTTGCTTGTCAAAGAAGAGCAGGACCGAGGGTGAAGTATCTTGAGTGTCCATTCCAGTACCGAGGATCTGAAAAACATGAGAATACAGTCAATATTTTCTAACTATAATGATATAAGTGCAAATATGCAATATAAATAAGACAATGAAAATAAAAATAAAATAAAAATGAAACTACGAATTGAGCCATTCTTCAATTATCTCAATTTAATTCGTTACTGAGACCTCTCAAACCCAGGAATTAAAACAAACTCATTTTCCCAGGGGGAAAAAAAGTTACCTGTACATAAGAGATTGTATTGGTAGGATTGAGCTTTCGAACTTTCAACTGGAGATTTCTTTTGGGTTTATCACTCTTATGTTTGCCCTCAGCCTTTCTTTTATTAAACCCAAAAGTCTCATTACCAGTATCTTCCATAGGGAGTCCTTTGTCCCTTTCTTCTCTACTAAAAGTGCTATTGCTTCTGCTTCTAAATTTGAGAAACTGGTGACGGGGTGAGGTACGATGTCGTCTTGAGGAAGAAGAAGAAGAACAGAGAACGGTGAAGAGAGAGTAAGGCTTGGGTTTGAAGAAAGAAGAAGGCAGAGACGGTTTTAGAGGCGAGAAGAGGAAGCGCAGACTTGAGAATTGGGACATTTGCGATTGAGGTTCTTCTAGTAGAGAAGAGATTTTGCAAGGGTTTTAGCTGGCGGAAGGAGATAATTGAACTCAGCAACTGTTTTTTTTTTTTTAAATAAAAAAATAAGAAACTTTATTTTATTTTTTAGGCTTCTTCGAAAAAAAAAAGAAGTTGAGCCAAAATTTTCTTGCAACAAAGCTACCAAAAAACAAAAAAATAGTTAAATTAGATAAATAAATAAATAAGAACCATTTCTTTTCCTTTAAAAAAAAATTTACTTTTTTTGGGGGAAAAATAATACTTATACAATAGAATCTCCATATAAAAGCATTTTATATAAGAATATTTTTTATATTTTTATATAAAATTTTGATCCTAATTTGGATCAGTTGTAAATAAAAATAATTTTTAAATTATAATAAGTTATAATAATTTAAAAATATTTGTAAATAAAAAAGTATACCTCTATATAGAAATATATATATATATATATATAATAAAGCTGTAATATATTATATATTTTTTTATTTCAATATATTATCTATTTTCTATTAATATGCCAATAATATATTTTTTTAATCAATATTATTATTAAAAATATTATTTTTGAGTGTTTAATTTATATTAGAAATTTTTTTTATACTATACTTCTATTAAATTATAATTTCTCAATAAAAATACAATTAATAGAGTATCAAGGGCATTTTTATATAGAAGTTGTACTGTATAATGTTTAGATAATCTATATATACATATATATATATATATATATATATATATATATTAATTTCTAATAATAAAATCACTAAAAAAAAATCTAGGCACCAAAGGAATATTTTAAGGGAAAAAAAATAAACTCTATTTTTTTGCAGGGCTACCCAAAACCAAGAAAGGGCTAAAGTACCTTAACCATAAAGGCCCATATCGACCCATTTTAGTTTTAGAGATAAGATAAATAAGAACCACCACACAGACTATGCTAAGCCACTTTTTTATTTTTCCATGGAAAAATATCCAATATTAACAATCTTTATACAAACATTGAATCTATCCAAAAGCAACTGATAAAAAAAAAAAAAAAACATGAGCACTCTTCAACTTAACACTTACTGCGGTATAGCTTCTTTGAAAGCACCCTGTAACTTGAAATACACAACCAACAATTTTCATAAAACCCTTAAACCCTTCGCCCATATCAATTCCTCTAGACTTAAAATTAGGGCCGTGGGCACAGTCCCTGAGAGTAAATCCGATGCCAAGGAGCCTGAACAACCACCGTCTGTCAATTTTGCATTTGTTCATGTAAGTGAATATATATCCAAGTTCCTTACTTTTTTTTTTTTTTTGGGGTTATTAGACTGAAGTTAATGTTATTGGTGGCAGCATTTATTTATTTATGTTTTTTGGTATCAGTCTGTGTTATTACCAGATGGAGCTCCTGATGTGCATTTTCGTATAACCTGTGGTGGTCAAAAACTTAGGGATATAATGTTGGATTCAAATATTGAACTTTATGGACCATATGTAAGTTAATTCTATTCTTTCTCAATTTTTTTTTTTTTTAATGTTACAAACTTTTTTAAAATAGATCATTGAACTATACGATGATCTAATACATTGTAATAATATATTTTGAGCAAGTTTTTATTAAAAAAAAAAAAAGAGTGTGTTTGGTAGACCGTAATGAAATATAATTAAATAAATTTTTAATATAAATTTATATTAAATATTTATTTGATTATATTATATTATATCTCATTACGGTCTAACAAATACATTCTTAATATATTGGTTTGTTGATTTTTCAGGCTAGACCTTTGCTAAATTGTGCAGGAGTAGGAACCTGTGGGACTTGCATGGTAGAGGTGAGTATCTATGTTGGATTAAATATATTTTGAAACATATATTGGAAGGAAATAACCCCAATTCTGTTAAATTTTAAATTTCAGTTCACCTTTTTCTGGGTCTTTGATCATGATGAGTACCACTAATTGAAGACTTAGAGACTTTTTATTTGTATTGTCTTTCTCAAAATGGGTCTAATGTAGGAAATAATTTAGCAGAATAATGTAACATAGCAGCATAATTAGGTAGTGAATTTCAGAAATTGAATATTGCCTTTTTTTTATTTTACTTAATTAGGGATAGAGATTTTTTTATTAATGGAATTTAAATTATAAGGTCTATTGTTAACTCTTAAAAATTAGGAGATTTGATATTGATAAAATTTGAGTTATATTATTTATTTTTCAATGTAATTAATTATTTTTACTCTCTAATAGATTAAAGTGTTTTTAGGATATTAGTTAATGACAGAAAAATAAAGATTTTGATATTACTTGAAATAGTTGTGATTGTGATTAAACACATTTATTTTTAAATTACTAATTGAAATTATTATTTTTCCTAAAATTTATTAATTACTTAATTTTTATTTAGTAATAAAATCAAAATTAATAGATAAAATAAAAATACCTAACTAAAGCATTGGAGATAAAGTGAGAATTAAGAAGAGATTTAAGGAGGTTTCGGTTAGAAAGGTTGAGTATATTGTGATAGAGGAGAGGAATAAAGGAAGGTGTAGATCTAATTAATATGATTTAAACGCATTATAATTATCAAAAAATGTTGCTGAAAATTATTTAGAGTGAAAATAAAGAATCTATATAGTTGATCCCAATTAATTTTAAAATTACAACTTAGGTCGTATTTGATAATATCATTCAATACTTGAAATTAAAATTTTCAACACTTAATAGTTTTAAGTTATTTGAGATAACATAGGTCATAAAAGTTTCAATGAAATTAAAAATTATTTAAAATAATAAGTTTAAATTTTTAAGTAAAAATATAGACTGAATGCAACAAATAATTAAATTTTAAATATTTTTATAATTTAGAAATTATATCACTTATTTTAATTTTCAATTTTATTAAACATTACTTTAATTAATTTGAGTTAAGTATAGTATGATCTCATCATTTGCATTCCAAATAGAACTAAACGGGAATCAATGAGAATTTAATTTAATATATATTCTTAAATTCATTTATGAAGTTACGAATTTCTCGAACTTATCCCAAATTTATTTTTAAAATTGAGAAAAAGAGAGAGAGGATAATTGTAGGCTTAAGAAAAATTGCTTTGTTGTAACAGAAGTTGTCTTATTATTTATTGTCAGGTTATAATGGGGAAGGAGCTACTTAACCCTCGAACAGACAAAGAAAAGGAGAAACTCAGGAAGGTATAAATATTCTTTGTCATTACTCATTATCTCGATGTTAATTATTTTTTTTTAAATAAGATATACACACAAATTATAAACAAAATATAATTTTTCATAAAATTATGGTGATTTTATAAAAACATATTGACTTATATAATCTATACAGTTTTATCACATGTGATGTGAAATTTCTGAAAAGGCTAAATCCCATCTCACAATAAATAAAAAAAATAACTATACCCCACACAAATTAATATCATATGTTATATTGATATAAATTTCTTGTTCTTTATTATTATTATTATTATTTTGTTTTTTAGAAACCAAAAAACTGGAGACTTGCTTGTCAAACCACAGTTGGTAATCCGGATTCTACAGGACTGGTTTGTAATTCTCTCTTAGTAGAATGGCTTTCCTTTTAGCAGTAAATAAATTAAGCTTTAATTTTCTTCTTAATTCTTTCACTCAATCTAATGCAGGTTGTCATCCAACAACTGCCTGAATGGAAATCTCATGAATGGAAATATGAGAAAATATTACCTCCAGAATTGACACAATAAACACATTTTTGTTTATTAGTATATATATATATATATATATATATATATTATGAGAATGTAAAAGTTCGAATTTTAAGAAAAAAAATAAAAATATCATTAGACCAATAATCTAATAATAGAATATTTATCCCATAATAGAATTCAGAAATTTAATCCTTAAATATACTAAACATATATATATGAATGGAAATATTACTGTAGATTTCTTTTCAATTGTTTCTATCAATTATGTCATGACAATCACGAGATCTTATCAGTGTGAATGATATACCAGTGCCATGAGTTATTGCTTTTGGATGAAAAGAGTAGGTCATTGCATATAATTCTACTCAGATACTACCAGAAGCCTTTTGGTCAATGTTTTTCATATCCTTATCCGTCTAAAAGGATATTTATATAAACTAATACCTACTCGTAGAAATAATTTAACAGTAAATATATATGCACGACTTAAATAAAAAATTTTATATTTGAATCGCTCTAATAATATAGATTATTGTAGCAAATGCCAGATCTATCAAGTTGATAGGAAATTTTCACTTCCATTTGTATTAATCAAGATGCTGAGAGGTTGGACTAATTTTCTAAGGGTCCACAGGAAATATGCCAAGCATATCATCAACAGGCTAGGCTTTACAAAAAGTTACTGCACATCATCAACTTCTCATAAAGCAAGCAAGGCTTTCCAACAACAACAAACAAAATGCAAATAAATTAAGGGCAAAAGGAGAAGAAAAGAAAAGAAATAAAAGCATATAATCTGCTTCCCTTTCTTTTATTACAAAACAAAAGACAAATGGATTAGAAACACACCAATTTCACAACTTAGAAATCATTGGACAAGGGCGTGTGATCACCGGAGATGTACACATTTCCATAGATAAGACCAGCTAGCCCACCACCAATTAGAGGCCCAACCCAGTAGATCCAGTTGTCGTGGAAGTCACCGCTTACCACAGCTGGCCCGAAGGATCGGGCTGGGTTCATGGATCCACCAGAGAATGGGCCTGCAGCCAAAATGTTAGCACCAACAATGAAACCAATGGCAATGGGAGCAATGGTGCCCAGTGATCCTTTCTTGGGGTCAGCTGCGGTTGCATATACTGTATAGACCAAAGCAAATGTGATGATGATCTCCATAACCACTCCTTCAATGGCTCCAACTCCGGCAGCAACACTGTGAATTGGGGTTGTCTGAAAAAAAAAAAATGAAGATGGAATTTTCAATATTTGAATTATTTTATAAAAATTAACATATGTCATGCAAATCGTGTTTCCTATTATGTATATTAATGACTTCTGATACGAGATTAACCCCAAAAATAATAATAACCTAGGGCTTACCAAGCCTCCAGTGACGACTTTGAGAAGGAAGCACGCGACAATAGAGCCAAGAAGCTGAGCAATCCAGTAGAAAATGCCAGTGAGAATAGTGATTTGACCACCAAGAGCCAAGCCAAAGGTGACAGCAGGGTTGACATGGCCACCGGAGATGTTGGCACCGACGGCTACAGCAACAAAGAGAGCAAATCCATGACAAATAGCAATGGCCACTAGCCCAGCAGGATCAAGAGCTGCACTACCCGTCAATTTATCTGAAAAAAGAGAATAAAATCAAGTAAACAGTACGCAATAATTTAGATAATAATAATAATAATAAATAAAAAAAAAAAAAAAAAAGAAGGCATGCATAGGGAGAGGGAAGTAACTGTAAGCGATGGCAGAACCAACACCAGCAAAAACAAAGAGTAGAGTTGAAATAAATTCAGCAAGATAGGCTTTAAGAGAGCCTAAACTAAATGAATCCTCAAAGCGACCAAACGCAATTCTGGCCATTTTTAGCTTCGCAAAGCTATAACTCTAACTATATCTTTAATAGAAGAGAAGGTATATACAATAAGGATATATAGCACAAAACGCCTTTATCAAGTTACACATATATTTATATATGCACTATCAAGCTCCTATCAATTTACAAATGAACTAATAAAATAAAATAATAATATAATTTCAGTTATGTTCTCTAATAATAAATTAATTAGTATGTCAAACATGCTTTTTTTTTAATAATAACAATAATAATAGAAATCGTTGGATTTTTTTTTTGATAAATAATATAACAAAAAAATAATAATAATAATAAAATGTCAAAAAAAATTAATTCAGAAGTATTAAAGTCATTTTTAGAAATATAAAATTTTCAAATTTAAATATTTTAAAATAACAAGTTTATATTTTATCAAAGATGTTTACATTTTTATTTTATTAATAATTTAAATTTACCATTATATATATATATATATATATTTATATATATATCATTTTCCTAACAATAAATGAAGTCATGTTTTTTATTGATATTAAATAATATATAAATATATGTATTTTTATTTATTTTTTTTTTTTTATATAAGTATAAAGGAATATGAAGATGTGTACATGTACATGATGAACATACAATTCAGGTTTGTTTTGCAAGCATAGCTGTCATTAACCTTACTTTACTAGAAATGTCTGGATGCACATCAATGATTTCTTCCATGTTATCAACAACCTGTACAGGAATAATGATAAAGAGAGGAAGCTGATTGGAGCATGACCAGCTTTGGGCCCCACAATGCCTCTGGGGCCACCGACCACATTCTAAAATTGGGCTGGAAAATTATGAGATTTGATAATTGAGTGGATAGAATTCATCCTTGATATGGATTTTATATGTATAATAATTGACAATTTTAGGTTTTTTTTTTTTAAATGTAATTAATAATTGTGTTTGGGTTAGGGATTAGAACGAACAAGGAAGAAGCTGGCCAAAATGGAAAAATGGATGGGAAGGAATCTCTATGACATTTGGCTTTCATGAAGAATTTTTTTCTGAAAAAAAAAAATAGGGTTTTTGTTTGCTACTTAATTATTATCATTAATTAATTAATTTTAAAATGTTTGATTTTATTATTATTTCTCTTGCTTTACCTTTTTTTTTTTTTTTTTCTCTTCTTTTTGAAAAATTATGTTTTGCTTTTGCTTTTTTCACTTCTCGAAAAGGGGATTTTGGATATCCACCATGTGATTCTATTGTTCCAAGGGCAGGGATTTGTGGTTGTGAATTGGCGAATTGTATTTGTATTTGTTTTTGATACCAATCCACCTTTTCTTTTTCTTTTCTTTCTTTTTTTCTTTGCCATGCCAATGGTTGAAATTGACGATTCACTATATCACCATTGATGACTGTTTTAATCATTATATTTGGTATAGGCAAAAACATTTATAAATCTTTTAACACAAGTCACGGGAAATAATTGAAACATCACATGTTCTCTGGCTTAATTGATTTGGCATCATCCTCTAATCCACTACGAATCTGTTTTGAAAAACAAGTAAAAGCTGTATACTATACTTTCAATGTGTAAGATATTACACTAAACACGGCGCTAAAATTACAAGTAATTTAAACTCAATGTACTCATAATATAGAATATCAAGAATTCAAATTCCAATAGTCTTCTTTCTTTCTTTATATTTACATAAATATATAAAATGCATTCAGCTTCACTCATAAAGGCCTAATTGAGAAATCACCTATGATTTCGATTTGGTAGGTAAAAGGGAATATTTTCTTCAAAAAGTGGAAAAGAAACGTGAATTCTGTAGGTTTCTAGGGTGATTTTAATAGTATCATGTAATCTAGAGATATCACAATTCGCATGGCTAATCTATCAAAACTCAAATAAAATAAAAAGAAACTTGTTGGCAGTCGGGACATTTAGCTGACATCAAAAGTGCTTGAGCTAATGAAACAATTTGGAAGCTGAAATCTCAAAACAATTATACATCTAGCACATTAATAAATTTGATTAATTCAAACTTGCTAGTTTCCTGCTGAAGACAAAGTTAGATTGTGAATTTTTAAGATGGTAAATCAATCTTCTTGCATGCTTTCAGGAAAAGGTATGGAAGCACAACAATGGTAATATCCACTCTCATCAAACACAAAACGCTGTGAAAGATGAGCTTCGCGTATGAGATACTCTCCCCATTCCTCAGATCCAAACTGCTTGAAAATGCCTCGAGCATCAAATGAATCGTGTTTTCTTTTTCTGTTCTTCCTGAAAATGTTGTGCACCACATATTAGCCAGGAAGACAAAGAAGCCAAACCAAATCAGCAGAAACACCCAATAGTAGATGGCTTAGGTAAAGAAAATATAGGAAAAAGAAAGAAAGAAAGAAAGAACATCAGTACCCTTTCCTATGCCTCGCATTCATCACTGTAGCATGCAACTGCAATTCAAGTACACAACCAATTTTTAACTTTAGTATTTCTGAGACTGAAGAAATAGCAACATGCAGTCAATGACAAACAGAGCATCCACACATCAAGTATATCTCTGTACTAAGTAGTTTACTTTCAGAACCACATAAAAGCTAAAGACAGTGCATTGATATTTTCAATGTAACAAGTCAGCCTGACTTTCAGAGCTCAAGCTGCTCAACAAAATATTATGTGTTGTATTTACCATAATTTGGAAATTTTACTGCATGTTTCTGTCCATTATGGTCACATTTTCTTGCATTATCAATTGCCAACTACGTTCTCCAGTAGCACAACCTGGACTTCCCAACTAATGATTTGGAAGAATAGTCCGTAAGGTCAAGAATTCTACTTAACCTTACTGAGAAACAAACATTTCATAATGTCACAATCATAATCATGGCATAAATGTGATTTTAACATTCAAGAGGATTTTGTATGCATCTCAAGAATATGCACAGCAATAATTCTCTTAAACTTGGTTCATGTGACAAAAGCCAAAACCTTGAAAGAAATTGGCCATGCCATACATTTATACACAAGGACGTATTCTAAATGGTATAATTAAAAGGTTTTAGGGGAACTTCCTCATTTATCTAGTCCCAGATTGTATACCTACGAAGATCAAGCCCCAGAAACAATACAGGTGGAGATGGAAGGAAATGAGAGTACGATCAAGATATGCAATTTATACAATTGGATATACAGAACACTCTAAATTGATAATGAAAATGGATAATTGAACGGCATTGTACCTTTAATTTTTGTTTAGCATCTTTCTCCAGGACAAGTCCAGCTTCAATGAATGCATCAATAATTACCTCTAAATATGCTAAGGAAAGGTTTGATTCAATCGACAAAAAAGGAAAAAACAAAACCTTAAATCCAATTCTATGAGTAACATTGTTTTCCTTTTCCTATTGCCGTTTCCAAATGCAGCTAATGACAAAATAATATTGTGTAAGGCAAATAGATTATTGATGCTTAGATGTTTAGGATACGACAGGCCCATAAAAGCCGGCTCTTACTGTCTGTTTCTTCCACCGAGATATAAAGCACACGAGCTTTTGCCATAGAACCTCTCATACAATCCTGCACAGGGATCAGAAATTTAGGTCCTCAACAAGAAGAGAAATTAACAACTGGCATGTGACTGTAAACAGTCTCAACCTTGACCCAATGTCGCTAAATTTACATTCATTTTTACAAGAAGCTCTCATTAAAACTTAAGCAGCATTCAAACCTAATTTATTGAAATTAGAACTCTATGTTGAAAAGGCCACTACATCTTACCATAGATAACAAAGACCAGAAGAATGAAGTTCTGTTCTACTTACCAGCCCCTTAAGTCTAACAGAGAGTGGTCGATCTTCCAAGGCATCCATCACTTTTGAGGATATACTCTAATACAAACATACGTAATTTCATCATCATTTAGTGCAACCACCAGCCAAAACCTATCTTATTCAAGAACACTATACCTTCAGAACCTCTGAAGCTGCATTAACTCGCTCCTTGTTCCAAAGCTTCAACATGAGAACAGTTAAGTGAAATGTCTTAGGTTTGATAAATATGGATTTGTCTATTCCCAAATCTGTCAAGTGCAACTCAAATCAGTGAGATCTTGTTCAAGCAAAAATCTTGTTCAAGCAAAAGAGAGAAGTACAATTGGAAGAAATAAATGAATTAATTCTCAAAAGAAACAGAGGCAGATTAGCTTCAGTAAGCTTGGCAAGTAATAGCAAATAAATCACTCTTATCTAATTCTTTTTTTTTTTGCCCAATAAGTAAAAGCAAAACTAGATATAAAATTTCACATGTGAAAAATGTATCATAATTGATATTATAATTCTGTGAAACTACACTGTATCAGACATCAACTAAAGAAAGAATGCTCCACAATCTCTTGATTAAAAATTGATAAGTTTGTTAAGCCCTACCCGATAAAGTAGGTGACTTTGATGCTTTAGGTGCATAACTAACAAGAGGTATGCTAGTTAGGTCCACTTTAACATGTTTGTCATCTTCAACCTTAAGTTCAACTGCAACATCAGATCCTTTACTTAACTCTTGGTCCTTTTCTTCAGTGTCAGATGTATCTTCATTGGAATCACTCTCCATGTACTCATCCATGGAAGCATCACTATTTTGCAATATAGAGTTCTGAAAATTGACTAGTTTATCAACTAATTTTGGGTGTATAGCCAGCGGAAGAGATATAAAATGTGAGTAATCGAGACTCGGGCTCTTAACTGCCTGTTTCCAGCCCCCAAGAAAGAAAAAGAAAATGTCAGTAGCACATCTGGGAAAAATAAATAACCAGTATTTATTTGACATGCACAAAGAAAAAATAAAGAATATGCCCCAAAAATGTACATAATCACTTGTATTAAACTGAAGTCCTTAGCACAGTACAATATAGATTGCTAACTTAACAAAAAGAACACCTTTTTCAGCTCACAGCTATACTAATTGATGTCAAAACTTGGCTACATCACCATGCCTTTTCCCCATAAATTTCCCCTTTGACAGTATTGGAGGTATTTACTGGGTTACTGATGTGTGCAAATAGAAGGTATGTGTCTAGGTGATTTTTCTTTAAAAATTGCAAGTGTTAGGATGCATTTTGACTTAATTTTATTCATAGTTTATACATTGCATTTGAAAAAGGTTTTCTAAGGTTTTTGTAGAGTGAAAGAGCCTAAACGAAGCAAAGTCAGATGGGGGATTGAAAGGAGGCTAGTGCGGAACCGGAATGGTCTAGAAAGGCTTCCAAATCGGAAGCTGAAGCACGTCGCGGGCGCACCAAGTGGTGCAGGTGCACCAAAGGCAGAGTGCCCAGTGTCGCAGGCACGACACATGTCACGGGTGCGACGGGAGTGAATTCCAAGTCTGTTTTTATTTCGTCCAAGGGCCAATCTTTCAAACCTAATTGGATAAGGAGGCTGATTGCACTATAAATAGAGTAAGAAGGGAAGAAAAACGGGAGAAGAGGAAGAGAACAAGAAACAAAAATCCTAAAGAGAGATTAAATTCAAGAAAATCAAGATTGAAGTTTAAGGATTGAAGATTGAGAAATCCAATTTCCTTATCTCCTACAACCTTGGGTTTATGAATTTCTTTTCTTCTTGGTATTTGGTTTGAATCGCAATTTTTTTCAATTATCTATATATCTAATTCATTGTGGTATGTGGTAGTTGCTATGATTAATGCTTAACTTTGTTTGGCTAATGAAGTTGTGATTTGTGTTGTGTTATGCATTGAGAGATGGTAATACAATAGACTTGCAAATACTTGTTTGATTACTAATTGATAAGAGATTATAATTAGTAATTAAATATCCTTAGGGTTTACTTGAATGCTAAATCTAGGAAATCAACAAATAGTTTAATGCAATGAGAATTAGTTGAACTGTTTAGAGATAACTTGAATTTTGGTTTAATTGATTAAATATCAAGAGAATTTAATCAATGCTATAGGATAACCCGGATCATACACTACTTAGATATTAAGGTAATTGATTGATTGAGTGTGGATAAATATTAATTCTTGACCATTAAATCTCATTGTTTCTCTTCAAATTATTTCATTGAATTTAGTTGTTTTGTTTAAATTAAAAATCAAAATTAATTCATTAAACCTTAAACAAAGGAAAGAAATAGTAGATAGGTGGATAACATAATTCCCGTGAGAACGATACTTTATTCACTCTATATTACTTGTGGACTTCGTACACTTGCGGAAAATACCCAATAAGTTTTTGGCACCGTTGCCGGGGACTATTGATTTAACATCATAATCTATTTGATTTTGTTTGATTTAAGGCAAATTTTACTTTTCTTTATTAACTTTTGTTTTGAGTTTTTTTTTTATTTTTAGGTACTGCTTTTGTGTATGCACAATACTCGAAGATCAAAATCTGCACTCATCCTTTACATACCTGAGCTAACTAAATACAAAAGGGAGATAAAAAAGGCAAGACAAAAAGAAATAGCTAAGATGGCAGATGAAACAGGACTTGGAGAGGTGAATCAAGAGCAGCAAGAGAACCTACATGGAAATCAAAGAGGGAATCAAAGAACTTTGTTGGAATTCTCTATGCCGAGTTTGAATGGCACACAATAAGGAATTGCTAGATCAAGGGTCAATGCAAACAATTTTGAGATCAAGCCTGCTCTCCTCCAAATGCTTCAATCAAGTGTTCAATTCTATAGATTGACTAATGAGGACCCCAATGCCCATATAGCCAATTTCTTAGAAATCTATGATAACTTCAAGTACAATGGAGTTTCGGATGATGCGGTGAGACTTAGATTATTTCCTTTTACTCTAAAGGATAGGGCAAAATCATGGCTAAATTCACTATCATCTGGATCTATCACTACGTGGGAGCAACTCGCCCAAGCATTCCTTGCGAAGTACTTTCCTCTAGCAAAGACCACAAGGATTATCAAGGAGATCACAAACTTCCAACAACTTGAAGAGGAATCTTTAGATGAAGCATGGGAGCGGTATAAGGAACTTCAAAGAAGCTGCCCACACCATCATCTTCCTGATGAACTTTTGATCCAAACTTTCTATAATGGGTGCAATTATCACACAAGGGACACCATTGATGCAGCAGCTGGAGGTTCATTGATGAGGAAGACAATGGAGGGGGCAATTGAGCTTTTAGAAGAGATGGCAACCAACAACTCTTCATGGCCTACTGAGCGTATCAAGCAACCACAAGGAAGAGATCAAAGAGGAGTTTTGGCGATAGATCAGCTGACATCTTTACAAGCACAAGTTGCTATCCTATCAAAGCAACTTGGCGCTTTAAATGTTCCTCCAAACACTATTGCGGCAATTCGAAGTGGTGGTGATTTTTGTGGGGAGATGGGGCACACAAGCAATGACTGTTATATGGCTAACCTTGCAGCTGGGAATCAATTGGAACAAGTCAATTGTGTGGGAAATCAGTTCCAAGGAAGGTCAAGCAACAACCCCCACTCAAACACATACAATCCAGGATAGAAGAATCATCCCAACTTTTCTTGGGTGGAAATAATGTGGGGTAATCAAATTTCAACAAGCAACAAGGACCACTTGGATTTCAACAACCACCACAAGATAGGCTCGCCAGCTTTGAGTCAAAGATGGACAAGTTCATGGAAACTCTCAACAATAAAATGGCCAGTCAAAATGAAAACCAGCGAAGGATGGAGGCAAAATTCGATCAAATTGCAAAGAGTCATTCTTCCTCGATCCACAACTTGGAGGTACAAGTGGGGCAGCTTGGTAATACACTTGTAATTAGAAATCAAGAAAATCTTCCAAGCAACATGGAGCCTAATCCAAGGAAGCAGCTGAAAGCCATCACTTTGAGAAGTGGTAAGGAGTTAGCACCACCTTTGCCAAAACAAAGAGATAAAGAAGATGAAAAAGAGGTGAATGAAAGCATGGGGGATAACGCGCAAGAAGGATCAGATCAACAACCCATAAACCCCCCTCCGTCTCCATATAAACCAAAGGTGTCATTCCCACAAAGGTTGAGGAAGCAACAAGTAGACCTACTGTTTTCCAAGTTCGTGGAAATTTTCAAGAAGTTGCAAATCAACATTCCTTTTGCTAAAGCTCTAGCTCAAATGCCGAAATATGCAAAATTTCTGAAAGACATCATAACCAAGAAGAGAAAGTGGGATCGAGGGCAAACTATGCCTCTAACAGAAAATTGCAGCTCAATCATCACAAGCAAGATGCCGGTTAAATTGAAAGATCCAGGAAGCTTTACAATACCATATGTTGTGGGGAACTTAGAATTTCCTAATTGTCTATGTGATCTTGGGGCTGGAATTAACTTGATGCCGATGTCTATCTTCAAGAAACTTGTTTTGGGGGAAGCAAAGCCTACCTCTATGCTCTTGCAATTAGCAGACCACTCAATCAAAAGACCATATGGAATCATTGAAGATGTGCTTGTCAAAGTATATAAATTCATCATTCCAGTAGATTTCATGGTGCTTGACTTTGAGGAAGATAAAGATGGCTCGTTGATCCTTGGGCGACCATTCCTTAACACAGGTCAAGCTTTGATAGATGTATATGAGGGGAAGCTCACCTTGAGGATTGGGGATGAAAAAGTGGAGTTCAACATGTTTAACGCCATGAAACATCCTATGGAAGAGGAGGCTTGCATGAATGCATCTCAGAAATCAAGAAAGAGGAATGGGAAAAAGCTGAATTTTTGGAGCAGACCAGTGTCGCGGGCACAACAGAGGGTGCAGCAACTGGTCAAGTCGCAACCGCACCATCCGTCGCGGGCAAGACGTTCTAGCAGACTGGAAAAAAAAACGGCTTTTAAAACAGCACGTGAGCAGCCCAAAACCCCCATTCTTCTTCTTCTCCCCCAAAATTTCTACATCTATCTCTACCATTATTCAAATCCCTAATTCCCAAACTCTCAAATCTTCCCAAAATCCTCTCTTAAAATCCAACACAACCCCAAATTCATTCATATTAACAAGAATCCATAGCTTCAAGGGTCAAGAGTGTGGCTAAAAAGGCTAGCTCAAGGAAAGGGAAAGCAAGAATGAAGGAGGAAGAAACAAGCAATCTTGCCTACAAATTTGGTGTTTCATTTCCTATTTTTAGTGAGGAAGAAGGCAAGAGGTATGTTTCTCTAATTAAACGTACAATGCATTCTTGTAGATATTTGGATGATCATGCCTTAGAAACTATAAAATTGAAGGAAAAATTGATAAAATTATATGCTAAACTTGGTTGGGTAAAATTTATAGAGATGAAAAATCCTACATTTATGGAATTAACTCATGAGTTTTTCACCACCTTAAAGTACTCCACTTGTAGTGAAAAAAAATTTGAATGTAGGACGTTAGGCAAAGAGTACCAAATTGATTATGATATCATGTTTAGAGCTTTTGGATTGCCTAAAGGAGGAAGTACAAATTTTTTGAAAAATTTTGATATTGGTAAATTTTGAAAGAAACTAGTAGGGTTAGACAAGTTTGATCCTCACAAGGCATCAAATGGATTAATTAGAGATCACAGTTACTTGCTTTTGCATAAATTTATGTGTCATACTGTTTTTGGCAAACTAGAAAGTAATAAGGTCTCTACGAAAGAATTGTTTGTGTTGTGGTGTTTGCACACAAATCATAAAATTTCCACCACTTACTATATTTTTCAAAGTTTGATGTACATTGTGACTCACCCAAGACAACCATTGCCATGGGCCATATTGTAACTAGACTTGCTATGTATTTCCAAGTTTTTGATGAGAATAGTCCAGTAATGGAAGAGTTGAAGGAAGGAAGTTTTAGAATAAATGCATTAATTCGGTCCAAGATCATTGAGGTGGATATGTCCCTAAAAGACCCCGTCACTCGAAAATGTCAACAGCTAAGGTGTAGCGTGCAATCAAGCATTCCGGCTACTTCTTCATCTCCACTCTCCTCTTCCTCATCATCCTCCTCATGAGTTGAAGAAGTAGCCGGAATGTTTGATTGCACGCCACGCCTTAGCTGTTGACATTTTTGAGTGGCGGGGTCTTTCAGGGACATATCCACCTCAATGATCTCGGACTGAATCAGTGCATCTATTGTAAAACTTCCTCCCTTCAACTCTTCCATTACTGGACTATTCTCATCAAAAACTTGGAAATACATAGCAAGTCCAGTTACAATATGGCCCATGGCAACGGTTGCCTTGGGGTGAGTCATAATGTACATCAAACTTTGAAAAATATAGTAAGTGGTGGAAATTTTATGATTTGTGTGCAAACACCACAACATAAACAATTTTTTCGTAGAGACCTTATTACTTTCTAGTTTGCCAAAAACAGCATGACACATGAATTTATGCAAAAGCAAGTAAATGTGATCTCTAATTAACCCATTTGATGCCTTGTGAGGATCAAACTTGTCTAACCTTGTTAGTTTCTTCCAAAATTTACCAATATCAAAATTTTTCACAAAATTTGTACTTCCTCCTTTAGGCAATCCAAAAGCTCTAAACATGATATCATAATCAATTTGGTACTCTTTGCCTAACATCCTACATTCCAAAATTTTTTCACTACAAGTGGAGTACTTTAAGGTAGTGAAAAACTCATGAGTTAATTCCATAAATGTAGGATTTTTCATCTCTATAAATTTTCCCCCACCAAGTTTAGCACATAATTTTGTCAATTTTTCCTTCAATTTTATAGTTTCTAAGGCATGATCATCCAAATATCTACAAGGGTGCATTGTACATTTAATTAGAGAAACATACCTCTTGCCTTCTTCCTCACTAAAAATAAGAAATGGAGTACCAAATTTGTAGGCAAGATTGCTTGTTTCTTCCTCCTCCATTCTTGCTTTCCCTTTCCTTGAGATAGCCTTTTTAGCCACACTCTTGACCCTTGAAGCCATGGATTCTTGTTAATATGAAGGAATTTGGGGTTGTGTTGGATTTTAAGAGAGGAAATTGGGAGGATTTTGGGAAGATTTGAGAGTTTGGGTGTTAGGGATTTGAAGAGTGGTAGAGATAGATGCAGAAATTTTGGGGGAGAAGAAGAAGAATGGGGGTTTTGGGCTGCTCACGTGCTGTTTTAAAAGCCCCTTTGACAGTATTGGAGGTATTTACTGGGTTACTCCATCTCATCTTGGAAAATTCACCATCCCACATACATGGCATATGTCAGGGACTTACTTTCATAAGCAAAATGCCAAAAGACAAAGCTAGCTCTCAAATATATAAGATGATATTGGAATAGCATACATGAATGAGCAACTTTTCCAACCAACATTGATTAGCCACTAACCTCATCTATAATAGCCTGAATCTTTTCTGAAGCTCTAGTCACAGTATCTACTGAACTGCCTTCAATGACTGCCATAGATAACCATGTCAGAATTTCAAAATAAAATGTCAATGAACATTGTGAAAAATCACACTGAGCATATAGAAAATAATGAAAAATGTTCATCACAGATATATTACAATCATTTTTTCATTGTTCTCCTTCTTTCATTGAATAGATCATTCACCATTATGAAAGAAGTCAAAATAGTCCCAAGTTTCAATATGACAATTTGATGACAACGATTACACAGTGAAATGCATATCCACAAAATCCAGAAAACTTACTAACGGATTCCTCCTCCTTTGATGATGGAATGATAATCTTAACTCCCATTTCCTCTTCAATTTTTTGCTGTGTAGAACCTCTGAGGAAGGAAACTTAGAAGTATAAAGCAACATGGATTTAAGTTATGTTCAACGAAGTTCATATGCTGTGAATTGCATACCCTTTTCCTTTGATAAACCGAAACAGAGAAGCACCTACCTACAATTGATCCCAAAGAATTAAAATAAAGATTTTTTAAAAATATGTTTATATATATAGAGAGAGAGAGAGAGTAGAAATAATTAAAGGAACAAAAGAGAAAAAAGCAAGACAGTTACAATTTAGGTATGATAAAATGTGTTGGCAGACAGACAAGAGGGCAGTTAAATGACATTGCAGAATAGAAAGGTTGAAATGATTTTTCATGTTACCTTAGAGACTTAAGTAAGAAGGCATAAAATCAGTTTTTGAATATTGCAAAAGTGGGCTACAATAGAAATCATGAGTAAAATAGTCTTCTAGATAAGGTAATTCTATAGAAGAAACCTAACCAAACATTACATAAACTAGACAGTAAGTCAGTGTATCATAACCGCATATGAAAAATATCAAAATGGTGCAAAACAATTGAAGGCTTAACACATCTGCAGATCCATGGCAAGGTAATTCCTTCTAGTACTCAATTGAAGGCTTAACACATAAAGTAATTACACAACTCACCTTGGTGGTCAGCTTTCATTTCCACAGATGAAGCAACATCTCAGACAACCACAGGTACACACATATCCGGAGCATAATAGCAACAAAAAAAGTCACCAGAAAATTTTATTGGCATAGATACCATGTAACTCACCCAGAACCCATCTCATGAATGGCCTTGACAAACAACATATATCTAAGCACAACCAATTCTCTGAACTGAAACAACTAAAACGTTAACATACCTCAATTGAAAGGGAATGCTTCTCTGCAGGAAGCATAGACTCTCCTTCCAAAGGTCTATCTTCAATATTATTATCCAGAGTGCTAGAAGTGACAGTTGATTGAGTTACTTCACTTACAGCTTCAACAGCGTTCATCACTTCTCGGGTATTTGAAATGGAGCTAGATTCACTACAGTGTACCTCTTGAAGTTGATCACCATCTTCTGACCCAACACTCACATCTTTTATCAAGCATTCTACAGATTTACATAAATTCATGAGCTACAACAGAACCTAGATTGTTTTAGAACAATAAAAATCAATCAGAAGTGGCAAAATATTCACAAGACTCGTATAATGTTAATGTCTCTGAAAATGACTACTTATCAACAAAGGCCAACCAAGAACCATGAGGCAAGAAAAAGAAAAAATATTTTGAAAATTCTTTATGTGAATCCACAAACTGATAGGAAATTAGTCACAACTGGAGTCCTCATAATATTTCAAATTATGTTTGAATATATTCTGACAGGACAGAACAAAAATAATAGGGTTTTTCGGCAAACTCCATTTATTCTGGTGTGGATGGCAGGCAAGCCTATGTTTCTTGTTTTTAACAGGACTCAACTGCTACAAGATCAACAATTCCATGAGCTTGCGCTTTAATTCCCGAGGAAGTGTATATTTTACCCGGTTCCATTGCGTGTGATCAGGGTAGAAGTTTTGTATAAATGTAATTCCATATTCGAAGTTGCAATAAGATTTATCCACCACATTGGAATTAATAACTAAATGTGGATTTTTCGATTAGAAGTACTATGTGAAATCTTCGGTGGTGGAGCATGTGCTTTAATTCGATGCAATGCAAAGATCCTATAGGTTCTCCCCCCTTCAAAATCGGACGTCCAATGACATTATAAACCTAAGGAAATTGAAAGGAATGAATTACTATTTTCATTAACAGCATTTAACCAGCTGGGCAACCATATGCTTTGACCAACATATTTTGAAAATTCTTTATGTGAATCCACAAACTGATAGGAAATTAGTCACAACTAAAATCCTCGTAATATTTCAAATTATGTTTGAATATATTCTGACAGAAGAAGAATAATTAGATCATTAATATTCAGCTTAAGTCACGTTTAGCTATTCTGCAGATACATGATACAATGCCAACAGTTATTGTGGTGTGGAACTAGGTTCACTATGTTGTAATTATGTACTGCTAGATTGACCAGAAACATAACCAAAAGTAAAAATGGTATCAAACAGTTCCAGAATGAGAAAAGGCCTGATATAAAATGAAAACTAACCTTCAACAGAACTTGCTTTAGTAGAGGTTGGTCTCCATAGTTGAGTGACTGTCTTTTGCTGCTTGTTCCTGTCCATGCCACCCAACCTAACTTTTGGCCCAGTCATCTTCTCAATAAAGTTCAAACTATAATAAGAACAGTACCCCTGTCACAGGGGTTGTAGCAACAAAATTAAGCCACTGCAGAATCCAGTAAATTCCACTCTAACTTTAGTACATTTACAATCTCCAAATTAAGTTGTGTAGTAACAGAAAAAAAAATTTGGCATTTTAACACACGAAACCCATAATTAATAATATAAATTAATCTAAGAATCCCATGGTGTAATGAGCCAGAGGCTCGTCATTCCACCTTTACCATATTACTCCTTTCAGTGAAGTAAACAAAGTTGCAGAAAAAAAAATCAGTACATAATGAAATTCCAAAGGGAAGGCCAGTATAACTTGCAGTATGATAATTTAATACTCCAGCTCCTAAAACTCCAAACTGGTTCACTATTCTGTCAGATTTATGAAGGATTGTCTATTCTTCTTCGAGATGCATAATCATTGTCCTCAATTTTCAGCAAGTGTTTTTAAGAGGCTTACATTTTGAATCAAACCCAAATCCTCCTATGCAAATGCAACCCAAAAGCTAATTGTTTATTACACTTATATACAACCAGCGTGCACTATATTTTCACTATAAACAATATGCAAAGAAAGCACTGAAACAACTCAGTCTATAAAGAATTGAACCTCAACAAGATCTACAAGCCAAAGCTTAATACCTGAAAGTAATTGACTGGCTTCGAGTTCACATATGAATTGACAAATTTGAGCAAACTGTCTGCTCTGCATCTAAAAAACACGAGTTCAAACAACTAAATTCAACTGCTAATGTGTGAGAAGTT
Organism: Reutealis trisperma; assembly: GCA_947687605.1. Lineage (NCBI taxonomy): Eukaryota > Viridiplantae > Streptophyta > Magnoliopsida > Malpighiales > Euphorbiaceae > Reutealis > Reutealis trisperma. The sequence continues at coordinate 2,927,973 of CANTUT010000010.1, forward strand.
TGCAGCTAATAATAGCTACAATCATTGATTTGTTTAGTTTAGTGTAATTACTCCTAATGTTTAAAATTAATAAACAATCAATAACTGTGCAATAAGAATAGCTCAACAATTTAGTTCAATACTGAAAATGCAAACTCTTACTATATTAGAATTATAATAAGTGGAAAAACCTAATTCCTGTTATATTGAATTTATTTCATTGACAGTAATTTTTTTCCCTTTTTCCCCTTTTTTTTTAATGAATAATGAGAAATACAAGAGGGGAAATGTCTCGCACATTCATTTTCCATAAATTTTCTCGGGAAACAAGCAGCGTACCTGAAGAGAAAGGTAGACTTGCAAGGAAGCATTCGTATCTTCTTCCTCTTCTTCGGCGGAAGAAAGGGACTCTTCGATAATATAATATTATATTATTATTATTCTATTTTTTGGATTGTCATTATTATTACTACAGTGCGCCCCTGACTTTCCCAGGCGGGAGATAAGTCTCCGTTGAAGTGTAAACGACACTTGGCCAAGTCGTTTGCTCATAAACGCCACCTAAACACAGGTTATTTATAGGTAGAGAACTAGAGATTCTTACTTTTCCTCCTTACAGTTGACTCCTGAGTGATAACTATACCAAAACTGAAATAGAAGAGAGCACATAATTTCAGTTCAAGGCAAGAATACTCCAAAGAAAAGCCTTATATATGTAGATCAGTTCACCTCTTGAAGCCATCTTTTCCAATTTATTTACAAGTAAAATATATCCAAGACAGCTTGTAGCATATGCTTTTAGCTTAGCCATGGTGTGTGTAGGAATTTTTTTTGGTTGCAAACACAAACGTTCCATCGCGGACTATGTTATATCAGCTCTTATTATCATTGCCATTCTCATTTGTTTGAGAATTCTTTGTTATACCATTTACCGGTTGTTGAAGAAAGAAGAACCACGCAATCATGGCATGGAAATGCAGCAGGAGAGAACAAGGCATGCATATTAGTTAGTATTTGCCAAAGCAGAGCACTGCTAAACCGAACAAGTCTTGTATTTCTCTGCTTGCTGATTGCTGTTTTTGAAATTTCTTGTTATCATTGTATTTGAAAAGTCTTTTTAGTACAAAATTCGAAAGTAGTTTTGTACCAATTACAAATAATCATATAGCGAATATGATTTTCTAATCTTGATGAGATGATCATTTTGCAGAAAATTAAGAAAGAGTATAAAATTCACGAGGGAATCTTATCCAAGACAAAGCAGAGGTATCCAAGATAAGATTTCCAATGAATTGCAAAAAGGGTCTTTAGCAAGTAATTTCATTCTCATCAAAAGGCCTAGTAGATGGACCCACAAGCGCAGCAACTTAATGCGCTACCAAGCTGAAAAATTCGAGTGGAATTTCAGTTGAAACTAAATTTAACAAAAGAAAACTTAACAAGCTGTAGACGAGTAAGAAGATTAGGAAAAAAAAAAAAAAAACATAGAAGTAAATGAGCTTTACTCTTTTATTATTGTGTATTTTAAACTATTATTATACATAGCAACCCGCGCTATGCCGCAGGCCATGTAAATATGTAATAAAGAAGTTTAGACCTCTTATTTAATTTATAATTACATAGTAGTAGTATATAATAAGGGGCACTACTATTTCCAATGCCTATATTTCTATTGCCACAGCCTATTAAATATAATAGATATGTGTTGATTATAATACTGTTGCCTTCTTCATCAGTTCTCTTTGTTATATCATCTTTCATTTAACCCATATCTATTGTTGTTTTTATGGAGGATAAGACCTCACACAACTTTATTTTTGCTTGCTCATATAAATAACTGAATATATGTGTAAAATTGTAAATAGTTATATCTTTTATTTTCAAATCTTAATTCCTGTTTTTCGTTTAAAAAAAAACACTCTTTATCTTGATATCCTCTTCAAATATGAAATTCCCTTTTCTTTCTTTTTTTTTTTTCTTTTAAAAAAAATACTTTTTTTCTTGCACCTCTCTCTTGTCTTCTTCAAACTCTCATCTAGTTCAAAAATCTTTTTTTTTTTGCCAAAGTAAATAGAATTCATTGATGAGGCACAAAGGCCAAAACAGTACAAATAAATATTACAAATTTTATAAGAGCCCAACTAAAGAAATTAAACTTGGGCTAAAAATTCAGAAGTAAAATACTCAACAAGAGGTTTTTGATAAAGGGCTTGAAGCCCAATAATAACATGGTCTAATAACTTACATAAATTATTAAATTTCTTGAAACTCCCTACTTTAACTTTTCCAATCCAGCTACCTTCTTTGACATCGCCATCAATGATCAAGGACACGAAAACCTAAGAAGAGCTATTGGACCTAACATATAGGTAATGCATTGCTAAAGCCAACGTGAGACTCACCTTAAATCTACCACTTTGAAGGTTGGCCAGGATAAAAAAAAAAAAAACCAATAACCACAGCAGATGAGTTTACTACAAGAAATATACCATAGTTGCTTGAAGCTCCACCTCTAGTTGGGCGGATCTTCAACCATAGAAGAAGAAAACAAAGGTAAAGCCGATTAAAATCGGATTCCACATGTTAGTGAAGTAATAGTCGAATCTAATCAAAGACAAAATAACAAAAATATCATACTCTATGAAAAAGGAAGACAAGAAGGACTTAAAATCATTCGCCAAATTATTAAAGATACTAAAATAACAATATAAAAAGACAAAAAAAAAAAAAAAAAAAAAAAAAAAGGAAGAAGAAGAGGAGAATCCCTCTAGTGATTAGAGTCACCTAAGGCACCTAGAAAAAACTCAAAAGATAACAGAGAAAGCACACAAAAATATAGACTAATAGTAAATATATATACAACCTGAATAATAAATTCAAGTTTGATTTTTCTCTTCATACTCAAAAAAAAACAAAACAAAAAAAAATCTCAACCTAAGCTTGAGAAATATGCAAGCTTTAGTTTGACATTGCTATTGTAAAAAGCTAATTCATACAATCAAATCTTTTGTTTTTAAGAATTTAAAATTGATTTTGAACAAAATTTACATTTAGAATTTTATCTAAAATTAATTTGAGACTCAAAAAATTTATTGGCTCATGATAATTTTTTCTTTATTTTTATTCTAAATCAACTTTTTACAAAATCAATTAGAAAATAAAAAAATTTAGAATTATGTCTACGAATGATAGGTTAAAAAAATTTGTGTCATATCTCAAGATATAGGTAAAAAAAAATGGATGCAGATGCAAAGAATAAAAGAAAGAATTTTATATAAAATGTTATAAGAGGAAAAAAAAAATCTATTGCTGATTTGAAGGAAGTCTTATTTTTTACTATTACCCTGTGTTTTGGATTGATTGAAAATAAGAGAAGAAAGAAAATTTAGATGGAAAATAAGAAAGGGATACAACTTTTCCTTATTTGGATAGAGAGGAAAAATAAAAAAGGAGAAGAAAATAAAAGATATTTTTCTTTGATTATTGTCTCTCCAAAATGGAAAGAAAAATGAAAGTTAAAACGAAAAATGTTACTATTTATTGTATAATTATTTTATTGCCCTTTTATTATATAACAATTGTTATTTATTATTTTTATCACTATATAAAAGGCAAAATAATAATTATACAGTATTAAAATTTTCTTTCTTTTCATATTTTGTTTTCCAAATAAGAGAAAATAAAATTATTTTCTTTTTTCTTCTTTTTTATCTTCCTCTTATCTAGACATGAAAAAAAAATATAAAAAAAAATAAATTTTATTTTCTCTCGTTATTTTTTATCCTACCTAAAAAATTATCCAAACATAGAGATAAAATTCAATGAGAAAAATGAATTTGGGTCTATTTTGAAAAGCAGGTGAAAAGATGGGAAAAGTGAAAAAAGGAAACAGAGAGACAATCGGGAATAAGAGCACTGCAACACGGTTCTGAATAAGGACACTTGTATGGGACACTGTGATATGACAAAAAGCTAATCTGAAGCATGGGAATTCAAATCAAGCGGAAAGACAATGAAAACCTCCTTGAAAGGCTGCCTATGAAGAAGGGAACCTATGTGAAAAAAGAACGCTATAAATGTAATTACACTGTTTTCAATCTAATTTGCAATTGCACAGTGAAATTTTAGCACTATTAATGTATTTTTATAGATTACATTGAAGACTATAATAATAAACTAATAATCAACTAGCTAAATGTCATGCCCCGAATCTGAGGACACATGATCGACACTAGGACACGAGAACTCCACGTGGCTATCAGTGCCCGTAGTAAGCCTGACCATACACTAGACAACAAAATACCACATAATAAGGCTATGAGCCTAAATACTAAGCAAATCTAGTTAAACTATCAACACAAATCAAAATCAAAACCACTTTGGGCTATTATCTCAATCAATTTCAATATACAAATATCATATTACTGGACACTGCTTAACAAACAATTTTTAATTCGAAATATACATAATAATTGATGATCATAAAATACATATTCCAAACGTAACATTGCGGAGTTCTAAAGTAGTAATATAATTATATACATATTAATTACAAAACTTAGCACTTATAATATAAATTACTGCCGAAGGAAAATTAGCAGTTATAGTCAATTATAATCCGTTCACAAGCTCATTCCTCGATCTGAAAAACATAATTGAACAAGAATGAGCATTCGACTCAATGAATGATACTAGCTAATATATTAAACCAGTGCCCTACATGCATAACTCTAATACTCGTGCTATGCAAATTACACAATCAAACAAGGATGAGATACGGTCCACAGTACCACACTAATACTCAATATGGGGAGCCGATCCCCCTATCCTGACTCTCTGAATCCAATAATATGTCTCTTATGTCCAATAAGCCGGGCCAACATTGGTCTGTACCATGCAACCCTGACCCGACTTATAGCGGCCCTGACAATGAGCAGGCTCGGCCAGCATCCACTAGTCATAACTCATCTTCTCAATCTCATCAGAATCATAATCATAATAGTAACCATAACCATATCCATATCAAAATGCCTAGGCGGTACTGTATCCTCCCGATCTCCATCCGTCAACCACAATCAAAATTAACAAAGAACACCAATTCATCAACCACAATCAAATATTAACATACATTTATGCAATAATAATGCATAATAGACATATATATACATACAATAGATGCAAATGCATATAAAGACGGAGTAATATATTAGAGACTATCACTCATCTAACTGACGACGCGTCTGACTAGCTTCCCTTAGAAGTGCAGCCTTTGAAACCAGGAAGACGCCAGAATACCGACACTAGACAACAAAGGATATCATCAGGATATGAATGACTCACATAACCAGACATAACTTAAAGAACATTGAACTCTTATCGAGATCTCGACACAACCTCATTAAACTAGGATACTACCCAAAACAACAGAAAACATAATACTTCTAAAACAACCTTAACAGACAACACAATCTCAGTGACCCCTCATGAGTCCTCCAAACTCATACTCAATAACAAACTTAACAGCCTCACAACAACTACAAACTAGAATCTGTTAAACATAATGAAACTTAATTAACAACTAAGATATAAGAGTTTTGGGTTAACTTTCACAAATTTCAATCATACGGACATCGAGAGTTGTGCCAGAACGATGAAACGGAGCTGCTAGATTGCCCCATGCGCCGCCGCCGAAGCGTCACTGGCCGGCCACGCGCTGCCACTGCCGGTGGCGGATCTGGGCGATTTTCACACCAGCAGGTTCACCTCAAAGCCAAGATCACGAAAATCACCTCCACTCTCCGTCAATCGCCACTGTCTCGCTGGAAAATGCCTCAGAAATTTCAGCCTCCATAGCTCTGATCTTCGCATCCGGTGGCCGATCGGAGGCATGGCGGTACCAAAAGGAAGCTCTTGACACCAGGAGTCGAACGGGATCGGCCTTACTTGATTTGGCCACCGGAATCGGCCGAAAATTAGTGTTGAAGATTCAGCACTGGCGGGACTTCTCTCTTCGCGTGCGCCGCCGTCCGCCATCCAAAGGAGGTGCAGCTGCTTTCTCTGAGATCGCCGGACGGTGGGCTAGCTACTGGTGGTGGCGGTGCAGCTCACCTCCGGCCGAACGATGGCTCTCCGACTTCTAGCATGCTCTCTCTCTCTCTCTCTCCTCCTCTTCTCTTTCCCTGTTTCTGCTCTTTCTAAATCCTGACCCATATTCTTCATAGCCAATCAAATTACTCCATTTCTTCCTCTTCTTTTAATTTACTTTAAACGTACTTATAAACATACTTTTATATATATATATAGACACACACACTAAAACAATAATAATAATAATAATAATAATAATAATACCGATAACAATACTAATGACAATAATAATCATAATAATAATAATAACAAACCATAATTACGTAATAATAATTCAATTTGTAAAACTTATTCATAATAATAGTAATTTTAATGAAATCCCAAACTTCCGGTAATTTATATAATTAGTAGTATAATTTAGATTAATCAAATATAATATTAATTTCTGATATCAAACTATAAATTTTCCAAATAACCATTATAATATTTTTATAACTAAATATATATAATACTTCTTCAATTTTTATATACATATATAATATTTAAATAAAACTACCATTAATAATACATATTCAAATAGTATGAATATATATATATAATTTAATAAAATATAACTTTAATATTTATTTAAATAAATAAAATAATACAATAATATATTTCCGTACAAAAATAAAATTTTAGAAAAATAATTGAAAATTCAGGGTATTTAACCGAAGGAAAAAGAAAGTTTGATCATTGACATTTCTGAAATAATTGTACTGTACAATTGAAACAGATTAATTAATTAATCTATTCTCTATTGCAGCTCAAAATACTCATAACTACTGGGAGCCAAAGGTCCACTGTCCTTGTTCATACGGGTCACACGCCATAATTTTATGACTCCATCAAGACTACCTGTGCAGATTGTGCAGGCTTCTTCGTTATTTTCCTCTCCTGATCGTCCCAAAAATGCTGAAACGCATCTAACAGGTCCTCTATGCCCTACTAAAACTGCTAAGCAACTGTGTTGTCCCTCAGATTCTCTAAGCCAAACTCTGCTAGATGAATCAGCTGAGCCACTGATCACATAACTTCCCACATTGCCAATGCACATTACTGCATGTGTATGACCTTGAAGTGCACCACCATATCGCAATTGCCCTGAGAACCCACCTCTAAGCCAGTAATGTATATACCCATCAGTGCATCCACCATATAGAATCCTGTTATCGGTAGTTAGAGTCAAGGTTTTTACAGGTGAGAATTTGGCAGGCAAGGTTGTTACAAGAGAATGTGGCCAATCTCCTATGCTAAAGTTGCGACGCCAGACTTTGACTGAGGCATCGTCAGAAGCTGTGTAGAGTACTCCATCATCAGCTACAACTATGGCATTGATTGGCTCCGAATGAGCTTGGATTGTCTCAATGCATTTGTGGTCTGATAATCTCCATACTTTCACTGTTTTATCAAGAGAAGCTGAGTATAAGATGTCATAAGAAATGCTGATTGCTAATGATGTTATTGGCCCCATGTGCTTCATCTGTTAAAAAATTGATGTCAATTGCAAAATTAGATGTAACAAACTTGCAATATGTGAAAATAATTGAAATAATAAGGGCTTATTTGGCATTGCCATTTAAATTGTTGTTAAAAATTATTTTTAAAACTTCAATATGGAAAAATGGCACAAGCCTAATGACAGAGAAACAAGGTCAATATATCATGGTGCATTTTATGATGAAAAGGCAATTGTTGATAGCTACTTTCATTAAGTAGTGAGTTCATTTGTGGATGGCCTTTAGACACATATGACATCCTAGCCCCAGTTAAATGCACAAGAGTAATGTACAAAGACAACTCAAAATCTTTTATTATTTTATCCCTCAAATAAAATCTTCGTCAACAAAATGAGAAACACTGTCGCTATGGAGATTTTTTTTTTCTTTATTTTTGGTCTTGACCAATGGCTTCATAATTAATTCTATAATTGATAAAGTAGCTTCATTGAAACTTACAAATATAATAATACACTGTTGTGTTTTTTATAACTGCACCAAAAATCTGCTGTCATGAATTTATGCTCACAATTAAAGAGCTATAGCAAATAAGGATTATTTATATATATATATATAGTAGTTGTGGAAGGTGTGAGAAGCTGAACCATTTTCCTTTAAAAATGTTCTTTGGTTAGTAAAATGGTCTAAAGCATCTAATTAAATGGCAGTTATATGTGATCTAATTTATTTTCTCATATTCATTAAAAATATAAAAATAAAAAAATTTATATTCGAATCTCTCAAATCACAAGAGTTATTACCCTTTGATGTCGCTCGCTTTAACCCATTGAACTTTCATTGCATAAAAAAAATCCAATTAAGTACATTAATATAAATTCATTAACTAATCTACCTAAAAGTAAAAAGAAAATAATAGACCTTGACTAAGTTCCAAAAAGCAAAATTAAAAAAAAAAAAAAAGGCATTTATGAACTAATCTAAGAATAGAAACAATAATATTATACTAGGTTGCATAAGCAAAATCAAAATAAGAAGGTAGATACAAGTATATATCAAGGTATAAATGACTTGTAACCCCACACACACCATTAATAACAAGTAAATATAATAAATATAAACCAAAGCCACATTAAATATTACCGTTTTATCTTTTCCGGCAATGTAGCTCCGGACATAACCTCCGGTCTTAGGAATGGTTGCCAATCTGACATGTTTGAAAGATCCTTCCCATGATCTTCTCCAAACTCGAATTTTGCCATCCCCATAAGCAGCATAAACTCTATCTTGAGAAACTTCTAATGCAACTACCATAGATGCTTTAGTCTTGAGTTGACTACACTCAGCGAACTCAGGTAATTTCCATATTCGTATTAAATTGGTATTAGAGCCGGTATAAATAATACCATTCGATATTGCCATTGATAATATTTGTCCATCTTTTTTAAGAATTGAAGATAGACAAGTATATGTTGATTTAGAATTGGCAACAAGACTGGTTGGTGTGTGAGGGCGAGGGGGGGAAGAGTATGGAGAAGAAGGGCGATTTGGGCTGGTGGCTAAATGGGGTGGAGTATAGGGAAATTGTGAAAATGAAGGTTCTTTTGAAGAGAGGCTTCTCAAAAACTTGTGAGTAGCTTCTCCTATTGTAAAAGAAGGGTTTGGTGGTGAATTTGGAGAGTCTAATGAAGCCATATCTCTCAATGAAATGCAAATGCAGACCCCAAAATATTGTAAAGAAAAACTTGCAGGTACTGTTTGTTTTATGAATTAATATTGGTAGGCTGAGTCATAAATGAAATTCCAGGAAAAAAAATTGGGACAATTACATAAATACTGTCTCTCACATTCAGATGAGATAAATATTTTTAAAACCAAACTAGAGATTGAATTGGTTTTCTTGTCGGTTCGCAGTCCGACCGGTCTAATTGGTTTAACTTGTTAGTCTAACTTCATTAATTAATCTGCTCTTTTTCTTTTTTCTAATTTTAAAAAAAAAATAAGCTCAAAACATACGCCGTCATTGAGACAAATTTTAGTCTGATTTAGTCTGACCGGTTTTTATTTTTCTTATTTTTTTTATTCCAACCTTTTTCCAATTTAAAATTCATCCATTTTTGTGATTTAAAATCCAATCCAATGATCAATTTCTGGTTATCAATTTGACCAATTGGTCCGGTCCAATTTTAACAATATTGGGTGAGGCCATCTTATATGAATAAAGGTAATGATCACCTAATTTTCATTTATAATGAATGTACTTATAATTTCTCAAATCTGTATACGAGGGGCCCCTCAAGAAGGAAATTTCTAAAAATGATAGCCAGGTGGATTATAAAAAATTATTGGCACGTTTGGTCGTCGGTAATGCAATATAATATAATGTAATTAAATATATTTTTAGTATAATATTTATACTAAAAATATATTTAATTATATCATATTATATTACATTATATTTATCGTACATAATCTAAGAGTAAAAAAATAATGGTGAAAAAGACAAATGAATATTAAATTGATTCAAACAATATAAATTTTTTTAATATTTTTATATATGAAAATATTTATATATAAATCATAATGATATACTGAAAAAAAAAATTAACGAATTTAAAGGCTCCATATATACTTTCAAAAATAAAAATATGAAATACGTATGCAATAAATAAAATTTTGAAATAACTATAGGATATGAAAATAAAATTTTGAAATGTGAGGTGATATTTTTAAAAAGTAGATAAAATTTTATGAAAAGATATAAGTTTTATAAATTTGAGAGACTATTTAAAATATTAGAACAACTTTTCATGTATCTATATATAAATTAATATATGATTTTTGCATCCAAATTTATTTAAAGGATTCAAAGTGGATCAATTTTAACGAGGGGTGTGCAATCGGTCTGCTGGGTTCAAAACCGAACCGAATCGAAAAAATCGAATACCGAATTTGTTAAATTTTATAAACTAAATAGAATTGTATTTATTATAAAAATCGAACCAAATCCAACCAAAAAATTTCAATTCGATTTTGGTTTGGTTTGTCGGTTTTGGGCTATTGGCCTTTTTTCTTTTTCTTTTTTTTCATAAATATGATATAAATTTTAAGTGTTAATTTTGGTTTTGTATTTAACAAGGAAATATATATATATATATATATATATATATATATATATATATATATATATATATATATATATATATATATATATTTGGAGTTTTGATTAAATAAAATGATTTGAGTTGAATATCTTGTATTGCTGAGAGGCTGCAAAAGAGAAACGAATATTAATAGGATCAAAAAACTTTAGGTGAAATAAAAGAGATGCAGAATTTAAATTACTTGGATCAAATGATGATCACTATCTTTTATAGACTCTTGTATAACGAGGGCATGTGATAATAGTATTTCATGACATTAACTACAATAAAGAAGCTTACCAAACAAGTTTCCTTGGGCGAAAACAAGTTAGAGGTGAAGGCTTTGCTTTTTCAAAAAACTGATATCTTTTCACTAAGCTTGCACTTAAAAGGCTTTTATTTAGGACTTCCAGTGTTATAAGGAAGTATGGTTAAATTAAGTTTCGATTGATTTTAATTAGTCCATTATTTTCTTGGGTTATTTTTATCACTGTTTAGAATGAGAAGAAATGAAAAAAGAGAAGGGCTAACAAAATCTTAAGAAAATAAAGAACTCTTTATATATATTATTACTATCATATTCTCCATTTTAGATTTGAGGGATTACGAATATGACTATTTATACATAAGTCCTTAAGACATGAGTCAATTTTTTAATGATATAATTTAAAATTAAATTCAAAATTTTAAATTTGAGTCCAATCAATTCTAACTTAATTTTCAATTGATTTTGATTGAAATTTTTATTGATTCATCCATTCATTAATTTTAGAATTGGGTTTAAAATTGACATCACATTTTAAAATTGTATTTAAGATTGACATCACATTTTAAAATTGGATTTAAGATTGACATGAAGCCTTTTTGTTCGAATTTAAAATCCAACTGACCTAAATAAATTATTTAATACTTTTTTTATGATAATTTTTTTCTAAATATTTATAGTTATAAAATTTTAAAAAAAAATTATTATTTTATTCAACTTTTACTATTATTATTTTTTTAAATTTTTCGACCAAACATGTTTGAAACGGAATGAATCCAGAACAATTTACACTTCATAAATTTTATGGGTTTTATATATATTTTTGTGTAGCAAATAATTTACGGAATAAATAAATTAATCAATTATTGTTATTATTATTATATTATAATCCAGGAACAAAAGCAACTAGAAAGCTTATTACTTGATTCCACATCTGACAGTTCACAGTTGACACACGTTCATGTCACTCTGAAACTTAAAGCCACCATTTTTATTTTTCTCTATGCACGCTCTAAAGCATCCACTCAGTCCCAAGACCCCTACCACCGCCTCCTCTAAGATGCTTGAGCGGGTCCTTTCCTCCCGCCGGGTCAGTCCTCACCCCGAAGACGGCGCCGTCGATTCTTTACCCATTACCGGCGACGATTCCAAGACCAAGAAACAGAGTCTCTCCTTATTGGTTGCCAATTACATGTCCCGCTTGTCCCACCTTTGCCCCTGTCCCACCCCTTGTCTCATCCTCTGCCTCCTCTTGGTTTCCGTCTCCATTGCGTCTCTGCTCTTTCATTCTCGAAACTTCGTGTGCGTTTCTCCTTTTGATCCCGCTATCCGGGTTGGATTTTTTGGGCTTGACGGTCTCGAGTCGGACTTTGGAGCCCTCGGTGTTCCTTGGTGTAAGTATCTTTATCTCATCATCAATCCATATGTTTGTGTTTTCATGGGTTTGATTCAGATCTGGGTCTGGATCTTTACAGTTGATTGATACATAATGTAGGCAAAAGAAAGGAATTTTAGTTTTGAAAGTGAGGGATTTTCACTATTTGTTTGTTGCAGAGGAGGAAAAAGGAGATATCTTTAGCTTGGTTTAGTTTACTATTTGACATATGCTTAGCTTTTAGTTACAAACTGTGTCCAAATTCTCTTCCTTAGAACCCCATTTTAGTGGAATCATAACTAGCGGTCTATACCATTCTTAGATGTTGGCTTATTAACATTGAATTTCCAGTTAATTGTGCATGTTTTTTGGCTTTCCCAATGCTTCCATTTTCATGGCTTATAATTGTTCTCCCTATTTTTTTTCGTTGGGTTTTAACTGAATGTAACAGTATTATTTCCCTAATTAGTTGTATTTGTGGGTATGACAGAGAGAGAGAGAGAGAGAGAGAGAGAGAGAGATTACGGGGCATTTGGAAACTCTTGCTCCTAATATAGTAATGACTGAAGTGAAAGCTACTTGCTATATGCCATTTTGCGAATTGAAATTTTTGAAATCTTTTGAAGCATTGCTTAATATTTTCAAGTACTTAATGATGCAGTTAAGGAAAAAGAAGATAAAATTTAAGAATTATTTTTGTTTAATTTTTAAATTAGGAATTTTATTTAGTTTTCCTAAGTAAGTTTATTTTAGATTTCTTTAAATTAGGAATTTTATTTAGTTTTCCTAGTTCAATTTATTTTAGTTTTCTTTTTCATCTTTATTTAGGATTCTTAATAAGTCTTTTATTTTGGTTAGGATTACTTCTTCTAGGATTAGGATTCTATCCTAAGTAGTATAAGTAGAGCTGTTATCATACAATATTGTATTATTCTTATTATTATTTCAATTCAGAATTTTAATAGAGGTTTTCTTTAAACCCTATTCCAACCGCAATCACTATCTAATCTTAGCCCTAATTATTGAGATCTAATTGCCCTAAACCTTTCTCGTGCATCAAGTGGTATTAGAGCTCGAAACCTGGAATCTTTTTTCAAACCTGAAATCCTTTTTCAAAGCTGAAAATTTTCAATGGTTGGCCGAGTTAGAGGACAAGGTAAAGGCAATCAGCCCTAACAAACAGAGTTGGCGGAGATGCGAAGAATGATTGAGGATTTGACCAAATTGAGGACAACCCTTTTCATGAAGCTGGACCTGGAAACCAAGAGGCACGAGGTGGATTGGAAGGCTGGTTATCACACGCTCTTGATTTGAATGGTGGAGGAATCAAAATTGATATTTTTGATTTTCATGAAAAATTACATGCAGATGATTATTTGGAGAATTATTTCGAAGAATTAGAACCAATTTTTGATGAATATAATGAGGAGATAGAGGAAGATTGAGAATTAGAACCAATTTTTCATGACTCTAATGAGGAGATAGAGCAACTTAACGTTCATCCAGCATATCGTGAGTCCCTGGTGGTGCAAAGAGTGATGACAACAACAATCAATGAGGAAGAGAGTTTTACAAACAGCAAAACCAACAAAAACAATGAGTACATATCTGCTGAAATATGTGAAACTGAAAGTAGTGGAAAGAGTTTCACATATGCTTTAATTAGCCAACCATTAAGAAGTGACCAGATTAGGGAATCATTTCAATATTCCACTGAAATTCAGCAGCTATTCAAGGAATTCAAGGAGTTGGTTAATGATGATTTACCAAACAATTTACCACTTCTATGGAGTATTGAACATGCCATTGATTTTGTATTTCAATTGTTGATTCTTCAGCACTACAAAACTCAAGGACGAGTTTTTTCCAAGAAGAGGAGAATGATGCTCTTAAGGAAAAAGAAGATAAAATTTAGGAATTATTTTTGTTTAATTTTTAAATTAGGAATTTTATTTAGTTTTCCTAAGTAAGTTTATTTTAGTTTTCTTTAAATTAGGAATTTTATTTAGTTTTCCTAGTTCAATTTATTTTAGTTCTCTTTTCCATCTTTATTTAGGATTCTTAATAAGTCTTTTATTTTGGTTATGATTACTTCTTTTCAGTCTAGGATTAGGATTCTATCCTAAGTAATATGAGTAGGGCTGTTATCATACAATATTGTATTATTCTTATTATTATTTCAATTCAGAATTTTAATAGAGGTTTTCTTTAAACCCTAAATATCTTGTTCCAACCGCAATCACTATCTAATCTTAGCCCTAATTGTTGAGATCTAATTGCCCTAAACCTTTTCTCCTGCATCAACTTCATTATAGTTTATGGACTTTTTTGGTCATCAAACATTCATGTATTAGATCAAAATCACCTTATTCAATTTGATAGTATTATGATTCTCTAAACTTATTCACTCTATGTGCTCTACTGAAAAGGTTGGTATAGAGCTCGTGGATGACATTATTTGTGGTCTTGGGATATTTTCATTATCTTGGTTACTATTATTATTGTTATTACTATTTTAATCTTATGTTTCACTGATTAGCATTCTTGATTTATTGGAAATGTGAGTTTGAGATCTTATAATTTACTACCATTTAATTTGTGTCCTTGGCAAAAGGCAGATCGAAACATGGAAAAACAGTTGAGTGGACATCCAAGGATTTACTCAAGGGATTGGAAGAGTTTGTACCAATATATGAAACTAGGCCAATAAAGAACAACATGTATGGAATGGGTTTTGACCATAGCTTTGGGCTTTGGTTTATTGCAAGGTGGCTGAAGCCAGATCTGATGATTGAGAGTGGTGCTTTCAAGGGGCATTCCACTTGGGTTTTGCGGCAAGCTATGCCAGACACCCCAATTGTTTCACTGTCACCCAGACATCCTGCGAAATACTTGAAAAAGGGGCCTGCTTATGTTGATGGAAACTGCACATACTTTGCTGGAAAAGATTTTGTGGATTTTGGAAGTGTTGAATGGAAGAGTGTGATGAAGAAACATGGGATTACTGATCTTAGTCAAGTGCTTATCTTTTTTGATGACCATCAAAATGAATTAAAAAGGTGCTAAACTTGTCAAACTAACAATCATATTCTCTGCAAGTCCGTATGTGCATATAGCTCTATTCATTTTTTCCTAGCTGATTTTTCTTAGTTAATGTTTGTGTGGCAGAATAAAGCAGGCACTGAATGCTGGCTTCCGATATCTTGTTTTTGAGGATAACTATGATACTGGAACTGGAGACCATTATTCCCTAAGGCAGATATGTGATCAGTCCTATATAAGAGGTGCGTTCTCTCTCTTTTCTGTTCCAGTAAGTTTCATGGTTGCATTCATTGCATGGTTGCTGGATATCTACAGGGTAAAATAATTTTTTGAGAACTGAACATACATTAAGAAGGGAGCGGGCCTAAGGTTGAGCCTTTGAGGTTCAACCAAAGTGGAATTGATGGGTCAACTTTGTGATGTCAGCACAACATAATGAATGAGCAACTATCAATATATTTATAAACTGGGTAAACATGGTTTGGTACCACAATGATCTCTTAGTCAATGTAGGCTTGAGCCTTGCAGACTTTTGACAAATGGTGCTACAGCAATGTGCCATGCCAGCATTAAGCAAACCACTGAACCAGTTGAATTGCTGCAACCCACATGAAGTCAGCTGATTCACAGTTAAACTGACCAGGTCAAATTGATGACCGAGTTTGAATAATTAAGCTTTTCAGCGTTACCTCATATAATGACTAGGTAGTTGCTTGCTACCCTGGTATTTTTTGCCAGTCTGATTCAGGTTTCAGGACATAGATATGAACATTATTCTTTTGTTATATGAACATTATTCTTTTGTTACCGCTTACCTCTAAATGAAAAAGGTTTCTATTTTACAAATGAGAAACTTTCAATTTTATTACAAAAGGAGTATTGATGAATAGTGGCACTTGACATAAAGAAAATGACTAATACTTGGTGAGTCAAGGGCAAATAATTCTGCCTGTCATGTATTGCAAATGATGTTTTACTTATTAGATTCAGGATCTAACCACAGCAGATCGGGCATATAGGGTCATTTTATAGTCTTTTCATTTGTTAGCAGTGTTTTTGCATAGCCTTATCTTACTCATTGGTGTTTGGGTGTGAAACGTTTTCTGTCACTTCACATTATTTGGGACTGTTGTCTTGTTTTACTTTTGTCTATTGGCCTTTCCCTTTTCTGCAATATCTTCAAGAAAGACAGATATTTCTTTTCTTAACAATTCAATATTTGTTTTTTATAATTGTTTTCTCAATTGGGTTTAATCCTTGTCTTTCATAGAATAAGGTTGTTCCTGTTGTCCTGTGCTGTCAACCAGAGCATTCCCAACTTTGGCTTCTGTCAGCTATAGCCTATCAATTTTCTTCTCTGAACACCAGAATTCAGAAACAATAATGGCTCTTTACCATTACCAACAGAAGAAGATAAAAGACTCCAATTTAATTCATGTTATGTTCCTTGTTTGATTCATTTTCTCCCCCTTCTTTAATCGCCTCAAGGACAGCTATGAAGAGTACTCATTTCCCCACAAGTCCACAACGTTATAGGGTTTGAGTAAAAATAAAGGTTAGCTTTCCAATTGTTGGAGGAAATAGCAAATGGTGAAAGCTTCCCCTTTTATCTGCTTTTCTCAAAGGGGCAAATCAAATTGTGACCCTGAAAAACAAAGGGGAAAAAGGAATAAATAATCTTGATGTGGCCAAAAAAGTAGTTATTTCATGTTTTAAATATTTTGTGCAGTGGTTTTTTTTTTTTTTTTCTTCTCTCCGAGTCTTTTGATGCATTCTTGAAATATATTCTAGATTGATAGGTGACTGATTTCACTGAAAAAATTTTCATCCTTCTTTAGTTTGTTGTAATGTTGTAGGCATCTGATTATAGATCAGAAATGAGTCTGCTATTTTGAAGATTGACTTAATTTTGTAATTGACTTAATTTTGTAATCGCTCCTTTCTTTTCTTGGTTTTAATTTTCTTGAATCTAGGAGGTGGTCATAGCTGCTTTAGGGATAGCGATGAAAGCAGGATTAGATCAAAAAGGAAGAAATTCTGGGAAAAGGCAATTGACATAGATGAACTATGTGGCCCAAACGAAGCATGGTGGGGTGTTAGAGGCTGGATGCGAGATAATTTTAATCACAGTAACAAGCCACTTTCCTATGCGGAACATTTTCAGAACAGTCGGTTTATTGAATCAATCCTTGATGTTTACTGGGAGCTTCCCCCGGTGGCTGGTCCTTCCCTCACTCATCAAACACGATTCGATCCTGCTAGAACTACCCCACCTATTGTGGAAGACGGTCGCTATGGCCTGTTCCAGCGGATTGGTCTAGGTAGACTAGAGACTTCTGTATTTAATGGCTATACTCAGATGGTATATCTTCAAATCTCTGAACAAGAATGATAAAGCTGTCCAGAGTGGATAACGGAGCTGCTAGTTTTTGCGTAGATCGAAACACAAAAGTTGTTAATATTAGTATCTTTTCCCCATAGGTATTCAGAGTGAACTAGCAAATTGTTTTTCTTTTCTTCTCTCTCTCTATATTAATGTTCATTAAATTTTCTGAATTACCATTTCCTATTCTTTTATTTATTTTTTTTCTAACATGTTTTGGCAAATATCCTGTTGATATCTATGCCCGTGTTTGCTGTGGTCAAAGTACTAGTCTCAGATGAACTTTGGAATTTTGTGATGAAAAGCACTTAAACCCTGAATGAGTTGATCCTTCTATCTTTTTTAATTTTTTGGGAGAATGTATTTTCTAGCTTTAATTGAACAGAACTGGGTGCAAGTGCCATTGCAGCCTCTAATGGGATTATATTTTACTGAAAAGGATATCTATCTGTTTTGAACTTTTCATGACCCATTTTCCACAATCAATAGAGGCAACTTCAGCGAATACTAGTGCGGTTGTAGGGCATTGGAAGTCAAGAGGGTCCTGCTGATGGACAAGAAAATTGGAGATTCATAAAATTGACAAAAATAGAATGCATTGGCGCTTCCTACCATTGATCCTGACTGCCAATATAACTGTTGCACATTTTGTGAAATAAGTGTGTAGCACTTGACATGATTGCAAATCATTGCATACGGATTGAGAAGGAAGCATTTAGCAACACTACTTAAAACACATGTTTAGTAATTTAGGAGAACAGTAATTAAAACTAAATAAAACTCTCTTTAGAGAAAAGAGAGAGAGGATTATAATAGCAAGCAATCCATTCATTTACACAGAAATTGAAGTACGCAAGGAAAAAGTAAAACTAGAGAACAAGTTACAAACTTTAATATTCGTCTCGTTGAAATTTTTTTTCTCTGATTCACTAAATACAGCAAACTTATGATATTTTCAAACATATATTTCTCAACTTGAACACAATCTTCAGGCTTCTTGGAATTTCAGAAAGCTTCTTTCGAGCTTCCCCTTGCTTACTGATATGCTTATACACTAATTACGATTCTTACATTTCTCCATTGCCCTTGGAGCTGTAAACAAGAAGGATTAAAACCCAGTTTTTAGAAGTACTAATATTGAATATACAAAAACCAACCAATATCTGGAAAATAAAATTAAGACCATTATGGATTTTCGGAGTTTACAACCAACGATTAGCCATGGTAAATAATGAGAGGAATTTAAAGTCTGTACATATAGCATGATACGTTGATAGAACCGAACCTACCAAGCCCAATAGCCTCTGAACCTTTCATGATCCTCAGTCTCCTGCAAGTGTCAGTAAACATCCTGCAATCAAAACAACAAAATCAGGAGAGATTGAATATTCAGCTAATGTTAGATAATAACTGATTAGGCTTTGGGTTAGAAGATTTGAATTAAGAATAATATATTATAAGATGTTGCAATTCCAAGTTACATGTCAGTTTATGCCCATTGAGTTCTCAATATCAAGTCAAACAGTTGAATTTTGATTTTTGAACAAGAACAAAAAAATAAAATAAAAAAATAAAAAAGCAGAGTTAAGTTCTGTTTCTACCTTCATAAATGTTACAACTTTGGATGCTATGTTCCATAAAAAATTTCATGTATTACCAGGCACAAATCACGCAAATTCGTGGACTTGAAAACAGAAGGTTGAAAGTGAAATGCACTTACTCCCAAGGGACATCACCAACAAGCATCCAATCACCATCCTTATCTTCATATGTGAGCACATATTCGGAGCCATGGAGAAGATCCTTTAAACAAGTCTCGCTTAGGCCATCTCGCCCTGGAAATCCATGAGAACCGCATTGTCCTGAATAAACACAAGTCAATGACCTTTTTTAGATATGAAAGAACACCCAATCAAGAAAATGATTGAAAAAAATAATGATATCAAGCAGTCGTGCTTCCAATGGGAAGAGTAGATTGGAAATCATAATTTCTTGAGGAACAAAACATTCTTCTTCGCTTTTGGTCAACTGTAAAATACCAAATTCTAAATGGTGGTAGGGCCAGTCAATATTAACAACATAACAGGCGCAAACCCACTATGCCTTGCAAGTCCTCCTTGATAGGCACTTGGCAGTTCTTTTCCCAAAAAAAAAAAAAAAAAATCCCCTCTAACAAGATATTCACATAGAGATTGATTTTTATTCAACTGTATCGAAAACAAATGGAGATGATTGCTCGAATTCTGTAAGGTAGCTGCTTCTACTCTGGCTAAAATGCAATCATGACAATGTTTTATTGAAGTGAATATGGACCTTATGCTTATTAAAAACACTGAAACAATTTGCATATCAATTGTGCATCTGTCTGTATGTCTATATGTGCACGAGAGAGAGAGAGAGAGAGAGAGAGCACACCAATGGTGAAGCAACTGAACATCTTCTCAAGAGCAGATGAGAGTTCCACATAGTTGCTGTAGGTTTTGAGATCAACCTTCCTAAGGTATGGTGCACCATCCATACTAACCTTTACATAGAGGCACCCAATTCCTGATTTGCCTTCAGCATCTTCATTGTTCTTTGCCAAATTAGAGGCCATGGTGTTCTTACGAAATGAACGAATAGGTGGCCATCCAACCACCTGTGCCCTGTTGCAGGAACTTTAGATCAGCATACTGTTGATCACGAAATTCAATTCACTAGTCTAACAAAGGAAAAGATGAACAGCTACTAAAGTAAAGAAGGAAAATATCAAGCTAGAAGGGAGAAGTCATAAATTGCAAAGGAAAACTTTTGTAAATCTACAAAAACGTGAAGTATTAATTTCCAAGAGACCACCCACAGAGGAGCTCTGCAAATTTTTCAAAGTAAATAATTAACATAATAATCTAGAAATTACATAAGTGAAAAACAAAAAAATTACATGCTACCATGGTAAGTATCATGATAATTCACAAAAGAAAGTGACACCTAAATAGAAAGTTAAGCGTTTAGCAGAGAACAATCGTCAACCAAGCAAGACATGCATGAAAGGGCATGTGGAAACACACTAGACATAAATTATACCAAATACAAGAAACGAAAAGCAAAAATTCTAAAGAAAATAAAATGAATTAAGCACATAAAAAGAAATTTGAAAACTTAAGCTTTATTTTCCCTTCCTCAGTCAAAACTACATTTACTATCAGTCTACTGAGCTAAGTACAACTCTATGGCTAAACCCAAGATTAGTTATTCCATTTATCTTCCCACAAACCAGAGCAATAATAAACATGCTATAAATGTTTTGATTTGCTCACTGTCTCATTTTTCTTTAAAATTACAGTTTGCTCTACCCCTTTCTACAATTTTCACTGCAATTAAAGATTGGTCATGGCAACATAGAAACTAAAAACAAAAACAACCCAAACAGAGAAACCAAATTAAAGCGGAAGGTTAGGGGAGCTTACTTTGCAGCAGGAGCATTACTATTCTCATTAGCACCAGAGACTTGACTACTCTTCTCTTGAACTGGCTTTGGAGACTGAGCAATTACACCAGAAACTTCTTTCTTGACTTGTCCAGCTACACAACATTTCTGAGTATTACCATTATCACCTCTAGGCGAAAACAAGACAGCCCCTTTACTCAAATCAGCCTCAGATCCATTATGGACAGAGAAAACCCATTTCCCAGAAGACCCATCAATGGCATCAGAAAACCCTCTCTTAGCCCCTGAGACTAAATTCTTTAATGGGGTTAGAGAATACCCATTATTGTTAGTGTCAATATCTTTTCCAAAAAGAGACACTCCAGGAAGTGGTTTTCTCTCAGGGGATTGAGACCCAGGCAAACCAAGCCTTAGCTCTGTTTCTTTAAGATTGAGAGAAGTTTTGTTTTTGTTGCTGTTCTCTTCAACAGAAAGGGTAGAAGAAGAGGAAGAAGAGGAGGAGGAGGAGGAGAGCTTGTCAGAGATTCTTTCCATGGGGGAAGTCTCTGATAAGCCTATGTAATCATGTTCTTTGGGTATAGTAGACATCAAAGTTGTTCAAAATGAAAGAAAATGAAAAACACAGACTAACAAAAAGTTGAGAAATTTCTGAACAAGATCAAGAAAATGGTTATATAGAAAGCAAGGCAGCCTGATTTGTTTAGCTGTGCTATGCAATCGAAAGGACTGGTTTTTGTTGATGTAGAAAATAAGCTTCTTTGGCCTTTCTGTAGCAACTTTGCTTTTCATTTATATATATAAATTTTATTTGATTTGTGTTAAAAGAAAATTAATCCTTTTTTCTTTGGGTTCAAAACCTTTTTTCTTTTTCCCCCTTACCAGCATAACCACAAAGTTAAAAGGCAAGATCACTTTAGGATTGAATTAATGCTTATCCAGTTCAGTTCTACAGTTTCTTAATTCCTCACCATATATATTGTCATGTGAACTTTATTCTTATTTTTAACCAAATCCAGCTCTTTATCAATTCAAACTATTTCAAATATTGTTTTGGTTGCTCAAATATCTTTTTACCATGATAGGGTAAACCACATTTGATCATTAAAACTTCTAAGTGTGAGAAATTAATAAAAATGACTCTATATATATATAGTAATTTTTTAATTCATAAGATAATATATTAAATACTGCAAGCATCGATTGCAATAAATACTTTTAAGAATTTTTAAAAATAACTTGATTGATATATTTTACTCTTAAGATTTGATTATTAAGATTAGTATTCAATAAAATGTATTTCTGACCTCAAAAAAAAAATGTTGCTGCATAAATTGACCTAAAGAAATCAATTCCAGCTTTGAATGATTTAAATTATAATTTTAAACCCATTATTCAAAGGGTTAGCCATTGAAGACTTCAAATATCCAACAATAGTTTCTAATAGTTCACCCATAATTTTCTTCTATATTTTTTTTTACAATTTTATCACTTGAATCAAACTAAGCAAATGAAGTTTCTAAATGCTATAAACTGTCTGTCCCATCTAATAATTCAATTTCAAGGTTCGTTTTATCATTACACCTTCTTTGATAATATATATATATATATATATATATATATATATATATAACTCCACCGACAGCTCACTGAGTATCTTCCGGCAACCTTTTACTCGGTGTTTTTTTATGTTTTTACTTTATTACAGCCTCATTATGATTCATTTACTAACACCATTAATTATAAAAATTTTATTATTTAAATAAAAAAAAAAGAAGAAATTAATGAGGATATAAAAAGAAAAGTGCATAGGCAGAAACCAGAGCAGAAAGTGATGGAACGAAAATGAACAAGTGTATGTCCAAATATCAAATGCTGTGACAAAATTTCAGATCCCTGTGATGATAACTCTTTTTTTTTTTTTTTTTCTTATTTGCAAGATTTTCACTCATTTTTCTTTTCTTTTTTTTTTTTTTTAATTTTAATTTCCTTTTCATGATTATAATACATAAATATGTTCTGTTCGTGTGTGTATGTGTAATGTGGGAAATTGCTGGAAAGCTGACATAGAACAATCAGAGCACCAGAAGAAAGTGAAAACTGAAAAGGCCATTTCAAGCTGGGATAATAAATTTTGCATTTTTAAGGTTTTTTTTTTTCATTATTTTTTCTATTGGAATAAAGGAATCTTGAGATAAAAAAAATTATACATATATATATAAATTGAATATATTTGGCATGGCATAATAGAATATAATATAATATATTTGATTATTACAACTTCTCAAACGTATTAGTAAAAATAAAAATTTTTCATAATTTATTAGTAAATTCATAATTTGCTTATCGAAATTATTTTATGTGATAGTTATTAAAATTTATAAGTCCATATATATGTATGTTTATAAATGTATAAGTGTTAAAGTCCAATTATACAAAATCAATTAGTTTGTATTATATCTAATACTCATTCACTTATAAATTTTTTATATTTTGTTATTATTCCGCGGAATATTTATATCCTAACAATATCATATATTGGAATCTTAATAATTATTTTTTTAGTTTTTTTTTTTTTGGTTAAAATTAAATTATTTAACAAACTTGAAAAGGTAAATCTAGGAAGAGTAAAAGTTTTACAAGAAAACAATTTTACAGAAAAATAAAAAATAAAAATAAAAAAAGGGGGGTCGGAGGAGTGATTTTGTGATTGATTTTAACTTTTCGAGTTTTTACTGAATGGGTCAGTGAAGTGTCGGGTGAATTTCTTATTTTAAGGTTAATTATGTCGGGAGGTGAATCTTTTGTTACCACGCCTGTATCTTATCGTAATTATTGTGCGTAATCCAAAAGTAGAAACCGGGCGCAACATATCGAACGGTTAATAGCCAAGTATGTCAATACAACGCTTAAGATTCTCCCACGTCACTACATTTGGTGGTTAGGGGACATAACGGCGTTTTCTTGTTGCGTTGACGGAAGTAAACCCTTCATGATTGGGTCATTGACCCATTGACCCTTTTGTAGTAAACGGTCAATTAAAGCGGTAAATTGACCATTCCATTTACCGTTGGTCCCCCTAAACGTAAAACTTTCGAACTTCTTTCCTTTATAACTTTTCCACTCTTGTCTTTATTATTTCCAGTTCACCCCTTATACTAATTTTCTACATTTTTATTTTTCTTTTATAAATTCTCCTTTTTTTTAAAAGAAAATGAACATATTATGTATTAAACATACATTTAACATTTTAAATTATTCATCAATAAATTTTCTCTTAAAATTACATTTTGATTAATGATAACACTTTTTTTCTCTTTTTCTCATGGGAAAAATAATATTGTTTAATTACATAAAGTAAAGATAAATATTTTTTAAGTAAAACGAACACATACAAATTAAGGATATGACACTCATTCACAAAATTATGACTATTTTATAAAAATATGCTAACTTATATAATTTATACACATATTTACCACGAGTAATGTAGAATTTCGAAAAATTAAATACTATTCTATAAGAGAAGGCAACTATACTGCATATAATTTTGAGATATTGTTGTTCATGCATATGTATAATTTAAATATTATCATTAGACTCTTTCAATTTTTTTTTATTTTCAAAAATAATAGAAAATAAATTATATTTTTACCTATAAACAAGGAAAATTTTTACATATCATAGACATATTCTTATTTTATACATTCAAATAAACGGATGAAAAAATATTTAATTAATATGATTTATATGCATATTTTTATATCAAGAGAAAAAAAAATCTATTATTACACTATACGAGTGTATGATTATTACATTGTACGAGTGTATGTATTCAATATTAGAGATGGTACTGGAACATATACGAGACAAGTAATAACATCCCAAACAATCTTAGTTTTCGCATATCAACGCATTGACTCATATTAGATACATACCCATCAGGAAATTTCATATCTTTCAGCCATTCACATAAGACTTGTTTGGCCTGCTTATGGAATATATATTTTGCCTTCGGATATTTTTCAGACACTTCATCCATCTCTAACTCCTTATAGAGACAAAACTATTTCAAGTCCTGTCTGGATTTAGCATTATCTTTGGTTTTCCTTGGGAAGTCCATTATGGTGTTGAATATATTTTCAAACACATTCTTCTCAATATGCATAATATCCAAATTATGTCTAATCAAATCAGTCCTCTAATATGGTAAATCCCAAAAAATACTTTGTTTCTTCCATCCATATCCAGTTCGCTTTGCAATTTGAGCATTCACATCATCAGCTCTTACGTCGGTCACCCTTATCAACTTTAAACTAGTTATTTCCTGCAACAATTCAATTCTCGAATGTATAGGCAGAGCAGTTGGTCAAACAGCTCTATTTTTTATGAAAGCTATTTTGTTCCGTCTAAAAGGATGATCAGGCGGTAAGAACTTGCAATGACAATCAAACCATAATTGCTTACCCCTTTTAGGAAGAGTGAAAGAATCTGTTAGTTCCTTACAATATGGACATGCAAATCTATCCTGAGTACTCCAACCAAACAACATACTGTACGCAGAAAAGTCACTCACAATCTACATCATAGCAACTCGCATATGAAAATTCTACTTCATAGACACATCATATGTTTCAATGCCAATATCCCATAACCGTAGCAATTCTGTAATCAGAGGCTGCAAAAATACATCCAACTTTTATTTTGGATTATTTGATTTGAGAACTATTACAGACAGGAACATGTACTCCTTTTTCATATACATCCCTGGAGGCAGATTATATCGCATCACTACAATTGGCCATGACAAGTATTGTTATCCAGATTGCCCAAAAGGTTGGAAGCCATTAGTGCATAAGCCCAAACGGACATTGTGAATTTCAGAAGCAAAATCTGGATTCATCCGATTGAAATACTTCCATGTTATAGAATCTGAACAGTATTGCATCACCCCTAATCTCACTATAACTATATGAACCCATAGAACCCAGCTTCTCACACGCACGCGCGCGCACACATATATATATATATATATATAAAAGCTTCTAATCTAAATTCAAATAAAATTTTGGATACTATTTTATTTATCCAAATTTTAATTGATTATTAATTTAAATATTTTTCTTTATTATTATGTAAATTATTTTTCAATTAGAAATTTAAAAACAGTTAGAAATACAATGGCTAACATTTAATAGTTTTTTATTTTATTAAACGTCCAATGTCAGTGGTTGGGTGTTTAACCACTGAATTTCAACATGTATATAAAATATAATTTATCTTTTATATAAAAAATAAGCTATAAATTTAAAAATAATATATTAAATATATATAATATTTAAAAAATAAAATATATTATATATATATATAATCGAGACGGATTACAGTATTATCCATACTTGTTCTGAATCTTATTCAGATTTTAAATTTTAAATTCATCATGCCTTATTTTATAAACAGAGCAGATAATATCTGTTTCATTAAAATTGAGATGGAACGGATACTGCTCCATTAAGAGTCAGGCGAGAGCAGGTTAAATTGCCATTAATATTCAATATTGATAAGATTTATTTTAAAAAAAATAGCCTAAAAATAAAAAAGAAAAAAAATAAAGAACAGAAATTTGATGTTTGACAAAATAACAAAAAGAACAGCAAATAGTAAAAGAAAGCGTGCTGAAATAATTAATATTGTTAATTCTTTCTAGTGCTTTATTTATTTTTAACATTACATAACATTCAGAAATTATAATCATACCAAAGTTTCTCTTTATTTATTTATTTATTTATTGGATGTTTAGTACATTGCATCACCGCAGATTGGAGAAACCGCCAACTAGTGGCATTTTGGCAGGTACACATCATTATTATTAATATTAATATTACTACTTTGTAATTAATATATGTATATATATATTATTTGTGATTACAAGAGGGCCAGGCTGCTTCTTTATGATATTAATAGTTGAAAAAAAAAAGTGAAAAATCAGCTTTTGAGGATTTAATATGAGTTTAATAAAATGCATAATCTTCATACATAAGATGCTGTCTCATCCACCCAAAAAAGTGTAATCTGAAACATCCAATCAACTTTTAACAAAATCCCAATGTCAAGCATGCTTAGTAGCAACCCTTGATACATATATATGTATATCACTTATAAATTTCTTGTCCAAATTAACCCAATTTAGCCATGTAATGAGGTCCTTAATTCTTTATAATTAATGAATAATTTAATTAATCAACTAAATCTCTTGAAATATCATGCTTATTTGACCTTGCGTTACTTGATGACCTAACAAAGCAATGTTAAGATAATTTAATATTATATATCTGAAAGAACATAGTAAGCAGTGTTATCTTTCATTGGATAAAAAAAAAGAGAAGAGACTTGGAAGCTTTTTGGTTCAATTAACTATCAAAGATTAACAATTGATGAAATAATTAATAATTGAATTTTTAAGTACTAATAGCTAATTAAATTTTAAATATTATTTAGGATTACAAATGAGCAGAATTTGACCAAAACTAAACTCAGCTTTATTAGATTCGTGAATAACTCGATTAATAGGCTTGCGAATAAATTTATTTATAGACTTATTTATAATGTTTTGATATATATATAATGTTTAAGTACTAATAATTAATTTTTAAATGTTCTTTTATTTTTAAATATTATTTAGGGCTGCCAATGATCCGAGTTTGAGTAAAACTAAATTCAATTCTATTAAATTCATAAATAGCTAGATTAATAGACTTGTGAACAAGTTCATTTATAGGCTCATTTATAATATTTTAATATATATATATATATATATATATATATATATATATATATATATATATATATATATATATATGTTTTGTAAATATAAAATTAATAATAATATATACATGTAATTAGTTTCACTAATATTATATTTTATAATTTCATCAAATATATGAACAGTTTAATTTCAAAAAAGAGAGTTTATGTTACATAATAATAATAATAATAATAGCCTAATAATTTTGGCACTCTAAAAAATATATTTAATATTCTTATAATTTTTTTGATAATTCAATTTGACTAAAATACACATATTCTTAATTTTTTTGAATCACATAATGATCAATTTTATAATTACCTTTTTTTTTTATTAATTAGATACTTTTACTTTTATATTAGTAAGATCGTGATTTTCAAGCTCGATTTAGACTTGAATTTAAAATGACCCGAGCTTAAACGTGGTTTGAATTCCAGTTCAAAAAAAACAATTGAGTCAAATCCGAGCAAGTTAAAACTTGACTCGACTTGACTCATTTGCAACCCTTCTATTACTTTTTTAATTATTAAATTTATCAAACATTTCAAATAATGAAACTCTCTTTATACTCACCACTATATTTATTTTTTTTATAAATTTTTGAAACTTTATATAAATTTAAGTATTTGATAAAATGATTAAAATAAATATAAGATAATTAATAGGGTGTATTAATATGAAAGTTTAAGAATATTTTTAAAAAATATTTATTTTTCATATAATAAATTTATTTGAACAAATTAAAAAAAAATAACACTATAAATAAATAAGTCACTCTCTTTTTTTTTTATTGAATATTATGATTAATAATATGAATTTTTATATTAATATATACATGTAAAAAATATAAATATAAATAAGAAGACAAGTTTAGAAATATATTATAATAATTATATAAATATGTATACATAAAAATTGTTTAAAATAATATTTATATAATATCACCTTTTGTAACGTATCAAAATTAATTAAAAAAATCTATAAAAAAATTAAAAAAATACTTTTTAATGATAAACAATACGAAAAGCAGGTGTACCAACTAGTCAACAATTAAAAGTTAAAACGCTGATGTTTAACTTCTAATTGTTTATCTGTTCAAACAACCACTTAATATCAATACAAATCCATGATATTTATTATTTAATATTAAATCAAATTAACTGATTGGACTAATGTTGTATTCTAAAATCAAATGAAAGCGAATTTTTTTTTTTTTTTTAAAAGGACGTAGATTCTTAAGTATCAGTAAGGGGTCAATTCTAACATACTGATGCCAACCTCTCTACTGAGAAATGAAACTTTTCCTGCGCTGTCAAAATGCTTTCATTCAAGCACTTCGTAACTATTCCAGGCTTGCAACCATCCACATGTAATTTAGTCTTCATACCACCTCTAATGATAAGGCCTTTCATGTCTACCCAATTGCTGTTCCTTTTTATTATTATTATTATTTATTTTGGTTTTACCATTAAAGTAGAGATTCTAACCCAAATCAATTCTTCATATACATTACTGTTAGACTATATATAGCTGTGCACTGGTACAATTGCTTGAATTTTTTTGGCAAAATTACCATTTAGTCCTTTAAATATAATTTAATTAACTAATCAGTCTCTATTTTTTAATAAATTAACTAATTAATCTTTTAAATTTTATTTCCATCAAATAATTTAATCCTTCTCTCTATTTTTTTTCCTTACCTTTTCCGTTAAATAAATAAATAATATACCAAAAATACCCTCGGTTACAACGAATGAACAACCACATTCCATTCCATCAATCTCCTTCACCATCTTTACCCATAATTTGCGCTAGTTAGCATCGCCATTGACGGCCTATGCTCTGTTACCACCACCATCATTAACCGGAGCCCATGTTTGCTACTGTTGTCGTCAATCAAAACAAGAAAAATGAAACAATGAAACCATGAAGGGATTCTAATTAGCCAAGCAATTTGTATCAAACAATTTCATTATCCAAAACCACTTTGATTTTGAGCTTCAAACATTTCAACTGAAAAGTGACTCCGAAAAATTCCCAACATGGTGACGACGACGATAATGATGTCGTTGCTCTTGCAAACGCAGAGATATGTTGCCGGAGCATTATTCGCAATTGCTCTTCACCAGGCCTAAATCTCTCTGCACTTCTCAGTCTCATTATCTCTCTCTACGCCTCCATCTTCAATTAGATGATAAACCAACAAGTTCAATTAGACCCTCATTTCTACCGAAAATCAACCAAATCTCAAGAGTAGTAATATGTTTCGATTTTACACTGATGAGGCTCATAGCCTCAAGATGGCGAGCCTCTACTTCATCGGTTTTGTCACCAATATTCAAGTGTTTGGAAAACTTTATGCAGCAAAATTGCTCTTGGAGCTTAAATTGACTGATTCAAATAATTTTTAACTGGTAATTGAATTCCTCCTTATGTGGGTCTGCAAATGACAGCCAGTTATTGTGCATTTTATTTTTGAAAATCTGAAATTGAATTTGGCTTTGTATTATCTTTTTTTTTTTTTTTTTTTTTATCGATTTTCTGATTTTTTTTATTTGTTTCTATTATCACTTTATAATCAGATGAATCTCCTTGTTAATTTCTTCAAAGTCCTTGACTTTTTCTTTTTGTTTTGAGAATTTGGTCCTTGGCTTTAATTATTCCATTGCACATGTACGTATATATCGATTATTAAAAACTAAAAAACAAAAATTATTGTTGTAGATTTGGCCAATTAAAATCAATTACTTATAATCTAATTTTGCTATTTTACTAATATTGGTGCAAATTAACTTTATTTTATTTCTATTCAATTTGATTCTTTCATAATATGGCTGATAAGGAAAATTTAATGGTAAGTGAAGGGCATTTTGGTCTTTATATATACTTTTAACGGTAAAAATTAACAGAAAGACTAATCTGTTGACGGAAACGAAAACATAGGGACTATTTAATTAGTTTCTCAAAAAAAAAAAAAAAAGAGATGAGTTAATTAAGTAAATCAAAATTTAAGGATGAAATAATAATTTGCTCTTTTTTATTGGAGACTTTCATAATATGGCTGATAAGGAAAATTTAATGGTAAGTGAAGGACATGTTGGTCTTTATATATATTTTTAATGGTAAAAATAAAAGAAAGACTAATTTGTTGATGGAAACAAAACTATAGGGACTATTTAATTAGTTTCTAAAAACAAAAGAAGAGTTAATTAAGTAAATCAAAATTTAGGGATGAAATAATAATTTATTCTTTTTTATTGGAGATTGAATAACTGAAATAATATTATAGGCTGCACAATAGTAAAAAATTATTTCCTTTAACATATCTCATTAAAGGAGTAATAATTTTTGGTGATTTATAAAATTCGAATATGAAATCATTTTTTCACACCTTTAAAGAGATTAAAAAGACCAAATATACTACACCTTATCATCAAATTACTTGAATCTTTTAGACTACTGTGATCATATATATTATGTAAATTATAAATAAATACAATATATGACTAAGATGATGTTATATGTATGGAGTATTCAAATCAACTAATTATTAAATTAGTGTATATATATTTCAATGTCTTGGCGGTTAATTTATTGAATTATTCATTGCACTTATTATAATAGAATTAGTTAGAAATAGACAATGGAATATTAATTAAGAAAATGTCAACCTATAAATTCTCAAGTTGAAATAAATAAGTTTAAAGTGAAGTAATTCATAAGTATATGTTGAAATTTAAAAAAAATATATACTTTTCCCATTATTCACCATTGAGTTTGATAAATTATAATAAGCATTATTGCTTATTTTATGTACATATTTTTATCTTTTTATACACTCAATAAACATATGCAATTTAATTTCCTGATTAATTTGATAATAAATTTCATCCATTTGACAACGAAAACACACACTATACACTTTTAAACGACATTAATTTCTTTTAAAGCATCAAAATAGAAATTAATTTAATTGGTAAGTGATTTTTATTTCTCATATTATTTATTAGAGATTAAATTTAATAATATATTTTTCTCATATATGAATTCTTTAATTTCAATTTATGCTATCAATATTTTATAAGGAATTTATTAACTAACACTATATTTAAAAATCAACTGTTAACCATTGAAAGGAAAAAAAAAATCAAAACAAAATATATGACTTTAAATCTTATCAAACTAATTAGACTCTGTTTATGTCTCCTTCCTCTCTAAAAATTTTCTGTTCCCTTATTAAAACCTCTGCTAAGGTTACTTTTTGGGGGCTTCGACCATCGGCTGGGGTACCTTTTATTTTGTTCTTTTTGCTCTTAATCTTTCTATGTTCAGTTTTCCTAATTAATAATATAGCTAAGGTTGGATCCTTTTGGTCTACTGCTCAAGTCGGTTCTTTTTCTTTTGTTCAGTTTTTCTTTTTTCTTTTTTTTTTTTTTTTTTTTTTTAGATATGCAAACCTTGACAGGATAGAGGTGATTTGAATAGAAATAGATTAAGCCGCGAATGAATTGACTTTAATAAATTTAGATTAACCATTGCTAAAAGATTATACCTAATCAATTAGATAATTAAGACCAAATCATTATATACCTATATATTTTTTGTATATTTATTCGATATAGGATTTTGATTCTTAACAACCTTCATCTTTTGTTGTTCTTCAAATTTGTCTCTGAATCTCTTTGACTTGAAGCCATTTATTTAAAACTCATTATTGGAGATTTGTGTTTGTAACTAGGTTCTTGGATGTGCTCCCTTGCTGGTTATTTTCTAAAATTCGTATTTCCCATTATATTGAATTAGGGTTAATGACTCTTTTAATGAATTGAAATTTATCTTCTTTCAAAAAAAATTATATATATATGACTTTTGCACTTGATGCATTTGAAGGGTTAGAATTTAAAGGACCACAGAATCTTTTGAATCTCTTTCGGCATTTTAAATTGTTGAGAATATTATTGTTGTCGCCCTTTATTCCTTCTTCTAACGTACATCCCTATCCTTATTGCAACCCTGGCTAGCTTTAAGTTTCACATGTAAAGATAAGCTTTCTTCAATAGGTCGAAATGCATTTAAATCAATTTGAAGTATTTTTCTGCTGATTTTTTTTTTTTTTTTTTGGCCTTTTTTCCCTAATATGAGATTTTATTTAATTTTATCTTTCTTCATTAAACAAATTACGGGGTCAACAAGGTAGTTCTTAACTTTTAATTATTCACTTTATTAGTCTTATTCACCCTATTGGTTATTTGTTAATTAATAGGTGTGAATTATGCATTTTCCTTTTAATAATGAGTTTATTAAAATTTAAAAATTAACTATCTCTTTTGATAAAAAAAAAAAAAAAAACCCTCGTTGTTCTTAAAAAAATATATACTTTACTTTTTTATTAAGAAAATATGTTATAAAAAAAAAATTTCCCCAAAAACAAATGGAAAAATAGCTAGGAACTTGACCTTTTCTCAAAATTTTTTTTTTGGTGTGTTATTGCTTGTATACTGTTATACAATCAATTTGGCTATACGTACATAGAAATTGAGAGTATATATAGGAATATTTGAGAACAAGTAGAATTATATGTGGCAATAAAATTAAATTATATATATGTAGAAATATTTAGAGTTTATATAATTACGAGAGTGTTAATCTCAAAAATTAGCTGTTGAGATTAGAGAACTAAATTATATATAAATTTATTTAATATTTTATATTTAATCAATGTGAAATCTATTCTTACATCAAATTTTTTGTTTAATTCTTTTTTCATTTTTAACAATATGAATGCAAGGCAAGCTTCTTGAATGACCCAGTTGTCTCCCACGCCAATATATATATATATATATATAAACACACACTCTATTGTATTAGCAGTTTAAGAATAAGATTTGGTCCGGATAACTACTTGGGGCTATATGTACTCTCTATTGTGTATGTTTAAATATAAGTTCATATAGTGCATTTCATACTCAATGGACATCATTTTAATTAAATTTTTTGCTATAAATAAAATACAAAGATTAACCAATTAAGGTCACTTTCCCACTTTGCAATAAGTTTGTTTCTTTATTACCTCTATTTTTTTATATACAACAATGAATGAAGAGAATTAAAGAAAGTAACTACTTAATTTCTAATTGTTAAAATTGTCTTTTACTCATCCCAAATCACAAATATTGAACCCTCCAAATTAATAATATTTTGTCTATTAAATCTCCTGAATTTTTATTTTATGCCATGAGTTTTGTCTATAAAAATTACAAAATCATACTTAAATATGTCTTGCTGTTTTATATATATTAATTTTCACTATTGTAAAAAAGAGAGAACATCCTATAAAAAGGCAGTAGAGTATATGATAAGAAATGTTAAATTTTTTGAGAGATTAAAAAACAGATATGTCCAACACCTAAATTTTTATCATGCACAATGCATATTTAAAACCATTGACACGCAAGGCAGTATATTGCATATAAGAGCCAAAAATGACCTAATTTTTTTTTTTTTTTTTAATATATGCCACACGTTTTGAGTTTGTGAAGATTTTTTTTTTTTTTAGAGTGACACGTTTTTCTTTTTCTCTTTTTTAGTGAAAAATGACACGTTTTTATTATTGTTAAAAATATTTGTAGCTCTTCTCAAAAAAAAAAAAAAGTTTTTATTTTTCACTAATTATATTTTTCTGGAGAATTTGTGGATTGTAATTAATGGGTTGCCTATATATTAATTTCTTTTTCTTTTTTTATTTTTTCAGAAAATTGTGGCATTTGGTAGCTCAATTGAGTCACATCTTAAATGGCCCCGATTAGGATAACAATGAGATGGAATTTTATTTTATTTTTTAAATCACTACAATATGTTATAGTTAATAGCACCTCATTTCTCACGTATTCTCTTATAATTCTCATGTAAATTAATTATGAGAGTCATTAATTTTATGCATGCATCTTAAATTTTTCTCTCTTCTATGTTTATCACTTCATTTTATTTTTTATTTTTCTTGAACCATAATTTCAACTTAAATATTGGTCTTACAATAATACTCAAACTCAAACTTAATTTAGTTACAAAATAAAAAATAAAGTAAAAATAAAATAAATTTTCATTTTTAAATAAATCAATTTTATAAAATTTAAAAAAATATTTATTTTCTTTTTCATCGTTTTCTTATTTTCCTAGACATTAAAAAATTTAAATAAAATAAAAAATATGAAATTTTATATCTATCATTTTACTATGAGGAAAAATTTTAAATTTGAATTAAAAAAATATCATTTTAATAAAATATATTACACCAAATATAGTGTCTACAATATGTCAGGATCATACTCTAATTTAAGTTGTACTATGAGACAATAAGATCAAATAATTATAAATTTGAATACCTTAATATAATTACATATTATATTGGGTGATTTGAATTATAAATCTCATTTTATGTATACGCTAATTTTAATTTAGTCAAATAAATAATTTTATGATAACTTTTAAGTTATATACCTCATACTAAATTATACATGTAGCATGGGTTACGTGAATTATGACCATATACTTATAGGATAATAAGACAAAATTATTTCAAATTTAAATATTTTAATAGAATTATAGGGTGTAGTAGGCAATTTGGATTAACCCATTTTTAAATATATGCTAATTTTAGTTTAATAAAAAAAGTTTGATAATAAAACTTAATTTATACACCTCACACTCAATTATACATATAGTAGACGTTAAATTAAGAAAGGACCATACTCTAATTTTTTACTTAAGTTTTATTTCTTAAACTATCGACTGTAATTTAAATATTTCCTATTAGATTTGATATAAATAATATCATTTTTATTGTTATTGCTACATCTATCGTCAGCTCTACTCATTTATTTTCTACTATTACTCAACACTCCTTCTACTTAGTCTCATCTTCTATTTGTTTGCTTATGCCTTCATCTCCTCGTCTCTATTTTTGCCATATGATTGTGGATTGATTTGTGCTTACTACTATTAGAGTGATACTTTTTTTTTTCATTATTTTGCATTAGATTGTACTTTATTTTTTTTATATTATTTTATCTTTCTATATTGAAAGTTTTGTTATGTATTTTCTTGTTGGAAGATTTTTTTTTTACTATAAGTCTAATAGTATATCTATGTATTATTGCATTTCAGACGCTCATAAACAGAATAATAGTTTGTCACATTGTTTCACTATTGTAGTTGCAGTTTTTTAAAACCAACTATATGACAGTTGGATATTCTGTTCAACATTTGCGATTTACGAATCAATTTACTTTTATTAAAATAATTGACTATATACTATGTCATTTTTTATTAGAATTTATATTCAATTATTGATAATTAATGAATTTTAGATTAATTTCAAAAAAAAAAAAAAAAAAAAGAAGAAGATAGGACTATACCCTAATCGAATATATGCTATATGGAACAATAGGGCCAAATAATTTCAAAATAGCGGGTAATGTAGATTAACCAATCAATTTCTAGGTATGTAGCAATCTTAATTTAGTAAAATAAAATAATTTCTGTGGGTATTCTCCCCGGCAATACTAAAAAAATCTTCTCAACATTAAAAAAAAAAATTATAAAATTCAATTTACTAAAACCTAAATAAATTTCATTTCTCCTGCCGGGAAGAGAAAAAAAAAATAATCAACATTCCTCTTTCTTTTTTCCTTTTTTTGGTTTCTTCATGGCCGCGTTGTTTGACAATAATCGATACAGGTGGGGATAGGTGCCGAGGGTCCCTCCTAAGTGAAGAAGTGGGTCCAAGAGGCAAATGTGCCTGCCACTATGTGGGTCCTACAAACGGCCAAGTGGGGTCAACAGGTGCTCATCGAAACTAAAATTAGATAAACAAATGAATACTACTTGCCACTTGCCATCACCCTAAAGGGCAAAAAAGATTCACAATTTTTTTTTTTAATTGTTTTTCTTTTTTTACTTTTTAAGATGCGGATTAAATGTAACCATGGTTATTCGGATCCAATTTCTAATTTTTTTTTTCAAAGAGAAATGATGTGCAATTCATATATGATCAATTGCAACCTATGTTTTTAAATTCGAACCGATATGACTAACTCAATTAAATTAAAAATTAGTTTAGATGATAAATAAATCAAATATTTTCTATTTACAATAATAATGAATATTATTTTATTTTTTATTTAATGATAATATTCGTTCAAAATATGTAATATGTATTATTTATGCAAATAAATAAACATTTAGTACAAATAATCATTATTAATATATTATATTATCTTAATATATAAATAATAAATATAGGATATTATTTGAAATTTTAAGTTGATTTTTAGTTTGAAAAATTTTTAGTATAAATAAAATAGACAGTAATATTTTTAGAAGTATCAATAAAATATAAGAAAAAGAGAATTATATTTTGCTTTTCATTGAGTAAAAATAAAAAACAGATCATCAAGATAGATCACTATCTATCTATTAATAATAAAAAACTTCTTTTTTTTTCACATGTTTTTTTTTTATTTAATCAAATTCTCCCAATTGTCTCTGTAAAACAATTTGAAGATAATCTATTCCATTCCTATTTCATTCTTGATTAGGAATTACCTAAAAAAAAGAATTTCTTAAATTAGATTTATTGTCATAACCTAAATTTTCAAACAAAACAAATCTATTTAAATTATAATAATGAGTAAATGTATAAATATACTCCCGAAAGATAAATGGATATAGGAAATCATTTTTTAGAGATCTATCTAGTTCTAAGTATATTTCCCTCATTTTTTTTATTAGATTTGAATAAAGAAAAAATAGAAGATTTTTATTGGGTTGATAATAAAATGATACATATTGCGATACAGTAAAAATAAAATAATATAATAAGAAAAGAATAGATATTCCGAAAATAAATAGGTAAATTATTGAACTAACCGTATTTCTACTTCTTTTTCCTTAATTTAATTAATATTAATTTACTTGACTTGAAGCTGGGACTCCGAATTCCTATTTTTGTTGAGGTTGAATCCCCTCTTTCAAAATAATCTAATTTAAAAATATAGATTACAACTGTTACATTACAAATGGATAAATTTTATAGCTCAATATTAGGCAAGAAAAAAAATCCAAATAATTCCCGGATTGTGTAAATTGCGCATGTGCAAATATAGACATTTTAAACTTTTGATAAATGATATGTTTATTTATTTATTTTGAAAGAGTGGGACCTACCTGCCGCGCACCATAGCTACAGTGAGTACAAGTTGCAAAGCTGATAAGCAAAGGCCAAATAGTAAACTTAAAAAAAGAGGGGAGAGATTCAAGCTCAACAAAGAAAATTCTCTTTGCTCAATGCTTTCTTTAATTTAACATTTTTCTCACTAGCCTATCAATAAGAGTGAAAATGATGTGTTCATTATTATTTTAAAGTACTAATTTTAAAATTTAAAGTTACAAGTTTATTATATTTTAAACAAGATAACTAAAAAAACTAAAAATAAGAATATTCACAAATAAAATTAAGACTAGCACATTAAAAATTGCTTAGAGAATGCACCAATTCATTTAAATTCCACATAATTGGTTTTGGTGAGGTACACATTTAAGTTTTGACACCACACTATAACCCAAAATTTTAAAATATTAGATTTATAAGTATTTCTTATTTATATGTCTCTTTTTAATCTATTTTCTTTTCAATGTGAGATTTCATATATTTGAAATCTTATCATAATACAAAATTTAAGTAATTTTCACATTCAATATAACTAATAATAGTTTTTTGGTAAATTATTGATACAAATCATAATGATTCAGTCACTAAAAAATGAGTTATAACTTGTCCTTTTTTTTTTTTTTTTACTGAAACCCATCTCACTAGTACTCCAACACCTATGATTACCTATAGAACTGCAATCTTAACTGGTGAACGTTTACATCTGGATAACATTCATTTATCGTCACGATATCTATTCCCAGGATTTTTTAGACCATGTCTCTTACTATCTAATAACTTAATAACTCTGAATTTTAAGAACTTGCTCATCAAATTTGTCACTATAAATATCCTTAGACTCCAAGGAGGAAGGGGTTTGTTTTCAAAAAAGACATAAAGATATATTTCTCTTCATTAATAATATATACTAATTTAAATATCAGAGTGTTCATCTAGGCAGATCGTATAGATATTCATTTTTTTACTTTGCAGGTTCAATCAGTTCGGTTATTCCTTAGTGTGAGATCGAAACTCATTCAGCTCACATCAATTATTGTACATAAAACCTATTTATGTGTTAGAGAAGTGAAATTGTACACTTTGATCCTACCAAATAATTTATTGAAAATATCTTCAAAATTTGTTATTAGTTAACTCCAAAACTAATTGAGTTTATATATATATATATATATATAGTGCTTAAATAAAAAAAAAAAAGTGAATATCGGAATTTATATGCATTTTCTGAAGAGAATATATATCCTTCTAAAAATTTAAATGTAAGTTGATACAGATCTGATACGGTATTTCATGCTCTATATATGACCTTGAATCCTTTATTTATCTTACTTAATTTAGCAAATTAATAACCTATCTTAAAGTTTGACTAAAAAATACTTAAATTTAAGTAAAACTTAATATCTATGGCCTGTTGCAAATGTCCTATATATCTATAACCTTAAGTAAAATTACTTAAATTGAAGTAAAATTTTCAATATATTAATTTTAGATATTAATTAATATGCATGAGTACGTAATACACATAAATTTATAAAAGAATTAAGTGCTGAAATTAATTAATTTTACAAAATTAATTAGCTTATTTATATTACAATTTTTTTTAATATATATTTTCTGTGGGATATATTTCCCAATCAATCTTAATTAACTATATCTTAGAAGCATATTTTGCAGGCCCACATGCAAGGTTTTGATATGTTGAAGAAGAATTTTCTTCCCCGAAGTGAACTCATTAATGTCAATTAGCGGTTCTCAAAGTCTTTATAAAGCCATGGGTTCTGGGAATGGTAGGCCACTTTTCTTACTAAATTATGTATTGCTTTCTTCTGAATTGATTCTGTCAATGAACAGTCATACCTTATTTTTCCTATGCATATGAAACTTATTTAAAATTCCTAGTTATGTATTACTATTACAATGGCTGCTATGTGCAGTGTCTCACATGTCACAATTTCATCACCATACCCATTTTTGAACTTAAATTTTTAGATTTTCTTATATATTGAAAATTCTTTAAAAAAAAAAAAAAAGAATATCAGACTTTCTACAATATAAGACAATTAAGTATTCGATTGATTGATCACCGTGTAAAATTCTATTTATATGGATGGTTGAGATGGTGTAATTGGCAAGAGTGAGTACACCTAACTATTATCAATTGCGACATTATTAATTAATTTATTAAGTAGTAGATAACTAGCACAATTGAATCAATGATACAGTGGCTCCATTCATAAAGGAAAAAGGAAAAAAAGGACCTAGAATTTTGCTTATTTGATTGCGACTATTGAGTGTGGCTACACTTGCTATAAGAGAAATTCTTATTCTACGATATCATTTGTAAACTAAATCAATTATATATTAACATATGGTATTATTTATTAGATATATCATTTATATTGACTGGTATTTAATCATGGTGATTAATGATAATAAATGATCTAACCAATGAAAATACTTAAGTTTTCTTGCTGTAATATTTTCATATCTTATCTATGGTTGTCATGATTTAATCGAAAAAGAGAGAAAAAAAAAATAGAACTACCTATTTCAATCCAAACTTTTAGTATATATAAAATATAAGTTGTTTCTCTATGAATTGCTGCAACGTCCCTTCCCTCCACCATTTTCCCATAGAAAACCCTAAGGCCAATGGAACGTATTTCAATTAATTAAGGTTTTAATCTTGAGACATAACGAGAAACAGGCTTGTTAATTACTTGTTGTGATTCTCAAAGAACTAGATGATGTGATTAAATGTAATATTATAGTAATAAAAATATAAAGAACTAATAAGAACTCATTGGATTAACAGTTTTAATTTCATATCATTAAATACATGTTGATAAAACTAAAACTTAACCACAAATATATATCTATAACAGTAAGTTGATAGGTCACTAAATATCAACATATATTAAGAATGTCTTAATAGTACTGTGAAATTTTTATAATGATTAAAAAAAAATAATTATGAGAACTATATATTAGTTTTTAGTATCAAATTTTTTATTTTTAAGAACATATGATTAATATGCCATTGAAAGGAACAGTGTAATATTTGTATAAGTATATTCTGCTAAACTACGTACATTTGATAACATATTTAATAGATTATAATGGAATTTAATATATACTATATCTTCATCCCAAAATATTTGTCTTTTCTTTTTTTTTTTTTTAATGGATGTCCCAAAAATATTTATTTTTACTTGATTTTCTTTTTTTAGAGCATCCCCAATATTACTCTTTATTTGAAAAAGTATATTTTGTTTAATAGAGAGTATTTAATTGATAAAAAGTAGAAAATTTTATTTAAATCCAATAGACTTTTTATATTTTGCTTTTTATTTTATTTTATTTTATTTCATAAAAGCATTAATTTATTTTTTAAATTTGTCTAATAGAAAAAATAATACTAAAATTATCTTAAATAAAGTGCATATAAATTTGCATTAATTAAAGTTAGCGTAGAGAGTGATATTTGGCTCTCTAGATATGGAGAGTCAAACCAATTTTCTTTTTTATTTTTTAAAAATAAAGAGTCCATTAGACTTTTATTTTTTAAGATAACTCTTTATAATAAAGAATTTGATACATATAAAGAGTGCATTAAGATGCTCTTACTTATTATTAATACTTATCTCGATTTAAAAGAGTTTGTGGTAAAATATGAAATTAATCATGATTTTTACATTTTCAAAACAAATACTATTACTCTGTTAAATTTAAAATAGAGTTTCAATACAAAAACTAATTTAAAATTTATTAATGCAAAGTGTGTTTATCACACTATCAAGGGTATAAATTAAAGAAAAACATCATTTTATTTATTGTATTTTTAATCTTTGTGCAAAAAAGAAGAGAGCCGAATATTTTAGGACGGAGATAATAAATGAAATAATAATTACATTAAATTCATATTCCCTTCATTTTAAAATATTTATCGTTTAAAATTTTAGCACACAGATTAAGAAAGCTATTAATTTGTTATAATTTTAAAATAAAAAGACTAAAATATATAATTTTAAGGTAAAAAGACTAAAATATATTTTTTTTTTATTTTGATGTTGAAAAATAAAAGTAATTAATACAAATGTTTAGTGAATCTACAGAAAGAGAATATGGTTAAAAAAATAATATAACAAAAAAAATAATTTCTTGAAATCTAAAAACGATATATATTTTGAATTTTTTTTTTCTAAAACTACAGATATTTTGATACAGTGAGATTTGCAGCATTATGCAAATAGATAAATAAATAGCCAAGACATGGAGACCATGCTGTTTCCAACTCATCAAATTAGAAAATGTTGGGAAATTGCTAGTTAATTAATTTGGTTCACCTAGCTAGGTTAGGTTAGCCCTTTGGTTCCCCAACTGTCTGCATCCTCTCTAAGCCCACAAGATTGATAATCCCTCCATGTGCTTTTGGTCTATATGTATATAAATTGGTAGGGCAAATGGGCAATGGCAAGATATAGTAGAGATAAAATTGCATTATTGGTGAGGTCCAATTCCACATTCCATACATATCATTCAATTTAAGGTTGCATTGCATGAATATTGGGGTCACTACTCACCTCTCACTAGTGAGACCTCACTCCAGACAACGATAATGGCAGGTCCTTTTAGCTACCTTCAAAAGCATTTCTAGCATAATCCAAATGTAACCAATAAATCCTAAGCTGTCATGCCTCCAATAACTTAATCCAACTTCCGTTAACTTATCATTATGCATGTTTTTAAACATCAACCCTTAATTACAATAATCTTGTTTTAATCATAACAGGGTATTACAATACAAGTACAAGACTGAAACTATCATTTACTTTTTAAATAAATTCATAATAATATTGATAATGATCATTAAATATTGCTTGTCATATATATAATGCTAGACTTATGTTCTTAATTATAATAATAATAATAAAAAAAATTTAATCGTAGGCTAAAGAAAGCTCTAGCTTTTTATGAAATGAAGTGATTAATTTGGTCCTTTGGTGTGGTTAACCAATTAATGTTGAAAGTAACTCTATGTTTGGATAGAGGGAAAATAAGAGAGAAAAGAAAATGAGAGAGGAAAATAAAAGAGAAAAGTGATTTTCTTTTGTTTGGAAAGGGAGGAAAATAAAGAGAGGAAGGAAAATAAAATTTATTTTTTCTCTTTTATTTTCTCTCCATTTTAAAAGGAAAATGGAAATAGAGTGTAAAAAAAATAGAAGGAAATTTTTATTTCTTTATTTTTCACTTATCCAAATAAAAAGAAGAAAAATAATGAGGAAAAATAAATTTCTTTCCTCCCTAGGAAAGCTCTCAAAGTAAGTGATTAACAGCCAGTTATTATCAATTTCGTAAAGCACAAGTTATAATATACTTTGAATTGAACAAATGTTTATGATTAGTCATTAATGCTCAAAGACAATGATGGGAACCTAATAGTACTGAACTAGTTACTGAATATATAATGGCATTGGCATGCCATGCATTATCTTTTATCATCACACACCACAGAATATATAATAGCTGCAGTGTGTCTAAGTTAGAAAAAATATTAAATTGCAACTGTCCTATATACACAACATTATTGCACAAGTGATCAACAAATTCCAAAAGTGTGTTTTTTTTCATAATGATGCG
Organism: Reutealis trisperma; assembly: GCA_947687605.1. Classification (NCBI taxonomy): domain Eukaryota; kingdom Viridiplantae; phylum Streptophyta; class Magnoliopsida; order Malpighiales; family Euphorbiaceae; genus Reutealis; species Reutealis trisperma. The sequence goes on from CANTUT010000010.1 coordinate 2,971,840, forward strand.
ATCGAATATCTATATTTTGATAAATTTTACTCCAAGTGGAATTTGAATGTGAAACTTCTTAGTATTAAAGAAATGATGCAAAAATATTAAGCATAATATATTATGTTATAATTAACTACAACATAATTATTTATGTAACCCACAAGCAATTTTCACCTTTATTTGATTCTATATGTAGGGTTTATATAGTCTTTTCATTTTTCTTAGTGGCAATCCAAATTATTTGGCTAGAACTACAGCTAATTTTGATAGAAGTAGCCTTTATTATTATAAATTATTATTATTATTGTTATTTTAATTTAAAAGATTAACTTCGGTACTAAAAATTCATAAATGAGGAAAAATCCTCATTTATGTATGATTTCGAGAACTGAATTTAGATTAATAAGGAGATAGGCAAATTTTCTTATTAATCAGGGTAATTTTACAATTAATAGCCTTTATCATTCATCCATTTAAGGAAAAAAACCAATTTTATCAACAAGATAAGTGATAATTCTTATTAGTGGGGTGTTATTATATCTAGAATCTTTTTAATTAATCTGCCAAAAAAAAAAAAAAAAAGTTCAAAAGGTGAAATGATATCAGAAGCCCTATATGGTTGAAGAAGATCAATTTTGTCATGATATTATTTCTTGAAAGTCAATTAAACAATGTTGGAAATTGAGCTGCAGATCACTTTGAAATTGTTGGTTTTCCAACGTTGATTTAAGTGCTATTGGTATTGGAGTTCATGATGGAAAATGGAAATTGACTTATATCTGCAAAAATATGGAATTAAAAAATTTTCTGTTCTCATCAACAAATTTCTGGATTTTAAATATATATATTATTAACCATAGCAGAACAGGAGAATTCAAGATCCTGCAGCTTTGAAGTATTGATCATATATAGCCATACCACCATATCAAATCAATCATCATCAGAAAAGGCTCATCAAAGAAATAATAACATGTATACATATTGTGATGTAGTTCAAAATTTTAAATGAAAACTTTAATTGATAATGATATGAACCTAATCATAACATATTAAGAATGGAATTTATGGCATGTACATATTGGAAAAACTAAACCACAAAAAAAATCTTGATTACACTGTCAAATCATTGTATATTATCTATACCCCTAATAGTGATTAGTATGTTAATGATAAATATAAAACAAGATATATATGTATGTATTTATATCACATCTCATTTTGTATAGTTGAATTCATCAAGTTTATATGTTCATTGGCTTGTGGTCCAAATCCACCAAACCATTGAGCATCTAATAAATTTGCAGATACATTTAAATTTCTCTGCATTTTTTTGATTGGAGAAGAAAAGCTAGACTGATGTTCATTGAGTACATTATATTAATTTTGCGGTAACACAAATCATTTAAGGCTCAACCCCACCCCAGTTGTTAAAATCAGTAATCATTTTAGAGATAGAATTCTAAGTTTCCACTGTTTTTACTTGACAAGATTAAAACAAAACTCTACTTACATATTCATGCCTATCTTTTTCATTAGTTGATTAAAATTAGAAACATGATGATGGGTTTGGATGAAGCTAATGTTAGAATCTTTAAGCTGGTAAAAATGCCAAGATAAAAACAGACAAATTAAAGGAAAGGGTGTGAGAAAAAGTCCATTAGTACAAAGTTCTATACCTTATAGGATTATCAATCACATATCAAAAGGAAAATTCAGCCGCTGCCAATCAATTCAAACATGTTGGATTTTGTTAAGAGTATAAGATGTGGGAAGTTACATTTTGATTATCAACAACAAAAATGAAAGACTTGTAACGAGAAGAAATATCATTTTGTGCTAAAGTTAAATCTAACTTATTATAAATTCAATTATTAAATGAATATTGAATTAATAACTCTTAAAGCCAGATTCCGAAGTATGATTGGCCTATTTTACCTAGATGTGAATGGCCTAAAGTAACCCAATTTTTTTTTTTTTTAAACATTGGTGAACAATTGAGTTGCATAATTTCAACGAGGACACTATAATATCAAATATAATACTTTGACCATATATTTGGGAGCTTTCTACACAACTACCCTAAAAAAAAAAAAAAAAATTCTCACATATGCACCTTCATCTCACAAATACATTTTTTAAAATTTTTATTTTTAAAAATATCTCATTTTTCATTAATATTAACAGAAGAGAAAGAAAATTCTAGCAAAATTCGGACGATCTATTTCGATAATCATTAAACGAAATAAATACTTATTTTTAAGATTTTTGGACCCAAGAAATTTATTGACGATGCTATTTTTGGTATTTTGTGGTTGTATGTTGACATTTGAAGGATGAAAACTTCAGCTAAAAATTCTCTTCATTTTTCTAGCCAACTCTAGCAACTAATTGGAGTGATATCAATTGCAATCAACTTCTTGAAGTTTAAGTTTCATTTCAAAATCAAGAACGCTTCATTTCATCGCTGATAAAAGGAGAATAAAGTTTGCGGGAAAATTCGTATTATAAATTTTTTTGTGGTTGATCCAGCCAATTTAGAGAAAATTAGAGCGTTTTGAAAATATTTCATATTTTTAAAACTGAGCGCATCTTCTAGTATGAAAATTCGACCTATCAGATTCCGTTTATGTAGGTCAACACCAGTCAATAGTGGCAGAATTTTTTTTTTCAGAAATTTGATATATCATTGATATATCATATGCATATTTTTGATGTATCATATATATATTTTTTGTATATAAGATATATATTATGTTTATAGAAAAAAATTATATAAGATATTTGTATATTATTGGTATATTAGACATATACTAAAAATATAGTAGGGGATATTTTTGAAAACCTAAAAAAAGATGAGCATTTTTGTATAACGTTAAAAATAAGGATCATTTTTGAAAAAAAAAAAGTTAAAAAAATGATAATTGGTGTAATTTCCTCTATATTTTGAGTGGTAGAATTGTTATTGTATGGTTTCCAAAGTTTAATAGGGCTTGGACTTGAAACTCAGTGTTCGGCTTTTAGATTAATGGCTGCCCATTATATATGATGGGCTAGGAATGTCAATTAAAAACCAGTGTTCCCACTAGGCCTATTAGAGGCTTTCTTTTCTTTATACTTCAAATTTCAATAATTTATTATTCATTTACACCAACTATATAAAAATACACTAAAACTAACTCAAATAATCAAATAAAAGTCAATGAACAATCCAAATTTCTCCACAAACATGGAATGGCAAAAATAATAAATTTCTGTTACTTTTTTCCATTTATTTGAATGTCAAATTTCAAAATTTCAAAATCCATCATTTTCCTATGAGAAATTTTCAGGAATCATTGAAAAATATAAATAAAAATTAATCAATACCTTTTGGTAAACATTGTCGATATGTCCGAGTGGTTAAGGAGACAGACTCGAAATCTGTTGGGCTATGCCTGCGCAGGTTCGAATCCTGCTGTCGACGCATAAATATTTTTTTAAATTTTTTCCCATTTCATTAGGCAAGGATAAAATTGTCTTTTCAAGTCTACTTTCAAGGGTAAAAAAAGTCTTTTCATGACTTAGTAGATAATTAAATCTAAATCGTCCTAAACCACCGCGTGCCGTCACTTCATCACTCCAATGGCTTCCTCTCTCCGCCCAAACTTCACCTCTCCCACCACTCTCTTCTCTCCAAAACCCACCCTTAAAACCCTAACAAGTACAAAACCTACAATCACTATTTCCATACGCTGCGGTCCACGCTCTAACCGTGGTCCTCTCGTCAAAGGTCGTATCTTAAGCACCGAAGCAATTCTCGCCGTCCAATCTCTCAAACGCGCCTATAACAAATCATCATCATCGAACCCCACAGGCCTTCCAAATCTCTCGCGCCTTATTAAATCAGACCTTCTTTCTATCCTTCGCGAGCTTCTACGGCAAGACCTCTGCTCTCTTGCTCTCTACGTCCTCTCAACTCTCCGATCAGAATACTCAGGCCAGATTGACTTGAATCTCTACGGCGAAGTCATTTCCGCCCTCTCTAGAAACAAATTATTCGATGCAATTGACAGCTTGATTGATGATTTGGAGAAAGATGAGGGTGGGATTCAGTGGGAGAGCGATAAAGGATTGTTGAAGGTGATAAGGGGTGTAGTAGAGGCGGAAAGAAAAGAATCGACGGTCAAGATTTATGAGATGATGAGGAAAAGTGGATGTGGGAACTCGTGGCCAGCTGATGAGTATGTGGTTAATGTTTTGAGTAAAGGTCTGAGGAGGATGGGTGAGATAGAGTTGGCTAATGAGGTTGAGAAGGAATTTGGAGGGATTTTTAGGGGTAGGATGGATAATTTGAGACTGTAAAAAAAATATATATATATATATTTTGTTAATAATATTAAGTGTACACTTTTGCTTATTTCTTTTGCTTATTTCTTTACTACAATTTTTCTGTTGTGAATGTGATTTAGGAAGTATTTGAAATTATTGTCAGGATTAAAAAATATTTTTAGAATATTTTTAATTTTATTGACTGATTTTTATTATTTTTTATAAATTAATTTTTTAAATTAATTTTTTAAAAAAAGTATTAATATATTTATTTATGCTTAAAAATAATTTTTAAAAACATATAAAAATTTATTGAAAAATATTGTTTTTAAAATACAGTGTTAAACGGGGCTTTAGAGTAACGGGGCATTTCGTAGGGAGCTCAACTATCATGTAAACAAAGTAAATTAATACCACATATACTAATAAAAGTGTGTTAGAATTGCTGTTAATTTTTTTTTATCGAATTGATTGATTTTTATTTTTTTAAATTATTTTTGAAAAAAATATTAATTTAGGTGGTGCTGTAAATAGCATTGTGTATGAGTTTTTTTTAGAAAAATTTAATTTAAATTTATTATTAATATTGTACGTGCATATAAATTTATTATTAGATTAGATTTAAATGTGTCTTATAATTATAATAAATAATTTTGGCATAATTTAGATATTTAAGGTTGGGGCAAAATATTTTATCTTCAATCTGTTTAAAATTCTTTTAATTAAGTGGATCGGAAAAATAATAATTTAAACATATTATTTTGAGTAATATTTATGAATAATCAAAGTACTGTTTCTAAGTTTCTAGATCAAGCATGTATGGTGCTCAATGGTAACTTAAATAAATTACTAAAAATCCTCTTTAGATATAAGGTCTGGTTTTGTCTAACATGGGAATAGGATATTCCTGTATAAATGTATAAAGAGATATGTTAAATATTTTTTATTTTCCACTTCCCTTATTATTATTATTTTTTATTTTTATTATGAGAATCGAAAATAAATAAGACAAGGTAAAGAGAAATGATATTTAACATTTTTTAAATATTTATACGTGGGTGTGTGCTGATGCGAACTTCGAAAAATCTCATTTGCCGGAAAAATAAAAGAGGTGGTAATAAGACCAAAATGCCCTTGTAATCTGCCAACAATAACCGTCATCTCCTACAGTAAGCCTTCGTTTCAAACAAATTTGGAGCAAAGATGGGCTCTTTTTAGTTGTTAGTTTTACCACCACCAGGCTGCCACTCAGCCACTGTACATAGCAATTGTTTGGTTAGCATCATCATCATCATCATCATCTCTCTGTAAACCCTAGCGATCTCACAATCATATCATCTTATCATCAATTATACCTTCTTCAACAATGAGTACTGCCAATACTTCACCTCCACCGCCACAACCGCCACCACAAGATGCATGGGTTCATACTTACCAAAAATTGCTTCCTCAATGGCAATCTCTCTCCCTCTCTCGCCAGGTACCCCCCCCTTTCTTTTTTATTTATTATTCAAGTTAGTTCCTTTTTAATTTTTATTCTTGCAATTAACCTTTAATTAGGGCTTTTCTTCCCCCCCTTTTACTTGTTTTCCTGTTCTTGCTGATAATTTATTGTTCTTTTCTTTTTCACATTCTTGAGAAAATCAATCCGGGTTAAAGGAGGTATTTCTTTATTTTATTGATGGGTAAAAAGTTATGAACTTTAGGTTTGTGTTATTGAATATATGGATGAATTGTTTCCTATTTCCACCAACAAATATGTTTGATTATGGAGATAAATGGTGTGCTGTCCTCATTAGTTGAGGTATTGCAGGGCTAAAAAATTCTTAGAGAAAGATTATTCCGGAAACTATTTGTTGCCCAAATTTTTCCCGAGCAAATTTCAATTGCTCAAGGGCAAGCGTCTAATTTCTAGAATTTTGAACATATTTAGTTTCTGTGCCATTATGTGGAGCAAATTTAAAATTTTTTTAATCTCAGTTATGGTTTGGTAAAGATTTCAAGCTGGGCATATGTGCAAGTAATTTCTTTCTTAACGTTGGGAATTGTTTCTAATGTGTTGATTGCTTTGGCAGTCATCAATACCAATTTCAATATCTAGAGTTAATCAATTTGATGCAGCAAGATTGGATATTGAAATGTCAGCTATGTTAAAAGAGCAATTAGTGAAGGTCTTCTCTCTAATGAAGGTATTTCTTAAGTTATTCCAGCTTATAATGTTGAGTTTGAATTATTTGGAATCGTACTTATTGATCTGATGGTGCAAAAGACAATGTTTAATTTGTTTCTTCCATTTATTGGGATTAGCCAGGAATGTTATTTCAATATGAGCCAGAACTTGATGCTTTCCTTGAGTTTCTTATTTGGAGGTTCTCTATTTGGGTAGATAAGCCCACACCAGGAAATGCTCTGATGAATCTGAGGTACAGAGATGAACGTGCATTGGAACCCAGAGAAAAAGGTAAGCAGGTCTGCACTTTTCCTGGATATGCTGTTACTTTATAAGATTGCCTCTGCTGTTACCTGTTAGTTTTGATTGATAGTTTCGGCCTCCATTCTACTGTAATTTTTACAGACTTTGAACTTAAGTGTCATGCATGCTTCAGTTCTACAACATCACATGAAGTGATGATGGCACAAAATTTTAATCATGTGAAGTGATACGCTTCTATGTTTATTAAAGAGTGTGGTTTTGCTTGTGGGTTATCGTGCAGCTGTGCTGACCATTCTTTCATGGAAATGTCTGATAATAGTTCAACTGGGATATGTTTTCAAGTTTTTTCCTTGATAATTTCAGATTATAATGTTTCATATGGAATACTATTGTTCTTGATAAGTGCTCCTCTAGCAAATTCAGTGGCTGTAGATTATTTTCATTTCTCTCATGGACCTGTTTAAATAAGTTTTATACATGTGCTTGTAAATATGTGTTTCATCTAACATATGATAACCATTTTTTTTTTTTTGGTACCTTATAGAAATTTTAAATGCAGGTTCTATATACTTTTGATAATTTTTAATGCATTTTCACATATGGATCGGTGTTTTGTGTATGATTAAATCAAAGATTTATGTCGTTCTAATATTCAAAAGAGTAAAAGGCCTAAGGATTGGCTTAGACTAGTTTAGAATTCTAGCTGAGCAAATTCATAAATAAGATAAATAATTATATTTAATTGGTCAAATCTCAAGTTCTTTGATAATTTTCCATTACATCAATATAACCATTTCTATCTGTTAGCAGCCTGAACTACTTGTTTTAACTTCTGCTTGGCATGTTGTGTTTCCTACAGTTAGAACAGGTTTGGAAGGACCTGGACTCACTATCGCTCAGAAAATTTGGTATTGCATTGCCACTGTTGGTGGTCAATATATCTGGGCTCGCTTGCAGTCATTCTCTGCTTTTCGTAGATGGGGTGATTCTGAGCAGGTACCATTTTATAATTTCGTTTACTGTTCATCCTGGGAATGTTGTCAGAGGATTGATGGTACTAATTTGCGCTGTCTATTCTTCAGAGACCACTGGCGCGACGCGCATGGATTTTGTTACAGCGTATTGAGGGACTTTATAAGGCTGCTTCATTTGGCAACCTAATCATATTTCTTTACACAGGAAGGTAATTTTTGGAATAGTTTATGAATCTAATTTTTTCTGGAAGAATAACTATTGTGAAAATTAAGCCATGGAAGTTAAAATGGCTTTTATTTAAGCAAATTTTGAAGTTTCTATTAGATGGACCACTCTTAATTCCCCTGACAGGTGGCTGTCTATATAATTGATCATCAATGTTACCTATTATTGAAAAATTAGGTGTACTTCAATCCATGCAAAATAAAATTGTTGTCTCATATTGTTCCAATTCGGTAGAAAAATAACAAGCAAATGTGCATGCAGTACAATTGATGTTTATTCAATAATTGCTTGCCATTCTTGATACAAAAGAAACGGGATTATGTTGATCTTGTATGCTTTACAATGAAGCAGATGATCTGTAGTGGAATTTTTTAAGATGACAGAATAATAGCCATATATTTATGCTAAATAAATGTCATAAGTCATTCTTCTCTGAGGGTTAATTTGTACATGGTATTAATCTGTGAAAATAAAATGGAAGCCTTTGTTATGAAGTAACAATTTCTGACACCAGTTAAAGAATTGGTACTGCAGAAGTTTACAGATATCATTTGCGGTTGCATGTATATGGATGCCTCTACCTGTACTTATTTGGAAATGCAATTATTCTGTTATTTACTTATTTAAATTAAATAACTGCTATTCTTGCTCAGGCTTATTTGATTAATAAAGATGCATAATCATATTCCACAATTTGTTGTTGGAAATGTGCATAAGTATGAAAAGATTATTCAGTCAATAACATCTTTGGGGTTGATGGATCTTCATTTTTCTGTCTTGTTTGATGCAGATATAGGAACCTTGTTGAAAGAGTCTTAAGAGCAAGGCTTGTCTATGGAAGTCCCAATATGAGCCGAGCCGTTAGCTTTGAGTACATGAATCGCCAATTAGTGTGGAATGAATTTTCGGTAATTGATTCTTAATTCCCAGAATATATAAGCATTTGATCTTGTGATTTATATGTTGTTATAGCTTTGGGGGATGCTCTTTATTTTTCAGACTTGCCAAAATGATTTCTTTTAATTTACAGACTCTGCTTATGCAGATGTTTTTTTTTTTTTTTAAAACTGCTAATTCGGAGAGAGTGAGAGAGCAAGGAAAATGGAATTGTAAATGCAATATGAGCTCTCTTTTTTCCTCTTACATGCACGTTGGGGCACAAGTTTTTCATGACTGTATTCAAGATTTCAGTTCCTACAATCCGTTATTTATTATCCGAATTTACTAATTGTCAGTTCTGTACCAAGATTGCTGAGGAACACATTTAGGATGCACTGTTAGTATGTTCAAGGCTATTGTCTGAAACTGAAATGCTTCTTGTCTACCCCCTCTCAATTATCTTATGCATTAGTCATTTTATTCTTTTACCTGAGCTTCCTTGTGATCATGGTGCGGACACCTCTTATGAACTCAGTTGTCATTATTGAATATTTTCTTTCTGGTCAAGTTTTCTCTCCTTTGCTACAAAGGTAAGGACTATGTCTTGTTGGAAATTGGAGGCATGGAAATTATGTATACGATGGAACTGGGTTTTCTAATTTTTGCACAAGTTTATGCTTTGAAGTCAGTTCAGCTAAATTAGCTGGATATTATTATGAAAAATTCTTGAGTTCACCTGAATGACTAGATAAGGCTTCTTTTGATTAGATGGCTTACTGCTGTGTCGAGGTTTATCTTGATGATGTGCCTGCACCATCAATTTTGTTTCTAGCTGCTGAGGATTTGCATTAGTTAGTAGTTGATTTTGGTTGCTTCTTTGCCTCTCTTGGAGTTTTGAGTCTTTTGGCAATTGCTTAAAGTTACTGCTTTTGTCTGATGCGCAGGAGATGTTGCTGTTGCTTCTTCCTCTTCTCAACTCATCATCTATTAAAAACTTGCTTAGCCCATTCTCAAAGGACAAATCCTCAAGTTCTGCAGCAGATGATGATACTTGCCCTGTTTGCCAAGGGACTCCAACCATTCCATTTCTGGCTCTCCCCTGTCAACATAGGTATGCTAGTTGTTTTCCTCTTTTCCTTGATTACTTCCAACTTTTAGGAAGATGCTTCCATCTTAGAGCTTAGGTAGCACAAAACGTTTTGCCAGTATCTTTTTCTACGTGCGTAGTATGGTGATAGCCTAATAGGTAGACCTAATTGTAGGCTAGGGTATCAGCCTTATCCACCTGGTGTTTTTGCTAGGCGCACTTTGAGACTGACCTGACCTAAAGCCGCATAGGCTTGCCTTCTAGATGAGCCGGAATATTTCCTTACATTCCTTGGATAGGACCTGACCCACTTGATCAATAAATATTAATATTTTTAATATATTTTTACTTTGAGCAGGGTTTGGTCTAAATTACAGGCTTGATTGCCCAGCCTATGGTAAATAATCTACTGCTATTTGCATTTGAGCTTACTGAGCTCATTTATAAAATAAGAATAGAAACCAATGGGCTCCAGGGGTTAGTTATCGGTAACTTGTTCAACATGCTGGCCGGGCCCAATTCAGATGCAAATAGCAGTAGTAAAATCCTAAACCCCACATTTGTTCAATAACCACAAATCAATACAATTATTTTGGATCAGAATTTCATGGTCTAACACATCCTAAATCGGTCTTCACATATATTACCTTCCAAGTCTGGCTTATTGAGTGCAATTTTTTGCTTAAAGTCTGATTTGTTTTCTTCATTGGCAGGTACTGTTACTATTGTCTTAGAACACGATGTGCTGCATCTACATCATTCCGGTGTCCGAGATGCACTGAGCTGGTGATAGCTATGCAGAGGCATGGTGGTTTAGGCAGCAATACAAAATCCTAGTCAATGAATCATAGAGCGCAGTAGGAAGATCAACATAGAGTACTGTATAAAAAATGTGCCTAAATTAGGCATACGATTCAATCAAAGGGATTAAGAGTTTCCTGTAGAAGATGCAACTATTCCCCTAATTGAGTTGGGAATCATTCTTTGTCATCATCATTATGCAAAATTAAGAAATTCTTTTGCTCGATTCATAAATAATTCATCCAAAGATCTACAGTTTTCTTCTTGATTTACTGTTCCATGTTAAAACATTTTCGTACTTTGATTCAATTATTGGAGTTTTGAGTCAAAGTCGGGTCCTTTAAGGTCTTTTGATTACTGTGAAAACAAATAATTTGAAGATTGAGATAGCAATTGGTGGGTTTTGTTTGTTTCATGAGAAATGCGTATGGTTATTGTCTCGCAACATTTTGAGTGGAAACGTGTGCAATTAATGTTTGATGTAATTTATACCTTTATGGGAACCAAAGAGAAGATTGGATATAATATGATAAAACTTTGATACTTTTGACCCAAAATTGCTTTGCCTTCTTCAGTGGTTGTAATGTCGACAGTGGTTCCATTTTTGCCTTATCTTCTTCCTCCTAATGGTGGCTTTTATAATATGATCATGCTTTAGGAAGTCTGATATATACGTTTTCAGGGCTTTATTGGACATGATTGGAAAATTTGATTTTTATTTTTTTAAATCATGATTTATGAAAAACACATGCAAATTCAACACCAAACAGAATTAAACATTCAACACCAAACAGAATTAATCTTTAATGTTAAAAAGTTATTTATATCTTTTGCTTTCACCATTTGAAATATCTCATGGATAAGAACATGAAATTTACTGTTGAAAATATCTACGTCTTGTTCTACTACCATTTTTCTTTTAGAAAAAAAAAAATTAATTTCAGCTATACACAGTATCATATATGGCTCAAATGATCACTCTATTTTATTTTAGGGAAAAATATAAAAAATATCATGTGATTTGATTCTTTTACATCAATGAATCATAGTGTTTGGCAGATAGGAAAATAGAAGAGAAAGAAAAGGAAAAGTTACAAAGATTAGGGAAGTCGAGAATAAGAAGAAGAGTATAGGAAAAGACAGATAGAAATTAGAGAGAAAAATATTAGAATATCAAGAAATCAGTTATAAATATGTTAACAATCATCTCCCAATTTGTTACAATCCAATTTGGAGCACATTCCCCCCCCCCCCCCCCCCCCCCCTTTTTTTTTTTGGCAGTGAAAACTTATTTTTCATGAATTTTGTCATCCTGAGAATTTTAAATTTATTTAAATATTTTCGATTTTCTTGTCCTCTAAGTTGTAACTATGTTTTTTCATTTGTATTTTTTGTTTTATTTTTAATAATATTCGGTCTGTAATTAAATAATATTAGTACTATAGAGAGTGTCAGTATAAGATACCTTTGTGCATCGTCTGACATCTGCATCCCAAATTTAAAAAAAAAAAAATAGAAAAGAAAAAGCTAAGCAACTTTGTTGTAATCATCTGCTAGCAACACCATAATATTTGTTACATTTGATTTATGTAACCTTCTCTTACGGATCAAGTTATTCATCATTGAAGTCTAGTCAATTTTCATTCGATTAAGCTGAAGTCTTCATCAAATCCCAATGAACAACATAGTATATATATATTCTCAGGGTAGCACTAGCAGATAATGTATGTTTGTAATTAGCAGAAATAATTAACGTTGTACAGATTTTCACATTAATCGTACATTTGACACCATATATATATATATATATATATATATATATATATGTTGGGATTCCACCAAGCAATCATTTTCATTGAATTTGTGGGCCTTACTAAATGTTTGGATTCATTATCAGTCAAAGAATTTTCAATCCTATGATTTTCACTGTTTGAATATTATCTTTGAATTTCACCTGCACTTTATATTTATATCTCTTCAAGAATTACTTCATATCTTATAAAACAACAAACCAAATGATCCAAAAATCAAATGCCCATTTCTCTGATGTTCAAGAAAAAGCATCTCATCACTTTCAATATTCAAGTTTGTTCTTATCATGTTCAGTTACATACCTGTTCAATAGTACCATAAAAAACATTCTAATATGATCAAAATTACAAACAGAGAAGGAAAAGAAGGAAAAAAGATAAAAAAAAAAAAACTAAAGAGTACTATAGGCTAAAATGTTCAATCATTATATTTTGTCTCTGAGTTGAAGTCTAAATTAAATGAAAACCTTCAACTGGTTCATCCAATCCTTTTTGCTTGGAAGCATGTGCAGTTAGTGCAAAATTAGCAGCCTCCAGCCTCAATACAAATATATGATATAGGATGGTGTGTGGGGGTATAGAAATTCTCTTTTGCTAACAATAATTCCATAAATAGCTTTTGTTTTCTATTGTCTAGAAATTTTAAAACTATATACTTTTGATTAATATTTTTTATATGGTGTATGATGAGAATTTAAACTTATAATTATTTAATAATTCAGTTTAATCCCATAAATAATTGAACTAAAAAGAGAAAGAAAAAGTAGGATATAATGTGAAATAGACAAATAAATATTTAATACTATAAATTATTATATATGTATACCCCTAAAAATATACCCTAACCCTAACTTCAAAATTACAATCCCAATGTAGTACCCCAAATCAAGGAAACAAGTTATATAAGGTCCTAGAAAAACCATTAGTTTATGGACTGAAAATACTGTCCACCAGCTTTTTCTTGCCCCCACTTTATAAAAAAGCAAAAAAAGCAAAGAATAAAAAAGGCTACTAAATAAATGAAGGAAAAAGGAAAGAGAAGGAAACATATGCAAAGCTCTCTAACCCCACGTCTCTATAAAAATTCTTTGAGGAAATGGACTCAAAGTTTCTTCAACCTCATCTGAGAAAAGCAAACAAACAGGATTTTGAAAGCTTTAGCTAATAAGGTCTTGTAAGGTTGCATAAACAAGGAAATATGACAAACAAGTGAAAAGAAAGAAAGTGAAGGAAAAGAAAATTGTTTCTTTATATGCTTCTTTAATTTCTTGAAGACAATACAACAAAATTATTTGGTTGTGCGTGTGTTTAGTAGAGAGCTAAACTAATGATGGCTGGAAACCCTAGTAGGTGGAGCATGCATCCACCATCACAACAAACATCTTTCTTTCCTTCTCAATATGTTCTTGGATCTTCTTCCTCTTCCTCTTCTTCTTCTTCTTCTTCACTTCCTTGCAATTGTTTGCCTGACAGTCAAGAACTTCCTCAGTCTTGGAGCCAACTACTTTTGTACATCTCTCTCTCAAGTTCACTTTCTTGATTTACAAAGTTTCTTTACTTTCTTGATTCACAAAGTTTCTTCACTTCTTCATATGGGTTTTAATTAACTTTGTTGATGTATATATATGTGTGTATATATTTTTTCAGGGGCGGATTGTCAGGAGGAGAAGAAGAAGATAGGTTTGGAGTTGGACTAGTGAGTCATTTTCAGCCCAAAAGGTTAGAAAATTGGGAAGACCAAATCTTGAATCCATATTCAAGACTTGTTCCTGTACTTGTTGCTGATGTAAAGCAAGAAATTCCTCAAAATAGCAATTTGTATGGTCATGGAGATCATGAAGAATTTCATCATCATCAGCCTCCTAGTAGGTCTACTACTTGGTCGCAACAAGTCTTACCTGTCTCTTCTCCTAGGTCTTGTGTTACAACTCTAACTAGTAATATACTAGACTTCTCTTATAACAATAACCCAGATATTAATTCCACAAATCTACATCCACCAGATCAATCATCTGAGGTAATAATCAATGTTTAGTGATCAATTTTTTTTTTTTTTTTTTTTCATGTTTTCTCTTTTATTTTCCATCTTTTCTTTAATTTATATTTATTATTAGTGTAATAGCACCGGCTCCGGAGGGGTGTGTAAGAAGCCTAGGGTTCAGCCATCTTCAAGCCAACCACCTCTGAAGGTCTCTCTCTTTTTTCTCTCAGTAATTTCACTCCGACTAGAGTTCAAGCTTGTAATTTTACAGTTTTAGAAATGACTAGTTTCGCTGACTTTCTTTCTGTGTAAGAGAGCATGGGCGTGTGCGCATGTCTTTGTATAATGTCTTTCTTGATTGTCTATTTCTTTAGGCATGTGTGATTCTTCTGCTGTGTTTCATCTATTTAATAAATTAAATATATGACAGTATAATATAATTAAGTTTAACAAAACCCAGTGTTAGCTAGCTTTTTATAATCCTCTTACTCTAATATATAATTAATTTAATTTAACTTAATTACTACACTTATGCATTTAGGTGAGGAAGGAGAAGTTGGGTGATAGAATCACAGCCCTTCACCAATTAGTTTCCCCATTTGGAAAGGTAAAATCTCTTAACTTCTTCATCGACAAATTTAATTACTTGAACAAAAAGAACGAGAAATGAAGCAATTAATTTTAACTTTTTTTTTTTTAATAAAAAAAAAAATTATTTTTCTATGATAAAACCCATAAAGCCCTTGTTTTATATTTATCTTTATCCTTTTGGCTCTCTCTTTTGGACATTAAAGAAGAAGAAAAAAGAAAAGAGTTTGAGTGGTGTAGTGTGGGGAGGGGTAATGTGTTAATTGTTCCTCTTTTGCAGACTGACACAGCTTCTGTCTTGTTAGAAGCTATTGGATATATCAGATTCCTTCAGGGTCAAATTGAGGTGATGTTTCTTCCACATTTTATACTCTCTGCAACTAACGCAGAATCACTGAGAAACATGCACTTAAATTCCCTCAATTATTCATTCTTTTTCTAATCATTATTAGAAATTCTTTTTCTTTATATAACTTATTATGCAACACATAAATCTGATATATATATATACATGTATTCTCTTTTGTCTCCCCACTTCTTATTATATGCAGGCCCTTAGCTCACCTTACTTGACCACTGCCTCATCAAACAATATTAGGAACCAACACTCTGTAAGCAATTATATCCATATCTATATATATTAATCTTTTTTTCTTTTTTGTTTTTTAATGCAAGACCAAGATTCTCTCTGTTTCGTTTCATTAATTTGTCACTGCTGACTAAAATTCAAACTCGTTATCTTGTAGTCTAAAGCAAAAAATCATTAAAATTATATATATATATATATATATATATATATATATATATATATATATATATATATATATATATATATATATATATATATATATATATATACATGTGTATGTTAGCTAATTATAGTGAGAATTGTTTTTTTAATTTTTGATTATTAGGTTCAAGGAGAAAGGAATTGTGTATTTCCTGAAGACCCAGGTCAGGTATGCTTCATTGGATCCATCACTTCCACTAAAAAGGCAACCGAACAAGCCTTTGTAAATAAAAAGAATCTATGTATATATAATATAAATATATATAGCTAGCCAAGAACAAGGTTCCCAGCTTTTTCTACAACTTTACCTAAATGAAAGTTAATTAAAAGCATAATTTGGGACTACTTAAGAGAAGTTGGGAATCAAAAAAGAACTGAATGAGAAAGATATATGAAAAATACTAATGCCTTTTTTTTTTTTTTTTTCAATTTAGCTGTTGAATGACATCTGCCTGAAAAGAAAAGGAGGTCCTAACCATCAGGTACTCTCTTTTTTTTTTTTTTTTTTTTTTTTTAAAAAAAAAAATCTTTGTCCAATATCACTATAACTTAGTTTTCTCCTTCATCTGACTTATTGTTCATTAATATATATATATATATATATATATACACATTACTTTACAATCATCATTATCTTGATCCCTCTCATTATGGTTCCACTCACTATTATATATTAGTTATGCACATCGTAATTAGATTATTGGCAGAAATTAAATTAGTTAATTATACATTATTAAAAAGTGCTATTGATACCCTTTTGCTTTACTTTGATTATTATTTAAATTTGACTTAATTATTTGATCATTATACATTATATAATGTATATATGATCAGGAAAGCCAAGATCATCGCAAGCCAAAGGACTTAAGGAGTAGAGGGTTGTGCTTGGTTCCTGTATCTTGTACTCAACATGTTGGGAGTGAAAATGGTGCTGATTATTGGGCTCCGGCGGTCGGCGGAGGTGGAGGGTTTTGATATGCTGTGGCATTTTTCTTTTGATTTGAATGATATAACATCATGAGCAGTCACTCTGCAGCAAAATCCAAAGGCTGATTGCTCATGATGCTATACATTCTAGCTAAAAATATTAGAAAGTGCCCAAATTATTGTTTCTTTTCTACCCTATAATTAACTTAATTAATGATCTTGTACGTCTGTTGATGTTGTTTTTCCTTTTTAATTAATTTTCTTTATGTTATAGAGCTTCATCTCATGTGAAGCTTATCGATTAATAAGCTTTTCTTTTCTTTTTTTTTTTAATTAATTGCAAGATCCTTATTATGTATTTAGGAGTGACTTTCTTTCTTCTCATATTAATATCAAAGGAAAGAAATGCCATTCTTTTTTTTTTTTTTTAAATTTATGTGTTATTTTTCTTAATTTTCTCTCCATCTCATTACATTAATTAATTGATTGCAGTCTCGAATTAGAAGCTTATTACTTAATATTTATAATATTTTTTTTCTTAATTCAATTTGTATGTTTATTGAGACTATAAATTTTGTATAAACGAATTCAAGAAAAAACATTCACATTCAATTTATATATTTAAAAATTATTTACACGTATTTATATATTTAAAAATTATTTTGAAATAGAGTACGTAATAAATATAATATCCATTCTGTCTAAATTATGTGTATGAGCAATCTTGGATCTAAAATAGTATATGTAAAATTTCGTAGATTTCTTGCAGTGAAGGTACAAATTAAGGACAAAACTTCTTGAAAGTCTTCATCAGATTTTGGGTAAATTAGACCAAGATATTTTGTTGTTTGCTTTGATTTTGGGCAAATCGAATAATTCCAACCTATCCGGTTTGTATTTTCTTTCACAAAAATTTAAATGTGTAATTGACTTTCCTCTCTTCAAAAGTTTTAAGGTTTAATTTATATATTAAGCTAAAAAAATAAAGGAAAAAGAGAAATAAAGAAACCATATATAACTTCAAGAATGGACAGAAATCATTTTTGGTCTATGTTATTTAATTACTTAATTTTTATAGAACTTTTAAGTACAAATTGTTTTAGCTTAATTAGTTAAATTACTTTATTGATCTCAAGATTTTGCATGAAACTCCTTTTTGGATATTCAAATTAATATTGACTAATTTAATTTTTTTTAAGATGGATTAATTTAAATTTTGGTTTTATAGCATGCATGAATTTAATTTTGTATTATAACATTAGTATCTTTTTGTGCAATGTTTTAATGAAGAAATATCTTTCAAATAATGAGGGATTTATACATTAAGTAAGTATACTTTTAATAGCTAGATTTTTCCATTGTTAAAAGGAAAAGAAAAATGATATTAATAAGAAGATTTAACAGTGATTGCAAACATTTGAAAGCACTATCAACAATTCAACATGTTATTAACATTTAGGCAATACCATCTTTAAAAAAAAAAAAAAAAAATTGGCAACACCATAAATATTCTATTAAAAATTCATATATTTGTTGTTAATTATAATTTTAATATCAAATATAAACACTATGAAATTTATTGTTAAATATGATATTGTACTAGTAATATATGATTTTAATTATAATTGCTTTAATGGATAAGTTTATACTTCTTTAACTAATTGGATTCATTAATGTAAGTAAATACTTATTTAAAACATGTATTTGAAATAAAGCCTTTACATAGGTATTTTAAATCCACATTCAAATAATAATTCCTTACCATTTCAAATACTCCCTCCGTTCCAAAATATTTATCGTTTGAGAGAAAATTTTTTTGTTCTAATTTATTTGTCGTTTTAGGATTTCAATAATGTATTTATTATTTTTTTTTTTAATTTTACCCTTCATTTATTCTTCCACTAAACATTTGCACTAATTGTTTTTTTCTTTTTTCTCTATATCGAAATCAATAAATGGTATTTTAGTCTTTTTACCTTAAAATTATGACAATTTAATATTTTTCTTAATTCATATACTGAAATTTTAAACGATAAATATTTTATAATGGATGGAATAATATAAATAATAATCAGTTAAAAATGATGTATTATATAGTCATATATATATTTAAATCTTAAAATTTTAAGTCCCTTCCAAATTCAAGATTTTGGAATTAATTTTCGTGCATACTTGCAAAAGAAAAATTGCTAATGAAGAGGAAAATGTTGTCTCGACAGTGTAGTGTAGCCCAACTATTTATAAAAATAAAATAATTAAAAATTGATATATTCACAAACATATTGCTGCCTGACTGACTAATTATAAATAGGTGAAGCATATATTTAGTTATATGTTATGAGTTATGAATTAATTATAAATAGAAAATTTTTTCTTGTGTCAAAACAATATTCTTTTTTTTTTTTTTATTAAGTGATATACTTAGGTTAGATTTTTAGATATCATACTAAATTTGGACAAATGACAAAAATATGCCATTTAAAAAATTTATTTACCCATATATGCTAGTTTCAAAAATATTTACCAATATATGTCACTTTTGGAGTGGGGACCATAAAACCGGAAGTTAAACTTCCAGTTTTGTGGGCTAAAATTTGCAGACCCTTCTGTGCATAAAATCGGATGTTTGACATCCGGTTTTTTTGCACACGTGGCAACAGAACCGGATGTTAAACATCCGGTTTCTAAATTGCATCCAGATGTTAATTCTATCAAATTACATATTCAAACACAAACTAAATATTATCAAACTTAATATATCCACAAACATAATAATGTACAACTATTATTAATAACAAAATCATTAAATATAGTATCTCAAATTTTACAAAACAAACAAATTAAATAACTATAAAAAATTAAATTTATTCCACTGTTTTAACTAAACAAATTAAAATTAAATAACCTACCTCTTAAGAAGCAAATTTGCTTAAAATTATCTTCTAATACTCTTATTTTAACCTGAAAATAACAAATTATCAATAAATATTATAATTATTTATCATAATATATAAATATTTATCATAATTAATTATAACTATATTTCTAAAAAAATTAATACCTTTAAGCAAGAAGATCAGCTCACAAGTATTTTGAAAAAAAAAAAAAAACCTTCAGCAAAATAAAAAAAAAATAGTAGAGTTTTGAGAGTTTGAAGAAGGAAGGAAAACAGTAGGAAGGAAAATTGCAGTGAGAGTTTGGAAGCTGGAGAGTGGTTATTTAAATTTTCCAGCTGCTATCTCCAGCCGTTAGATTTTATTGCATCTAACGGCTGGGAATCTGCAGCAGAAAACTGGAACTTTGAGTTTCGATTTTCTGCTGCAGATGGGACTCTACATGCAGGTCGCAGAGAAACTGGATGTTTGACATCCGGTTTCTTGCCACGTGTGCAAAAAATCGGATGTCAAACATCCGGTTTTCTGCACACCTGCAGACGCGCAGCACTGCACACAAAATCGAAAGTTTGACTTCCGGTCCCCCTGCAGATTCAAAAAAGTAGCATATATAGCTAAATAAATTTAAAACTGACATATATGGGTAAATAAAATTTATAACTAGCATATTTTTATCACTTTCCCTACTAAATTTATCTTTTCCATTTATAAAACTCGAACTCCCCAATAAGGAAAAAAAAATAGTTCTATAAATTGAGCAGAAACCATGCTTGAATAATATCAAGGATGTTCTTTTCCAACCTAATTAAAAGATAAAAAATTAAATATATCAAGATTCTTTATGAGAGTTTTATTTTGATGCATAAATTTATTAAAAAAATGCACAATCTAAGATTATTAATATTTGAATTATGGATTTGTTTTATTTTTTTATTTGTTATAAAGTAGAGTTTTTGTACATTATATTAAGTTTACATTTCTAATCCGATTAAAAACATATCATTTATATTGATATAAAAAGATTTATAAATGAGAAAATTTTAATTTGTGAATTGATTTTATTAATTAAATCTTATCAATTATTTAAAAATAAATTCACTTATCAAATAAGTTAAAACTGAAATTAATTATGACCTCTTTTAATATCAGGCAAATACTTCAATGTCAAAATCATTAGAGTATTTTTTTTTTCTTTTGATTCCAGATTGCTCATAGTACTATATATGTTATCATACCAGCGCGCCAACCAAGCAATAATTGCTTGAATTGAATGATCCTAAACAAACAGAAGGAAATGCAAAAAAAAGAACTTAATAATTTCTTTTGGGAAATGCAATTATCAAAATTTATTATTTATGTCTTTATTTATTTTATATAATATGGTATAAAATAACTTATTGGTAATAACATTTGAAAAAGAAATATAAAAATATACTAATAATTTTTTTTAATATTAATATTTTAAATTATTCTTATTGTAACAGAAAATATACTAAAAATTGAAAAAGGAAGAAAGAGGCCTATCGAGATTCCAATTGAAATCTTTATTGACACTTTGCACAAAGATAGCATATGCTAAATCATATGACTAAAATTCATCATAAAATTATAAGGTTAATTACCAAAAAAAAAAAGCATAAATTTTATGTTAATTTATATATAATATATAGTCGAAACTTTGAAAAGAATCAATTATAGCTCCTCCTTTTGGATAAATAAAAGGAAAAATTACATCATTAGTAAAATAATCTCATATAAATATTTTTAGCCATTTCTTGGTCGAAGCGCTATTTTAAAATTTTAAAATAATTAAAATTAGAGAAAAAAAATTTGAGTTGTTGAATTCCAAAATAAAATTTTAAATGAAACTGAAGAGTTACAAGTCAAGAGAGATAAGAGTTGTAAATCAGCATTTCCATAATCAAAAAATAGCTAAAAACATCTACTTGACATTTTTTGTCTTGAAGATGAGAAATTGATTGGATCAAAAAAATTGTCTAGACTAAAATAATTGAAGTTCAAATATTAGTGATGTAATTTTTCCTAAATAAAATGAGAACACTACTTTCTATTAAAAAGTAATTAATAAGAAACGTCCTTTTTTTAGGGTTTTAGAGAGAGATTCATTCTTCCCTCTAAATTTTTTCCTTTTCATGTTTAGGTTTGTTCTTTTTTTTAACAGATTTAATTTTCTTTTATGATTATTCTCATTTTGATAGTTCATTTATTTGTTTTTTTTTTATCCCCTTTATAATGGATTTTTCTCTTTCTATGAGTTCGTTATTTTAGCAATAGTTCAATAAGAATTATAAGCCTTTTTTTTGACATTGAATCTATGCCTGTTTGTGTCCACATCAAACTCACACAAAGGCCATCAAAAGAGTTTAAAAGTTACTATTATTTAAAAATAATTATTATTTGTTGTCAATTATAATCTAATATTTCAAGTCGAGATTATTGTTTATTTTATTTATATTGTTGACTTATTTTGATATTAGTTTTAAGGAATTACAATGATGTAAGATTTCATAATTTGGGATTGTTTTCTTTTGTCAATTAATAAATATTTAGTTTCTTCAAAAAAAAAAAAGGAAATATTGTATCCATCAAATTTACATATTGGAAAAAATTTCCTGTAATATCAAGAATCACAGGAGGACCAATGTCTAGTTTAGTGACTGAAATTACAGGATATAAATATTATCACAAATTTCATGCTACTATAAATATGATTTAAACTCCATTTAATAATTGAGAATGTTTTTGAATTGTCATTTTTATTGATAAATGAAATTAGTCATAAGGAAATTATATGTTACATCTATTTATTGTTGTAAAATTTATAATGAGGTGCATGGTAATTAAGCTAGTTATCCTATTCACACTACAATGAGACAATTTATTATTATTATTATTATTATTATTTTACAAAATTAATAAGAAACAGAAATTCATGTTACACTTTAGCCTTTTTCCCTGGTTTTGTAATGTTATGACAGTCTCTCTGAAATTATTGTAGCAACCAAAAAGATCAAAAAAGAAAAAGAAAAAGAAGTGTATGAAATGAATCCAATTCCAATCCCATATGTGTATTATGCATCCACACAATTATAAGTCTGCAACAACAGAATAAAAACTGTACTCTTTTATAGTTCTTTTTACACTTTTTTCTTTTTTTGAAAATCTATCAACAACTGTATATACAATTATTTATATATATATATATATATATATGAAAAATAAATAAAAAAATAATTTATAAAAAATAAAAATCAAAATTCTATGAACATTCCTTTTCTTCTTTCTTAGTTAAAGGCAACTTTTTATTACTACTCATTATAGCAATCCATATTTGTTCTTTTAACCATATCTACTTGTCTTATAACTCTGTGAAAAAATATCTTGAAATGAAAATAAAAAAAAAAATCAGGAAACTGATGAGTTATGCATGTGGTGGGTGCCTGACCCGAATATGCTTGTATGGACCCCATTGTTGGGTCTTTTTAGACCGCTTTTTAGATGCACTCAAGTGATATGGAGCCACACACTCTTTGCCTATCTCTTAGACACGTGGCACACTCGTCATCCTGACGTTATATATTACATCATACTCAACCTCATTAATTACCTTCAATTTTCCTTGTTTAAGTTTTAATCATGTAATTTTAAAATCTTAATTTCTTTCAAATGTGAGTTTGCTATTTTTTACATCATTTACTTTTATGGACCTTCTGGGTGACAATAATTTGATATTTGAATTTGAATTTAAACTAAATTTTTTATTTAGATTATTAAAATTAAGTGAATTTAAATTTGATTCAAATATTTAATAAAATCTAACAGTTCAAAAAATTAATATTTTAAATACTTTTTTTAAGTTAGTTATTTCAAATCTACTATCTTTATCTTTAATCTAAAATTTTCATTTTTTTTTTAATTTAAAATCTAAAATTTCAAATTTTTTACGCTCTTCAAGCAAGAGATTTATAAATTTATAAATTTTAAATCATAAATTTGAAATTTAAATTTCAAATCTAAATCTATCCATCCGAACATAACCTTAATATTAAACAAAACAATAATAATAATAATAATAATAATAATAACAACTCTAGATGATAATCTACTTACAAAATGGGTTTACTCTTTAATTACTTATTAATCAAGATCTTGATCTTATATCTAATCATGAGGTTTTTTTTCTTTTTTAAATTTTTAATTCAATATGAATACTGAATAGTCTGCTTTTGCCATATCTCAAAAATTGTTAATGATAAGTTGGTAATAACATTTAATTGAAAATAAAATAAAATTTATATTAAGTAATTTTCAATGTTGATGATTTTTCTTTTAGTCAGATTAAATAAATTGATTAGAATCGTACTGAGTTATCAATGTAGTTATAAGGTTATGAATTCAAATTAAATGAAAGCCTATTTAATAAAAAAAATATTATGATATTAACAAAATTGTTTAGTTTAGACTTTATACTATTTTATTATATTTTTTAATTATTGGCTTAGTGATTAGTCTATGCCTAGATGGTAAGATGGGATCAAATTAAGAATGCATGTCAAGATTCAAATCTCATTTATGTCATATATATATATATATATATACTGCCAAATTATGTCAAATATCTTTTTTAAAAATAATTAATCCGATTTTTGGGTTTATTTATATATTATATAAGATTTTTCATTTTAATTTTAGGATGGATAAATGAATTTTTTATAGGAGTCCAAAATTATAATAATTTAATGCATGGTTGAGTATTTATTTTGTAACTTTAGGAGGTCAAAAATTTATATTTTGATGGGTAATTTTTACTAACCGTCCCTAAACAATTGACCGAATAATATTATGGTCTAAGAATTTTAATTTGTAACAGTAAATTTTATGAATTTTAATTTTTGTAATAGAAAATCCCCCTCAAGTTATCTCCCATCAAACACATTAATAGAATACTGACATCGCACGCCACGTGTAATATCGAAAAATAAAAAAAGAAAAAACTAGGTCAATAAATTTGAAGAATCAATAAATTTAGTGAATTACAGGATTTAAAAGAGTTTTGAAAAATGATTTAACTTGTCATCAAAATTTAGCTCAATGAAAAAGATGTTGAGAGAAAGAAAAAGAAATGAGTTAAAATCCCAATAAAAAATTATTTTACCGTTAGAAATTAATTATTAAAATTTGTTGACATGGTATCCTACGTGTGCATGTAATAAACTATTTTTTTTTAATTTTATATGTGACATGGTATGTCAGCATTTCATTTAAGCATTTAACGAGAGATGACATGAAAAGATTTTTTATTATTGAATTTGAAGTTTAGGGATTATAGTATTATTGAAATTGAAATTCAGAGAGTTTACTGTAATAAATTGAAGTTTAAGAATCATTGCATCACTTAAATTAAAGTTTAAAGAGTATACTATTACAAATTTAAATTCATGAATTATGATATTATTCGGTTAATAATTTATGGATCATCGTTGAAAATTAGCTGCATTTTGATAGAGTTAGATTTTATTAATTATTTAAGATGTAAAATAAATAATAAAGTTTTTATATGACATAAAAATCATTGTATGAGTACATTAAATAATTGGTGAAGAATTTTGCAACGCAAGACCACATGCAAACTAACCATCTTTTGATTTAATACTCCTATTTGGTTTAATACTTCTAAAATTATTTTCAGAATTAAAAAATTTTGAGTTTCATTATAAAATTTAAGTTTAATCAAAATTAAATTTTAACAATTAGAGAAAAAAAATGCAACAGAAAAAGCCCTCTCAAAATCTTTTAATTTGTAAGGACAAAACATGAGCATATTGTCACGGAGTTAGCTTTTTACGTCAACTAACCATGCTACACTTAGCTCTTTTATTATTGAAAGATGCTAAGTAAGCCTTTAATTGTGTGTAGGAAGAGAAAAGGAAGCAATAGAGATTAGAGAATACTTAATTTTATTAGTAAAGAAAGTTTTACAAAGGTTGAATAGTGAGAGCTTCAAGTTAATAGCTAACTAGCATGTGTATGGTACAAATGAGGGGGATAGTCTATTTATACTTATTGGCCTTCCAAATGTGTGGCTATAATTTAATCTTTAGAATTTTCTAGACCATTATGTATAATGAAACTTCCTAAAAATGCAACTCATGAAGTTTTTAGAAGTTTCAAGGTTTGTTGGGCTTGTTGGCACAAGCTTGCGGAATTTTCCGAAGAGCTCTAGCCAATTCTGCCACAAATTAGTCTACCAGGCCTGTTGCTGCACGCTAGCAAAAGCTTCTGGCATCTGCTAGATGATTCCACCGCCTACTGGGAGCCTCTCGCTCGCGCTGGCCTTGCTCGGCCTGCTGGATGGCTCTAGAAGTCTCTAGAAAGGGCTGGCAGCACTCGGCGTTCGTTGGCACATGCCTGCCGCTCGCATTGGCCTATCATTGGAGAAGCTTCTCGCCCATTTTGCTTGTTTTGCGTAGGCGAGCTAAGCTTTGGCACGCTGCTGCGCTTAGCGTGCACATTAGTTGGCTTATCGTACCAGACTTACATGTTTTCTCGCAAGTTGGTGCTGGGCTATGCCCGTTTCTGCCTAGGCGAGGGTCGTTGATTCCATCTGCTAGCTAATTTTGCCAAATTGCTTGCCCATCAGCTCGTTGGTTGGCCAAGTAAGGCTGCCTTGGCCGATTTTCACAAGTGTTGCAGGCATGGTGTGTAGCACGATCCTCGGGACGTGACAATATGCTCCTACATATTTATTAATGTCTTTTTGTTGCTAAATGCCAAAGTTGCTACCCTATTATATTAGGACTAGCACTCCTTATATTACCGCCCTACATCAATTATCTTGTAAGTTAGAAACTTTTACCCTTACTAAAATAATGATTTCAAACCTGAAATTTTTATTACATCAAATCATACTCTTAATCATTATGTTACACATTTTCTGGCAAAAAAATAAAAAGAAATGTTGCACATCATATATATCACAACTAGCTACAAAATTATATATTTATATTAGTAGTTGTTTCTCAAATATTAATTTCGTAAAGGAGTATGGCTCCTTAAAATATATATATATATATATATATATATATATATATATATATATATATATATACCATTGTCAAAAAAAAATTATCCATTTTATTTTATTATACAGTTTAAATAATATTGTTAAATATTTGTCAACTCATAAATTTTATTATTTTTTCAATTACACTTTTACTTATAAATATTTATTAACTTTTTTATTAATTTAAAGTATATAAAATACTATACCTTCCAATTAAATATTTTAAAATATTTTTAAAAAATAGTAAATATTTTTTTATAACGGAAACAATAATAATATTATAATAAAAGCAGTGTGAGATTTTGCCTTTTAATTAGTGTAAGTAAATTATTTATATGTTATGTTAGAAATTGAAGAATTTGAAATTAAAGATGCACTATCCCATTAAATAGGATTAAATTACTTATGAATTTATTATTTAGGTTATATATATATATAATTAAATTGGTCTTAAATTGGTAGCTTATTCTTATTTTATATTGTAATTATAAATTAAAAAAATTATTAAAATAAGAAAATAACAATTTCAGCTCCCCTTCTTTCACCAAATACAGACAAGCCCCCTTTCCTCCTCCATTAAATTTCTAATTTTTTAATAAGACATTATTAATTTATATTAATCAGAAATTATTACTTATCTAAATCATGATTAGCCAATTATGCCATTTCACTGCAAAAACCTATACTAATAAAAGAAAAAAAAAATTTACAAGTGTTTTTAGATTGGATTGGAAACTGAAATTCAGTTTCTCTGTAGTTCCAGACTTCGAGGTGGTGGTGCTGTTGGCGAAATTTTGTGAAGAAACATGGCAAATAAATGGAAACAGACTGCTCTCTTAGTCATTGATATGCAGGTCTTTCTCTCTGTCTTTGTATTAAAGTTTCTTGATTTATATATGAAATTTAAATGATTTGATTTTGATTTTTCTTGGAACTTTAGAATGATTTTATACTTGAGGATGCATTGATGAGAGTCAATGGAGGGAAAGCCATTGTCCCAAATGTGATTAAGGCTGTTGAAATTGCTAGGCAGCGTGGCATTCTTGTAGTCTGGGTAATCTTCTACTTCTGCTTTTGTTTTTGCTTTTAACACACACCCAGTAATTCAGTTTTCTTTCTCTTATAAATTCTCATTTGTTTTCTAGGTAAAGTTATTTTCCTTGGGAATTTTGAATTCCTTCTGTAAAAAGCAAGGATTTTTATCTGTTATGTTGATTGCTGGAGCTGTACTGTTTGTTTAGGGTCTGTGTGTGCAATTACTTTGGAAATTATTTAAACGGGCATGTCCACTGTAGAAGAGTTAAGAAAGGGTTTTTGAAGAAAAAAGGGGTAAAAGTGTAGGAACTTTTATTACAGATTGAAACTCTGGGGGCTACTTCAATTATGTTAATAGGAAATTTACAAAGAAAATTTAGGACTGTTTAATTGGTACTTAGGAAAACTCTTCTTTTCTCTTTGTAACACAATTGTCTCAATTCTCATTTCTCGACTATTTTTAATTTTGCTTTGCTCTTTGTTTATTTTGTTTTCTAGATTTTATAGAGTAGATAGATTTAATCTAATTTACGATTGCTGATTGATGTAACTGAAGTTCATGATGCTTATGCATTCATGGATGATGAGCATGATTGGCCTTTGTGAGTTTAGGTTGTTCGCGAGCATGACCCACTTGGAAGAGACGTTGAACTTTTTCGTCGGCATTTCTACTCTGCTGGGAAAGTTGGTCCTACCTCTAAGGGAAGCACTGGTGCTGAACTGGTTGATGGTCTTGTGATCAAAGAAGGGGATTATAAGGTGGTGAAGACACGCTTCAGTGGATTCTTTAACACCCATCTTCATTCATTTCTTCGGACTGAGGGAATTAAGAATTTGCTGATTGTTGGTAAGTGTGATTTCAAGACTCAGGACCCTTCTACATAGAATATTTTAATGATTTGTTGTTGATGTACATGTGATTTAAGTATTGTTTGCATGTTTAGGTGTTCAAACTCCAAATTGCATTAGGCAAACTGTCTTTGATGCAGTGGCGCTGGATTACCAGAATGTTTCTGTTGTTGTTGATGCCACAGCTGCTGCTACACCTGATATACATGTTGGTATGTTTTCTTAGATTGCTTGAATCAAGTACTTGTTGTTTTAGGATGGATATTTTATATTCTTTACTGCATTAGGAACGGTTCATGGTATTACTTGTTGTTTTGCACTGTGCTGTGTAGTATTTTCTTGAAATCAGTAATGGATGTCAGTAGGTGGTAGAGAACCTATGAGATAAATTTTCATCATTTGATGTTCAGTGCAATTTTGAGGTTTATAGTTAATAAAAAGAAATATCCAGAATCAGTTTTCTGTTTGAGTATGATTGTACTAGGACATGATATTCTGTGACATACATTAAGAAGTGCCAGTTTAAACTGTTTGTTGCAGAATAAAAGGTTGAATAGCAATGTTACTCTAATCCTGCACTTGTGTGAAAAGGTTTTGAACTTGTTTGCAATATTTTGGTTTGGTCTGATTTGAAATTAATATGGACTAGTTATGACAAATAGTAGCATCCTTTAGTAATAGAAAAATGTAAGATAGACAACATAATTGAGCATCTAGAAATAACAAATAGGAATATGTAAAAGCTGGTGTCATAGTTCTGATGGCAGAATTATTGAAGACATCCACTGCTAATGAGACAGCACTCTATGTTTTCTTTTTCTGCTAATATTTGGGACGTTAATCATATTGCTTTAGACTTGATAGGCTAGCTTGTACAATCCTCTTGCTGTTTGGTCAAGGATCCTCTTCACCTTTTGGAGGGTCTCCTATTTGCTGTATGCGACTGGCTATTTCCCTAGTTGAACATTAATACTGCTCCTTTTCATCTCAAAAAAAAAAAAAAAAGAAAAAAGAAAAAACAAACTGTTGGCATAGTTGACTGCTATATTAGAATTAGTAATACCTACTAAAATATTAGATGGCTGGCTTACTAAGTGTGACCATTATAAAAACTTCATCAAAATAAACAAC
The DNA here is from genome assembly GCA_947687605.1 of Reutealis trisperma. Classification (NCBI taxonomy): domain Eukaryota; kingdom Viridiplantae; phylum Streptophyta; class Magnoliopsida; order Malpighiales; family Euphorbiaceae; genus Reutealis; species Reutealis trisperma. The sequence goes on from CANTUT010000010.1 coordinate 3,001,621, forward strand.
TGCACCATAAGTCTAGCTGAGCATGAAGTGTAGCATATATGTTGGCAAATTGAACTAGTTGGTAGATTTGTTTTTGATTTGCACTGTTATCACACTTTTCTTAAGAGTAGATTTATAGAGATATGGTAGAGGATAATGCATCACCAAACAACTTTGTCGTGTGTTTCCGTTCCGCATGCTTGGTAAATTGGCTTAAGAAAAAGAGAGTTGTTCGCTTTTATCTGTTATACATATATATATATATTGTTCTATTAATTTGTAAGTGATAATTTTATAAGCTTTCTATATCATGCATTGAAATTTATATTGCCAAATTGGCATTCATGACCGACCTGGATTTCTATTTCTATGAACCAGCCAATATTCTTGACATGAAAAATATTGGAGTAGCAACCCCAACATTAGAGGAATGGAGTGAGACTGATGCTCAATCTGACTGTTGAGTAAACAAGGTTCTGCATCGCTTAAGGTCCTTAGATTGCAATTTTATCTCATACATGTGGCAGTGTTGTGCTTGAACGGATTAGATTAATCGCTTAATAGGTGGTCATGTTCAAGCTGGCTCCTGAAGTTGCCACAGTTCATGCTTTATCAATATATTACAGTCTAGTGATGAAAACACAATGAAATCTTTGCTTAAACTCTTTTTGTTATGTATTATTGAATTGAATACTTGACTATGAATTTGATATAGTTTTGGCATCTTACAACTGAACTACTCAGTTTCCAACCAGTTCTGAATCATTTGGACAGCATTTCCTGATTAAGTTCCTCACCGAGATGATTATAAATTACTGCATGTAAACACCTTAGGGTCTAGGCCTCAATAAGCATGGTCATGTTTAATGCTTGAGAGCCTAGTAAATTGGAACCAAATAATTGATGAATGATGAACCTACTCAGGAGGAATTAGCCTGAAACTGCTTAGGCCGGCAATATGTTTTAGTGATTTGGTGTGGCTGCCCTTTAGGAATTAAACCAAACCCAAAAGAGGGACCGAGTGATTAGTCTGGTGTAACAAGTTGTAGTGTAGGCATGTGAGTGTGTCACAACTGAAGTATACTTGTCATAGCCGATGCTATCATAAATTTTATTCAGAGCAAAAACTAATCTATTAACCTTGTAAGTGTGTCACTGCCATTGTGATTCACCGTTTTTAAAACTATGGGTGTAGCCTTGTTCTCTCACTATCTATAGCTACCACTTCTTCCATTTGGGTTCGGTTGAAGGCCAAGCCAACCAAGCTATCCCGTATGTAATGAAATCTTTTATTTGACGAACAAGGTCTAAAATCTGAAGCCCAGTAGCCAGTAGGTAACACTGTAACTAAAAACCATCCAACAGCAGAGAGCTTCAGCCTGTAATGTTCGGGCACGAATTCAAGGAGTCCAGCCTAATTGATGAAAACCACTTGTAGGGAATTCAATAATTATATCATACCATTGAGCTTTTCGTTTGACGGAATTGAAGGAGCAGGCTGAAAGATCTTGAGTGCGAATTTTGGTTAGGGTCAAACATATATATATATATATATATATTTATATACACCTGTAATTACACATGCTTCTAGCATGCAATATTAAAACTTTACCAAAATCTCACAGCTTAATTAATCTTGCATCAAAACCTTGTGTTTCATCACCTACTTATAATAGGCTTTGCCCCTTCTCAAAAGAATGAAAGAAATTGTCCACTCATTTTCACATGCCAGGCACAACAGGATGAAGATTACTTCATTCAGGAAAGCTCAAATTGGGCGTCAAAATACAAAATATTCGACCGCTCTACATGAGGGGCTGAAATCCAATTAGGATACATGAGATTGCAAAGTGTTTTTCTTGCTACCTAATCTGCAGATTAAACCACAGCTCTATCCACCTTCTTTATACTCCATTCATGCAGACGGGAGAGGGATGCCTGAGCATTCTGGACAATAGCTTGAATCTCCCACGGGCATGAATGTAAATCATGAGCTTTGTTAACAGCTTAAGCAACAATTACTGAATCAGAGAGCAACCTGGCTTTTGAGTGGCCCAAATTGATTGCCATTTCTACTGCTATTGACAGGGCTATCGCTTAGGCACTTAGAGCAGAGAAACATGATCTTTTCCCATAGAAACCTTCTATCAAATCTCCTTTGCTATCACGACCTATTATTCCAATACCAGAAAGCTTGTTCTTTCCTCAAAAGGATGCATCACAAGAAAAGCATATCATTCCAGCTGGAGGGGCCACCATCTTTGGGGAAGCGGTGCAGCTAGGAGGTTGAATGGCATTGCTCAGCTGGTCTGGGTACTTTCTAAATTCCCATAATGCTGACTCTTAATAGTTTGCAGAGGATTAGGAGGAGTTTGGATATTCACTGCATCATTCCTAGCTTTACAAATGAACCAGCATAGGAAAACTATCTTTTGAATCGTGTCCTTTCCAATACCAGCTTCTCCATTATTAGACACCTGATTCCACCATTCTGCTACTGATTGAAATCCTATCAGACTAGGACAGAACCCCAACTGACTTGCAAACCATGTAACTTTGGCATGTTCGCAAAAGAAGAGAATATGCTCTACTATTTCTTCTTGGATGCCCCAGATTCTGCAGGTTGCATTTGAAATAATTTTCCTTCTCTCCAAATTAGAGAAACTACAAATGGATTCCTCAAAACTCTCCATTAAAACGTTCTAATTTTGGTGGAGCTTTTGACATTCCGTACTTTCTTCCAATCCACCTGGCTTCTCAATGATAATGAGGCTGCTAAATTAACAGCCTTGAGACGCCTTATTACAGAACATATGGTAAGCAGACTTCACTTTGAATTCTCCATTCTTCTTTGGATGCCAAATGAGGTGACAAGCAGGGACAATTGGGATTTAAGCTATAGCATCAACTTCTTCTGAAATTAAGGCTCTAAGCTTTGTGAAATTCCATTCTCGCCTGTCTTGAACAAGCAAATCAGCAACTACAAACACATTGGAATCTTCAGGTCCTGGGGAGGAAATTCTGAATTTAGGGAGGGAAGGAACCCATGGATCCTGCCAAATCAAAGTGCCTCTCCCGTTGCCAATATTCCATCTCATATATTGCTTCAAGGACCTCATATATTGTGCAAGAATGTGATTGGATTTGGTTCCACAACCTGCTTTCTCTGTACATGGCTTGTGTTAGAAATGACAAATGCTTTGGCAGATTGCAGAATGTCCAATTTTTTAACCAAATATTATTAATTTATAGATAAGCACAAAAAAGTACTTGTGTTTTGGCCTTTTTTTTTACTTATGGATCTTCTGGAATTTTTTTATTTTTTTGATAAAGTCTGTACATTACTCCGTTGGCATTTAGGAGTGCATAGCTGTAACACCGTTAGTATCTACTGACGTGGCATATGTGGATTTCATTTTTTTTTTCTGATTAAATTTGTCATGTGAATTAATGAATGTCACGTGAATTAATAAAATGAAAGCCACATTGCATTCATTAATACATATGACAAATAGTGAATGCCACATGGTAGCCACTAATCCATGTGGATAATGGATAATAAAAAAATTTCAATTAAACCCTAATCTTTTGGCCTCCCTCTTCCCCTTCTCTCTTATCGATTATGTTCAATTGTCAAAGCACTCTAAAACAAATCAAAACATCAAATGCAACCACTAAATTGAGTAGCTTCTTTCTCTCTCACTCTTTTCTACGTGAGAAAATATCAGTTTTATTTTATTTTATTTTTTTGTTTAATTATTGTATTGTTAATTGGTGAAGATGCCTTCAAGTCGCTTCTTGAAGATTCTATAAGAATGGCTTCGGTGCCATCAAAAGATGTGAGTATTATTATTATTATTATTATTATTATTATTATTATTATTATTATTTATTTTCAATCAATTTTTAATTTTGGTTATATATTTATAGATCTAAAATTTCAATTTTGAATAAGAAATTTCACTTTTCAATTTGGTTAATTTTGGTTTTATTTTTTATAGATAAGAAATTTCAATTTTTATTTTGATTGATATAGTAGAAGTTTTTCCTGGCGATTACAAAGATTATGGGATCTATTTGGATGAAGCAATGATAATGATGATGAGTGAAAGAGAGAAGTGGAGGTTAGACCTAAGAGTGTATAGCCTAGGTGCGAGAACTTGAGAATATGGGTTTCAAATTTCTGCCTTGGTATCTTTCCTTTGGAAAGAAACAAAAGAGAAAAAGCATTTATGATTTTTAAAAATTCTGCATTAAAAATCCATCATGGCCATCCACCTATAAGGACTAGAAGAAGAAGAAAAAGTTGTTTAAGGTCACCTTAGGGATTTTCTCGCTGTTGTTGACTATAAACATCAATTACAAGTGGGTTTTTAACGCTGAATGGATGCCTTAAACTTTGCAATACTTTTGATGCTTCTCAAAAATGATTTAGAGAAAGTATTATTAGGGCTTTATTATGTATAATTTGTTTATCTATTCATGATTATAATTAACGACTCCTAATTGGATTAAATGGAGCAATTTTATTTTTCCTAGTAAAGAATACTTCAAAAGATTATTAGTTTCTGGGTTCACCTTTATAATATTTTAGGTTAATGATTTAATTAGTTTTTTTAATCAAACAAAAAATAATTTAGAATTTACTTTTTTTAAAAATTTATTTTCTTATTTTAAAAATTTTAATATATATTAATTTTTAATTGGCCATTATTATTATTATTTTTAATATTTTATTATTAAAAAAATAAAAAGTGAGACTCGCATCTATCACCTAGACATTACTATTCCACATGGCAGATCCAATTAGAAAAAAAAATAATAAAAGTGGAGTTTGCATGTGACACATCAGTAGACACTGGGGGCGTTAGATTTATGGACCCTTAAGTGTTAACTGAGTAAAGTACATGCTCCTTTTTGTCAAAAAAAAAAAAAACACAGACTAGTAAGTGGAAGAAGTCAAATCACAGAGTAATTTTTTTTTTAGTTACCCCTAATTTATATTAATTAGAAATTATCACCTATCTAAAACATGATTAGTCAACTATGCCACTTTAGTACAAAAACTTATGAAAGGGAAACCTATACTGAAATTCCCTTTCTTTGTAGTTCCAGACTTTGAGCTGGTGTTAGCGTTGGAATTTTTTTTTGAAGAAACATGGCATGTAAATGGAAAGAGATTGCTCTCTTAGTCATTGATATGTAGGTCGCTCTCTATCTCTTTTTATATTCAAGTGTATTGATTTATATATGAAATTTATATGATTTGATTTTGATCAAAGATCCTCCTCACCTATTGGCTATTGGAGGGTCTCCTGTTTGCTTTATGTAATAGGCTCTTTCCCAATTTAAGCATTAATAACTGTTCCTTTTCGATCATCAATATATATATATATATATATATATATATATGTTGTTGGCTTAGTTGGCTGCTATATTACAATTAAGACCTACTAAAATATTAGAGGGAAAAATGTTTAATTTTAACTTTAACGTTTAGTCTATGGTGCATATTGACTGTTGCTCTTTCCAAAGTCTTAATTAGACCCTTAAAGTATTCAAATCCTTCAAATTAGGCACAATTTTTAATGCCCCACTAACATGCTCTCTCTAGACGTTAATGGGCTCATTTTTTGTTTATTTTTCTTCTACATGGACATAAACTCATTAAATACTCATAATTTTTGCTAATCAAATAAAACAACGTTGTTTTTTTATAAGTATGATTCTTTGCCAAATATCAACTTTCACAAAAACAAAGCTCAATCGCCTATGATACTTTCCTCTTTAGACTTGTTGTCACTCAACAGGCCAAAACCATGAACTCTCCACAACCTTTCATAATCACATCATCTACCATGCTCTGCCAGCGACTAACATCCTCTCTTTGTACACACGGAGGCGCTATTACAGGACATAGTCAATGGACATCTCTAAGCCACGACCGAGGAGAGGTCCAAAGGTTATTTATTCAAGGTTATTTATTCAATAGGACCCCACCTCCACTTGGGCATTTTTTGAAATGGGATGACTGGGAGCTCCCTTGCTACATCACCAGCTTCCTTACTATTGTGATTCTCAGAGTTGGGTTGAATGCCAAGCCCGATCTGACAATCGAGACATGGACTTATCAGAAGGCCCTCGAACGCCTCGAGATGGAGAAGTTAGGTCTTTCTGGTTCCAATAAATCAAAGTAGAACCGTAATCTTGGGTATGGCATATGACTCTTTAGATAAAAACTTTTGTTGGTTTTTTGGGCAGTGAACTTTTTACCCATTGTTGATAATGTGAAGCTCAATAAAGGTTTTTGACTATCTTGAAATTGGGTTCTTACATTGAGCTTAATTACTGCAAATTTCTAGTTGTTAATTTTAATACTAGTGATGTTATAAATTTCAACAAGTTTAAATAAAATACCCCGAATTTTCATTTATTTTATAAAATTCTATTTTCGTACGGAAATATATTATTTTATTATTTTTCTTGTTAAAGTAAGAATTGGAATTATATTTTGATATTTGAGTATTGATAAAGGTATTAATTATATTATAAGTGTGATTATAGTATTTTATCGAAAGTTTGGATTTCCGATATAATTACAATAATTATCGTTAATAATGTTATTGATATATATATATTTTCATGAGTATATGTTGTAAATTATTATTATTAATATGTGAATTATGAATTATTTTTAATTATTATTATTATTACTATCATTTGCATTATTATGATTATTGGTGGTATTATTATTATTATTCTTATTATTATTATTATTATTATCACTATTATTATTGTTATTCTCAGTATTATTATTATTATTATTATTATTATTATTATTATTAATGCCATTATCATTATGATTATTATTAGTATTATTATTTTGTATATATAAATATGTGGTATTATGTTTATATAAATATATGTATATAGTATAATATGGCTTAGTGTATATATATATAACATAATCTATGGGTTAAGTAATTAAAAGGAAGAAGAAGAAGAAAAGAAGCATTGTGATTGGTCAGTTTGGGGAGTGAAACGGTGAGTTTTGAGAGGGTAGAACGGGAAGGCAGCAGAGGAAGGAGGAGAGAGAAAGGGAGAGGCCGAGAGAGAGAGAGAGAGAGTGGGCTGTGTTCCGGCGGGCGGTGGCAAGCACCGCCACCACCGCTGGGTAGAAGGAGGACCGGCAACCTCGAGGGAGGTAGCAGCGTGACGATCGGCGGCGACACGGCGGCGTACGCGAGGAGAGAAGTACCGCCGGCCACCGCAACTTCAACTCCATTTTTCGGCCGATTCCGGCAGTGAAATTCGACGATCTTGGTGCCGTTTTACTCCTGGAGATGAGAGCTTCACTTTGGTACCAGCCTTGCCCCCTGAGGACCACCGGAGGAGGAGATCGAAAAATGTAAAACCGTGACTTGGAGGCGTTTTCCGGTGGCTGCAGGGCGAGTGCCGGCGAGTGGTGACTGTTTTTGTGCTCCTGGGGTTGAGATGAATCTGCTGGTGTGGGGTTTCCCCTAATCCGCCACCACCGGCGGTGGCTCGTGGCTGGCCGGCGGCGGCGCGTGGTGCCGGCGCGTGGAGAGGTCCAGTGATTCTGTTTCGATGTTCTGGCACGATCCTCGACGTCTATATGTTCAGAAGTTGTGAAGGTGAACCCGGAATCCTTGTTTTTCAGTTGTTATATGAGTTAATCTATGTTTAGTGGTTTTTAGAGTATTTGTTAGGTTATCGGGTCTGTTCTGGGGTTGAGTATAATTCTTATTGTGTTCATGTTCTCTGTTGCAAGGTGTCGGTGTCTGGCGTCTTCCTGGTTCCAAGGCTACTCTTCTGAGGGAAGCCGGTCGAAAGCGTCGACAGTTAGGTGAGTGATACTCACTGATATATTATTCTATTTCCATTTCATATGCATTGCTGTGTGTATATATATACGTATATTATGCATTACTATTGCATCTATAAGCATGTGACATTTGACTGTGAGTGATTAATTGATATTTGTATTTTGTGCCATACTATGCTGTGATTGACGGATGGAGGTCGGGAGGATACAGTACCACTTAGGATTATGGATTTGTTATGGTTATGATTTGGATTATGATGAGATTCAGAAGATGAGCTATGACTGATGGATGTCGGCCAGGCCTGCTCATCGCCAGGGCTGCTGTCAGTCGGGTCAAGACTGCGTGATACAGACCAGTGACGGCCGGGCCTCTTGGATGTAAGAGACAGATTATTTGGATTCAGAGAGCCAGGGTAGGGGGATCGGCTCCCTATATTGAATGTTGAGTATCAGAGTGGTACTGTGGACCATACCCCATCCTTGCTTGATTGGATGCCTTGTTTGTCTCTATGACATACTGCATATTATGTGAATTACAGTCTTTGTGGGGGATACCAGTTTAATATATTAGCTGGTATCATTCACTGAGTCGAACGCTCATTCCTGTTCATCTTGTTGCTTTCAGGTCAGGGAATGAGCTAGCGAAAGAATTGTAATTGAGTAGACTGCCAATTTCTCTTCGGCAGTGATTTGTATTAATGAGATATTAAGAATGTATATAATAGAAGAATATTTGTAATTGTAACTCTAGAACTCCGCAATGTTACACTTTGTAATTGAGCTTTTTGTATTATTTTCAGTTATGTAATCTTTGGGGTTAAGCAGAACCTTTTTGTAATTTATGATTTTCTGACAATTATGGAATAAATGATGTTGGGCCAATTTGATATTGGATTATGTTGTGATTTCATTTGGTTCTGCTTATCTTGTTTGGGCCCATAGCTCTTTTCAGTTGGGCTTTTTGTCTTGTGGTTTGGTTTAGGTTTACTACGGGCACTAGTAGCCACGTGTATTTCCCGTGTCCTAGTGCCGGTCACGTGCCCTCGGGTTCGGGGCGTGACATTAAATTTCCTTGTTTCAATTTAATAGTGTCTTTCAATATTATTTTAATCGTTAGGTGGACGCTTGAATTGGATGATTGTTCTTATGAACTTTGATTATTATTAGTTTGATAAAAGGTTCTTAACCGAAGAAATTGAGCAAAATTTATTGTTTAGTTGATGTTTATTGAGTTGATAATCTTTATTCGTGCCTTTACTATACCGATATATAGCTTATTGGATGGAGTGGTGTAGCATTTTGAGGCATTTTGAGTTTTGATTTAACTTGCAATTGTTTATGGTAGATGTTTCCATCTCAATCTAATGATTTTGGTGATCCATGAGTCTTTTTGGTGGTTTTGTAGCTTGAGCTTGATTTCTTTGATCTTAGGTCAGCTCGACTCTTGAGCTATAATGTAGAAAGTTTCTTATAAGATTGACTTCTAAGGATCTATATGGGTTTGGATGGTGATTTATGTCCATGTAGGAGAGAGAATTCACAAAAAATAGGGCCCACTAAAGTCTGGAGAGAGCAGGTTAGTGGGGCGTTAAAAATTTTACTTAATTTGAAAGATTTGAATACTTTAAGGGTCCAATTGAGACTTCAAAAAGAATAAGTGCCGATGTACTCCATAGGCCAAACGTTATGGTTAAAATTGAACATTTTTCCTATATTAGAGTGGCTACTTACTGAGTGTGGCCATTATAAAAACTTCATCAAAATAAACAACTGCACCATATGTCTAGCTGAGCATGATGTGTATGATATGTGTTGGAAGATTGTACTAGTTGCTAGATTTTCTTTTTGTATGCACTGTTATCATGCTTTTCTTAGAATAGATTTATAGAGATATGGCAGGGAAGGATGCTTCACCAAACAACTTTGTAGTGTGTTCCCATTCAGCATGCTTGGCGAATTGGCTTAAGAAAAGGATTGGAATTTCGATTGCCTAAATTGGCATTCATGGCCGACATGATGGATTTCTATTTCTATGAACCAACCAGTATTCTTGACATGAAAAATATTGGAGTAGCAACCCCAACATTAGTGGAATGGAGTAAGGCTCATGCTTGATCTACTTGATGAGTAAAGAAAGTTCTGCCTTGCTGAAGGTCCTTGTATCGCAATTTATCTCTTGCATAAATGGATTAGAATAATAACATGATAGATGGTCATGTTCGAACTTGTTCCTAAGGTTATAATAATTTTGTTATGTACTATTGAGTTGAATACTTGACTATGAATTGATATTATTGTCATCTTACAGCTAAATTATTCAGTTTCCAAGCAAGTTCAAAATCATTTTGATTTTTGACAGCATTTTTCCTGATTAAGTTCCATGCTTATGAGGATGATTATAAATTACTGCATGTAAACACCATAGAGTCTAGGCCCCGATAAGCATGCTCATGTTGAATGCTTGAGATCCCAATAAATTGGATCAAACAATTCATGAATGATGAGCCTACACAGAGGAGGAATTAGCCTAAGACTGCATAGGCTGGCAATATGTTTTAATGACTTGATCAACTATCCTTTAGGAATTAAACCAAACCCAACTGAGTGACCGAGTGGCTAGTATGGTGTGTGTCACTAAGTATAATGTTCACAGTCAATGCTATCATAAAATTTTGTTTAGAACAAAAACTGATGTATTAATCATAATTGTCAAACCTTAATCAGCCCAGCCGGTCAAACCAGGAAAACCGAAGACCAGAGGCTCGACCAGTCCGAAAGGAGCTTGAAACCTAGGATGACTAGACCATGCCAAAATCCGGCCGAACTGGCCGAGTTGGTGACCCAGTCGACCTAGACGATTTTTTGCGGGTGGGTTGGTCGATAAATAAAAAAAATATTTGTTTTGCTATCAAATTAAAAAAATAAATTTTGTATTTTAAAATTTAAATTATCATTCATTCATTTACCGTTTTGATTAAATAAATATTCAAATTCATATTTTTTACATTCAACAATGTAAATCCAAATAGACCTCCCACTATCAAGTAGTAGGATCCATTCAAATTTGATACTTAAAATAATCACTTAATATGTTAATTTTCTCTAGTTAATGATCTTAAAATAGTTTTAAATTCATATTTCTTATATATAATATTCATTAATTGCTTAGATAATATTTGTTAATTTTAATTACATGTATATTATATTTATTTTTAACATATAAATCTAATATATTAACATATAAATATAATATTTTACATTTTTATATGTATAATATATTTATTTTTAATATATAAATAATAAATATATGATATATTTAAAATTTTAGTTCGATTCTTGTTCAATTTCAATTTAATTTCTAATTCATAATTTTTTATATTTATCGATTTTAAAATCGGGTCAGGTTTAAAAATATTGGTACTAACCTTGTCAGTTTGTCACTGCCATAGTGAAATCACCATTTTTAAAAACGTGGGTGTAGCCGTGTTCTTGCACCATCTATAGCTACCACATCTGCCATTTGGGTTCGGTTGAAGGCCCAGCCAACCAAACCTTCCCATATGTAATAAGTTCATTTATTTGACGAACAAGGTCTAAAATCTGGAGCCCAGTTGCCAGGTGGCAACTCTATAACTAAAATCAACCAAAAGCAGAGAGCGTCTGGCTGTAATTTTTGGGCGTGAAATCAAGGAGTCCAGCCAAATGGTTGTAAACCACTTGTAGGGAATTAAATAATATACTATATTATACCATTCAGCATTTAGCTCAGTGGTATTAGATTCGTAAATTGAAATGTCTTAAGGTTTTTTTTTTTCCAAAGGAAATGTCTTAAATTCAAGTTTTTATTAAAGTCAAATTTATTAAAAAAATAATATATTATATTATAAATTTGGATTAGATGTTTCATCGATGTGGCTAAGCAATGTGGCAACTTATTACATACACGCTTCTAGTTTGCAATATTGAAAACCTAAACAAAATGCCATAGCTTTATTTATCTTATATCAAAAACCTTGGTGGCCTTTTTTGGCCCTAGTCCTTACATTTTTATGAAATATGATATTAAAACTCAGTTTGGTTGGGTACATCTCTATGATCTTCGTTCAGTCCTAGATTGTTTACTTCTCTCTTCAACCACGATGTTGGCAGTAAACCTGTGGTCAAGAGTCTTAAGTGATTTAGGATGGGAAAGGATTGATCAGAACTCTTTTTGTAGTTTAGACTTGGGTGCATTGTGTTTGGGCTCGAAGCTCTTGGTTAAAAATTTTGTAATGGGTAGTTTTTCTAGCTTTTATCTTAATGGACTCATAATTAGGCTACCAAATTGTAATCAGCTGAGCTTTCTACTTCATTAATGAAATCTATATATATATATGTATATTTTTTTTTTTTTTGGGGCAAAAAATAAAAAAGAAAACCTTGTGCTTCACCACCGACTTGTAATAGGACCCTTTCTCAAAAGAATGAAAGAAATTGTCCACTACTAGGCTACTAGCTTACATGCATTTTGCAAAAGCACAATAGAAGACAAGACATTGCTTCACAGACCTTACATATTGTACACGAACGTGACTGGATTTGGTTTCACAACTTGTTTACACGGTACATGACTTGTGTTAGAAATGACAACTGCTTTGCCAGATTGCAAAAAATCTATAAAATTAGAACCACATTGCTCTCTCTCTCTATATATATATCTTTTCCTAGATATAGTTTTTTTTTTTTTTTTTTTTAATGGAGTCAAATTTTGTTATACTATAATTTTTACCAAAGTGAGATATATAATTAAATTAATTTTTATATATTTAAAAAAATTACTTAAAATAAGAGAATCAAATATAATATATAGTTAAATTTTTGTAATTTTTATAATTAAAAATTTTTATATTTTGGAGATTGGAGGCAACGCTCTCGGCCCCTAACTCCATGGTTGCCTGGTTATATCTATTTACACATACTGCACTTGTACATATATATGTACATAGAAACATTGGTGATATGATTTTATTGTGGTTTTTGGTTATTAAGGTAATCTTGCTAACTATTTCTACAATGAAAAATTATTTGTTGTTTTAGTACATCATTAATAGAACCTGTCAGGGTCTGAAAATTACCAAATAAAATATTCAACATTAAATTATGAAAAAACATTTAGCTATGCTAACTGCATACTCTACATTCATATAAGATATATTTCATTATATATATATATATATAGTTGTAATTTTCTCTGAAAAACTAATCATTTGCAATAATTAATCTTTTAAAATTTGACATCATATTAATTTTTTTATAATTTTATACTTAAAATTCAAATTCAAATTCAAATCCAATGGCAGTAACATGTTTCAATGCATTCTTGGCCACTAATCTCCATTCATTACTTGAGTGAGGCTGAATGAAGATCAGTATTGAAAATCTCTATAATAAAAAAATATCCATTGGTCTTTTCCATCCAATGGCAGTAATATTAATTAATCCAACGGCAGTAACATGTTTTAATCCTTCAAGTAATTAATCTTGTAGTTTGTTATTATGTGTTCAAACTCTGAATTGCATCAAGCAGTGTCTCTGGATTACCAATCTGTCACTGTTATTTAATAATATTTGATGCCACACAGCTGCTGCTGCTACACCTGCCAGTGCCATATAGTTGTTTTATCTATCCTTCCATTTCTTGAAATTGTAAAGTATTCAAACAAAAAATTGGATATGATTATCATATTACAGAAATATTAATTAACATTACAGTCATAGGATCCGGAACCCTATGTTCCCAAGATTATATATTTTAATATATGAATTAAAATATATAATCTTGAATCTATTTTTTTAATTAATTAAATTTTAATTGGAATATAATTCGAATTTCCAATCTAATAAATTTGAAGGCAATTTTGATATTATAACTCAGCCAAAACTTATTGCTTCATTCTAAATGTGCATGAGATAATAATTGTACTCGAATGGACCAATTATTTAACAAATGGACATTATTTTTTTCTTCTTCGTCTGGTGCATGGTGATGGTGGCATGTCTTAATTGCTGGTTAATGAAGTTGTTAATTACAATCTAGTACTGGAAAAAGGAAAAGAAAAGGTTAATGAAATAATTGCACTTTGATGTTAGTGCTTTCTATTGTATTGAACTGATATATATTTGGATATATCGATGGACTAATTGTGGTTGAAATGATTGGAATCTTGAAACTAATGCCCATGTTTAATTTCCAATCTAAAGCTTGTTAATAATAATGCTAATATGAAGACAACCTTTTCCTTGTTTTAAGTTGCATGCATGTTTTTTCAGACAATTACCCAAATGTGAACCCTAACTAGACATTGATAAGCACCATTATGCAACAATTAATGTTGACTAATTAACCATGCTTGGCCCCACTCGGAATTAAACATTTTAATTCCACATTTATCAAATCAAGTGAAGAATTATGTACTTGAAATGAGAGCTTTCCTTCATACATAAAAATAAAAAGCTACTACTTTCTAGTTTTCTTTTTATATGGATGGAAAAACTTAGTTATTAAAGTAAAATATATGATTAATAATTGTAAATACTTAAATTCAATTAAAAAAAATACTTGTAACCTCTATCAATAATAATACGATTTTATTGATAAAACAATTGATTTGGCATAATATCATATTACACTATTTTTGTGACATTCAAATATTAATTACAATTTTTTTTCATCTAAAACTGTTGAATTAGAAGTTTTAATAAATATACCAAAATATCTCTGTTAGACTGACAGTCTAAAGCATCCTCATCATATGACTCCCATCCAATCACAACTTAACTTTTATATTTTTAAATAAATATATATAATCTTATAATTACTTATCATTTCAATTGAAATTTTCATTGTAAGTTCCATAAATAAATTTTGCCCCTATCTAATTATAATGTATACTGTTCTTCCACTCCACTTATCACTTTCAAAAACCTCAATTAATTTCAACTACCATATGAACAATGATCCATTTTGATTGAATTTAATTTCCTAATTCATTTTGTTACTTTTTTTTTTTAAATCTTAAAAGTCTTTTATACATTAAGTCTTTAAAGAAAATTTCATAATATTTGACCATATCAATACAATGGAAATATAAAATGGGAGCGAGAGAATAATAGAAGATTTTGAGAACGAATTCTATATCCACTGTCGTGATCGAATATTTTATCAATTTGATAATATTATTAGTTATTACTTAAACAAAAGAATGATTCACCAATTTACCATTCAAAGCCAACACCTTTTAAAAATTATTGCTTACAACTATGATAATTACTCGTTTTAATAAAGTGGAAAAAATCATCATAACCACTGCCTATCGATAGATTTAATGAACATTGTGCCGAAGGTAAAATATATAGTGGTAGCTACTTGCTTTATTTTCGTAGGCCAATTATAGAAGAAAAGAAAGTGATTTATGCATGGGCCTAACAATTCCACTGAAAAATCAATTGGATTGTTCCCTTTTTTTTTTTTCTTAAAAAATTTTTGCAATTTTTTTTCACATGAAAGATAGCACCGGTCTATTTAATTATAAATAAAATAAAATAAAAGATGAGATTTATCTTATGTATTAAATCAATGAGTAGTTAGATATTTTAACTAATATAATACTTTTATTTATATTTATCCAATAAAAAAATATTAATATCGTTTTTTTTATTCTATGTATATTTTTTAGGGCTGAGTACAATTTGAAAAAATTAATCTTTAAAACCAAATCGAATTTTAGGGATTACTAAAATGAGATCTTCATAATCGAATAGTAAAGAAAAATCTCTATGCTGAATCGTCCCGATTTTTCAGGACGGTTTGGAACAAAAATTCGGATATAATAAGATAGTACGATACACAACGAGATAAAATGGAGATATGAAAATTTTTTATTTTAAAATAATTCAAAAATTATATTTTTTTGGCTTAAATCTAAAATTTAAATTAATATATACAACGAAAACAAAAATGAAACTATATAGTACATGATAAATTTATTTACAATCCACCAAGTTAAAATAAAAATTAAATTATAAATTGCAAATTAAATTTTACTTATATACTATTAAATTTTTTAAATTTGTTGCTAATTTAATATCAAAGATTATATATATATATATATATATATATATATATATATATATATATATATATATATATATATATATATATATATATATATATATATATATATATATATAAAAGAATCCTTTAAATTAGTTTTAATTTCTGTTTTTGAGTTCTAGTTTTGATTTTTTGATTCAATCTAATTCAATACGACGTAGAAAAAATCAAACAGTTAATTAATACTTTTGAATTATAGAGATTCTCAACTCGGTTCAACATCTCCCAATTTTGTGCTAGCCTTAATTTTTTCATTGTATTGATATACACTCTACGTAGGAGAAAGCACACAAGATTTAGCCGAAAAATAATTTAAAGGAGAAGAGGAGTATAGGGCCAGACTGAAACACGCAAAAGGCCTGAAGAGAGGAGGGGACATTGCCATCGTTTTCCTCTCGTCTTTATGTAACCTACGGAGCCTTTTCAGGGCCCACCTTTATTATTATTTTACAAAATTGTGAAACTATGGAATTATAGCATGATACTGACTTTTCTGCAAAAATTAATTATTTCTTCACAAATTTCTTCTAATTTTCGCCTTACTTCTTCTGCTGTACTATATATCCACTACTCACACGTGTGATTTTTTATTTTTTTATTTTATTGGTGAAATCTTTCATTGGATTCACCACACTTTTTAATTTTTTTTAATTTTTTTGTTTTTATATAGCAAAATGATATAATGCATTTAGAAA
Source organism: Reutealis trisperma (assembly GCA_947687605.1). NCBI lineage: Eukaryota > Viridiplantae > Streptophyta > Magnoliopsida > Malpighiales > Euphorbiaceae > Reutealis > Reutealis trisperma. The sequence goes on from CANTUT010000010.1 coordinate 3,018,293, forward strand.
AATAATGATATAGTATATGACCAATTTTAGAAAGTTGATTTCAATTTTAAAAAATATATTTATAATTATAACTTGAATATTTAAAAAAGGGAAAAATAAATTATTTTTCTTTTAATCTAACACTTGGCCTCATTTGGCAGGAATTAAGTGGGGTTAGAAAGTAGAATTTCTCAAAAAATGTATCAATTAATTTTATGTTCGAGTGGTTGATTGGTTAACCAATTTGGTTAAATCAGTTTTTAGTTTTTTTTTATTTATATCATTTTTTTTGCCAAATATCATATTCAAGTTAACAATTTTTTTAAAAATTTTATTAGATTTGGTTAAAATTTTAGATCTAAGTCAAAATAATGTTGATTAACCTAATTCAACCAATAATATTTATTTAGCTAGTCAATTTTGATTATAATTACCTATTTAAATTGAAAAGCGATAAAAAAAATTGAAATAATTTAGTTAATCACTTTTAAATTAGAAAATATCATAAACACGCGATTTATTGATGAAATTTACTGATAGATTAATATCGTCAATAAATACTAATGAAATATAGATGAAAAGAAATGTACAAATATTTAGAATATATACTAACCCAATTTCCATATTGTTGACTCAAATTATTGATGGATAGTACATATTTGAATTATTGACGATTTACTGATTAATTACTGATAGATTTTAACGCCATAATTCAGGCGCGAATTTTTTTGGTGGCAATTAATAAATTTACTGATGGAATTATTAACCTTCGATTTATCGTCGTTATACAATTACTGACCATCGATTTTTCGATTGACTTGGAGCCGTCCCCAATTCATCAGTAAATTTAATTACTGATGGATTTCTTATGTTTACTTATAGAATTTTTCGTCAATAAATGACTAGTTTTTTGTAGTAAGAAAAATTATTCAATATACTGAATATAATGAGTTTGTATTAATATATATTTATAATTTTTTTTTCATAAATTGATAAAAATTTCATGTATGTGTGAGTGTAAAATATATTATATTTTAATCTAAATCTTAATGCAGGGTATACTCAATCTTATTATTATTATTTTTTTACAAACCCCAGATAAAACATAAATGTTAAAAGAAATAAAAAGAAAATGGCATCAATAAGATACAAGAATATAGGCCATTTTCAAAGTTGGCCCTGTGAAAGTACATCAACTTTGAGACTGAGCCATGGAAACCTAGACGCTTAGAAGTTATAACACACGCGCCGTCGAGGTGTCAGATGAACCAAATATGCCGGATGGCGGTCACTAGCCAACATTAGCTTACAGGTACATGCACTTAATATGTTGACTCTCAAAAAAATAAATAAATAAATAAATAAATTTAATTGGATGAATTCATGGGTTTTCAGTTTGATTAGTTTGTATTGTATTAATTTTTAATGTAAACTTAAAATTTATTATTTAAACTTCAGAATCCTCTCTTTTATTTATTTCCTCTCTTTTATTATTCTTTAAATATTAGAAAAGTATAAAAATATTAATATTTTTATCCTTTTAAATACTATTTTATTCACTGGGGTATAAATAAATCAAGCTATTCACGAGCAACTCGTCATTTGGCTTGATAAAAACTCATTTGTATTTGGTTAATTTTATAAATGAGTCAAATTTAAACTTTATTTTAAAACTCATAAAATAAATGAGTTTAGCTTTGAGCAAAATTAAATTCAATTCAATTAGACTTTTGAACAGCTTTATTATTATTATTGAAACTCCAAAAAATATTTTAATATTATTATAAATTTTTTGGTAATTCAATTTAGTTAAAGTATATATGCTATTAATTAACATAATCTAATATTTCCTTATTATATAATATAGTATTCTAATATTTAAAAATATATTTTTAATTAATCAATATCTTTGTAATACATATAATACTTAATTTTATGATTGGATTTTTATCACTTATTAGATTTTTTGTTTTTATGTTAGTTTTAAGTATTTTTATTATAGTTATTTTATTACAAACAAATATTTAAGAAATTGAGTATTTTGATAAGTTATAAATGAGTTTTAAATCAAGTGAATTTGAGTATAACTCAATTATAATTTATTAATAACTAGAACTCAGCTTGAGACTTAAATATGATTTTTTTCAAGTTTAATCCAAATTCGAATTTAAAAAAAAAAATATCGAACAAACTTTAAACAAATTAAAATTCAATTCAGCTCAGCCCAATTACAATCAAGTAAATTGGTGATATTAATTACTTAAATTGAAATATATAAACAGTTTCACTATCTAAATTTAAATATAAAAACTTTTCAATCTAAAGATACATTTTATTAACCTATAAATATGATGACAGTCATTATAAAACTACATAATGCAACATTTTAAAATTAATGTAAACTTTATACATTATTAGGTAAATTATTGATTGAGAAATAATAAAAAATGAAGGATAATTTTATAATATAAAGAAATGTGAAGAATGATATGATTACCATGAAAATTTCAATTATATTATACTAATTTATTTATTAAAGTTTTGGTTTAAACTTTAATTATGTAATATTTAACGCCTAGGTTTAATTACCATGAAAATGTCTTTAAAAAGAAAAGGTTTAATTACCATGAAAATATAGGAAGCATAAACATAAATGCTATTAATTAATAGCCACTCTTTCTAGCTTTGGAGTCTTCTTTCCCTTCATCGATGATTTTAAGCTTTCGTTTTCATAGATTGTATATTGAAATTGAATTACTTTTTTTTTTTAAGATTATTTTATAAATTTTTATAAAATAATTTAAAAATATTTAATAATTTAAAAATTTTGATAATTAAAATATCTGAAATTTATTTAATAAATATTTTTAAAATAATATATTTTAATAACAGTTCAAACAATAATATTGAAAATTATTAAAAGTGACAAATTTTTTGATGTTCAAAATTCAAATCCATAATATCCGTCTCAAAATCCAAATGATCAAAATATGAATGTTCCAATTCGAGCATGATTTAATCCAAAATAGAATCATTTGAAATGAAATAAATCAATAAAAATATATATTTTTTGAAAATTAAAAAAAAATGACTTGGCCCATAAATTTGACTTGAATTTAACTCAAACAATCTCCAATTATCAATTTTAAATGCTTTATTTGAGCAGTTTGCAATTTAAAATGATCCAAATGTAAAATAATTTAAAAAATATATATAAAATGATCTGAATTCAAAATGATATGATCCAACTAATTTAACACTTCTAAGACTATAATATTTAATTTAAGCTTTTCTAAGAAATAAGATATATATATATATTATCTCCTTTTTCTTTGGAAAATTTGAAGCTATTATAGCACATTCAAATTATGTACGGGTAAGTTGAACAAGTATAAGTTAAATTCACATTTCAACCATTGCTAAAAGGTTAGAATTAACTAATTAGATAGTTAAATCTAAATCATTATATATTCATATATTTTTGGTTAATTTTTTTCAATGTGAGATTAATTTTAAATAATTTTAAAATTATTTTTTTCTCTAAAGGAGGTGAACTGATATTTTTTCAAAAAACATATTTAAATTAATTTATAAAAAATAATAAAAATTAATTAATTAAATAAATAAAATTAAAAACACTTTTTTAATCTCTATAACAATTTCAAACACACCCCATGCAGGCTTTCTTTTCAAAATAGGTTGAAGTTAAAGCTTTTCTTTTTCTTCTTTTTGAAGGGTTGAAAGATACATATTAATAAAATTGCATTATATACATCTTTCTTTATGTATGGTTGTTTTCGCCTTAATTACTATTTTCTATTTGTAAATAAAATAATATTTTTTTTTGCCAAATAAAATAAGATTTATGATTCTTTTCTTTTTATAGGCATTAACATTTGAATTAAGATAGCATTTATATTATACATATAATTGAAATTTGGAAAAAGCCTGCGTTTCATTTGTCTCTACCATATAGTAAATGTACCTTAAAATCAGTCCGTCAGGAAAGCCTTAATAACGTACAGTATAACCTAACCCAGTGACCAGTCACGAGCCACCTCTGTTTTCAATAAATAAATAAACACTACAAAACCCACAATTTACTTTATTCTCCCAAAAAAAAACTACTTTTTATAAAATTACAATTAAAAAAAAAAACTAATACTTCCTCTAAGGGAAATTTAGCCTAAAAAGAAAAAGTTTCTTTTTTTAAAATTGAAAAACACTCTGAATTATATTAATCATTATTTCATTTTCTATACTTTCAAATCAACACTTTTATAGAATATGATAATTATTAAAAACACGAATTCTTTCTTCAAAATAATAGTTATCAATTTTTAATTTTAGTTCATAAAGTGAAAATTAATATATACATAACAAAATTAAAATATTTGAAAATTAAATATTCCACTCTTAAATTTATATATTATTTGATACAATATCTGTTGAAAAAAAATATATATCTTTATTATCAATTTAAATTTCTTTTTTAATCTATACATTATGCGAAGGTTATAATTATAATATATAGTAAATTATTATTACATTCTTGAAGTTTGTTTTAACAAATATTTTAGTCTTTACTATTTGAAAATTATTATTTTTAGTCTATAACATCTGTTAATAAACAACACTTTAGTCTTTGTACATAAAACAATAAAAGTTTTACTAAATTTTAGCTCTTGAAATTTTATTTTATTTTATAAAACATTTTCATATTTAAAGTTTGAAAATATAATGCATTTTAATTTTTTTAAAAATATTTTTCATTGAAACACTTTAATATAAAATATTTTAAAATCTTACTCTCTCCGTTATGAAAAAAGTGACCATTAAAAAGTTAGTTTTATTTATAAATAAGTGGCCATTTAGTAACCCATAAAAAAATAATAAAATGGCTAATTTATCCTTTCATTTTTCAAGTATGAGAGATGTTTCTCTAATTTACACTGTAATTAATAGGAATTTTTTTGACAAAACGGAGGGAGTATACATTTTATTTAAGTTAAATGAATTTATTTGACATTTAAATTTATTTAAAAAATAAAAAAAAATTAATTTTTAAACAGTAAAAATTAAAGTGTTAATTAAACCAAATATCAAATATCTTACATATAATTATTTACCCTATAACATAAAGACTGGGATTTAAAGAACCTAGGAACTTGCAATATTTCAAAAATCAAGATTGTTTCCATCAATAGATCGGACGGCTAGGAAAATTAGTGATTATTTATTAATGAAATATAGCATATTATTAAATTAAAAAAGATAATCCACGTGCAGGGCAGCCAGGCACCCCATTTTCCACAAATTCTCTGAGCTTTTGCAGAAATCATAATTGGAATTTCCTTGTTAACTTGTTACTCTGTGCACAAATTGACTTGAGAGAGTTTTACAAGTAAAAGCAAAAGAGGAAGTGGGACCATCTTATATTACTGTGGAGCCTACCACATCTTATCCCCGCAAAAAAAGAAAGAGTATTGTCAGTCAGTGTACTCTTATTTATTATTATTATTATTTAAAATATTATAACCTATTTTAGTATTTTATTTTATTTAAAAAAAATAAAATTATTTCTTTTTCTAAATTTATCTATTTTTTGAAAACGAAAGAAAGTGAAAAAGAGGGTCTGTAAAGTGTACTGTATATCTAAACCGGCAAGCAAAAAGTTGGCTGTTTGATAGGCTCATGGTGTGTTTCCACTTCAATAATTTATCTCCAATTTATATAAAAAAGTGCAATTGCAATATTTTCATATTTAAATTTTATTTATATAAATAAATTACTTTGTAACACTTTCTTAATTTATCATATTAATATTTTAATTCTTATTATTTTAAATTATATTTTTACTTTCTACATTAATTTTAATAAAGAATTTAATATTCTGTGATATTAAAATAATTTACCTAATAGTAATTTAAAAATTAAAATGCATCATAATTTATAATTTCATGTAAATTAAAATAGGTGCATTTTACGTGGTTACTTAGAAATGAAAGTAAATTTACTTTATTTTATTTTACCAAAAAATGATTCTATTACAGAAATTATAATTTTTTTATAAATTAAATTATTTTTTTATAAAATTTATACTTTATTTTAAAATAAAATAACATAAAAATTTACTATTAAAATATTAACAATAAAAGCTCAGTGAAAAATTCAGAATTTTTATGAATAAAGATTGTACTCAATTATTAATAAATATAAAAAAAAATTAGAAGGTTATTTTTAAAATATAGTTGAGACTAAAATGTTAAATATAAAAAATTTCATGGATAATATAGTAATTTACCTTATTTATATTTATCTCCTTTCACTGGTGCTACTACCCAAAGATCTTCCTTTCCTTGTCCAATAAATCACATAAACTAAGCGACTCATAGGACAAAAGATTTGCCAAAGTTCTCTCTCTCTCTTTCTTTCTCTCAACTCTGTTTCTCTCTGGTCTTTCTTATTTAAAGGAAGCAAGATAGAGTGCACTAACAATGGAGAAAATGGAAGAGAATGCTTTAAGACAAAGTGAAGACATGGTCACCCACCAACTCACTACTCCAAAGAGAAGAAAAGGTGGCCTCATTACCATGCCATTCATTATAGGTAAGTATGAACTATATGCATGAAAAAAAAATGCAGTTTCTTGGTTTCTTTAAAAATCTTAAAAAAGAAAATATAGTTTCTTGGTTTCTTGAAATTCATATATTTTTGAATCTTGGTTTCTTGTTATGTTAATTAATTTTGTTTCTTTATGTGCTTAAAGTGTTTGGATCTTGATTTAATGATGATATTAATGTTAATTATTTTGTAATGAAACAGCAAATGAGGCTTTTGAGAAGGTGGCAAGCTATGGGCTTTTACCAAACATGATATTTTACTTGATGAAAGATTATCACTTGAGTGTAGCTAAGGGGACTAACATACTCTTCCTTTGGAATGCTGCTACCAATTTTATGCCTCTCTTGGGTGCTTTTATCTCTGATTCTTACTTGGGTCGCTTCCTCACCATTGGTCTTGGCTCCATCTCCAGTCTCTTGGTAACTAACTTTCTAATTTCCTTTCTTTTCTGGGTTCAATTTTGTTAAAAAGATGCTAATCAATGCCTTAATTTACTTCAAGCGATAACTTAAAGATTAATGGGTAGCAATCAGATTTTGATTTTGTGCTCCAAGATTGAGAATACTCGAGTTTGAGTCATAGTGGAGCTCAATTTATATTTTAAAAAAAAATTAATTTTTTTTAGATTATGAAATTAATTAATTAATTTGTTATGTGTAATTAAGTGCCTGATTAAGTTAATTATGTGATTAGAGTACTAAGTGGGTGTCTGTACTGTAGTCTCTGTCTAGTCTTTACTAGTTGGCAATCAGTAACTTAAAAGACCTTTGAACACTGAAAGGGACTGACTGGACATGTGAAAACAGGACCACATATACTATCAAGTTTGGTCGTTGGTTGAAACGATTCAATCTCTCATTTTTTGATTTTTTTTTTTTCTCAAAACCTTTATGATTGAGGCTGTGATTTTCCAATTTTAATCTAAACCTAATTAATAAAAAAAAAAATTATAGAACAAAAATAATAATGTCAAATTTTGCTCTTTAATTATTGTTTCACTTCTATAAATGGATCCATGTTCCTTGAAAAGTAACTTTATTACAAGTTCATGTATAGTCTCAAGCCAAATGTTTAAGCAACAAAAAATCCTTAAACAAAATCCCAAATCTAGTAATTACTTTCTTGATAAAAAAGAGTTCTTATTCTAGTTTGATTTAGACAGGTTTATTAATTGTTTGAATTTGGCCTTATGAAAAATATGACTGGGTTAGTTTCAACTATGTTAAAATTGTGAGAGTCTAATTAACCAATAAAATTGCAGACTTCTTGTCAAGTATTGTTTGTCAACTATATTCCGGGCTTACCTATGTATAACAAATTGAATTATTTTGTGCTGAGACTAAGAACAATCACATGAAAACTTTGATGCAGGGGACGATTCTGCTGTGGTTAACAGCAATGATTCCACGATTAAAGCCTCCGGCTTGCAATTTAATGACACCAGCAACCTGTAAAACCCCAACAGCAGGCCAAATGACTATGCTCATATCTTCTATGGCCTTAATGTCCATTGGAGCTGGTGGCATTAGGCCATGTTCCTTAGCATATGGGGCTGATCAATTGGATAATAGAGCTAACCCCAAAAATGAAAGGGTCTTGGAGAGTTACTTTGGCTGGTACTATGCCTCCACAGCCATTTCTGTTCTGATTGCTTTGACAGCAATTGTTTATATTCAAGATCATCATGGTTGGCGAGTTGGTTTTGGTGTTCCTGCAATCCTGGTGTTTTTGGCCCTTTTCTTGTTCTTTGTTGCTTCGCCACTTTACCTTAAGCCAAAAGCAAGAAAGAGTTTGCTCACTGGTTTTGTACAAGTTCTAGTTGCTGCTTACAAGAATAAAAATGTTCCTTTCCCTTCTGGAGATTCAAATGGTAAATATCATCAAAACAAAAATTCGGATTCTATTGTGCCAACCGAGAATCTAAGGTATAAACATGATTTATTTATATATATCATCATACTAGAAATTACATAAAGTAATTAATAGACATTTATGATTGTAATTAGGTTCTTGAACAAAGCTTGCATAATTAGAAATCAAGAACAAGATTTAGCCCTAGATGGATCAGCAGCAAATCCATGGAGTCTTTGCACAGTAGAGCAAGTAGAAGAGCTTAAAGCACTGATAAGAGTTATTCCTATATGGTCTTCAGGAATCATGCTGTCAATAAATGTTAGCCAAAGCACATTTCAAGTTCTGCAAGCTAATTCCATGGACCGACACCTCACCTCTAATTTCGAAATCCCAGCAGGCTCTTATTCTACATTTGTAGTCATTTCTTTAGCAACATGGGTTGTTTTGTATGATCGTGCAATCCTTCCATTGGCGTCAAAAATCAAGGGTAAACCAGTAAGGCTTGGCGTTAAACTAAGGATGGGTATTGGACTTTTCATATCTTGTATAGCCATGGTTGTTGCAGGCATTGTGGAGAACATTCGACGAAGAAAAGCAATCCGAGACGGGTTCTTAAACAATCCTCAAGCTGTATTGAGCATGTCTGCATTATGGCTTGTGCCACAATTTTGCTTGAATGGATTAGCAGAAGCGTTTAACGCAATCGGCCAAACGGAGTTTTACTATTCGGAGTTTCCAAAGAGCATGTCTAGTATAGCCGGATCGCTATCCTTATTAGGAACGGCAGTAGCAAACTTGTTGGCAAGTGTTATTTTGAGTGCAGTTGAGAAACTTACTGCAAAAGGAGGCAAAGAAAGTTGGGTTCCAAGTAACATCAACGAAGGTCATATTGACAACTACTATTGGCTTCTTGCAATAATGAGTGCTGTTAATTTGCTATATTTTCTGGTTTGTAGTTGGGCTTATGGACCTTGCACAGAACAAGCAACAAAGGTTAGAGATGAAAGGAATGGGTTTAATAAGGAGGAAGATCAAGAATCATCTAATTTAGGGACAATCATGGTTAAAGATGAAGCTAGTAATAACAATAATAATAATAAAGGTTTTGAACGAGAAGAATTATTATCAAGAGTTTAATTAATTAGAAGATTGCTGCTGGCTTGATTAATTAATTGAATGTAGCCTTTGTGTGATTGTTGTGTGATAGTGAAAATTAAGTAATTATATATAATTATATATCTCATTTTTGTATTCTACATATCAACTTCTCTTGTGAACCCATTTGCAAATGGGGGTGTTCTCTAACGAGTCACTGGGAAAATACATATGTTCCATATATATATATATATATATGTATTTCTTATACAATACTTCAACATACACATTTTGTGACTTATATTTTTTTTTTCAATGAAATTCAGTGTCTTGACTTGAGAATTGTACTGGTTGTTTTTTTTTTATTTGTATTATTTACTTTCTTTTTTTTCAATTTGTGATTAAGTAGTGCTGCAGTTTTCTTGTATATTATTAAGTTCAAATTTTCACACATTATATTAATTTTTTTTTTTTTTAGTATTGGAGAGGAGAATTCAAATTTTGACGTGTACGTACTCCTAACATTATATTAAGTTTTTTATAAAGTGAAAAAAAAAATTAATAAGATAAGATGAAAGGAAGGATAGAACCAAAATTTGAAATTTTCAAATATTATCCATGTTTGTGTTTATCTATGAATCTTTTAATTTAGCGAGGTTAGAGTACTAATAATAGCGAATCAAGTATAGTTTTATTAGCCTTTTCGTATTTTTAAAAGTGTAAAAAATATGAATTTTCATATTTAAATTTTTTAAATTATAAATAAATATTACTAATATATTAAAAGATATTAAAGGGAAACAATATTTTTATTATGTATTTTAGTATATTTCTGTTGGGTGACGTTTATCTTATATAAAAAAGAAAGAAAGAAATTACAAAACATTATAGGGCCACATTGTAAAAATCAATGTCAGGGGATTTGGTATTTGTCAAATTTGATTTGTTGACTATATAGTATATATTAGAAGGTACATTAAACTACACCGAACATTCACTTGACATATAAATGTTTTTTTTTTTCATAAATTTAATTAAGTACATTAATTTATTTTATTTCAAACATCACAATCATAATAAAAACAATTTGGAAAATGAGATCTCAGCCAACAATCAAATGAGATCTATTATGATAACATTGTAAGTTGTAAGATAAAATAAGAGTGGAGAGCATATATGTTGAGGGTTATTATCACATTCATGTCTTTGTCTCTGTTTTTGTCGCCAACGTCTTCATTATCCTTATTATTATCATTTTCATGGTTTTATGCAGAAAATTATGAAAGTTGTCTGCCTCCTTTTTTATTATTATTATTATTATTATTTATTTTTTATAGAATCATTATTAGGTAATAAATATTTTCCTGGTGTCGTTTAAATTAATCTACAATTCAAAAAGAAATTTCTTATTTTCAACTTTACTCCCCTTTTTTTTATTAAATATTTATATTAATTATTTTTATCTCTTTATATTAAAATCAAAAAAAATATTTTAATCTTTTTAAATTACAATTATGATAATTTAATAATTTTTTAATTTATATTTTAAAATTTTAAATTATATATAAAAAATTATTAAATTATATATATTTTAAAAAGGAGAAAAAAGTAGAAATTAAAACTTAAAAATTCATTAATTGTATGTACATTCCATGAAGAAAATCTAATGGTATTAATTGCATATATCACACAGGTGTACGAATTAATTAAAGAGATCGAGTTTAATGCTTTTTTTTTTTTTCCCGCATTAATTATTTAGAGTTAGTTTCTTTCATATTCCTTCTTCAATAAATAAGTACAATTCTTTACCGTAGATGTTTAGTTAAGGTGATATTTTATTATCTTCCTCTATTTTAAAATATTTATCATAATATTAAATTAATATAATTTTAAAATAAAAAATTAAAATATTTTTTATTAATTTTAATACAAATAAATAAAAATAATTAATATAAATAGTTAAAAAGAAAATAAAAAGAAGATAAAGTTAAAAAAATAATAATAAATATATTTTTGAAATTATAAATAAATTAATTTTTTTTAAATAATAAATATTTTAAAGCAAATACGGTAATTAAAATAAAAATTTATAACACGGTTGAAAGTGCTAATGCATTTACTAACATGTATTCAGAATGGTAAATTTCTCAACATGCATGTCTATTTTAATTTGTTGCTTAATATGTGCTTTGGACCAACTGATCGTAATCATGCAAAAGGTCTTTGTTAGGTTTCTTATAATCATTTGATAATGACAATTTAACACTCTTTAAGCCCTTTAAAAGTATGTTACTTTGCATATTAATTGGGTTTGACTCAATGAATACACTTTCAACTAACTACAAATAACAAAAAAATTTTAATTAAATATTAGCAACTCTTTGAAAAGAAAAAAAAAGTTATTGTTGTTTTGTGAGTAATTATTTCCATATAATTAAGTACATATGCATTAATTATTCTAATGACTCAATCCTACCAAAGGGATGACAAAATTGCAGTTAAAAATTTATTATAACTCGCCTTGAGAGAAGTGAAATCCACTTGAATGGTTGCAACCAAATTTTATAATAAATTGGGTACATTTTTAAGCTGGTGAAAGAAAAAAATCGAAGAATTATATATTAAATTAAAATTTTAAATAATATCACATATTTATTATTTTTATGTTAAAAATAAATATAATATATATAATTAAAATTAAATACTAGCATAAATTAAAAAAATCCTATAGTTGAGTCTCATCATATAATGGAAGTCATCAATATCATCTTAGCATAATAATGAACATCACATATTGAAAGACTTTTATTTTTTTAGAATAAAATTAAATTTCCTTAGACGGAATAAATTCAGTAACATGATAGCGCAAATATAAACTCTTCCAACCCACATGAACAGCCTATTATATTGCCTAACCCCTTTAGCTATCTCATGTGCAACATGATCTGCATTTCTTCATACATGAAGAACACTAATCTCCCATATAAAAGCTCCCTAATGTTTTCAATAATTATACTTAGTTGATTATCGATAGGTCCAATACTCTCTAGCTGATACACTAAAGAGAGACAATCAACCTCCACCTTGCCACATTCCCATGCCGTTCCCTTTACCCAAGATAATACTTCTCTTAAAGCTGCTACTTCCATCATCTCAAGTTGAGCAAAATATAGAAATAGAGTTGCTGTTGCTGCAACTACATGACTAATATGATTTAAGGTCACAACTCTCACCATTCTTGTATTATTACTATAATCCACTGACGCATCAACATTTAGTTTTAATGTACCGATAACTAGATGTATCTATTTGGACACCTCCTATCAAGGGATTTCTAATATATAAGAGAAGATCATACTCGTTAATGGAAGTCACAAGAACAGCATAATGAATGTTAGTAAGAAGTAATGAATGTTATCTGTCAATTTTAAGCAATCCAAAGAACTTGATTTTCTCGAAAAATTTGGACTCAGTTCATATGAGTCACCGGTATTTTTCAATTGTAAACTTTTTTTATTTTACTAAACAATTCAGTTTAACTTGTGGACTGATTATTTATTGAATAAGTCAGACTAGTTAAGTTTAAAAAAATAAGTTAAGAAATTTTTGTTTTTAGCTATTAGTAATATTCTATCCGTTTCAATATATGTTATTTTAACATAATTATTTAAATTAATTAAAAAAATGGAACTAATCCTTCAAGTTGAAATAAATTAAAAAATTGAATTAATCCTTTAAGTTGCTTAATTATTATTTTTCTTATACATCAAAAAAATTCTTTAGAAGTGATAAAATTATCAGAATTCATAATAACAAAAACTAAAATTAATGGTATTAGTTTACTATCATTTGAAACATACCGCAAAGATTAACAAAGCTGACGACAATAGTATTTTCAGTGGTCAATTCAAATTAAGATTTGAGTCCAATAATTGTTTCGTGTGGGTGAATATATCTATAAGATTTTGATGATTACAAAAGAATAGGGAATCCATGAAGTCTTCAATGAACCTAAATAGTTGGTGGATCCGCACAGAAGCTTTAGGAGATTAATAATTGTTAGGGCAGAGGAATCTGTCCAAAGCAGTATTGTCTGAAAAGTAGGGCCTTTTTGCAATGATGTTATTTTGGTATGATTGTAAATATTATATTTTATGGAAATTAAGGAGTGTCTATTCTCATCTGTCGTCGTCCTTCTTGCCCAAAAATCATAAAGCTAATCTTTCAATTATTTCTTTCTTTTTAAGAGTTGACAAAGATTGATTTTTCATTTCACTTCCTTTGCTTTCTTCTATCCAAGAAGATATGTTAAATACGTACTTCTCTACCAATTCTCAAATTTATGGTCTTTTTCCTTTTCTTTTTTTCTTTTTGAAAAAAAAAAAGTTATTTGTATTATTATATATATATATATAAAAAAAAAAAAAAAGGTCAGCCACCAATCCCATTTGCTTAATTGCTTCAAAAGTTAAGCTTTTTAGAGTGGTCAAGGTTGAATAATAATAATAGTTGTTATTTTTTAAAATTATTTTTTAAAAAATTTACAATATAAGAACTATTGTAAAGTAATTGGTTGATTGCCAATTAAACGTAAAATGTTTAATTTTCTAGTTTTCGTTAAAAATATAAAAAGTATATTCGAATTTTTTATTTAATTTGAAATGAGTTATAAAGAGCAGAGTTATTATTTCTTAAAAAAAAAAAAAGAGTTACCTTCATATTAAATAGTTAATATTGATTCGATCGTTTTAATTTCTCTTATGAATAAAAAATATTACTAATCCAGCTTTAATTTTTATTTTTCTTAACAAATATGATTTTGAAAAATTTTAAAGATAGGACTATATAGGTTTTTTCTAATATGTGCCATAAATTCACTAGTTAAGAGCATTTATTTTAAATAAGATTTTGTTAGAGATTGCATAAAATTGTATTTAATTACAACCACTAGTATTCAAATGATATGCCAAAATCTCAACTTTTGATTTATCTAAATTATTTATTTAATTCTGTCTGAATTATTATTTTTTTAATTAAGAACACTTGATAAAAAATCCTATAAAATAAAATAAAATTAGTATTTTCTCTACTTGATATTCTGTCATTATCAAAATATGTATTATTTTAGAGATTTTATTTTTAAAATTATATGTTGTTTAAAAAGATATTTATTATTTTTTTTAATTTTATTCTCTTTTATTTTATAATAAATATTTATTTATATTTATTTACACATATTTTAGGATGACATTTTGAAACATGTGCCAGGGATTAAAAGAAGGCAGAGGGGAGGTGCTGAAGTCAACAGGCATTAGTTAGATTTTGTTGGCAAGTGCTATAGAACGACATGCATAGCATAACCACAAAGGCCCTGCTTATAGCCTTTATTCAAAAAATAAAGCCACAGACGTCATACCAAAATCTACTTGAATTATTATTGCTTTTTATCACTTTTTCTCTGTAGTTCAATTTGCAGTAAATGAGCCATAAGTTTTTCTGAATAAATTGTTGAAATTGGTGTCCATTTGATGGTGAAGGTTTAGAATGTTGGCCAGCACACCACTTGAATTGGGTGAAAGTTTTCGGTACTTCCGCCGTCATTTCGGAAAACTTTGTTGGCCTCGGAAAGTTTGGTAGAACTTCCTTAAAAAGAAATTTATCTTGTTTAACAACTATTATTAAAAAAATTCATAAAAAATAAGGAATGAATCTATTGTATTGTTTAACAACTATCGTTTAACAACTCTCATTGTTCTTATATAGGCATAAGTAATATCAAAATCATAAAGTAATAATAAAGAAATTAGACAATTCTAAGAGAAATAAAATAAAAAAAATTCGAAATTACAAAATACTACTAATAATAATATTGGATAATATTATTAATTTATATAATAAAGTCAAGGATATAAGATTTAAAAATATAAGAAATGAGGAGAGATGGCTGAGTGAGCAAAGTTCCTGAGGGATATAAATAATCTCTGAATTTTTTCAAATTTGAAGAGTAGTTGGAATAACTAGTGAATTATAATTATATTGTAACGCAATTAATGCATTGGTCTTTGCAGCCTCAATACTTTTTGCTGGTTGATTTAATTATTTTTCAAGAAGTTATTTGCAAAATAAATATATAATTATTTATATTTTTTAAAAAATAATTTACAAAAAAGTTTACTTTTTAATAAGTATTAATCTATAGTTTACACTCATTCTATTAACTGAAATTAGACCATATTTCTCAAAAGGTAGCAGTATGATATCAAACAATATCTAAAAATATATTTAATTACATTATATTATATTAAAGTTATAATTTTAATTTTTTTTAGTATAAAATACGTATTTCACCAATGAATTACTATATATATAGTGTGAATTTTAATGTGATTTTTAAAAAGTATAAAACCAATTTTATAACTACTTTCAGAAAATTAGGTTAAATTAACCTTAAAATGTGTTGCACATATATTAATTAAATAAACTAAGCTATCTGCATGTTACTTTTCTACTTTAATGATTTGATTTGATTTAACAATATAATCAATCAATTTTTTTTTTTAATTTAGTTACGGCTTAAGATAATGACTATATATTGAAACAAAAACCAGCTATGAATATAGTTAAATTTATCAGTTTAAATTATAGGTACCCAAGTTTAATTTTTTATTATTCTCTAAATCAACTAAATTACTTCAAATAGAAATGAAATGATATTAATTTGAATAATTTTTAATTTTAATTTCTTTTTTTTACAAATTGATTTAATTACTCATTCGGTTAGAAGTAATAAAAACTTATTGTCTCATAACATTCGGTTAGTAATATGCAGATATGTTATAATTTAGGTATAAAGTTAATTTAGATAATAAATAATAAAAACTTATTGTGTCATTACATTCTTGCATGTAGGCCATTTTAATTACTTCATCATTCAACTAACGAATATTTTAGTCCTTACCCACATAATTTATTATTATTAGTCAGTCAATCAAATAGCAGATTTTATGTTATTGGCTGCCGTTCCACAACATTTGCTGGTTTTATTACAATAAATGAAGCTGAAGCTATGTGTATCAAGAAGGCAGAATGGACCAAACAAGGACAGTATCATAATGTCATATCTGAAATGGATCCGATGAATGTGATGGATGCTTTTAACAGTTCTCATTTAGTTGTTTATCTCAAGTTGTCATGATATGATATTGCAGGGTTATTATATTTTAATTACTTTATATTTTTTGTTAAGAGACAAGTTAATGATACTGCTCACATTTTAATTGAGGAATCTCGTTTGTATGATAATATTACAGTGTGATTGAAGGCTCTAAAGTTTATTAAGGATCTCCTTCAACATGATGTAGTGGTTGCTGTTTAATAAAGTTATCATTTTCATTAGAAAGATTTTGAAAATTTCTTTGTAATGTATTTATTAGAGAAGAAGAAAAAGAAAAAAGTATGATCTAACCATGAGCTGGAGGAATATTTAAGAGGGCTAGCCCAGGCCCACTAAGCAAAGTAGATGGTCCCTTCTTCTCACCTATCTTAACCATAATTGCAAGTCTTAATTACTTTTTATTTAAAATATTATTCTTATTATTACAGCTTTCCTAATTCTATTTCTTTTCAATTTTGTTCTAGTCAAGTTGTATTTTTCCTTTTTCTTTTTGAGAAGATTGTCAACTTGTATTTTAGCTCTAATCAAAAGAATAAGATAATTTTGGGTTGGTATATATATATATATATATATAATTTTTAAGTCTTTAGTAGAGCTTTTGTAAGTCAGAAACTCCTTCGTACCTATTGCAAAGATTGCTATTTTTTTAAGGCTCGATGTGGCTCATGTAGAAATATTAAACCAATATAATTACTAAATGGATCTGAGTGCATGTAGAAATAATTACTAATTACTAATTATAATCTTTTATCACATGCATGTAATCCCTCAATTAATCCCTAATAATCGCTAATTATAATTTATAATCAATCTCATTATACAAATATTAAACCAACATAATTACCAATTATAATCTTTTATCACAGTGCATGTAATCCCTCAATTAATCAACCAAGCATGCAAATTGCAAGAAAACAATTGACATTGGTATTATAAAAAGTCAACATGACTCACCGCAGTCAATAAAATTTTTAATCATTATATTCATTTTATTCAACAAACTTGAATGGCAGAATTCAGATAAGATATCTAGACATTTCAGTAAAGCTTATACCCTTTAGTATCTATATTAATATTATAATATATAACTTCAAATTTTTATTATTTTTAATTGATTGTATAAAACATTATTATTATTATTATTATTTATTAGTAATAATCTTTAACATTATAAGACCCATCATAATAAAATATACTTTCTAAGAAAACATTTTCAGTACTACTAAATAAAAAATGTATTGAGATGTTAGTGTAATTTAATTAGGTGTTTAAAGCTTACTTTCTGGGGTGGTTGTCTTATTATTATTAGGAGTGTTTAAAGCTGTCCAGAGCTGACTTCCACGACCTGCACTGTTATTGGAAGCAGTCCATTGCTTCGCTAAAGCAATTAATTGTCCACTTTCATTCTTTATCTCTATCACCACTGATGTTAGCTTTCCCTTCTCTGCTACCACTCTTGCCTCTATCTCTACTTCTTCCTGCAGCCATTTTTATTTAATTTATTATAATTATATATTAATTATGTACTAAATAAAAATAATATGCATATATATCATGGCTAGATACTACATATAAAATATAAAATAAGAAGCTTCTAAATTCTTTTTGCCATATAATAATGTGCTTGACAAATAATTAAGATTTAGAAAATTGTGCCCTTAAGTTATATCGATTGATAATTATGTGCAGAGCTAGCAAAGTTGACAAATACAAATGCTAAAAACTAAAAGTATTAAGAAGAAGAAAACAAACTCGAATTTTGGCTGCGGAATAATAGGACATGCTGAAATTAAGAGTTGGCCTAATTTGGCTAGAAAAGGACTGTACTGTAGCTCCTGCAATATTGTCAATTAGAGTTGTCATGGCTCCAACATTCCAATTCCCATCAGCATCCTTATGCAGTTTAAATACATATATGTAAGAAAATCATTAAAAATATACAAAACCTTGTACACAGAAAAATAATCAGACTGTAAGGTAATTAAATTAACTGATAATCGATCCGAAACAGTGAAACGACAGCGTATAAATCCCTTTTGTGCCTGCACAACTTTTAAGTTCTGAGAAGTTAAGGCATCAAGTGGGCTGCCAATACCCTTTGATAATTGTTGAAGCCATTTCCTGGAAATTCTAATTCTGTTTTCTTCCATTTCTTCTGTTAATTAATTTTCTCTCTGCTTTAGAACCCTTTATATAATCATGAAAATTCCTGTTTATATAGTTTTGAAAATTAATTAAAATTAAATAAAAATAAATGTGTCTTGCTGTAATGGCAATCTTCACTATAAAATAAAACAAAATTAATTAATTGTGGTCACGTTTGTTGACATTATTAGTATTTTAAGTTTTTGGTAATTAATTATGGAAATTAAATTCAAATAGACGTGTAACACTGACTAATATTGATTTTCTGGTTGATAAAGTATATTAAATTATTAAAGAATATATATATATATATATACTTTTTTTTTTCAAATGAACTTTACACGTTAATTTTTATTATAACTTGTTATAATTTATTTTAAAATATAATTTAATTTATAAATATTTATATAATAAATATTAATATAAATGCTATATAACATATAAATAATTTAAATGAATATTATGTGATATTATTTTTTAAATTATAGCACCTATTAGACAATAATTTTTTTTTTATAAACTATGTTCTTAGTCTAAATAACTTTCTTTTTATTTTACTTTTTACTTTTGACCAATATTTTTATAGTAGATGTTCAAACACCTATAAATAATATAACATACAATTATTCATGGTAAATACACCTCTATATTAGGTATTTTTTGTCTTTGTATTTTATTAATAATTATTGCAAAATAAATACACATAGGAAACTTGTTTCTTTTACGATGAAAATAACATTTCTATTTCTTTTCTTCTTTACGTTAATGCTCATTTTTTTTTTTTTTATGTTTGCATTTTTTTGTTTGACTCTTAATTAAATAAATATTTATATAATTCTAATTGATTTATTGATTAATAAATTACCAATCCTAAAATATAATATATGAATTATATATTACTTTTTTAATTGAATAATGATTACTTATTCTAAAAAATAACATATTATTTTTATAAATTAATTTATTAATTATTAAATTATCAATTAAACCTCTATTTATAAGAACGATTAATCAAAAATAAATAAGAGTATATAGTATAATTAAATTACACTAAAACTTGAAATATGAAAGAAATACTAATTAAAATTATAAAATAAATATATGACATATAGTAAAACTCTAAAAATAAATATATCACTACCTAATTTGCTACCAACCAAAAATAAATTATTGTTATACGTACTTTGCTAAATTTAAAGGGATATAGATTTCAGAATTTTAATAAATTTTTCATAATTATTCTAAATAATAATGACTTTTTTTATTAGAATAAATGGCTCCTTGTTATTAGTATATTATATGATCTCAAATAAAAAGTTTTTACAGGTGAATTAAAAAAAAAAAAAAAAGGAAATGGAAGATAAATGTGAATATGAATTTTTCGCAAAGTTTATAATAATAATAATAATAATAATAATAATAATAATAATACTGTCTATCCTAATATGTAAAAGCTATTTAATATATAATATTCAATAATTTTTTATTTTTAAAATTTTATAACTAATTAGACAATAAAATGGTAAGATAATATATATTATTTTTAAAAATTAAATTGTATTTTCATGAATAATTTGATATATGAATTACCACTATAGTTGAAAAATAATTTATCAAATGGTTATTATTTATGAACTAATAACTTTTTATTTTTTCACATAATATTTGTCTTTTTTAACTTTTGCCATTAGATAGAATTTCACAAATGTAAAAATTAATTTTAAGACTTTCAGAATAATCATTTTGTATTAATACTCATTCTTTTCTTTTCTTTTGTGTTTGCATTTTTTTTTTTTTGTTTGATTCCTAATTGAATAAATATTTATATAATACTAATTAATTAATTAATAAATTTTCAATCCTAAAATATAACATATTAATTATATATTTATTTTTCTAATTGAATAATGATTATTTATCCTAAAAAATAGCATATTATTTATATAAATTAATTTATTAATTATTAAATTACCAAACAAACCTTTATTTAAAAGAATAATTAGTCAAAAATCAATAAGATCATCTTAGTAAATGTGTTTATCCCTCCTTTAAAAATTTATTAATATGTTGTTTATTTATATAAAAAATGCTCTTTAAAATAAAAGGCACTATTAAAAATACTCTTATATCCTTGCTAAATTATTTTTTTTAATAAAAATGAAATAACTTATAAAATATATATAAGTGATTATATATAATGGAAATAGTTTATAGTTTATATATAATAAAAATTTTAAGTAAATTTAAGAATTTATAAAATCATAACAAATAGATTTTTTTAAAAGAATATACCATTATAAATATAAATAAAATTTTGAAATTTGATAATAAAATAATAAGATTATGCTTATTATTATTAAATGAACTTTCAAATAGTGCATATTCTTTTTCTATTGCATCTTTTTATAGAGCCAAATGTAATTTTTCTAATTTATAATAGAATTTTCTCAAAATCAAATTAGAATTTATCTAACTTGTTAATATTCTAATAATCAAAGTTAAAAAAAATTTATCTAACTTTTTAATATTCGAAAAAAACATTGAAAAACATAAATTTTTCTACTTGAATTCTTTTTTTATTTAAAGTAAATATAATTAACTATATATTAATAATAATTATTATTTTATTTTTTCTTATTCTAGTTGAATTCATTTTTTTTATTTAAATTAAATTTGTTATAATGTGTTTTAAGATTTTTTTTATTAAGCTTTTTTTTATTCATCCCCGTTCAAAAAAAAATATGGTATGTTCAGTTTTATTTTTAGTATTTCATGTAATACAATTGTTTTGTTTTTATTTTTTATGTATAATTATAGAGAAAATTTATGTAATTATTATAAGAATTATTTGTTATATATTAATTTAGTAAAATTTCATAATCACTTAAATTATTACAAGAATTATTTGTTATACATATATATTTTGTTTTGTAAAAGCTCTTGTTTTATTCATTGTATAATAATGATTTTTTTTTTTTTATAATCATACTTAAATAATTATAGATTTTTATTCATATCTATTATATTAATAAAGAAAATAAATTATAATAAACTGAAAAGAGATTTTTTTTCTTTTGATAAAAATAATAAATTATTATTATTTAAAAGGAAAAAATATACTTAATTTTTAATGTTGTTTAATCTTTAAAAATTATCCCAAGGCACTTATATATTGGCAATTAGGGATTTACAAATCAATAAATTAGCAATTCTAAAATATGATTTATTAATTATATTTTTCTAATTAAATAATGATTACTTATCATAAAAAATAGTATTATTATTTAATAAATTAATTTATTAATTATTAAATTACTAAACTAATCTTTATTTATAAGAACAATTAGTTAAAAATAATAATGATATTTCAGTAAATGTACTTTTCCTCTTCCCTTACTATATATATATATATATATATATATATATATATATATATATATATGTAATTTTTATATTAAATTATTAAAACTAGAAAGAAATTTATATATCATGTGCCAGTTTTCGTTATCATGTGCATGTGAAGCAATGATCTGGATAGCCGATTTGGGCTTGCAAACGGTAGACTTTGAATCTAATGCCTTCATTGTTGTTAGTGCTACAGCTTCACAAGCTCAGGATTTGACGGAGTTTAGGTCCATTATTGATGATTTGTAAAGAGGGATTACAAGCTAAGAAGTAACAGGGATTACCCTCTAAGATTTGTAAAGAGGCAAGCTTCAGTTCATAAGTTAGTTTGCTCGTTACAATACTAGTTTCTATGTAGCTCTTCCAGCGTTCGAGGAGTCTCTTTTGTCTTATTTGCTCTCATCTTAATAATATATATAATTCCCTTATAAAAAAAAATATACTGCATATATAATATTTAATTTCATAGCCGAAATATTTTTCAAAGAAATGCTTCAAGAGGGGAGATGTTTAAGGATTACGATATGTCCTTTATCATATTGTTCAATATTAGATATAATATAACAAAAGAAAGAAAGTAAAATTTGTCATAGCCTTAGAAAGTTAGAATCCACAAGGATGCATAATATATATATATATATATATTAGATGAAGTGACAATTTAAAAATAGATAAAAAAAAAAATTATAGGCCAGGAAAATTTTTGGCTGATCTATGAATTTTCATTTAGGCCTGGATTATAATAGGACTGTTCATTTTTCTCTAGTCAACCCACCCAACTAGTGTTACCCTAGATAATCAATATTTTCAGAATTAAAATGTTGAACCAGTTTGCTCTGTTGAATCGGATCGGAACGACTGTTTTTCCAATCCATACAGATTTACACTGAATTACTGTAATATAAAATTTTTCATCTAATTCAGACTGATAATAAGTTTAATTTTCAATTAACCCCTCCAATCAGCTAGACCGGATCTAACAACACAATGCAAACCCCAGCTCAAAATCATACACAATTGGAACTTGAGAAACCGAATGAGTAACAAGAGAAGCTTCATATTTTTATGGCTGCTCGGGAACCAATATTTTGAAACTGGTTATATATCTTATTCCTTTCCATCTCTACTTTTCAAAACATTTAATTTAATTTCAATAAATTGACTTGGATTTTTTTTTTAACAAAAATAATAAATATCATTAAAATTAAGAATATTATATATCCATAAAACTACGAAAACTTAACCAAATAAGATTAAATCTATGAAAATTCAAATAAAATATAAATAAATAGCATCAAAGTCATTCTCAAGATAATTTTGTTGCTGAATTTTATCCGCTTGAATATCATATTCCAACATAACTCATAAAAGAGAATAATTATGAAAGTTAGATGTAATAATATTATATTAAAATGCGAGCATAAAAATAAACCATCGAGTATTTTTTAATAAATAATACTTTAAAATGATATTCATTTATTAATTAAATGTATGAAATGATAATATATAATTAAAGCATACAAGAATTTTCTCCTAGAAAAGTTCATCTTGTCTTGAGCTTAGCCTAAATCAGGTCTAAGCCACAACTTAATTATTATGTCTCAGCCTAACAATGCCTTGTAAGTGTGAAATTGATTTAATTTTTCTCCAACTATTGCAAAAAAGGAACTTTCATGAGATTAAAACCAAAAAGTATAGGATAGAAGCATTGAGATTGAAGGATTGGTAAATTATGAAAAATTAAAAAAAAAAAAAGAAGCAAACTTGCTTGCCAATCAACATTTTCAGAATTTTACAATAATATTACAACTACAGGTTTCAATTAACCTGAAACCTTCTTGTAATATGACATTCTTCTAAATAATGCTCTATTAATTTAAAACGACATAAAAGCATAATAAACTACAGGTCACAACTTGCTTGCTCTAGTTGGAATATTGTTAGAGGCCATCCACTGTTTACCCAGAGCAATTAGTTCTCCATTTTCCTTCCTTCTTACCTCTGCTACTACTGATGTTAGCTTTCCTTTCTCTCCCATAACCTTTGCCTCTATTTCAACTTCTTCCTATATATATTCCATTTTTAACAATAGTAGATCTAAACTGATACTCTAAAAAAAAAAAAAAGAGGAGTTGAAGAAAGCGTACTTGAATCTTTGCCGTGGAATAATAGGAAACGGTGAAATCAAGGGATGCTTTGAGGAAGCCGGTAAGAGATAAAATGGCAGCAGCTCCAACATTATCCATTAGAGAAACCATGGCTCCTGCATTCCAATTTCCATCTCTATCCTACAAATCGTTTCAGAAAATTAAATATCATAATAATTATTTTTATAACCAATAAAAAAACAGAAAAAGAAAGATAATTAACTGATACGCGATCGGAGACGATGAAGTTACATAGAATAAAACCCTCATCTGCCTTGACAATTTTGAGGCTATCAAGGGTTAATGGCTCGAATTGGTGCCCTGTAATTCCCTTTGATACACCTTCAAGCCATTTATTGGATACCTGAACTTTCTTGTTTTCTTCCATTTTTGGGTCTCTTTTCCTCTGTAACTATACAATTCATTGGAAAACTTATTCCCCAACTAGCTTTTTGATTTCTGCTAACGGTGCAACTGTCAATATTAGCCGCTAGATAAAAGAAATAAAAATTATAAGATCCTGGCCGTTGATGGTGTAAAATGATGGAACAAAAAAAGGTTAACTAAGCGTGAGTTAGTGACATTAATTATTTATTTTTCATAAATGTCCCTTCTTGTATTAAGAAATTACAAAAGAAAGTGCGAGATCTATATATTGAGAGAGAAAAGGAGAGAGGCATTGAAATATGATATTCAAATTTTATAAAGAATATGATTTCACGTTAATTATTTTTAAATATATTAAATTATTAATATAAAAATAAGCTTTTCAACTTTAAAAATTGATTCTCTCAAATTTATATTAAAAATTTAATATGACAACAAAATTTAATCGATTTTTATACTAACTCATGTTCTATCATAATTTGAATTGAAATTTCAATTTCTTGTCTATAAAGGATTTATTTCAAATTTTTTACCTGAAATTTCTTTCAAATTTCTTGCTCGAGATTTCTTTCAAATTTTTTGTTCGTGAATGTTTTTTTTCAAATATCTTACCTGTTGAGAGTTTTTTTTTTTTAATTTCTTATTAGTTAAAGGTTTCTTTTAATTTCTTATCCATGGAGAATTTTCTTATCTTGTTCGTGAATGGTTCATTTCAAAACAACTCAGTTCATATCATAAATTAAAATGTCAACTGAGTTTAATTAAAAATTATTTTCGTCCAGTTGCCGCTTGAAGGGGATATAAAGAAAAAAGGCAAAATAAATTTTTTTTTTTTTAGATGATACTTTATAACAAATTACTTTTTAGTAAAAATGTACAAGGTAATTTTATTTTTCTTTTTCTTAATTAATTAATTTGAGCAAATAATTAGAGTTGTTTATAAATAAGAAATCCGTCAAGATTTGTTTAATTCATATGTAAAATATTGATCAACTTCAAACAGGAGTTGTTATTTATTTTATTTTTAATAATTAAGAGTGTACTCTATAATGACTAATGAGCAAACACTTAAACTGAAAATGGAATGTTCCTATACAATATAAAGCATCAAATACAAACTAACTCTTTTAATGATTCAATGTATCATTATATTAAAAAAATGAATGTGCCTTAATGTCTATAATGCTGTTAATTTCAAACAAGATAAAAAGCATAACTTGTCTAAAGCTCAAAGCTTACTAGCTTTACTTGAATTATTGTTAGAGGCCATCCACTGTTTACCCAAAGCAATTAGTTCTCCATTTTGCTTCCTTTTTACCTCTATCACTACTGACATTAGCTTTCCCTTTTCTCCTTCAACCTTTGCTTCTAACTCAACTTCTTCCTGCCAAGACAAAATACATTAAGGCAATTCAAGTCGATTCTGCAGTGCATAAAACTTCTTCATTATTAGTTTCTAATATTGTATTTATAGGGCTAGCCTCACCTACAATGAGGTCACCAGCGAATATAAAATGAAATGTCATTATATTTATTTTTAAAAGATAATTTTTATAAACTATAAAATTATAAAATTATAAAATAGAGTTAAATCTAAGTTAAAAAAAAAAAAAGTAGTAATTGATACAAGTGAAAATAATAATAAAAAAATAATTTAGGACAATAACCCAATATCACATGTCAAATACTTTCACTCCAAATTATCAATAAAAATCTCAAATTACATAAAAATAGGAAATATTCAAATAAATTTGACTAATTATATTTAAGTAGAAGTAAGAAAAAATGCCTTGTCAAATATTGGATATCTGAAATGATAGAAATGCCCAAATGATTAAAATGATTTTGAAAATCACTTTTTTTTTTTTTTTAATTTAGGCTATGTTTAATTCGCAAAATAAAATGTACAAAGAATAGAATAACTATTCTTAAGAAATAGAATAATTATTTTAATTCCATAATTTGGTTCATATCATAAAATATTATTCTATTCACATAAATGATTATAATATACTTATAAATTAATTTCATTATTAATAATAAATTAAATATAATTTTATCAAATTTTATTTAAGAAATAATTTAAATGCATAATAAATAAAATTTTTATTTGACTTAAAATTTAAAAAATAAAAATGAAAATTTGAAAATAAAAAAAAAAAAGCAATAGTAGTAAATTTAAGCTTACCAATATTTTTTGAGGGTAAAAATGGATATCAATTCTTTAATTTTTTGTGAAATATGTATTTCATGAAAATTGTGAAATTGCTATTTAATGAAATTAGTATTCTTGTCTAAAATTTGAACCAAAATTTAGAACAACAATTCCATATAGAATAACTATTCTATTCCTTGATTATTCTATAAACTAAATATAATTTTAATATGCAGAAGGTATAATTAAAAGAATAATTGAAGTAATCTCTGATTTGATTTGTTTTTAATAGAAAAATGATAAAAATAAAAGATATTTTTTTTATTTACCATATATATATAAAGTACTATTAATTGCATTAGTAAATAGAATAATAATATTTATTTTTTTGATATTATAAATCTTCTCTACATGAATAAGAGTCTTTTCAAAATGAATATTGAACAAAATCTTTCACAGATGATTTGGGTCTTCCAAAACTAATATTTAACAATTATAAAATTAAAGAAAAAAAACAAAAGACTAAAACTGTGGGGCGTTTTTGAGTTGTGAATCCCGAGACCAAAGCCTTAAAAGGTCTAATTTCACATAAATCCATTAATTAATTAGTTTTGTTTAAATAAAATCAAAATAAAAAATTAATAAAATAAAATTCTAAAATAAATTTCCATTTGTAGTAACATGAAATATTCTATAAAATTTCCATAGAATTCATTTATTTATACAAAAACAGAACTTTATTATTAGGTTGAGACTTGCTAAGAAAAATTTTTTTTTGAAAAGTATATATTCTAAAAGAAAGTATACGTACTTGAATCTTAACCGTCGAATAATAGGAAATGCTGAAATCAAGAGATGCTTTGACGTGGCCCGCCAAAGAGGAAACGGCAGCAGCCCCAACATCATCGATTAGGGTAGCCATGGCTCCTGTGTGCCAATTTCCATCTTCATCCTACAATTTATTTAATAAATCAATACCTACTTTATAATCACAACAGACCAGAGAAATAAAAAGAAAGAAAACTAACTGATAGGCGAGCGGAAACCACGAAATTACAGCGAATAAAGCCCTCATGTGCCTGCATAATTTTGAGGCCTGCGAGGCATAAGGCCTCAAATTGGTGACTTCCACCCACAGATAGATTTTCAAGCCATTTATTGGATATCTGCACTTTCCGATCTTCCATTCCTCGTCTCCTTGTTTTTGAGTGTCTCTTTGTACAGTGAAGCCTTTGACCTCGTATTTTTTTGGTTTCTTCTTTTTATCGCCTGTTGAAAAAAAGGCAATTTTTATTTATTTATTTAGTACATTTAAAAAAAATATGTACACACTAAAAAAATATATATATAACAATTTAAAAAAAATGTTAATTTTTATATTTCTAAATTACCGATATGGGAAGACAGAGGCTTCAGTCCACCATCGGTTACTTAAATTTCTGAATACGACTTTTTTTTTCAAACAAAATTCCCAAAATGCACAACAATGCTTTTCGATCTATGTATGCTCAGCTATCAATCCAATGATGAGTCAGGAGGAAAGAACTGTGGTCAGCAATGAACATGGACCCTGATTACTTGTACTAACTCGAATACATCAAACAATTGATTCCTGTCAGATTAACAAGCATAAAGTGCTGGAGTCAAGCTAAATTGCTATTAAAACTCTCATAGCATATTTCATAAATTGTATACAATGGAATATAATTAAATATATTTTTATTACAAATATTTATACTAAAAATATATTTATTATATTTCATTATGTTATACTAGAAGTGTCCGTGAAATAAAATAGAACAGTAATTGAACAAATCATATCTAAAATTTCAATAAAAAGTCAGCGGCTGGTATTATGAAACAACTGTTATGTGGAATAATTATTCCATATTTAAAATTTAAATCAGAATTGAGAATAATCATTCATCATGGAAAAAACCATTTTATTTCTATATGATACTATTTCATGAACCAAATAAAGACTAATTCCAATTTCTGTCTTTACAGCTGTACGCTGACTCGCCGGATGTGACAACGAAATAGGAAGCTGTGTATTTCAGTATTTCCCCATTTTTGTTTCAAAGCTGAAAACTCTAAATTTACTCTTCAGCAGCCAGCACTTTTTTCAACTCTTTTTTGTTCACCTGGAATTGATGCAAAAAGGATCATTAAATGATAAGTGGTATAGGAATGCAAATTGGTGTAAAGTCTCTGCAAAAATGAGAGGTGAATCAATATACCTTTCCCATAGCATTACGAGGGAGTGAGTCCCACAAGAACAATCGTGTAGGTAGCTGGGAAAAGAAGACAAATAGTGATTACTTGAATACAATTGTCATCATTTGATGAATCAAAGTAGAAACCACATGGAAAGATTTAATTATCAAAATCAAGTGTCTTGATGGTTAATGCTTAACTACTGCAATTGAAACAAAAATAAAGAACAAAACTAACATAACCCGAAAAAAAAAAGTTTTAAAATACCAATAATTAGAGACCTTGAAAAATAAATTGAGAAGAAATATTATTTGGAGACTCGGAATTTGCTCTTGTTTGGTCAGCTCACTCAGAGAAAAGTTCTCGCAGCTTACTACTAAGATATATCAAATGGTTGATGACAGTAAAATCTACCCCACCCCTTCAATCCCCTTGCTTGATTAAACAATTCCATCAGCAAAATGTTTTTTGGCAAACTTGGAAACTACTGTACTTGGTACGATATCTCAAGTATCTCATCCTTCATGAATGGCAAATAACAATATGCACATAAGTGCCTCTAGTAGAAAAGGCACTCTTGACATCTCCACATTTCCAGAAAGAATGAAAACAAAGACAGATGGCCATGCTGCAATACCTTGTATGGTGCAAGTTTGTCTTTAGCCCACAAACAGAGCTCTTCCAAGCTTAAAGGAGGCTTTGACTCTTCCTCACCTTTTCTCTTTGATGCTTCTTCTAGCACAATAATTGCAGTCACAGCATCTCCATAATCTTTGTCCGGCAAACCCAAAACACAGCATTCTGCAACAGCTGGGTGCTATAAAACATGGGAAGTTTTATCTTTCTTAGAACAGAATATCACAGTTTTCCTCCTATATTGTATAAATTATCAAAACAAAACTTCGAGAAAAATGAAAACATGACATGCTGCAGTAGACAAGTCATTTATGATCTCAGAATCAGATTATCATAGCAGAGAGAATGAGATAATCACCTCCAAAAGAACTGATTCAATTTCTAATGCTGATAATTTATATCCCCCAACTTTCATGATATCAGCACTTGTACCTGAATGAAACATCAAAGCATTATGAGCTTCATAACCAAGGACCAAGGCAGCAGAAATTGAATCTATTATATCCTTCAGGCCACATACTTGCATACTGGTACAACTTTCTTGCTCTGTTGTTGTGGGAAGTTAATTGAAGGCAAAGAGGACAGGAGAAGAGAGGGGAAGGGAGTCAGGGAAGTGAGATTCTTATTCAATGTGGGTAGATGATACTAAATGAATTTTATTTTACAGATGAACAGTGTATCAGAAATGACAACCATATATTATAAATACATAAATAAAAATGGAAGAAAGGATCTTGTCAGTCTTGTGGTATGCAAAAAGGAATACTTTGGAAAAAATAAAATACAAACAGATTAATGAGAGAACAACATGCATGTAAAGATCTACTTACGTCCCAAAATGATATAGTATCCATCTTCATCTATTCTACCAGCATCACCTGTCTTGAAGAAGCCATCATCAGTGAATGATTCGCTGGTTACCTGCAAAGTAATCAAAAGGAAGCTTAGTAATTCAGCTAGTTGAAGTCTTATTGTACTTCAATGCTTTAAATATAAGTTGAATACCTAGCCCCAAAAAAAAAAATGTTACCCAGACAAAATGATCAACAAATGGACATTTTATCTACAAGGAAAATATTCCTGCCCAAAGCATTCAAAGAAAACAAAAGAAATGTGATAAACTGGGTTCCTGGTTTCCATGGTAGCCATTTTTAGTAATCAACTTAATTTTGTTGAGTCAATAACATAAATTAGAATTGAAAGAAGATTTATGATATATGTTTTGTATCTCTCAAATTTGTACCAAATATGTCCAGACAAGAATTAGGGTTAGTCCTACTACATCTAACACTGCAGAATGGGAAGAAATATAACAGCACTAAGTTGTATAAGTTTTAATCTTTCTTGTACTTGAAATCTGAAAAGGTGTTGAATGGAATGCCATCACTTGGGATACAATGCGAGCATGATTAAGTCTACACTTCTGCAGATAGCAATATAAAGCACATTGAATCATAAACATCACACCAAATCTATACTTCTACCAAAGTGTTAAGTACTAATTTGTTTCAGAGAAGTGAATGCTAAACTATTCTAATCAATTATAGGTTCCATTCAAAATGAAAAAATGCACAATCTTATGAAAAACATCAGGTTTCTCAATCACGATAGTCTGAGATAACTTTAGGGAACTGGAGAACTTAACACAACAAAAGATAAAACAGATCCAGCTATAGGAATAACAGAACCCATCTGAATTTTTCCTAAACACAACATAATATCGACAAAATATTTAAAAACACACACATTTACACAGACAAAAGCCCAAATGATAGGCAATAATACCTTAGGAAGTTTCCAATATTCCTTAAACAATGAAGGGCTTTTAACACAAAGCTCGCCCACCCCTGTTGTATTATTTTCACTCTCATCTTCTACAATCTTGACCTACAGAAGGTATTCAGGAGGGAAGCAGTTGCTGAGACTAAGGCAACATATAAGTAAAACATAAAACTACAAAAAGTTAACAGTATATGTACCTGCACTCCAGGAAATGGTTTGCCTACAGTGCCTGCCTTCCGTGCACCTCTTAGTGGGTTTGATATTGCCATGACAAACTTAAAAAATCCAAACCATGACAGTAAGTACGAGTATCTGAAAGAAAATTATAACATCCACTTCTCCATTTTTCAAATAGATCAATCACCTCAGTCATGCCATATCTTTCCAAAAGGCGATGCCCTGTGATGGTTTCCCATCGTTCCATGACAGGAAGAGGAAGTGCTGAGGAGCCACACATCTGACAAAATACAACAAAAAATTTGGCTAGGATAAAGCATTTAGCAGTTGGCTTTTACAGGGAAAAACAATGAGATTGTCAAGGAAAATTTACATGACAGAAACGATAACCTTACAATGGAAGATATTATTTGCATAATAAATCATCATGTAATATAGTCAAGATCAGTTGATGAAAATCAATGTCTTCGGTTTCAAAACAAAATATAGATAATGGACAAAATTTTTCCAGTCTATTTACCATTAGCCGTAACTGTTTTGCAGCAGAAGCAGAAGCTGCTTGAAGCTCTGGGTCCATTGCTTCATAACCTTGTATCAATCGAGTGTACATGGTTGGGACCTGTATGTTTGACAAACAATATGGTTTTATACCTTATGATGACAGTTTCACAAGCACAAGCATAATATTCTCGATTTTAGGATTTAAGATTTGAAGTACAAACTCCAAAGAAGATTGTAGGGTATATTACAGGGTGATTGTATCAAGGTTTTTCTTTCCACACATAATATTAGTAGCATGTGACAAGAAATAGCTAGAAAATATGCCCCCTTTTGACTCCATATAAGCAATACAAGTGCCCAACATTTATTTGAAGTAGAGCAAAAACCATAGCAGCTAACGTGCAGCAGAGAAAATGAATGTTCAAGTTCAGACAGAGAGATCATAAAACAGTAAGAAGTTGCAGAAAACAAGAGTAAATTATGAACTGAAGTAACAGAAACCATGGCTTGAGATACAGTGCCCCACGTGCAATAAAATTATGATAGAATAAATATATAATATGTGAAAATTTGATTCAGTCAGTCAAGAAGTAGACCCTATCTGCCTAAGCATGCTTAGTGTTAAGAATAGACTTACTCCTGTAAACACTGTTAAAGCATCATCAGCTTTATTCCCATTTACTGGATATGATTCTCGCCATCTTTGCCAGATTGCCCTCACACTAAATTTTGGCATAAACTCAACCTTCAATATTGAGAATAGATGTATTACAGCCAAAATTAATGTGACCAACAAAATGAACTATAATTTTCCAGCACGAATATGTAAATGTGTACACATGAGCATGTGTCTATGTTGGAACTGAAAAATACAAAAATTACCGTGGAACCTGCATAGATAGGGGCAAATAGAGCATTGAAGAGTCCATGAACATGTTTATCATGAGTTAAGGATCAGTTTGACACAAAATTTCATGCACAAATCACTAAAGAATCAATGGGACCATCAGCAGGAAGTACGTTAAACCTATAATCACTTGCCTATGGGATTACAATTCGAAGGATATGATGCAGTGGTAGACAATGGAGAAATTGATCTCTAGATGTATAACCCCAAGCTTCTGCCAAGGTTTGAACCTGCAATTTAGCCAAAAATTCAGCACAGTTAATGCTAAAGTCAAATGCTAAAAATGCTAAAATAGAAACTGAACTCAAGAAGTTATCTGTCTTCATTGTATTGCATCAGTATTCACACATACTATTTGAGAGTATAATTTCATGATGCTAAACTAATTAAAAAATTGTAAGAGTAGTGCTACATGCTCCACCATTTTTGTACCCCCTTAGTTATCCTACATGATGACTGAAGCGTCATATTTCTATTGGCAGAACATTAACAATTAAATCAATGTAAATTTTTTGGCTCAGTAGCATTTTCCACTATTAATAAGAAATCAATATCTGGAACCTATCCACCATAAGATTTACATAGGCTACTGTTCATTGTTTGCTTTTCACTATTGACATCATTGACCCATAAGTTGTGGAGACAGCATATGATAGGGAGTATAAAACAGAAAGAGATGCTCAAACTGAGGAAGTATACGAAAATCAGACAGTTACCTGTGCAGTGATACTTTTGTGAGTATGAACTACGCCTTTAGGTTTACCTGTCGTGCCACTTGTATAGACAATTAGTGCTGGATCTTCACCTGCACTAAGAACAAGACATAAAGCCTTTAGGAAAAAAGAAAGAAAGAAAGAAAGAAAAGAACGATGGAAATAAATTTGATAAGTATATGATAGAGCTGCATAAATTCCCCAAAGTTATAAACCATATATCTTAAATGTGTTCTCAATATTCCTCAACAAACCTCTATCTGCATCCATGGCACTATTTTGTGAATCATCATGTGCAATTGTCTGAGAAGAAATACTGGGAACGGATGGAATGATGGAAAATAGAGCAGAACATTTGGCAGCAACATTTTGCATTAATTGGGAATAATCTTCGGTGCTCAACACCATAGATATTTCCTATTAATCAAATGAAAATCAGAGACATATGAGATTCACAATAAAACAAAATAATAGAGTTAAGATTTTGCAGCACACTATGAGACAAAATGTTTTCATCACATACAGGATTGTCCCCGAGCACTTGCTATGAAATCTACAGCTATTGTACCATGCTACTGCGCTTATACAGTAATAGCTTATATATGGACTAACTCAAGACACCCTTTTAAGTGGGAAAGAATCATAATGATGAACTGGAAAAAAGAAAAAAAAGTTTATCAATATCAAGACAGTATGATATTGTTTGAGGGATAAGCATCACTATATGTGGTCAACAATACATGAAAGTTCTAACAGAATCAACAAGTACAAAAGTAGATTTGGAGTTTTTATGCAATCCATGGAAAACACTGTAATGTGTCATGTGGCCAATTACAAGTTCAAATATCAAAACCATGTAGAGTAATAAGTCACGAGACCACTGCTAGCCCTCGTCCCCCCCCCCCCCCCTTTTTTTTTTTAAAGAACAAAGAAATTATTAATCAGCCTCAAGGAGATGACCACCTGCTGCTGAAGCGGGCTTGTTTTAAAAAAATTAAAAAAAAAAAAGAAGATATTCAGTAATGCAAGCGTAGCAATTCCACAATAACAAAAAGGGAAGGGGGAATAGGTTTAGGGCATACTGAATCATTCATCACATGCAAGAGCTCCGTCTCAGGGTAGCTGAGTGCAAGTGGAACTGCAACACCTCCACTAAACCAAGTTGCTAGTACTCCAGCAACAAACTCAGCTGAAGGTTTAGCTACAATTCCTATTCGAGCTCCATCAAGATGTCCTTTTCCTCGAACACCATCAACCTGCAAAGAAGATTTTAGTTTATACTAGGTTCACAAGTCCATATAGTCAAGGAAGAACTTTAACTAAATTCTCAAGCAGAAAGACCCATTTAAGAAGGATAAAGGCTTGAAACATGGATGAGTGATGAAATCTAGTAAATAACTTTCCCCAATGCTTCAAATTCAATTAATAGGTCATAATGCCAATGACAGATCATACAGTTTACCAATTCACACAAGCAAAAGTTAATTTCAACTCACAGTCTTTAATCCAGCATTGCACAAAAGATTAGATATGTTGTGCGCAGATGAAAAGAGTTGCGCATAACTGTAACTTTTCTGGTCAGCCCTGATAGCAATGCTCTCTGCAGCTGCATTCCCCTGTTTATAAACTGCTTTGACCACCTCCATGAATGTACCAGAATGTAACGCTGCAATAAAATCAACAAGGAATCAGACAACATTTAGAAATACATTTTCACTATAATTATAAAAACTGGGTTCCAGGCACACACAAATATTCATCGATCATGAGCTAGGCATTTCGTCGAACAAAAAACCGACAAAAAATCAAAACAAGAAATGAACCAAGCAGAGAAATTAATTTCCCAAAGCAGAAAATGGAGATAAAGACAAAGACATTTACAAGAGTAAAAACGATTAAAAGAGAAGCGAGAGCCAATGGCTAGACGGGTAGAGTTGTGATAGTATTGATGAGAGTGATAATAAGCGTTGGTGAAGTGTTTGTTGAAAGCTTTAAATGAGGAACACATTTAGGTGAGAAAATGGGAGAAATTATGGTGTTGTGTTTGGTGATGTTTACGAGCCGCAATTACAGTTCAGTTTTTAAGTAACTTTCTCCGCGAAGCTCTTCACTGTTACGTTAAATTACAAATGGCGATTTGATTTAAGATGTTATTAATTAAGGAAAGAGGAGAGTGGGGTAGTGCGGAAGGAGAAAGAGATTTTGACTTTTCAGGGAATTTTTTTGTTTTGAAGGCCGTCTAACTCATCTACTTTTTGTCAAGCATCATTATTGAAATTTTTTTTTTTTTTTTTTTTTTAGCATTTTTCATTCACTGGGCTGAAGAATCAAAATTATAATTATTGTCAGATTATAGTATGGCTTGTTTAATTTTACCGATATTGAAGTTAATACTTTATCATTATAAAATATTTATCATTTTAAAATTTTTTTAATTTATTTATTATTTTAAAATTTCAAAAAATATTTATTATTTTTTAAGTTTTATTTTTTAATAAATATTTATATTAATTATTTTTATTTTCTACATTAAAATAAAAAAATAATTTAATATTTTTAATTCAAAATTATAAACTATTTAATAAACATTTTAAATTATGTATTGAAATTTAAAACGACTAGTATTTTGAATTATAGATAATATCACATATGATCATATATGTACTACAATTTTAAAAAATTTTATAGATCTTTTATTAATTGTATTAATTAACTGCGTAATTATTAATTGTACTGATTAACTATGTAATTAATTAATATATATATATATATACTGAACAAGGTGTATAAAATTAATATGTTATTACTAAATAATAAAAAATATTTTAGAAAATTTACGTAAGATTAATTAATTTTTTTTAATAGGTGTATAAAAGTAAAATGTATCATTCAGTATTAGTTGTGAGTGGAGATTTTCACAGCAAAACAACATTCAATTAATGGTTGTGTTTATTATAATAAGTCGGGGTTAGTGTAGGGGTAAGTCTTATTATTTGAATCTAATTAAACAGTTGAATTTTTTTTTATTTCTATTTTACAAATTATCTTGGTCGAAATCATTTTTTTTTAACTCGTATTTTTTTTTAAGGATCGAATCTCATACATTTTTCATTTAAGATCTCATAATTTTAATAATGACTTGAATACCTCTGTACTAAAGGCTTAAAAATCATAAACAATGATTTCCCATCCATAATATTTGAATATATATATATATATGTATCCTTTTAAAATTTTGATGTAGAAGAAGAAGGAGACAACGACCGTGATTAAATGACCTGGACAGAAATTTGTTAAAACAAATGTCGCCCTAATGAAATAGATTTTGAATCCACATTTGTTGAACTGTAAGCCCAATACTTTTATTTGACCAAGATAAAAACTAGCCCAAGCAAAAAGGTCAGCCCAAATCACTTAAACGGGTGCACACATTTGTATGAACCCTTTTTGCGAAGGTATATGCATATCCTTAGAATTTAGACAAATTTGGGTTAAATTCTTTGTTTGACTCGTTATGAGGTGAATTTAGGGGGGCGTATTCAATTAAAATTTTTAAAAATATTTATAGAGTTTTTTTAAGTAAATATTTGTACAAAATTTATAGATTTTTAATAATTTTTGTAAAATTTATAAATTTATAAATGACTTTTAAATATCTTATTTTAAAAATTTTTTATAAACATTAATAAAATTTTATAAACATTAATATATAGACTTTCAATTATTATTATTGCGAGTCAAACCAATCAAATTTTTAAAAAATTTAATATTTTTCAAATTTATATATGACTTATGAATAAGTTTAGTCTTAACTAATTCGTTATTTTAAATTTTTAACTGAATATTATTATCTTGATTAATCAATGCGCCACCATTTTTAAAATCTTAATCATGTTCTCAACCCATTAATTTTCACCATGCAATCAATTATTAAACTAGAAGATATGTTATATAATATAATCATCAAATGTTACATGCCAACGAATGTATGGATTGTATAAAATAAAATAAAGATAAATCAATTTTAGTTTAATTGTATGTAAAGACTGGGAATAGAGTAAATTCATGACTTAGGGTTTTATTGCTCTGATAGATTTTATGAGTAAACACATATTTTTATATGCTTTAGTTTGGGATGCAAGTTATATTGACGAGAGAATGTGAGTTAGTTTTTATGTTTGTGTGTTACTTATGACCAGAAAAAAAAAAAAAAAAAAAGCCTATAAAATATTGCAGGAAAGTGAAAGAGATTTTTTGAAATTTTTTATTCATATAACTATGTAAAAAGTCATTAAAAATCTATAAAAGTCTATTATTTATAAAAGTCAATGACTTTTTCAATATCTGTTTATTTTTATAGACTTTAAAAAATTTGCAATTGAATACCCATTTTTTAAAGTTTTTAAAAGTCATTATTAAATACTACTTAACTTTTATAAAGTATTAAAAAGTCATTATTGAATACTACATAATTTTTTAAGTTTATAAAAATCTTTAATTTTTCTAATCCAATACATCCGTATTAGATTTAATTCAAAATCTAATGGTACGAAAATTTAATACTTTTTCAATCTTAAAAAAAATTGTCTATTATTTCTTTTTTGCATGTTTCAAAATATTTGTTCAATCTAAAAATAAATACAAATATGTGTGGTACTTGCATATTCTCAGAATTAACAAAAAAAAAAATAGTAATAAATGAGTATAAGTAATAGTATAAGTGAAAAAATATACTATTTCCGTCCTATTTTATTTTAAACATTTTCTTTTTATGATGTCTCAAAAAATATATCCCCTTTTTATTTTCATAATTTTTTTTTACCTTTAATACATATTTTGTTATTGGATATTAAATTAATTTTCTCTATAAAGTTTCAAGAAATAGAATTTAGTTATATTTATAGTAAAGGGCATAAAAAAAATAGCATACAGTTTAAGAGATTCTTAAATTTTGTGAAAAAAAATATATATTTCAAACAAAATAGGATGGAGGGAGTAATATAAAATTTAGAAGAAATTACTATTTAATCTCTAAATTTTGATGAAAGTAATACTAAAGTCCTTGTATTTTGAGAAACCAATTATTGCATCCTTATATATATATATTTTTTGTCAAACTTTGTGGTCATTCCAACTAAATTTTTGAGTTTTTCTTTTAAAAAATAAAAAAATTATTTACAAAAATACCCTTATTCCTATCATCTGCTTACCCCTTCTCTTAAATTCTCCTTCTGCCTAGCCAATTACTTAATACAAAATGAAAATAAATAATAAATCCCAATAACTTAAGATAAGTCTCACTCAAAAGTAAAAACAAACAACAAAATTTGAGGTATACTATTCATCCAATCAACACAAAATTGAAAATCCATGTATCAAAACCTATCACCGATCTATAATAGCTTGTGAAGAAGTCAATCTTCATCACTAATTTGTAGCAGCTCATGAAGAAGATGACAATTGCCATCATTGATTTGCAAACCAAACCAAAGGTTTTTTATGTTTAATATATGTATATTGGGTTGTGATATGCAAGTGAGCATGCCTAAGTCAAAATTTTCAACTCTAAGGATGAAATTAACTGAAGATGGTAATTTGGATGAAAATGATTTGCAATCAAATAGACTTGGGTTTTTTTTTTTTTTTTTTTTTTTTTTAAAAAGGACTTAGGAGTTTCAAATTCAAGGCTTTTCTCACTATTCTATCTGATACTGATTCAAACTCACTTACATAAATTAAACTCATGCACACAATCTTACTCACTCATCCTCAACTCTCCTCTCTCCATTCTCTGTTTCTTTCTCTTTTTCTATTTTGCCGATGACCCATCTCATCACTGATCTGTCAAGCATCACACACACTCACCTATTGTCTTTGTACCCCATATCCAGTGTTATTTATTACAATGCCATTGAAGAATTTGTTGATTCCTTTATCTTATTTATTATTTTTTTCTTTTTGCTTAGATAATCAGGGAAAAGATGGAGAAATTTTTTTATTAGAGTTATTTGAGATTTTAGTATATAAGTGTGCAAATTTTGTTCTTTAAGTGTAGGCTAAGATAGAGGTATGTTTTGAGATGTTGCCTATAAAGTTGTAACTATTGTTGTTAGTTTTTAGATGGAATTGATATAATGTTGAATATGAAGGCACCCTCATTCAGTAGCTAAGAAATAGTTGTATTGGTTTATGAGATGGTTATTCAATTGGTCAACTTTTGCTGGTTTTATGCTTTCATTCAAGATGATGGTTCTCTAGTTTTTTTCTCAACTTAATGCAGGTCAAGTGAAATTTTATAAATTCATTATTTCACAATTATTAATTAATTTTATGAAATATTATATGACCAAATTCTTTGTTAATTTACTTTTATGAAATATTAATTTTAGTTGTAATTTGCAAATAGAACGAATTAACTAATTAAACAAAAATCTAATTGATATTTAAATTTAATTCATTAAGAAAATTGAATAGTTATTAGTGTTTGAGAGTTATTTATCTCTACGGCATAAAAGAAAAATTTAAGAGAAAATAAAAGGTATCTTAATTTTTTCATTGTATTTAAAAATAAAAGTAAATCAAATGATTAAAAAATTTTGAAGGAATAAAATGTAATAATGCAATCAATAGTTTCTTAAAATATTGAAACGTTAGTGTTATTTTTATAGTAATTTAAAAATTAAATAATAATTTACATTAAAATTTTTTAGTTTATAAATAAATAATAATATTTTATTATAAAGTGTAAAAAAGAGAGTGAATATAAAATTGGATGGGACCACCCACTATTCACTGTCTCATCCGAGATGGCCACGTCATCATTTTTAGCGCCATCTGCTGGGCACTGTATCCTCTTCTCCTCGTAACTGCTACCTTTTTTTTTTTTTTTTTTTTAACAATTATTATTTTTTTGATGTGTTTTTAACAATTATTTTTGTACCGTTGCTTATGTAATGTCTCAGTAATTCCCATTTTCTCATGCTCCCTCACCCTTGACATCTTTCGACGTCGATAATAACGTACAATCATAATGTTAATATCTTATATATATATATATACTCCAGGGGTATAAATTTAAGTTTTTATAAAATTAATAGTTTATCTCCAGCATCTGAGATAGATTTTTAATTTCCAACTTCTAAGTCGGATCTTCCTTTTCTTCAAAAAAAAGAAAATCTTTAATAATTAGACTTGACATTAATTTCATATATTAGGAAATAAATATTTACTTATTTGATTATTAAGTTAATATTGGAATGATTTTGCATTTTAAAATTGTGTATAATATCAAGCTCAAAAAAATAATTAACTAAAAATTATGTATAATATTAAGTTAAATTTTTTTTTAATGTATAACGTAAAAGATATAAGTTGTATATAATAATTGTTTTGTTATATAGTTTTGAATTATTATAATTTTTAAATTTAAATATATATTTAAATAGTTATTCAAATAATAAAGTTTAAACTTTAAATTTTAATTTTTTATATTAAAAAAAAGAGAATACCTATAAAAATATATTAGTTATATAAAAGATGATAATTTTTTTTTTTAATATTTTTTATCAAATTGATATTAAGTATTTGTGATTTAGAAGATTTGAACATAAAATTTTCTACTTTTCATATCTTAAAAGAGATTAGAAAACTAATCAAACCATACTTGACTCGTATAAATTTTAAATTTTAAATTTTTTAAGCCATCAAATAAAGAATTTATAAATTTAAAATTTAAAATTCAGATTTAAATTCATACATGTAAATGCAAACCTAAAACATATTTATTAGTTAAAATAAAATAAATAAGTTATTGATGGCAAGGTGTGGCACTGCAATAGCAATTACTCTAACCACCACAAGAAATGACATTAACTCCAAATTAGAACTCTTGAATTGACAGTGCATTATACGTAGGGATTTTTACACAATTAAAAAAAAAAAAAAACTTTTTGCGACCCAAAATTTTCTTTACCAAAATAGCCTTACTTCACTTTTTATTTACAAATATATCTCATCTTACTTTTTGTTTACGGCTACTGCCTAAATGCAGCAGCTAATCAATTAATGAACTAACATATTGCTATAAATCTAAATCCAATGGCCCAACAATCAATGAACTAACACATTGCTTTATTTTAAATTTTT
This sequence comes from Reutealis trisperma, assembly GCA_947687605.1. Classification (NCBI taxonomy): domain Eukaryota; kingdom Viridiplantae; phylum Streptophyta; class Magnoliopsida; order Malpighiales; family Euphorbiaceae; genus Reutealis; species Reutealis trisperma. The sequence goes on from CANTUT010000010.1 coordinate 3,060,336, forward strand.
TTTTTTCAAATTTAGAAATCTAAACCAATTTTTAAATGGCTCAACTGAATTTAAGTGAATTTAAATAATAAAAAAAAATTATCATATCATTCTAATTAGGATTATTTTAGACAAAATTATCAAATAATTTTACATTTTTCTCAAAAAAGAGTTTATGATTTTTTTTAATATTGTATTTGAAACTTAAGTTATTAATTCTATTAATACCATTAATATTTGAAAATTAACATATAATATAACATGTAAATAAAATTTTTAAAAAATTAGAAATTGCTAAATTATAATTTTATTGGTATAAATTAAATTTTCTTTTCTAATAGATATTTTTTTAATCAACATTTATAGGTGGATTAAGAGCAATTATGCATACTTGAAATCAACTAGTCATTGAATAAATGGATACTCCAAAAAGAAGAACTTCCAATTATGTTTCAATTTGTTTCTCATTGGATATTATTACTATCTAATGTTTTTTTTGTTCATAAATTATAGTTCATATTTTCTTTTTGAAATATCCAAAATAAATAGTTCACTTACTTTTTTAAATTAAATTTATTATTGTGTTTTCAAATATGCCATTTAGTTAGGAGTGTAAATAAACTGAGTTGAGCTAAGTTTTAGTTTGTTCATATTCAGTTTGATTTTTTTTTTTTGAGCTCAAGTTTGAAAATTATATTTAAACTTGACTCGCTTAAAACTTTTATTAATAAATTATAATCGAGTTAAACTCGAGCTTGATTTATTATAAAACTTATTTATAATTTATCAAAATATTTAACTTTCAAAATATTTATTTCTAATAAAATAACTATAATGACAATACTTAAAACTAATATAAAAGTAAAATATCCCATTAGTGAAAAATGAAATCATAAAATTAAGTATTGCATATATTACAAAGATATTAATTAATAAAAAATATATTTTATATAATATAGAAATATTAGGTTATGTTAATGAGAAGTATATATATATTTTAGTCAATTTAAATTAGTAAAAAGTTTATAAAAGTGTAAAAATATATTTTTTAGAGTGCTAAAATTATTAAGTTAATAATAATAACAACAACAACAATAATAAGCCTATTAATTGAGCTATTTGCGAGCCTATGCACGAATTTATAATCGAGTTATTCATGAGTCTAATTGAGTCGAGTTTCATTTTGCTTAAATTCAGCTCATTTATTTATTGAGTTTTAAAATAAGGCATAAGGTTGGTTCATTTATAAAGCGATCCGACTGTGAACGAATTTTTATCGAACCAAACATTGAGTTGCTCGCGAACGACTTAGCTCATTTACACCCCTACATTTAGTATAATTTTAATCAATTGTATTATTCTAGAATAATTAATGCATAATAAGGATAAAATTGTAAAATGCACACAAATTCTTAATCTTTGTGCCAAAATAAAAGTAAACTATAATTTATGAACTGATGGAGTATTATTTCTGGTATGTAATATTATCTCTACATATTGAGAATTTGAAACAATATGTTTTTAAAAAAAAAATAAAAAAAAGCAACAGTCATTGCATGTGGCATCTGTTGAATAAAATTATAAAAATATTTACTATACAAGCATTATTTGTTATACTAATATATAATATGAATTAAAAATACAAATCTCTTATAAAAGAAAAGAAATAACAAATAACAGCAAATAATATACATTATCATAACATTCAACATCCACTTAGTATGTAATCAATATTTAATACTGTTTATATACCATGTGAATTTACAAAAACTAACATTTTCAATCAAAGCAATAATTGTATATCATGAAATATTATATATATTCAATTTATAACATATGGTATAAACTATAAACACAAATATCTCATAAAAGAAAAAAAACAAATAACAACAAATAGTATATATTATTATAATATTCAGTATTCTTTTAGTATATAATCAGTATATAATACTGTTTATACATAGTTTAAATTTACAAAAATATCTCATAAATCAAAAGCAAGCATATATTATAATTAAAAACGTTAATCCCTTATATTAAAAAAAAAGAAGGAATAAATAACAGTAAACAATATATATTACTATAAAATTCAGTATTTTTTAATATATAACCTGTATCTAATATTGTTTATGTATGGCTTAAATTTACAAAAATAGCTTATGAATTAAAGAAAACAATTTACAATATATGATATAAATTAGAAACACTAATCTCTTTTATATATATAAAAAAACAAATAGCAACAAACAATATAAATTACTATAAAATTCAATATTCTTTTAGTATATAATAAGTATCTAATATTGTTTATATGAAATGAATTAAAAAAAAATAGCTTTTTATGTAGTATAAGTTGAACGAATTAAACATAAAATTCATTTGATATAAAGAGCATACCAATGGTACTTTTTATTTTAAAAAGTGTATTTTATTTAATAGAAAACACTTTAGTTGATAAAGAGTAACAAACTTTATTAAAATCCAATAGATTCTCTATATTTTATTATTCATTTTACTTTATCTTATAAGTATTAATGATTTTTATTTTTTAATTTTTTTAAGTTTGTCCAATAGAAAAAATAGCACTAAAACTATATATAATAAAATACATGAAAATTTATAATGTATTAATTAAAATTAAAATAAAGAGTAATATTTGGCTCTCTAAATATAAAAAGTCAAATTAATTCTTTTTTTTTAAAAGATAAAAAGTCAATTAAAATTTTATTTTTTGAGATAACTTTTATAATAAAGTTTGACACATATAAAGAGTTTCTTGAAAATATTTTTATATTAATTTGATTTATAAGACTCACATTACAATTTTAGCCAAAATTCACGTTGCAAATTGAGTTTTACCTAGAGTTATAGAGAGATAGACTTATTAACTTTCATTTATTGAAGTTAATAAATATAAATATAAATATAAATAGAAGATGGAAAATATAAATATAAATAGAATAAATAAAAATTAATAAATAGAAATAAAAAATATCATTCATATGAAGAAATGAATAAAATAAATAATGAAAATAGCCAATAGGAACTATAAATTATAGTTTGCCCCATAATTTCAAGTATGCTAGCATTAATATAATCAACTCAAATAGATTCTTAGCACAGGTTAAAGAAAATAAATGGACAATGTGTGCAGAGTACGATGAGTGGGGGTTAATTATGCTTTGGCACGAATGAAAGAAAAGAATAAAAGTTATAAAAGATAACAACATAGGCTAAAAATATATATAAAAAAAAAAGTGAGGCTAAAAATGATATTTTATTAAAATAAGACTAAAATATATAATTTCCTCTTATATATATAATAAAGCCCACTAATTTGTATTATATGGATTGTGTTTTTGAAGAATTGCAGACAATATTGGACCACTTTATCGCCATAGGGCCCGTTACTGTTGAGAGGCAATTTTCCTCTCTTTTAAATGGATTTGGAGAAAAAAAAAAAAAGAAAAAAAAAGATTTGAAAAAAAAAAAATCAATTATGCCATATTATTATTATAGTATTTTATTTATTTAATCTTTCCTTTTTTTTTCAAATTAAGAAACTAGAAAATCAATTACTTTAGCTTTAATAATTGTCACTATCCTATTTTATTATTGGATTAGTAATATCTGCGCATCAAACATTTATTCAAACGCAATTCGTTTTAAAGATGTTGGATCTACGAAAATGACAACTCCTGTACTGTCTCATATATGTTATGAAAAGGGACAAGCTGTGTGGACATTAGAGTGGAAAGATACATACATGGTTCCTACAAAAGTTGAAAAAAGGAATGGGAGTGGCATTAGGCGGATTTTGAGATTTTTATCTTTATTCTATGAATGGTTAGAATAAAAATAAAGTGAGATAAATAAGATTTAGGACAGATGCACATATAGGGATTCTTGTTTACATTTTAAGAGATCTTATTAATCAATAAAATTTTAGTCTCTTTTATTTCTAATAAATTTTAGAATTGATCTTTTCTTGTGAACTTAAAGATATTTGAGCCGTAGATCATGTGATCTAATATTGTTATCCCTTACTTTTCGCTGCGTCAGTTGATATAAGACCAAGCAAAGGCTTGTATTCTCGATGACAATTTATAGAATATGAAGCAACCTTTTTGTTGTTGGTGATCGCGAAGAGCACACTCTTTCAAAAGTACATTTTTGAGTTCTCAAATATGAAAAAATGGCACTTGAGATAGTCGACGTATTATTGGTTTGGAACATAATTTTTATTTCAGGCTTGTACATATCATAGGTCATGCACTGGAGATTAATTTTGCTTACAATCAATCTATTCATACAAGTGTTCCTAAATTTAGAGGTATTTTTTATTTTGATAGTGGATTTTTATGAAAAAGATTTTGTGAAGTGGTTATTTGATTTGGAGGTTTATTTTGATTATCAGGATATTTATGGGGTGAAAAAGGTTAAACTACTTCTCGAAAATTAATAAAAGATACGTTGGAACAGTGTGTTGATTATCAAAAAATATATGGTAAAATTTATTCATGGACAAAGATGAAAGAATTATTAGTGGATGAATTTTATCATGGTAATTATGTGTTTTATGATTTAAATAAAAAATTAAATAGGTATTGTGAGAAGTTGGAAAATTATTCTCATATTAGTCCTATAAATCTTTGTGGCAAAAAATTTACTTATCATAGTAATGAAATTTATCAAGATTGATGCGAATTCCAAGCGACTTACCTTAAGACCTAATAATAATACACTTAGAAGCAATTTCTATGAAAGCTAAATTAGATTGTAAATTAGAAATCTTAATACAAAACTAATTTGTATTTAGATATCTTGGTATAATTTGATTTTGAACGTTATAATGATATGAACTTTTGATAAGTTCGAATGTCACAAAAGAGAAATCTTTTGATAAGTTCAAAAATTAAACTTGAAAGAAAACACAAAGTAATTCTAATAATTGAAATAACTCTAATTGTCTAAAATACACAGCAAAACTTGAGTTTATATAGGCACACAAAATTATTCAAGACTTCTAAATTAAGTTAGGAATTATTTTTAATCAAAGGATTCAATAGGAATCCTTCATAGATAAAAAAAAAAACAAACTTCTAAAATAGAAAATAAACTAAAATTCGGATTGGGCTTAAACTAATATACAAAAGACCCAAAACTAACTAAAAAATGAAAATAAATTATTACAAACAAGTCTTTGACTTAATATATAATATAGGTAGTCTAATAACATAGAAAACAACTTTGTTAAATTAAATTTGGACTTAGTAAAAAGGAAATAAAAATAAATAGATATTTTGGATCATATATCAAAGATTGTTATGATGAAATTCAGCCCATCAAGAGTGAAACTTCTGGCTATGAAGAAATTGAGTTTGTGAGTTTAGACATTAACTATGTATAAGAAAATTCAGTTACTAAAAATGTGCTAGTTGAGGTGGAAACTCGTGAAATTAATGGTATTCAAGAACCTGAAATCAAAGAAGAAAATATACAAGATCCACAAGTTAAAGCAATTATATATTAAGGAAGAAAAAACAGAGATTGAGGTTGAATCAAATAAAGAAACAAAGAAAAGGCTTGAGATTCTTGAAGTATATACAATTGAAGAGAATGAAGAAAGAAGCAAGCGTGTCACTTTATTAAATTTCAAAGTGAGCCCATAATCTACATGTCCTATTATCACATTGAGTTTCAAAAGATTGATTTTATTGGGATTAATAATTTCTATTTCCCTCCATGTCAATTGAATTTTCAAACAAAATTGTTATTTGGAAGCTGCCCCATAAAGGTACTAGTGTATTCCAAGTATCTATTTGTTTGACACGGAAAATTTCAAGTTCAAACTATAAGTTAAAAATCGAGTTTTCTTAAAATGAAAGGGTATGATACAGTAGTTCTCATCTATTTCTATAATTATTCTAATAATTATAATTGTCATTTCTTAGTTAGTTTAGATTTATTTTTCTATTTTTCAAGTAATTCTAAAATATTTAGATATTTTATTAAGTAATTTTATTATTTCTTATTTAGGGTTTCATACCTTATAAATAAGTTTATTATATAATAATTAGGGATTTTGATTAATCAATAAAATTTCAGTCTCTTTTATCCTTGGTGAACTCTATAATTAATCTTTCCTTTTGCATTCAAGGATATTTGAGTTATAAACATGATATAGTCTTATTATCCCTCACTTCCTCGCTACGTTGCAAGACTTTTTAAATCAAATATTATAATTATAAACTTAATTTTTTTGTTTGATGTGTATTTGTTAAGAAACTACTAAGGAGCGAGTGATTAATAAATTATTTGTAATTATTTAAATGATAACACATTAGAAAATAGGTGTTTTCTATAGTTACTGGATTTTAAAATAAAGTAACTTACTTTATTTATGAAAAAAATAGATTTTTTATAAAAAATTATAATTTTATTTATTTTTTAGTAAAGTAAATTATTTTTCGCAATTCTATTTAATTGCGAAAAAAGTTGTAATTTTATGAAAATATAATTTATTTTATACAAAATAATAATTTTAAGAGAAAAATAATTTTGCAACTACGAAAAAGATATTCTTTTAAAAAAAATCACAATTTTTTTATAAATGGCATCGTATAAGCAAATATTTAAATTATTTTATTTTAAAATAAAGCACAAAATTTTATTTTTTTATAACCAACAGAATAGTAACAAATTATAAATATAATTAAAATATTTAAAGTATTGTAATTAAATTAAACTGCTATTATATTTAATTAATTAAAAATAAGAAATGTTAGAATGATTGAGCTAGTATTTTAAATTTATATATTTATAAACTTTATAAACAAAATTTAATTTATGAAAAAATATAAAAAAAATTGTGATTTTTCGTAAGAGAGTTATTTTTTTATAATTACAAAATTTTTTTTTTCATAAAGTTATTATTTTGCAAAAAATAAGTCAACATTTTCATAAAATTAAAAGTTTTTTCACAACTAAGAAGAATTATGAAATAATAGTTTAATTAAAGAAAAAATATAAATAAAATTATGATTTTTGGTAAAAAAATTATTTTTTTCGCAAATAAAGTAGATTATTTTGTTTTTAAATAAAATAACCATAGAAAATACGTAGAAAATATACCAAATAAAAATAAACATGTTTCTTAACATTTAATTCTAAGAATATAGACATTCTAATGGAAAAAAAAAAATTCTATGAACATAGGGAATAATTTATGATAACTATATTTTTTGATTCTCAATATCGAAAAACTGATTTTTATTTTTAGGAAGTCAACATATTTTCCAAATTTTCTGTGGAAAATGAAAATAACAATTTTCTTAGAAAAAATAAAATAGAAAACAGGAAATTATTTTTTATAAGTAAACATATCCTAACAGTTGCAACTTGCAAGGAAAATTCTTACTCTTGCAATTGAAATTTGCTTTTGGAGAATATAATGTGTCCATATATTATAAATAACACATTCTAATCTAAAAAGTATAATAAAAAATATGAAAGTATATATCAATAAATATTTATTTATTTTTAATATTTTTATTTTTAGAGCATCGAGGAGGAAAATTTAATATTGGTAATATGCGATCCCTAGTATCCAAATCCAAAATAGTCTCATCTTATCACTAGTCTAAGACACATTGATTAGTTTTCTACATTATTGATAAAGAATAAGAAATAGTAACTTTGCATGAAATGTCGTTTGTTCGTGGCTATTAAATCACAAAATCGATTTTAATATCTTTAAATATATCTTATTATATAAATATCAATAGTAAATCCAAAATCAATAAAATAACATCAAAATAAAAATAAAATAATTTCATAAGACAAAAATAAGTAAATCCAATTAAAAACATAAAAATATCCAAAAAGATATCTAAAAACAACCTCAACAATAATAAATTTATAATTAAACTCTAAATTTTAGCTTGGTTGATATGTTTAAACTTTTTTGTTTTAATTTTCTTTCTTGCCTAAACTATATTCATATACCAATCCAATGAAATAATAACACATGAAATTAAAAAAAAATTATTTTCATTAGATAAAAAACAAAAGGGTTATATTAGTTAAAATATCTTATATCTCATTAGGTTGGATGTAATAAATAAAGTTGTGAACTTAGTTCCTACATATTAAATGGTTATGATAAAACTTTTTTGGCATCATATATATTAATGTACTAACTCTTTAGGTCTATATATTACTTGAAAACTGTCTCCCTCACCTATAGCTTAATTTTCTTTTTCTCTCAAACAATTTTATTTTTCAGTTAAAGATCATATTGTCACACAGCAGAAGACTTAACTAAGACTTTGCTTTTGGTTAGGAGATAGAAGTTAAGATAAAATGGTAAAGACTAGTAGTATGTATGCTGCCAAGGTGGAGTTGAAGAAAGGTCCATGGACTCCTGAAGAAGACAAGAAGCTGTCCTCTTACATCCAAGAACATGGGTGCCATGGAAGCTGGAAAGTCCTGTCCGCCAAAGCCGGTAATAATTTGTTAATTTGCTAATTAACTTTCTCTACGTGTTGAATTATATTTATATACGAGTCTCTATATAAAATTCTTTTAATCTATTTATACGTCAAAATTTTTTAAAGAGCTAAGTAAGAACTACTGCTTTGTGTTATAAGTCAAACACTCCATGCAAGAGCTCGATCATTATCAGTTTATTAATCCAATAATTGCACGTATATGCATGCATATTTAATATATGTATGTATATAAATATAGGTTATTGACATATATATATATATATATATATATATATATATATATATATATATATATATATGCTGTATCTTTCTCTTAATTGTGATATATATACACATGTTCATAGGACTTCAAAGATGTGGAAAGAGCTGTAGACTTAGGTGGAATAACTACCTCAGACCTGATATTAAGAGAGGAAAATTCAGTTTGCAAGAAGAGCAGACCATCATTCAACTTCATGCCCTTCTTGGAAACAGGTAAGAAATTAGATAAATTACATATTAAGATACTTTCCGGTTAATATCATTTCATGACTGTTTTGAAACTCGCGACCTTTAAGCTCAGAATATACTCGAGTCAAAACTTTCATTCGTTATGATATTTTATTTTAATTGAATGAATGATCTTGTTTTATTTATTAGGTGGTCAGTGATAGCAACTTATTTGCCGAAAAGAACAGATAACGAGATAAAGAACTACTGGAACTCACATTTAACGAAAAAATTACAAATTATGGGTTTTGATCCTGTTACCCATAAACCTAAAGCTGATGCCTTTGGTTGTAGCAATTCCTACTCTAATAAGAGCACTGCAATTCTGAGACACACTGCTCAGTGGGAAAGTACTCGTCTTCAAGCTGAAGCAAGATTGGTTCGCGAGTCGAAGCAACTGATCGTGACATCTAATAATATTAATAACCCTACTAATAATGATAGACCAAAATTCCTTGACGTGCTCAAAGCATGGCAAGAAATAGTTTCCGGCATGATTTCTGTCACCGATGACCGCCTTGAATGCCGTCCATCCACATCCAACTTCAACGAAAATAATGTTGATAAGAAGGGTACTTATCAAGATTGGGAAAGTACTAAAGAAAGAGCGGATAGTTCATTAATGAGTTCGTACTGGTCTGGTGGTGATAATAATGGAGGGTTTATGGATAGTTTTTATGATTTTGGTTGGAATCTTAAAGGCAACAGCAATTGTTGGAATAATTGCTTATTCAATTTGGCTTCACCATCTGATTTTGATATCTTGTTTTGAATTTCAATTTTAGTGGGTTTTAATTGAATGTAAAACATTAGTTAGATCCTTTCAAAGAAAAGATCAATAAAGACTTTTATTTTGGCAGTTGTTTGAAATAATTAAATTTCAGAAAATTCCGTGAATATTTATTTCTAATTTTACTTTTCTTTTATGTTTGGTACGATTGAATATAATAGTATTTCACTCTAGTCAATTTAATTTATAAAATTTAATAAAATAAACAAAAAATTCTATTATTTACAAATGAATTCTATATTTAAATTTATTAATTATTTCAAACTGTGGGCTACATTGTGAATAGATTAGTTTTGACAAACTATTTTTGAAGTGTTCAGCTAGAGCATTCTCAATGCATTTATATATATATATATATATATATATATATATATATATATATATATATATATATATATATATATATATATATATATATATCAAACTTATTATTATAAAAAGTTATATGAAAAAATAAGATTCTAATAGATTTTTTATTTTTAAAAAATAAAAAATAGAATTGATTTGACTTTACACATTTAAAGAGCCAAATATCACTCTTTATTTTAATTATAATTAATATAATATAAGTTTTTATACACTTTATTTAAGATAATTTTAGTAATATTTTTTCTATTAGACAAATTAAAAAATAAAAAATAAAAAAAATTAATTTTTATAGAATAAAGTAAAATAAAAAGCAAAATATAAAGTTTATTGGATTTAAATAAATTTTTCATTTTTTTTAATCAAGTAAATGCTCTTTATTAAATAGAATATACACTTTGAAATAAATAGCATCATTTGTGATGTTCTTAGTGCTTAATTTTGATAAACAAATAAAATAAAAAAAATTATGAAAACTTATTTTTCACAAAATAGTAGGTTAAAAGTAGTATATTTGGGATATAAGGGTTAGTTGCCTCTTTAAAATTGTCATAATTTTAAAGTGCATACATGTTCTTTCTCTATTTCTACATATATTTATACAATTAAAAAAAAAAAGCATGATAAAAGTAGCCTAATAATTGTTAATTAATATTGGAGTTCAAAACAATGTTTTGAAAATTAGATCGGATTGGCCTGTCGGTCCGATCAAACTAAGAACCAACAGATGATCTGGTTCGGTTGCCTAAAAAATCGAAACTGTCAAAATGACGTCATTTTAATCTAAAAAATTAAAAATACAAGAAAAATAAAGAAAAAACTTAAAAGAGACGATCGGACCAATGAATCAATCTAATTGATCAGGAAATCAATTCATTGTCCGATTCAATTTTAAAAATTTAGTTCAAAGATCCTGATTTATATGATTTTCATTTTTTTCTATTCGCATGGAAATAAATTAATAAAAGAGAAAGAGAAGACAGATAAAGTCCATATTGTAGGCTTAATGCCTTTTTTATTTTTTTACATCTTTAAGTCAAGAAAAAAAGGTGTGCATTTATAATTTTACATGTTGTTTTCTTTACAATGTTAATTTGTTTGTAGACAATAATAATGTATATATAAAATAAAAACGTATATAATTACTAAACAAATTATAATAAATGAATTTTTGGTTCAAGTAACTTGATAACTTTCTTAGAAATGGAGATCATTATTGACAATTTCACCTAGACATAACTTGATCTGGAGGTGGAAAATTTACTTGCTGATTATGGCATACTGTTTTCCTTGTCGTACGTTGTGCAAGTATCCCATTCCAACGTATTATCAAAATTTCAGTGTTAGGTAATATATATATCTTCAAAATAGACTATTCATATTGACGTGAAACTTCAAAATAGTCTACTCATATTAATGTTGGAATTAATTGTTGGCATCCAAAACCTATAATTTTTTGAGAGATGTGTTGTCCGTGAGAATACAGTTATACAGTTGACACTATATTTTAATTCAAAATTTTAAGACATAAATTTATCGATTATTTCCACTCATATATTTTCATCTCTCCCTGGCGCCAACATTAGGACATCCATAAAAGGTGGAAAATTACTTTAATTGACGACTACATATGAACTAGACTTTAATAAATACAGTGAAAAATAAATCCATTTATTATTTACCATATATAACTTATATCATTAATTTGTGTTTGCTGAGAAATAGAACTATGCCAAATCCAATCACAATCAAATTTTTAATCCATTTTAAATAATTTTTAGTCAAAAGATAAGATGAAAATTTTTTGCTGCAGTATTAAATTTACCTCATTTGTCAGGTAACTTGAGAGTTAAAAGTGTAAGAATAATCGACTGCATGAGTACCTAGAGAAGGATCAAGTCTGCTTTTAAGCTCTCTAAACTCTTGACAAAGAGAACAACAAGGGCAGAAAAAATGATAGATGACAACTGTGGAAGGAGCTTCTACCAAATTAAAAATCCTCCTTAGCTTTGTATCTATACTTGGATCCCATAATCCATCAAAACACAAGGCAGACATCATTAATAGCATTGTTAATATGTATCATTAATAATGAGCGCAACTTGATATCATTACCGACAATTGCCTGGCCTTCGTACATGGGTATAGTAGTAGGGCTAGTTATGGGAAACTTACTCATGTCCTCCTCATCCAATAATTCTACTGTCTGCCCACATGTTACACAAGGGAAAAATGCTGTCATAATGGCTGCCAACACAAACAAGAAAATGTACTAAGATTAGCCCTCTTTTGCTTTCACACTAAATTAAAAAAAATTACACTCGGATGGGCCAATCCTTTCATTGGCTCAAGCCTAAATTAATTCTTCGAAGTTGATTCGAATTTTGGTAATTCCCGAGAAATTATATATTATCACTGAAATTTTAATTAGAATTTCTAGTTGGAATAGCAAACCACTTAAATCATGGCATGTAGTGATTTTTTTTTTTTTGTTAAAAGTAGAAAATAAAATTTTTGCACCTGAATTAAGAGAATTGCTTTTCTCTTTCTATTCTTTCTGTTTCCCACTAAAAACTCATAAAACCTTCCTAAGTATAAAAGTATCGTACACCAGAATTTCTATGTCCTCTTTTATTTAATTAATTAATTTTTTTAATAACTACAACTACAGGTTTAGAGATAATATATATCAAACCAATGCAGAGAAGATTAAAACAAGATATGAAAATGCGAATATAAAAAGGTCTAATTATCTAAAAATTCCTAAACTATACAACTTTTAATAATTTTACCTTATTCTTTTAGATTTTTCACACAAATGTTTATGCTCAATTTTTTTTTCTAAAATGTAATCCAGTGATAGAAAATGCAAAAATGTGATAACTGTCGCTGGCCTATAATTCTTTGTGCATAATGAAAAAAACGAGTCAGCAAAATATTATTAATTTATCTAGCACACTAAAAAAAAAAAAAAAGGTACAATATGGTGATAGCCATGGCAATATTTTGCTAACTCATTTTATTTTTTTTCATTTTACAAAAAAAAAAAAAAAAAAACACTTTAGCAATAGCCACTGTTTTTTTGCATTTTATTGCCAAATTGTATTTAAAAAAAAAATAAAAATAAAGTATAGACATTTGTGTGAAAAGTCTCAAAGAATGGGATAAAATTAATAAGAGCTATATAGTTCGGAATTTTTTAGATGATTAAGCTAATATAGAACACAAAAAAATTAAAACTTCTCAAAAAATATTTTAATAACTAATAACTTTCTCATTCTATTCCAATCATTAAATAAACCCCCTGAATGATTCAACCAAAAATATCCCTTTCATTTGCTCTCTTTGTTCTCTATTACCTCCACCAACATTCACCAAAGTTCATATGTGCTGCTATTATCACCGATCAGTAGTGATAGAGCTAGAAATTTTTTTTGTGAGATGTCAAATTTTGTTAGATCATTATTTATATCAAGATGGTATATATAATTAAGCCAACTTTTATATAAATAAAGAAAATTTTTACCTAAAAAATAAGAGGTGAAATATAATATATGACCAAATTTTTATAATTTTATACCTAAAAAATTTAGTATTTTGGATGTTAGAAGGGCCATGGCCCCTCTTGGTCCTTCCTTCCCTCCGTCATCCTTAGATGCTCAAGAAAAGAGAAATAAAAATAGTTGCTTTATTTTTTTATTTTTTATTTTCGAACAAAAAGAAGAGGATGAAGATGGAAGAAAAAGATGAAGTAATTGAAAAAAGAGAGTAGAAAGAGAAGCAATTCTCTCAATTCACGTGATATGCACAAAATTTTATTTTTTATTTTTGACAAAAAAATCACTACGTGCCATAATTCAAGTTGTTTGCCATTCCTATTAGAAATCCTAATTAGAATCACAATGATAGTATATAATTTCTTGTAATTCCCTTGCTTTAATAACTAAAATCTTTAATTGAATCAGTTCTAAATAGTTAATTAAAGATATAGTTGGTCTATTTTAAAAAAATATAAATACCCATATGGTAGGAAATCCTATTCCAATTTTATTTTCGAAATGTATAACTAACTAGAATTTGATAATATTATTTTCACCCAAATTCCAATTATTCAAATACAAGAAATGTTATAATTTTTTTTTTATTTTTTTGGTGTACTAAATGAGAAAAATAAAATCTTATCCTAATAACATTCTCAATTTCAAAGTATATTAAATGCAAGCAAAGATTTATTTAAAAAAAGAAAAAATGCAAGCAAGGATTAAGAGACAGGCATTAATGTTTTTTTTTTCCTCTCTCTAGAACATTTCCTCTGCTTTCTCTCTTGAACATTTTTTTTCTCATTTTTTAAGGTTTTTTCTAGGATTACTCTCTCGTAGTTCTGACCACAGAAAGAGAATTTCTCTTTTCAGTCTTTTGTTTGTTTGTTTTTTTTTTCGTTTAGTTTCTTAAATTATTTGGCTAACGTCTATTTAGAATCCCCTTTCAATGGGGCTTGTTCTTATTGTGTTTATGTTGCTATTTTTTTTTTTGTGGTCATTATCCATCTACCATAAAGGAATTTAGTTATGACCAATTCTCCCTCTGTTCCTATCATTGTGATAAGAGATCTTCACAATCAGAATGGGAGTTCCATGTATTGATGATCTTCTTTTTTGGTGAAGCTCTTCTGTCATGAACAAAATGTTTATGTTATTTAGATTATGGCATATTCGATTATGGATGATGAATCCTTGTAGGTTTTGGCCCGCTTATAGATAGGTAAATCTCAAGTGTATGTGCAAGGTTTTGGCTCCAGCAATGCCAGATTTATTTGTTTGGTCTAACAACAATCCTTTGTTCCTATGTGCTTTTCTCCATCCCTCGAGTACTGGTAGAGATGGTCGAAAAATAAGAGGGTCATGATATGGAGAAGACAGAGCAAGGAGAGTTTGAGAATTTTACATCTTTTGTAGGCCAGGGCAAGGTTATCTTTGGGCTTGAAACCCTTCTATTTATTCTCTAGTTAATTCTCTTTGAATGTAATGCATCTTTGTACTGAACTAGACAAGATGCCCCTTTTAATGAGAACTACTTATCTATTTGGCAAAAAAAAAAAAAAAAAAGGGATTAGGAGGCAAGTGGCAATATGTGGTGGGTGAAAATCCATTATATAATTTTTGATAATTACTATATAAAAATTGAAACTATTATTTTGTAAAAAAAAAAAAAAAAAGGAGAAACCATTTGTTGATGTTCGTGACGTCGAATAAACCTGTGGGCCAAGGATGTCCAAGAACCCTGTTGTCAACTACCGGAGTAGTTTGAGGAATCGCAGATTGAATATTTTGCTGAACTTATTGCCACGTTGGCGGTTCAACTGTTGTCGTTGGCGGAGTCAACTGCCGCTCTATTCCATCAACCTCACTTATCTCAGGCCTGCCCATCTCATATACGCTAGCTAGCAACTGTTGATGCCACACTCCGTACTAATCCTTACAATTCATAAACACTTTCTTTACAGAAATAAAATGGACTTTAAGTGTTTAATATTATATAATATTCTCTTTATCACTTTTTTTTTTTTTTTTAAATTCTGCAGTTTGTCTTCATCAAAAACATAATTCTGCATATAAATCAAGCATAGAGACGGCATTTTACAATTCTAAGGTTAATTAGTGTTAAAATTAAAAGATTTCATGAAATGAAGAGTTAATGTGGGGAAGAAATCTTACATTGGAAAAATATAAAAATATGTAAGAGTTTATAAATAAATAGGTGTTGGACTTAGCACAAACCAATTGGTTTTGTGTAAAAATAAGTTTCAACATTTGCCCATTTATAAATCTACCTGTGTTCGGATCTATGAACTTTCACATGGTATCTTGAGGAGGGGGTGTTAAAATTAAAAGATTTCACGAAATGAAAAGTTAATATGGAGAAGAAATCCCACATTAGAAAAAATATAAAAATATGTAAGGGTTTATAAATAAGTAGGTGTTGAACTTAGCACAAGTCAATTGGTTTTGTGCAAAAATGAGTTCCAACGTCTTTTACAATTAGACCTCAACTGAGGATTCCAACTTGTAATTTTACTGTTTTGGAGACGATTCAAAATTATTGATGCAAAACTTTAGTTAATTAATCACCATGTTTTTCAAAAGAGGTACATCAATCAATTAGATTAAGCCTTGGACATATATATAATTTCAACAGTTCAAGAACACAATTTCTATTTTCTAGGATGGCAGCTAATGAAACTTTGATACAGTGATAAAATTAACGTTGAGACTATGATTTATTTAGAGCATCTTATATTCCACTCTTGTCTATATTGGGAATAAGTTATATTTATAATTTGATAGTTGAATTTATATATTTTGATTATTTTAGCCAGAATAATTTATTCTTTACTATATGATGTAAAAAGAAAGAAAAGAAAATGAATCTTAGTTTCAAATCCCTTTTCATCATCTTATGAGAATATTGGAAAATTCAAATGACAATTTTCCAATTCCACATTATTTATGTTCCAAGCAAGTACTCTTCAAATTATAATTGCTCTCTTTTTTGCCAGCCTTATTTGACTATGCTGTATTTATTTATTTATCTATCTTACAGAGAAAGCTCCACATTCTGGGGACTTAAATTTCATAAATTTTGTTTGGAATTAAATGGCAATTTTATGTAGGTATGTCCAAGCTTGAGTTTAATTTGGTTATAACTTGCAAGCGTTCATTGATTTTTTTTTTTTTTTGAAAAATAGAATTGTTGACAATGAAGATTTAGAAAATACACCTAGATATCTCAGTTGAACTGATATTCCCATAAGCATCAATACCATCCCTTGCATATTATTACAAGCCTTCATTTATTTGAAGCCACCAACCTGACTCCACGGAACGGGCAACAAATTAATAAAACGAATGTAATTAGGTTTAGTCACAATCAATGCTTTTAGAACTGGATCGAAACTCCTGTTTACTATAAGTAAATTAAAAGTGACAAATTCATTTTTATATTATATAACTTGATTTAATTATATTGAATTTCATAAATTGAATTCACTAGAGTGAATTTTTTTTTTTCATATTAAATATGAAATTTAGAATATAAATTTTATAAATTTTTGTGAAATTCAGTTAAATCAAACAATAATACGCACTTAAAAGGAAATTCACAGTGCTCTTAATAAAAATGAAAAATCTGGTGAATAATCTTGACAAACCCTATACTTTTCTTTTTTTTTTTTTTTTTTAATTTTGCTTTTTCTTGTTTAACAAAAAATAATAAAATTACTTGGACATGACTTGATTTGAAGGAGGAACATTGAGTTGCTCGTAATCAGACTGTCTTCCCTTTTGTTGAGCAAGAATTCCCTTCCAACCTACATTCAACATTCACAAAATTAAAAAATTTCTAAATGTTATAAATCAATTTTTATTCAAATTCATAACCTTATAGTTCTGGACTGATTAATTTTTTTTAATAATATGATGAAATTCTTAAGCATTTCTTTTGGACATAATTTAATACATTTGGACACTGACGAACTGGTAAGCATGCATTGAGAAGGATAGATTATGAAATACCTAAAGCAGGGTCAAGTCCTCTGTTTTGAAGCTCTCTAAACTCCTGGCAAAGGGAACAACAAGGACAAAAAATATGAGTTGCCACATCTGTATATGGATCTTCTTCCAATTGAAACTTCTTTCTCAGCTTGGTTCTGTACTCAGTGCTCCAAACCCATTGAGAATATGAGGCAAGCATCAGCAAGAAGTGAAAGGAACTCCTACATGCACAACCTGTCAGTCACCACCACTACTTTAGCATGTCCATTTTGATGGAATTGGAAGAAAAACAAAAAGGGTTGAGACTTACTAGAATTGCCTTCATCCAACACTTCTGCTATCTGTCCAAAAGTTACACAAGGAAGAAATGCTGTAATAATGGCTGCAAGAACAAGAAAAAGGATAATGTTATTATTGGTGTTTAGATGGAGAGAACAATAAATGAAATGCTTAATTTCTAGAATGGAGATTTACCATTTCTTTGATTTTCGCGACAATCGAACAATCCAGTCGTCCAAGGATATCCAACAATCAATTCATTGACTAACAAATCAGAGGATGAAGAGTCTTGAGTAGTCTCAGATTGATTGGTAGTTGAAGCTTGAGGCTCCACTGCTGTTGTTGTGATGTTTGCAGGCTGATCATCTGACTGTAATGTTTCATTGACCTCAGTGATTTCAAGCCTATCCATTTGATTCTTCAAAGAAATAAACAATCTTTAATTCTTTAATTCTTGAGTCTCAAGTCATTCTTGATGTATTGATAAGAAGAAGGCAATGGGAAAAAGAGGACTACATTGAATTGGATATATACAGAAGTTTGAATGTACAGGACAGAAGAGAATGGGACTTTTCAAAATTTTGAAGTCAATGGCATATACCTGCTTTCAAACCTTCTAGACTCGATGAATGATGATTTTGTTTATTGGCCATTTATCGCAGTCTTGCATGATTCATGAATTATAACAATTCATGCAATCATATAAAACAAATTACATATAAAAAATTGAAGTACTGAAAATTCTAGACATCCAATTCCCTATTTGGATCAAAAAAAGATGCACTAATTTAATTAGATATATACATTCATCAAATTTGCCCTCCATGGAGATTTCTCTGCAGCTGATCTTTTTTAACCATAATTATTACCCAAAGCTTGTTGTAGATTTCTTCAATTAATTCAAAATATACTTGCCTCAAAGAATTGTTGAAGTACAACGTGCTACAAACTCCCACAAATCAGATCATGAAACCGACTCCCATGCCACAGTAAAACCAGAGCATTTCAAACTTGTCTTGAGCTGTTTCTTGAATATTCTCTGGATGCTCAGGTTGTTCTATTCCACACCTTGCTATTAATGGAGGTCCACAAAGTCCATTGTTGCTAGTGTAGATTGATTTGTCATTCAGAGTTTGGAGTTGGCTCCCCATTGGGATTATTTTTAATAATCGTTAAATGTGGCCCATGTTAATTAAGTCTAATTCTAATATGAAGTGGGCACGAGATAATGGTTATTGGGTTTGTAGAGAAAATTAGAATTAGTAGGGTTTCATTATGTTATAAAACCCTTCCCTCTCCCTTCATTTGATAACGACCAATTACACAAAATTAGAAACTGAAAAGAAACACGTTCTTGTACCATTAGAAAAGAACGAAGAAAAGAAGGGGGCAGAGAGTGGATAAATCTGCGGAAAAGACTTTCATTATATTTGTATAGATTAATGGAGCAAGGTTAGTATTTTTTTTATCTTTAATCTATTATATGAACCCTAACAAGAGATGACTGAATTAATTGTGTTATATGTTGATCTAGGGGATTATAGACATGGATTATTGTATATATAAATGTTTAACCACATCTATATGTGGTATTAGAGCATGGCTATAACACTTTAATTTGCATTAAAGTTAATTTAGGATTCATAACATTTATGTTGATTGAGGTTTCAGATTAAAAAAAAAAAATATTTTTGGCTTCCGCTGATGATTTGGTGTGTGTATTATTGTTGATTATTTAAAATTAATTGTTTCAAGACTACTGCAATTGTTGTCGAATAAATAAATAATAAAGGTTGGAATTTGGTTGCTGGATGTTTGCAATTTCTTGTTCTTGGTTTCCGAATCGGCTAATAACGTTCTTATAAATTAAGGCGTTGAACCGAATTAAAGGTACAAGTAATACTGTCATATCCTATGCTAAGTAATGATAGCTGAATTGATACATACACATTATTAAAGGCAAGAATAGTGACTGTTGAATTAACATACACGTTATTAAAAAGACAACAAAGTGATGATTGTTAATTAGGTAGGCCATACCTTTTGCTAGTACTCAAACTGTAGCAGGAAAAGAAAATTGCATGATTAAAATACATAATGGTCCCTGAAACTTTGGACTGTTATAGTTTGTATTTTATTCACAGTTCAGTCCTCAAATTTTTTTTTTTGGACTGTGCAGTTAGCCAAAATTTAATATAGTTCAGTCCCTAAAATTAGTTAGACTGTACAGTCTAACCCGGCAGAATTATGGTTAAATTTTGACTAACAATATTTACTCAATTAAATGTTTATTGTATAGAAAGTTTGTTAGTCACCAAAGTGGCCTAACTTAGAAGGTATTTAAACATTTAGTTGTGATTTTTTCTCTTAATTGTTCATATTAAAATGATGCTATTAAATGACACTGAAAGTTGAATTGAACAATTAAATTATTAATTATAATGCTGGGAGGTCACCCAAAGGTGGACCAATGCTTATAATTAATAATATTAAAGAGACTTATCAATAAACTTAGTGAATGTGTTTGTATATCCAAAGATAACATGCATGTTAGCTTAAGTATGTTTGATTGTCATTAAAGTTTAAATATATATATATTTTGTTAGCATCATTATGGATTAAATTATGTATTTAGGTATCACCCAAAGGTGAATCTAAATATATATATTAAAGACAATTATTATCTGAATTCATTGATTGTACTCAAAGTATTAATGTGTGAGTTTGTATTATGTTTGCAGTTTCTAGTAATATGTTGGCTTTGGGCAATGGTCTGATCAAATTCAATGGGCTAAACTATGATGAATGGTCCGAACAGATCCAGTTTCAACTGGGTATTACAGATAAGGACCTGGCATTAGTTGCTGAAAAGCCCGCAGCCATTACTGAGATAAGTACACTAGCTGAAAGGTCATATTATGAGGCTTGGGAAAAGTCTAATAGGTTGAGTTTGAATTTGATGCGATTGACAATGGCTGAAAATGTTAAGCCATCAATGCCCAAGACAAATAATGCAAGGGAATTTATGATGAAAATCAAGGAGTACTCACAATCAGACATAACTGACAAGTCTATTGTGGGAAACTTAATGAGTGAGCTGACGACCAAGAAGTTTAATTGGTCACAACCTATACATGATCATGTAACAAGCATGTCAAATCTGGCTACAAAGCTGAAGTCATTGGGCATGGACGTGAGTGAATCCTTCCTAGTACAGTTCATCATCAACTCACTTCCTCCTAAGTTTGGCCAGTTCCAAGTGAATTACAACACTCTTAAAGAGAAATGGAACTTTCAAGAAATCAAAGCCATGTTAGTACAGGAGGAAGGGAGATTAAAGAAAGTGAAGGAACACTCTGTTCATCTTATGGTTCATAATGAAGCCAGCAGCAGTAAAAGAAAGCCAGGAAGAAGAACAACAGAAAGGACAAAGCTCCAATGAAAGTTAATGAGGGAGAAATCCATAAGGAGCGGCGTTGTCACTTCTGATTGAAAACTGGTCACCTCAAGAAAGATTGCCCTAAAAGAAGGGCTTGGTTTGAAAAGAAAGGTATGTATTTTGTTTCAGTATGTTTTGAATCAAATCTTGTTGAGGTGCCTAGTAATACCTGGTGGTTAGATTCAGGTGCAACTACTCATGTATCACATATTATGCAGGGATTCCTTTCAATCCAAACCATGGAAGAACCTGAAAAGTTCCTTTTGTATGGGTAACAGAATGAAGGCACGAATAGAGGGTATTGGGTCATACAGATTGATCTTAGACACCGGTAGATGTCTTGATCTAGAAAAGTGTCTCTATGTACCTGGCTGTGCCAGAAACTTAGTTTCTGTTAGTAAGTTGGATTTTAAAGGTTTTACTTTTAATATTGGAAACGGTACTTTTTAATTGTATGGTTTTAAATACTATTATGGTTATGGTATTTTAATGGATGGATTGTATCGTTTTAATTTAAATAATGATTTTGCTGGATCCCTGTTCATGATTAGGTAGTGATATAGGAAGTAAATATAGTGCACCTAATAATTGTTCTGCTTTCTTATGGCATCAAAGATTAGGTCACATATCCAAAGAAAGGGTAATGAGGTTGATTAAAAGTAATATCTTACCTCAATTGGATTTTAGTGACTAGGATGTATGTGTAGATTGCATTAAAGGCAAGCAACTTACACACATATTAAAGAAATCAGCCATAAGAAGCAGTGATTTGCTTGAATTGATACACATTGATATCTGTGGTCCTTTTCATATACCATCTTGGAATGGTGAAAGGTACTTCATCACCATTATTGATGATTTCTCACGTTATTGTTATCTGTATCTGCTGCATGAAAAATCTCAAGCTGTGAACGTCCTAGAGGTGTTCATTAATGAGGTAGATAGGTAGTTAGATAAAAAGGTGAAAGTTGTGAGGTCTGATAGAGGTGGTGAGTATCATGGAAAATATGATAAAAGTGGACAATGTCCAGGTCCATTTGCTAAGTTCCTGGAAAGCAGGGGTATTTATGCACAATATACAATGCCTGGTACACCGCAATAGAATGGTGTAGCTGAAAGGCGGAACCGTACTCTTATGAAAATGGTTAGGAGTATGTTGAGTCATAGTAGTATACCTATTTCCTTATGGATGCATGCATTAAGAACAACAGTTTATCTGCTTAATAGGGTTCTTAGCAAGGCAGTACCTGTTACACCTTATGAATTATGGACAGGAAGGAAACCTAGCTTAAAGGATTTGCATGTTTGGGGTTGCCCTACAGAGATAAGGGTATACAACCCTCATAAAAGGAAACTTGATGCAAGAACCATTAGTGGTTATTTCATCGGGTATCTTGAAAGGTTGAAAGGGTACATTTTCTACTGTCCTAACTATAGTACAAGAATTGTTGAGTCTGGAAATGCAAGGTTCATTGAAAATGGAGTGGATAGTGGGAGTGGGAAACCATAGGAAGTTGTCATCGAGCAGATACAAGTGGGAGGAAATGAAAATCCATCTAATGTATCTACTTAAGTTATTGTTCCCATTGTTGTATCAAAGTCTAACAACTTAATGGGACAACATGTAAATGAACCTAACCCACATGAAGGACATATTGACAATAAACCTACTGCAAATGATGTTCAAGTCATTAATGATCAAATTGACATTGAACATGTAGACGATGCTCAAGTTACGAATGAACAAGCATCACCACATGGAATAGAATTGCGTAGATCTTCAAGACAAAAAAGATCTGCCATATCAAATGATTATATGGTGTATATGCTTGAAAATGAATGTGATTTAAGCATTGAAAAGGATCCAGTCTCATATAAAGAAGCCATGAATTGTGAGAATTCTGAAAAGTGGTTGAATGCCATGAAATAGGAGTTAAAATCTATGGATGACAATAAAGTTTGGGATTTGACTGATTTGCCTAAAGAGTCAAAGTAGGTTGGCTGTAAATGGGTCTTTAAGACCAAGAGGGACTCTAAAGGCAATATCGAAAGGTATAAAGCCCGACTTGTTGCCAAAGGTTACACTCAAAAGGATGGCATTGACTACAAAGAGACCTTCTCTCCGGTTTCTAAAAAGGACTCTTTAAGAATTATCTTGGCTTTGGTGGCTTATTATGACTTGGAGCTTCACCAAATGGATGTAAAAACCGCCTTTCTAAATGGGGACTTAGAAGAAGAGGTTTAAATGGACCAACTAGAAGGGTTTGTGACCATAGGAAAGGAAAACATGGTGTGTAAGCTAAAGAAGTCAATATATGGTTTGAAACAAGCTTCCCGACAGTGGTATCTTAAGTTTAATGATACCATCACATCGTATGGTTTTATAGAAAACACTGTTGATCGATGTATCTATATGAAGGTCAGTGGGAGCAAGTTCATTATTTTGGTACTATATGTTAATGATATTCTTTTAGCTGCTAATGATTTGGGTTTGTTACATGATGTAAAGATATTTCTCTCTAGTAGTTTTGAAATGAAAGATATGGGTGAGGCATCCTATGTGATTGGAATAGAAATATTCCGTGATAGAGCACATGGATTGTTAGGATTGTCTCAGAAAGGATATATCAGTAAAGTATTAGAGAGTTTTAGAATGGAAAAATGCTCAGCAGGGATAGTTCCAATTCAGAAAGGGGACAAATTTAGCCAAATGCAATGTCCTAAGAATGATTTGGAATGGAAAGAAATGGAATCTATTCCCTATGCATCTGTTGTTGGGAGTTTGATGTATGTTCAGACATGCACTCGGCCATATATTAGTTTTGCTGTTGGAATGTTAGGCCGATATCAGAGTAATCCCAGAATGGACCATTGGAAAGCTGCAAAGAAAGTACTTAGGTATTTACAAGGCACTAAGGATTACACACTCACATACAGGAGATTAGATTACTTAGAAGTAATTGGTTATACAGATTCAGATTATGCTGGTTGTGTAGATTCAAGGAAATCAACTTTTGGTTATCTATTCCAACTAGCAGGAGGGGCTATTTCCTAGAAGAGTGGAAAGCAGTCTGTCATTGCTACTTCCACCATGGAGGCTGAATTTGTGGCATGCTTTGAGGCCACAGTTCAAGCATTGTGGTTACGAAATTTTATCTTAAGGCTTGGTATTGTCGACAGTATAGCTAGGCCGTTAAGAATTTATTGTGATAATTCCGTAGCTGTCTTCTTCTCTAAAAATGATAAGTATTCTAAAGGTGCTAAACACATGGATTTGAAATACTTATCTGTTAAATAAGAAGTGCATAAACTTAGAGTGTCAATTGAGCATATTGGAATTGATTTAATGGTAGCGGATCCGTTAACTAAAGGATTGCCGCCCAAAACATTTATTGGTCATGTTGAGCGGATGGGCATTATAGACAAGTCCTTGTTAGCATAAGATCATAATATATATATACATATGTTTGGTTATTTGCTAGTATTGTCTTGACACTTGTGAATTCAATTAAAGTTACGTTTTGCTTACTTACTTGTTGTCACATTATGTTGTATGCAAGTATTGTTATTTGTGATGACAGGCTGTGTTTTGAGAAAAACATTAAAGATGAGAATTATATAGTGCTTCTCAATTGTAGTTGTTTTGAGTTGAATTGATTGTGTGATACATGGAAGGAATCATGTCAATTAAATGACTAGTGACTGCCATGATCCTATCATTCCAATTCTTTTAAGGTTGATAGTTTGATAGATTCATTATGATGTGCACTTAAGGTATATTGAATCATCAAACTGTAACATGAGCCAAGTGGGAGATTGTTGGATTATTTTTAATAATCGTTAAATGTGGCCCATGTTAATTAAGTCTAATTCTAATGTAAAGTGGGCTCGAGATAATGGTTATTGGGTTTGTAGAGAAACTTAGAATTAGTAGGGTTTCATTATGTTATAAAACCCTTCCCTCTCCCTTCATTTGATAA
Organism: Reutealis trisperma; assembly: GCA_947687605.1. Lineage (NCBI taxonomy): Eukaryota > Viridiplantae > Streptophyta > Magnoliopsida > Malpighiales > Euphorbiaceae > Reutealis > Reutealis trisperma. Next base: position 3,085,721 of record CANTUT010000010.1, read on the forward strand.
TGACCAATTACACAAAATTAGAAACTGAAAAGAAACACGTTGTTGTACCATTAGAAAAAAACGAAGAAAAGAAGGAGGCAGAGAGTGGATAAATCTGCGGAAAAGACTTTCATTATATTCGTATAGATCAATGGAGCAAGGTTAGTATTTTTTTTTATCTTTAATCTATTGTATGAACCCTAACAAGAGATGACTGAATTAATTGTGTTATATGTTGATTTAGGGGATTATAGACATGGATTATTGTATATATAAATGTTTAACCACATCTACATGTTCTATTCCACACCTTGCTATTAATGGAGGTCCACAAAGTCCATTGTTGCCAGTGTAGATTGATTTGTCATTCAGAGTTCAGAGTTGGCTCCTCATTGGGATTCGACCTGATAAATGATTAAATGACAAGTTCAACTGACTTCGAAAATTCAAGTCAGAAATGCTTGGAGGAATTGAACTAGAAAGTTCATTTCTTGACAAATCAAGTGATTTTAAATTGTTCATCGATAAATTCAGATTTTCTAGTCTTGTAAGACTAGTCAACTCTTTTGGAATCTCTCCAGAAAAATTATTTGCTGAAAGATCAATAGAAAACAAGAATCGAACAGTTGTGGTATATTACATTAGCCAGAATATGCTCATCATACTCCAATGCAGTGTTAATATCGCCATATAGTGCCCGAATGTCTTGAGATTCTGCCACACTTGTAGCTACCATTGTTGTGAAATTGTCAAAACAAGTAGGAATTCTTTCAGTCATCTTGTTGTTTGCCAAATTCAATATATGAAGAGAAGCAAGGTAGCAAAGCTGGGGTGGAATCTCACCGCTCAACAAATTGGACGAAGAACAAGAATCTTGAGCGAAGATAGGTTTCTCCAATCCATGGAGGAATAATACCCACAAATGCATTCCCACTAAGACCAAGAGTCAGCAATCTTTTCAAGTTCTTTAACAACGAAGGTATTTTTCCTTGCAAATTGTTGTCCCCCAATAGTGCAAACAGCTGAGTTGTGTTAGTAAAGCCAAAGAAGTTGGGATACGACCACTCAAATTGTTCTTTGACAAATCTATTACTAGCCAATTTTGCAGCTTGTCCCAACGTTGAGGTAGTATTCTGGATAGTTGGTTATTTGAATGATCAAGAAGCAATAAATCTTTCATGTTGTATATAGAAGCTGGAATGCTACCATTGAAATCATTGTTAGAGACAGAAAGAAAAGCCATCTGTGGCATCATGTTGCCAATGGTTCGAGGAATACCACCCGAATGCAAGTTGTTGGAGACAATACAGCCACATCTGGAACATTACGTTAGAGGACCCATAAACTTGTTGTGACTCAAGTATATGGATCTAGTATAACTGTGAGCAGATGGGCTCAATTTAGGCAGCATTGGCAGGTGTTGTGTAATTTTATTATTTGATAGAAGATTGCCAGAAATGCTTTTGAACCAATATGGAATGGTATCTGAGATGCTTATGTTTGATAGGCTTAGGAAATCAAGTGAATTTTTTGTTAGTGTTTTGAGCCACTGAGGAAACTTTGGTCCTATTTTGCAAGGTGGCGGAAGTTTAACAGCACGAGAAGGTGGAATCCAAGTAGGATCAACATCAAAATCCAATGAATTCCCATCCATAGACAACTCAAGCAGGCTTGATAGGTTTGAAAAGTGAATCTCTGAAATTATGCCATCCAGTGAATTTTCACTCATTTCCAAAATTTATAGGTTTGAAAGCTGTCCAAGACTATTGGGTATATTTCCAATCAAAGAATTGTTGCTGATTTTTAGAACTTGTAGCTTCTTGAGCTGTCCAATAGTTTCTGGAATGCTGCCGTACAAGAAATTGTATTGGAGATTTAATTCTCTTAAACTTGGAAGTCTTCCAATTGATGCTCGGAATGGAGCTCGAAAGGAATTGAAAGAAATATCGAGATATTCAAGATGCTTATACTGTTCCCAGTCATCAGGAAGAATACCACTAAGAGAATTAGCTAAATGATTCAAATTCTGCAAACTAGTCTGTATGCAACCAGATGAATTGCCAAAAAGACTATAAATGTTGCCTCTGAAATTGGTGCGCTGAAGGCGAAGATCCTGCAAATTGCATAGAATAGTCAACATATCTGGTATTTCACCCCCCAGGCTATTAGCGGACAGGTCAAGAACTGCAAGCAAAGTATAACTACCTATCTCACTTGGCAGGGAGCCTTGAAAAGCATTCCCACCTAGTTTTGCCAAGGTTAAAAACCCAGTGTAAAATGCAATTAAAGTTGTTCCCAACAAGAACAAGAACAAGAACGGCTAGAGATGTGAAATTCACATGGAAAAACTGAGGGATTAGTGCAATTCGACTAGAGATGAAAGTATGTTTATGGAGTGAAACAAATTTTCGGCCACGGAAAGGTCCAACCCCGACAAGTCCAAATATTTCAGAGAAGAAAGACTAATTTCGAACTCAAGGTTTTCTATTGTCAATGATAATTAGCACTAAGATCAAGCTATTGCGATTTTGAAAAGTTTCCCAGATGAAGAGGAATGATTCCGATGAAACCCGCACCAAGGAACCCAGAAATGTTGGAATTTTAGTACCTCGAAAATCGTTCTTACATTTTTTCTTTAATTTTATTTAATTATTTTGTCTAGAATTATTGTTTTCTTATTAAATTTTTATTTGAAATAATTTGTCTAAAATAACTACTTATATTAATCAAAACTCCTTAAATATTTATATTTAGACACATTAAACGAAAATGTTAAATACATTAGCAGAAAGCTATACTGCCAAAATACTTCGAGCTTGGAAATTTATAGGCTATTATATACAGTATAATAGTCTAAATGAAATGCAACTTGTGAATTTTGATGTGTACTTATATCATCAATTGAATTATACAATTGATGGTTAAGTAATACCATCTAAATATCACCAATGATGAGACTACTTATCACTAAAATTATTTGATTATTTAGTAGTGTGCATGTAATTTGAATTTTATTTAGTTATATTTTATGGTTTTATAAATTTTAAAATTAATTTTGAACAATTTTTTTTTTCATTTGTTGAAAATCAGTTTTTTTTTTTATTTATTTTTTTAAACATGAAACTTATTAGTAGATGTCATAGTGCTCGCATATTAGCCGACTGAACTTTTTCTAAGATATCCAATTAGTCCAATTAATTTGATTCTTATAAATATGTTCTAACTGATGAATCTTCTAGCTGTTGTTCAACTGAGATTTTTTTTGAATGCTTAATCAACTGGGATTAATGGCTAATCACTATTATTATTGGAAAATTATTCAATACAATAATATACATACATACAATAAATAAATTTCATACATTTGTACATGGAGAGTATTATATTTGATTGTACTAATAGATGGTGAATCCCTAGAGACAGAGTGCTAGTCGCTCCTCGAATTTTTTGAACAACTTTTAATATGTATTGAAAAATTACCTAAATTTTTCATAAAGTTAACTAAATTTTTCGAATAACTTCTTAACATCCACCCCTAATTTTTTTTTTAAAAAAAAATTTAAATATTGCCCCCAAATCAACGAAACTATATCTGGGAATGACTGTGCTCAATGCATGGAATGAGTACAGCAACAATCCTGAGTGTTTTAAGGAAAGGTATACGTACAGGTACAACAATTAATAAATTCTCATTTATTGACATAAGAGATTTTTTTTCTTATTCTTTGTTGAAAAAATCAAGTTTCTACAAAATCATAAATATATTATATTTTCATAAATAATAATATATTTAATTTTTTTAAATTATATTAATAATCATATTCACCTGTCAATTTGAGTGTTTGAGACAAGATTAGTATATACTATTAAGTCTATAATGTAAAAAATATTAATTGAAAATATTGGATTGTCCATTCTTGCCCATAGAAGGCAAAGTTAGCCAAGCCATCAATAGAACTTAAGGGAAGTTAACAATTACAATAAGAAAAATTCAATTCTGAAATACTTGAATGAATTGAGCCAAACAGTTGATTTCTTGAAAGATCAAGAGCTTGTCACAATTTTAAGTTTCCAATCTTGGAAGGTATTTTTCCTTCTAAGTTGTTTCTAGATAATATTTGATAACTCTATATTTTTAGAGTTATTTTAATTGTTTAAACTTAAATTTTAACTCAATTTTCAAGAATGCAATAATATTATTATATATTTTTAAAAATAAATAGTTCTACAATTTATAAATAAATTATAACATATTTTAAGTATTTTTATTTTATTTTTGCAGATCAAAATGATGCAGTAAAAATAATGATGCAAGCAATGATTCAAGTTTTCAATCTATGAGAAATAAATTCAATGGTTGGTGGCAAAAATTCAATGGTTGGTGGATAGAATGATACTCACTCATCACTTTATTACTTGTAAACGATCTGTACACTTGCAGAAATCGCGCAACAATATTCAAGTTTCATCAATTCTTTTGGAATTTCTCCAACCAAATTATTTTCAGAAAGATCAATGGAAAAAAGAAACCCAAGCGTTCGATTATATTCAAGCTTTCTTCCTATAACATATGCTAAAACATCATCACACCCCTATAGGTTCACTAGAAGATATTTATTTTCTATCCAAACACCTTCAAATACTTCACCAAATAATAATAGACATTAATATCTACATAATAATAACTATCGTACATGCATGATAAGCACATCTGCACATGTAACATACAAGATTTTGACATGACCATGGGAATTAATTGTTTTGAGATGACTAAATAAAAATGGTATTTGTATGTATGAATTAGATGTAGTGTGATTAATTTTTTCTTGACTTTTTAATTTAATAATGTAGAGGTGAGTGAGTAATTATTGAGGGATGTACAACAGGGAGAAATTGAAATATGATGTGAATAATTTAGTTGGTTCATTATGATTTGTGAATCATAAACATTAATTAGACTTGTGTCTCTCATTATGTGAATCATAAACAAAATCTTTTAGTTTTGTGATTGTTGCTATGCTTTATAATATTAAATTCCTATCTGCTATTTGTTCAGTCAATGATCCAACAGATAAATAATTTGATATAGTAAATGGTTGAATTGTTGTTCAAATTAATTTAATGCAAATATATATATATATATATATATATATATATATATAGGGATAAACATTTTATGGTAATTTAGAAAATCAAATTCATCTTTTTTTCTTATAAAAAAAATTGTAGTGTAAAAATATATTTATAAGTATAATAAATTGTAGTTGTTTTTTACTTTTACATAAAGAGATAGTTTAGTTAATAAAATAGGGTAGGAAAAATTCTCTCTCGCATACTATTTACTCTTGATATGATCCCCTAAGAAATTTGTTTTTTTTTTTTCCTGATTTTCTGTTTACTTTTCTGATGTGTTAAAAGAAATTATTTACAATATAGACATAATTATACCTTTTTATTTTAAAAATTATAGGTATGGAATGGAAGCTCTTAAATACATACAATGACTAGATATTGGTTATTTTATTTAGTGACTGAGTGGTTTGCTCATTGTTTAACATAAAAAGATACAAATATATGTGCATAAATTTTAAATTTCACTTATGAATAATCTTTCTTTTCTAATATTAGAAAAAAGAAAAAACAAATATTTCTTTATATTAGCATTTTGGTAACAATTTTTCATATTACAGTTGTATATATATTAAGTTTTCAGCAGCGTTGTATATTAATTTTGAGCAACAAAATTATTTTGTTATTAAAGTTTTTGCTGCTAAATCAGTATATTAATTGTTTATGCTTGAATGCAACTCAACCACCTAGTTGAACTTAAAAATTACTCTCTTCATTCAAAAAATATTGTCCATTTTCTTTTCTCACACAATTTAAGAAAATATCATTAATTACTTGTTAACTCATAACTTTTATTATATTTTTCTATTTATATCCTTGCATATATTCATTTATTATTACTTTTATTATTAATTTTGAGAATACATAAATTTTAATTAATAAGGATAAAATTGATAAATAACTATATTTATTTTTAGAATAGACAAATATTTTGAGGCATCTTAAAAAGCAATAATAGATAATCTTTTTATAATGGAAGAAATAATAAATTTGAGTTTTAATGAAAAGTATTGAACGGTCAATTTTTGAAGGGATATGTTGATTTCCTAAGCTGTGTTTGAAAGAGATTCAATGGCTACCATTCCTGCCATTAATTCTAAGCAAGTTCAGATTAAGTAGAGGGTAAACTTATTTTTTATTTTGTCAAAATGGTTAAGCTGCTACAGTTTTCCTTATCTTTTGATTTTTGCTGCTCGAGCTGCGGCTCTGTTTGCTAAATTAGCCCCTAAGGATAGGCCGTTTGCTTCTTGGCTAGAAGACCCTCCTATTGTTTTGAAGGAGTTTTTTTGGTTAACTGAAAAATTCAGTCTATTTAAAAAATTTTCTCAATAATTTTGAGTAGCTCGGGCCACGTTCCAATTTGAAATCGGATTGAACTGGTCAAAAATCGAAGCGGAACTAAAAATATGGTTATTATTATATGGTCTAATATCAAATTAGAACTATTTATTATTTTAATTCAGGTTCCATAAATTTTTGAACTTGAATAAGAATCATCAGTTTGATTTTGATGCAAACCGTTGAACCTTTGGATTTTAAGAGTAATTTTTATACAAAAATTAAAGAATTGATTTAGAACCATAACCAAAATCGTACGAACAAAACTAAAATCAAACCGTCAATATGTAATTAGGTTTTGGTTCCATAAATTGTTGGACCAGAACCACCGGTTTGTCCCAATTTGGTTCCTGTTTAGAACTTTAGCGGGTCTAGTTTTCAGCCAATGGCATTTTGGTGTTTTCATCTGAAAAATAATACTAATAAAAATGATCTTAATTCAGGACAATTAGCAACGCGCAAGATTCATTAATATAACTTAAGCCAAAAAAAAAAAAAGCCAATACAAAAATAATATAATTATCAATTAAGTTTTTAAAAAGTAGACAGATTGAGTTGATAAACTAACCAAGAACAACTTAATTTGACTCTGCAGCAGATTCTTCCATCAGCCGGAAACTTACTGTGTGTTTAGCTTTAATTTGGCTCGAGTATCTGCTCCACCCTCTACTTTTGAAGCCCATAAGTAAGCAAACAATCATAAAACACCATTAATACAGGTTAATGACGATTTTTAATAAACTAAACACATATATTAAATTAAGCAAAAGCCTTGCATATGGGAATGCTTATATGTACTATTAAGTGAGCATAAATTTTGTTTGGATAAATTATTATTTCATTTTTGAATTTAATTAAATTAATTAATTCGATTTTTTTTTAAAAACTATTTAATAATCTTTTTATTTTTTATTCAATCTAACATTTTAACCATTCAGTCTATCTTTACTGTTAAAATCATATAAAAAAATTAAAAAATTCGTCCTTTGCGCTTAAATTTTCTATTCCATCCAAAATCATATTTCATTAACAAATTTTTTACTTGTTGATGCTGTCATGGGTTCAACTGTCATTACCATCTCGAACAACCACATCATCCACAACAATGACATGTGTTTCCAGAAAATATTTTTGTTCAGTATCTTGTGCCGCCCTATTAATTGTTGAAAGCTAATATCGTCTTCAATTCCAAATAAACACAGGTGAAGCTACTGGGCCACTGCGATTCGTACGCAAGAGACAAACAAATGCAACTTACCGTGTAGCCTACAAACCATTTTCGAGAGGTACTCGTCCAGAGAATGCCAAATTTTTTATTATATAATTGCCTGTTTTGTATTTTCTTTGCTTTCTCATAAAAAAACGGTCGAAGTCAGTTCGGATAGAGACAGCTGCAAGCCGGCTGGTGCGAACGGTGACTGATCGGTGATGGGACACAAAATTTTCCAGATTAATTGAATTAATTCATTATATTTTCAAATTTTCCATACAGCAAGATTATGGGCATCTAGAAAATTGAATTATTATTATTATTTTTTTTGCCCACAGAAAATTGAATTAACCCGTTGGGCGGAGGCAGGATTTTTGGAGAAAGGATTCGCTGAGGGTGGGTTGAGGGTATCCTGAGAATAAAATTTTATTTATTTTATTGTTTAAATTTTTTAACAGAAAAAAAAAAAAAATTGATGGAGGAACTAACATATTAGACAGCATCAAAATAAAAAGATGAAATGAAATAATTAATTTCTCAAGGCACACAGTCAAATTAATTAATTAAATCAAATTTTAAAACTGAATAATATTTTATCTATTCTAATTTTTCGACAAAGAAAAACTATTATTCTAGCTTGGATCCACATCAGAAAACCTCTAGAGAAAATCAGAATACTAACCTTCCTATATATATATATATATATATGCTTGCCATCTAAGATTCACCTCCATCATTGAACTTTCTTTTGAGCTTGTTTACCTTCATTGCAACTATCAGCCAAAGCTCATTGTAGATTTTGTCAACCAATTGAAGGTATGAATGCCTCCAACGATTCTTGGAATACAAAGCACTACAAACTCCCACAAATCCAGCCATAAATCCAACTCTCAGGCCACAGTAAATCCAAAGCATTACGAATAATTCATCATCTCTAGTACTTTCTTCAACAGCTTTGTGATGTTGATCTTAAGAAGTATCTTCTTGCTGGCAACTTTGTGTTAGCGGCGGTTCATAGAGTCCATTGTTGCCAATGTAAATGGATTTGTCATCCAGTGTCTGCAGTTGATTCCCATGTGGAATAGGGCCATATAAATTGTTGAATGATATATTCAAGTAACTTAGGTAGTTCAAATAAAAAATGCTTGGAGGAATTGAGCCTGAAAGTTAATTTCTTGACAGATCAAGTGATTCTAACGATCTCAAGTTGCCAATCTCTGCAGGAATTTGACCCTTTAAATTGTTTCCAGACAAATTAAGGTTTTGTAGCAGTGAAAGATTCATTAAACCCTTTTAGAATCTCTCCAGCAAATTTATCGGTTGTAAGACCAACGGAATAGAGAAATCGAAGTTCTCTTCCTTGTACATTTGTAGAAACATGATCTTCATATGCAGAAATAGAACGATCAGGCTGTCATAATAGCTATAAAAAGTATATAGTGTCCAAAAATCAACCAAATCTCCTTCATTCACAATAATTGAAGTGAAATTTCCGAAACAACTAGCTAGGTATTGTTCCATTCAAATGATTGTTTGACCAGGTCAATATATGAAGTGAAGCAAGTCGACATAGTTGTGGTGGAATCTCCCCTTTAAACATGTTAGAATGGATACTAAATTATCCTGAGTGAAGATAAATTTTCACCTATCCAAGAAGGAACAGTACTTGAAAATACATTTCCACTAGGATCAAGAGTTATCAAATTCGTCAAATTCTTCAGTGATATATGGATTTTTTCCTTGCAGTATGTTTTTCTCCAAGTGTAAATACTGAAGGTTGCTCAGAGAACCATAAGAAAATGGAATATGACCTTTGAGTTTGTTGTTGGCCAAATCAATCACTCGTAAATTTTCCATTTTCCCAACGGTGAAGAAGTGTTCCTAACAACTAATTTTCTGAGAGATCAAGAAAATTTAAATCTTGTATCTTGCGCAAAGATGGTGGAAAACATTGTAGCATTGAAACGATTGTTAGACAGATAAAAATTGCAAACGCGACATCATTTTCCCAATTGCTTGGGGAATATGGCCAGAAAGTGATTTGTTAAAAACATCTAATACGTTCACATCAATGGAAAAAGGCGTAAAGGTCCCTCAAACTTGTTAACTGCAAGTATATTTTACCCTAATCAGGAACAAAAGATTTTTGCAACCTAGAGGAAATGTTTTCGAACCAATCTGGTATTGTATCTGAAATGTTTGAATCAGACAGATCAAGGAGTTGAAGGGAATTATTGGTCTGTGTTTTGAGCCACTGTTAAAACTTAGGTCCTACTTTGCCAGATGGCAATAAAAGCAATCCAAGCTGAAATGGAGGTGCCTGATGTAAAATTGGAATAGAAGGATTCTTGGCTTTCAAAAGAAAACAAATGGCATTAACGTAAACATGACATATACGAAAACAATGCAAAGGAGAGATTGAAAAAACTACTACTGTATATTCATGAATTTCAGAAATTCAAAATTTATGCTATTTACAAGATATTCATGAAGTTTAGAAATTCAAAATTTATGCTATCTATAAGAACAAAAGCTTTTTTTCGTTTTTTTTTTTTCCATTCTCTTAAGTCTCCTCACATAGACAACATACGTAACAGCCATCTCTTTTTATACTAAAGTTAAGTTTACTTTTTAATAACTAATATTCACTTAATATCATTTCCAGCCATCATGCCTTTTCTTGAACCAAGGACATCATTTCTTTTTAACCAAAACACAAAATATCTCTGCAAAATATCACATCTCCAATAGTGCCCATTTAAGATCAACATAAAAAACTAATGAATTTTCCCCCACCGTCAACCTAGTCAATCTCTTTGAGTTTTGAAAAGTGAAGTTCAGAAACTGTGCCCTGCAATGAATTGTGACCAATATCTAAGTTTTCCAGATTGGAAAGTTGTCCAATACTTTCTGGAATGCTACCATTGAAGTCATTGTAATCAAGATATAATCTTATGAAATTTGAAAGTCTTCCAATTGATTTTGAGATTGGATCTCCAAAGGAGTTAGAAGAAAGAATAAGATCTTTCTGAAGCTTGAATTGTCCCAAGTTATGAGGAAGACTACGTCTAAAATTATTAGATTTAAGATTCAAAGAAACTAGACTACTGTGAATGCCACCAGATGAGTTGCCAAAGGGTCCAAAAATGTCACACCACCAATTGAGTTGAAACCCAAGTAGACCTCTTGCAAATTGCATAGATTGCTAAAAGTTTTTGGGATTTCACCTTCTAAAACATTATGTGAAAGGCCAAGTATTTCCAGTAAGTTACAACTACCAATCTCACTTGGCAGAGGACACCAAAAAGCACTGTAACTTAAATCAACAGGCTGGATGTTGCTAATGTTAGAAAACCATTGAGGCATGGTGGACTCTATGTTGTTTTGACTAAGAACAAGACGAGCAAGAGATGTCAAATTAACACAGGGAGGGTGAGGAATGTGGTGAAGTCCAGAATTAAACAAGATTAACTCAACTAGAGAAAGAAGCATGTTTATTGAGTGTAACCAGTTAACAAGATAGGTTTAAGTATTTCAAGGAAGAAAGGGCAGGAACAAAGCCAAGGCTGTCAATTGTCAGTCCAGGATTCCCACTAAGATCAAGATACTGCGAATTTCAGAGATTACGTAATCTTTCCAGTGAATTCGGGAAGAGAAAGGTTAGATATTCCAAGTTTTTCAAAGAACCAAGAAACTTTGGAATTTTAGCACCAGGGAAATTGTTCATAATTTAGATGTGTCAAGTTAATTAAAGCATGGTTTATCTCACCTTCCGAGCAGAATTTTTCCCAATCATCAGCTTCAATAGATGCTGGATTATGAAGGTCAAGCTTAATAACATGGCCAGTACTTTTGCTGCAACAGACTCCCTTCTATGAGCAGCAATCTTTCCCAATCCATGATATCAACCGACTTGAATGGTCTGTAAGGCCTTGCTTCAACTTAAGAAGGGCATCTCTTTCGCTCTTGATACATCTTACCCTTGAATTAGCCATTGTACAACTGAGCAAAGACTCTGGATCAAAAGAAACACCAGTAGAATGTCAAGAAAGCTAGCAGAAATGCCCATGGATTCTTGAATTCAAGGAAATGAAATAGCAGAGCCCAGGACTTACTGTATTTTCTAAAGCTCACGAATCTACATGAAGAATAATTGGAAGTACGTCTTCACATAATTGCACATGGAGTGAAGTCCTCCATTATTGGCAAACTCTCATGAAGTCATCAGTCAACAGTACTCATTATGTCCCAACTTACCTCCAACTCACTTGTGGTCACAGTTCTTGGTCAACTTTGTCTTCTCAATCCAAAGAGGACCATTAATTTGCCTCTAACCAATTGTCAGGTTCAAAGAGAATTTGAGCATGCGCCATCAACCGTTTGATAAATGACAATAAAAACATCAAATGGTTATGCAAAAGTGAGAAGAGATAGAAAGTCATGGATTTTTAAATAATTTTATCTAAGTACGTGATATTAAATTATAAATTCTAAACAATAAAACATTAACACATAATAAACAACACTTTGACAGGCTGACTAGTATAATTGCCACTATTACAGTACAAAATCCTTAAAATGGTTCGAACTTCTTTTTGCAACAAGTCCACCCTTGTAAGCAAGTTAAAATTTTGCGCCAAAGTAGTTTAGTTCCCACCACAAAGCTCCTCGCAAGTAAGATTTCTACCAGTCAAAGGAAGATAGATGTTATTGATTGCGCCACCTTCTCCACCAGGAGTCAGGACTAACTCCTTCTGGGGCAGGAGGTGTGAGAATGTCTAACATAGTTTCCTTCTCTTTTGGGGTTAATGGAACACCTCTAACAAGATTCAAAGCCATGACGTGTACATTAGTCTTTTGCCTGTGCTTCTTGTAAGCCCATATTCCTCCAGCAGCACCTGCAACTAGAAGCTACCCCAAATCCCATGTCTTCTTAGTACATGCACAGACTTAAAGAAACAATTGACTTCTACTTAATAATAATACTTTCAGCTTTTAAACTAACCGGTGATAGCCATAAGGCTGCAGTCTGCAGATCAAACTTGGGTGCATAAAGTACAGTTTCCCCATATTCATCCTCAAGCTTTTTGTAGATCTCTTTGTCAGTTTTCCCAGATTGAATCTCATCACGAATAAGCTACATCCCAAAAATTATCAACATTGACCACATAGGAATAATTGACGATCAAAGACACCTAAAGAGGAGGAATTATATCTAGGAAAACTGGAAAGAATTACATAATCTTGTTTTCGACATTTTCAAAGGCTAGCCAAGTAACAGACTAAAAAATTAATAAAGTTCAAGTCTAAATCATAAATTATTGACAGTTTCTGTCATTTGGTAATTTCAAGAAGCCTCGTATCAACATCCTTGAGTTGCAAAGGGGTAAGCATCAAGCAGATAAAAGTAGTTTCAGCTTTCAGTTGATAAATGGACTGAGTGAATTTCCCATTGCCAGCAATTTAGCCTCTCCACATATAGGAAGAATCATTTGAGACCACCAAGTTTGTATTTCTAAGAAGTGTACTCTTTCTAATGCAGTAGCTATTTCAAGACTATAAAATTGACTAGAAGCTATTATTGACATCTAACAAATTCAAAGCTTTTAAAGTAATTAGTCATCTATCACAAATTTAGTGATAGAAATTGAATTGAAAGTATGAAGGTGATTTAAATGGGTATAGGTTAAGCCCACAAATAAATTGTGTTTAATGAATTTGAGTAAACCATTACTAAAATGTTAGACCTAACAAAAAATCATTATATAATCATATGTTTTTGATGTATTTTTCCAATGTGGAATCGATTATTAATACTCCCCCTCAAATGACAACTGGGATTTAACTTTGATGCCTAATTGACCACTTGAAATTGAATTCCTCCCCTTGAAATTCAAATTTGAATACAGTGGTAACACCAGGCTATAAGCCACTGGGACTAGACATCCAAACAAACACCGGATGAATGAAATTAAACTTGATTGAATATGTTCTGATAGCATGATAGAAATTGACTTGAAAGGGTAGAGGTGACTTGAATGGGTGTAAATTAAGCTCACGAATGAATTGGGTTTAATAAGTTTGAGTCAAGGGTAGAGGTGACTTAAATGGGTGTAGGCTAAGCCTATTAATGAATTGGATTTAATGAGTTTGAGTCAACCAATTAGATAGTAAATCTCAAATCATTATATAACCATGTGTTTTTGATATATTTTTCCAATGTCAGATCGATTTTTAACATTTAAAAGCTCATAAAAAATGATTTTAAAGTAATAGAAACCCAAAGCTTGAATAAAGAGGAAAAGAATTGCACATCATAATAGAAATAAGGTAGTTCGAGGTTATTGAGAATCAGGTGCACATGAAAAAAGGAACTGCGTTTAAAAGTCACATGAGGATGAATAGCAAAGGTTACCAAGGACACCTCAGACGGTGAACCATAAGATTGATCAAAAGAACCATAATGTTAAGACCAGGAAGAAAAGAATAAAAAAACACCCAAACACAGAGAGAGAAAAAGAGTCAACAATATAACTTCCCCAAACTTCTTATACGTCACTTGAGTACAAAGCCCATCAAAAGTAAACCGCACATTTTTCTTTTCCAAGAGTTCATACAAATAATGAAAAGGAAAAATCCAATCTTTTAACAAGATTCAGCACCCAGATACACAAATATCACAGCACTAACAAGCACTAAGAATTATAATTCATCTCACATCACAAACATGTAGGCATAAAGCATAAGTATAACCTATTAAGTGATTTCATACCTTCCTGAGGAGAATAGCGATATCTGCTTGCGAATCTTCAATGGATTGACTCCCACACTCCGTACACCGTACGTTGTGACTAATATTTCTTGCCCGAGCCTCCACAACCTGTGTCTTCTTCACTTCATCATCATCTTTGCTTTCCATTGTCAATAGGTATTACTGCAGCTGAAAAAACATATATATACCGTAATATCAGAGAGCTCTATTCTCAGTGGGACATTTTATCAAACACCTAGCACACCTTCAAAAAAGACCAAAAACAAAGTCATATCCCATTCAAGTTAACAGACCATTGATCAAAACTAAATGAAATACAGCGGAAACATCAAAAGAACTTATTATAAATTCTTATTGTTTGGTTGCATCTCTTTTTTCATACAAATTTCCTCAGCAACCAAAATAAATAAGCATCAAAAGAACAGAGAATGAATCGATTGGACTACGCATACGAACATGATTGATAGGTTGATCAGCTTTTAAAGATGGCTTATAGTATTATTCCTCGGCAGTTAACATTCGGCCATGGGCACAACTCGATTTTCGTTGTTATTATTCCGATTTATTTATGATTAACATCTGGTCAGGGTCAAAACGTCGACGTTTCATTAGTAAACGGCAACAGTTTCTTCACTTCAATCGATCTGTCTTAATTTATTGGACCTGTCGTTTTAGTCAGACAGTATGTCATGTCATGTACTTGAAGTTTGGGTGATTTTATTTTAAAATTAAGACAATTACACCTCATTGGGGAATTTCTTTCATTTAGAATTTCACTTTTCTATACTTGTAAAAATATTCATCTTAATTTTATAAACTAAACTATGTAAAATTAAATACATCTAAATTTATTAGAAATATAAAATATAAAATTCAATTGAATTTTAATATGTCATTTTATGTATGTAAATTTATTTATAAATGGTTTATCTTGGTGGGTAAAACACAATGGGTTAATGAAATAATGAAGATTAAAAATTAGTGAATTTCTTAAAACTCTAGTTGATTTTTTTTTAATTAAACTCTATTTGAAAGAAATTGTCGAATTCATAGTTTGAAGAAGATTCCTATATCATTATTCTTTAGCTGAATAGTTAAGATAAATAATTAAATTTGATCATATAATAGATATGATAAATAATAAAATTTCTGTATCAATTTAATCATGCAAAAGATTAAATAAAAAAAAAGTCACTAATTGTATTAAAATCTAGGCTTGACTTAAGTCTAGTCTCAATAGGCACATTGCAATAATTTAGACTTACTAATCTCTAACGCATATAATTTTTCGACTATATTCTTCATTTAAATATCTAGTTTTATATTTTTATCTATTCTTTTTATTTTTAATAACTTTTATTTCCTTAATTACTATTGCTTTTTGATAAATTCTATTTCTTTAATTATTTTTAATAGGAAATTCTATTTAAAATATCGTATAAAGCGTGATTTTAATTATGATTGTTCATGTTATTTGTTGATTTCCTTCCTTTTTGGTAAAAAGTCAATATTTTGACTTGTAGGATTTTTTTTCCTAAAAGATTTTTGTAAGCTTTAGGGTTTAAGGCAACTTATGATTTAATGAAATATCTTTGAAAGTTCTAGTAAATTTCGATATTCTTATTTGAATCAACAAATTTTAATATCACTGTCTAATATCCAATTACAAATCAACAAACTCTTAGAAAGTTTATGTTACGTCACATGACATTTACCATTTGGAATTTTAAATTACAAGGAACTTTTGTTTCGAAGCAACATAACTATAATACCAAAATTTGCAATGTTCATGTCCAGAACCACGAAAAGAGTTTGCTTTATTGAGATTTTCCACTACATAACTTTGTTGCAAGCTATTGTAAACTTTTCTTGAATGTCGGTTGAATTGAGGTAAATAATCATCCTATAACAATCTCTCAGCATATTAACAGCAGTAGAAGGAACTTTGTCTATCACATATACTACATTGCTTCATTAACTTCAGTAAGAAGAAGAAACGTTGATATGCTTACAGAAATATAGTGGTAAAATAGTATACTTCCAAATTGAGCACCTGAAGAATATATTTTCTAAGTTTTCCAGCTCTCCATTGTTCAGTGGAGTCTCTCACTTGGCGCCATAGGTATGCCAAAAACCGATGAAAGAAATATAGGGAAAATCAATACCCAAATATATGTTTACCTCCCTGCAAATCATATTATCCTCAATTTCAGATAAATGAAAGAAGTCAGATAAAAAAAAATCTCCATCTTAATCAGTATTCAGTAACTGTTTCAGCCACTATTATTATTATTATTATTATTATTATTTTTCCATTTTCAAGTCCCAGCTCCATAGTAAAAACTAAGCGCAGGAAAAAGCTAAGAGGTTTGCCATGCTTGACCAATATGATGATTGAGTAGCAGCTGGTTCCGTCTTCCAAATTGAGCAACTTGTTAAGACAAAAAAAATAAGTAGCTCAGTTCAGCTATCTGGGCCCCCACACCAACTCCAAGGCATAGAGTTATATTTATCCTTGCTCACCATCATTTTAAAAGTTTATGTTCATGACGAGCAATCGTGTCCGGCATTGGCTGTATATCTAGCCTAAACCTCCTTCATCTCGGGACTTCTTGTGCCAAAGGTACAATACTGGACTGAACACAAGAAAAGCGGAGGTGGAAAACAATAATTAGCGAATGGTGGACTCTTGTTTCTAAGCTGGGCTTTTATTGGCCAAGTAAAATAGGCTGCTGTTCCAATTTATATAGAGAAGACATGAATGATAAAGAAAAACTTCTAAGATTGCCAGAAACTTCCTTTCCATAAAAAAAAAAAAAAAAAAATAGCGATCATCAATCTTCAGAAACACGGATGATTGTTATAGGGCCATGAGAAAAATGGCATATTAAACAGAAAACAGCCTCAAGTATAAAAGAGGAGAGGAAACCATTGTAGAAATGCTAGGTAAAGCATAGGAGCAGGGCCATATCAAAAGTATCTACCCAAAACAACAGTCAGATGCATGTGAAAGCAAGAAATCAAGTCAAAGTTAGAATTAGAAATGAGACATTTAATAGCTGAAGAAGAAGAAAAAGAAGTGTTGAAAGCTGTCACTTTTGCCGTGAAAACAGTATGATCGTGTGATTTTTTGGTTGGAAAACATGTATTCAAATTAATCTAGATGTTAGCAGAATTGCTAGTGGGGTTACGTAGCAAGAATGGGTAAAGGTTGAGTGTAAGAATCAACAAAGTATGACTTAAAGTTAAGCATGGTTAGGCTGAAAAGTTAGCTACAATCATGGTCTTTTGTACTTAAAATCTCTTGTAACTTGGTCTATATGAGATTTTGAAGAATGAATGAAGTGTTGCTACCCGTTGAAGCTCAATTTCAGAACCTAGGTTCATTTACAAAACCTGTCTCTGAATGTATGGCTTTTGAAGGTTCATTTACAAAAGCCATGTTTGTTGTGTTGTGTGTGTGTTTGTTTGTGAGAGTGTTCTACCCTCCCAAAACCCAAGAAGAGGAATACATGTTAAAAAAGCACACAAGAACCATGAGATATTTATGATAGAGAGAGAGCGAGAATTAAAAACTGAACTGCTGCATAAGGAACAATTTGATATGTAATGAAAACTAATCCAACATGCAGTAAGGAACAATTTGATGCCATTGATGGAGACAAGAAAAGGGCAAATGAGTATGATAGCAAAACTGAGAAATAAGAATTATATCCAATGATCACCAAAGAATCAGGATGCTTGCCAATTTTTCAGGCATTAAAAAATGAAGCTGAAAACTTAGTGTCAACAAAAACCTTAAAAATGGAGACCTTCCACTTTCATGTGGTATTGTCATTACTGAATATAATTGTTAGTAAACCATCATAAACTCAGTCAATTGGCATCTAAAGCTAATTTTCAACTTATAGAGCTCATTAAGAGTTTGACTAAGGAAAAATATTTTAGCTGACAAACATATAAATGAGTAAATATGATCACCAAGGAATCAGGATGCTTGCCAATTTTTCAGGCATTAAACAATGAAGTTGAAACTTAGTGTCAACAAAAACCTTAAAAATGGAGACCTTGCACTTTCATGTGGTATTGTAATTACTGAATATAATTGTTAGTAAACTATCATATAATCGGTCAATTGGCATCTAAAGCTAATTTTCAACTTATAGAGCTCATTAAGAGTTTAACTATGGAAAAATGTTTTAGCTAACAAAAATATAAATGAGTAAATATAAGAAAAATATTTACCTTTATTCTGATGGGAGAAATGCAATCTCAATCTCTTGGAGAGATTTTCCTTTTGTTTCAAGCACATTCTTCTTCACAAAAATCACAGCCAGCAAACAAAAACTAGCAAAAATTGTATACAAGACTAGTGGCCCAATTTGCTCCAGTAAATGCAAAAAAAATAGACCCACAAAGAAATTTATGACCTGTTACAGACATCCAAGGTTTTATCAGCAATAGAGTAGAGGTAATTTATAAGTTTAAGAAGTTGAAATGAAGGCAAAATCTAGGAGTGTACATCATGCATGTACATTATTACTTAAGCACATATATTATTTATTTTGCATGTGTGTGTTGGGATGGGGGAGAATATGTGGCATAATTCCAATTACAGTAAGCATGACCAGAGAGAAAGAGACAGAGAGAGAACAGATTTAAATCTGATTGAAATTCCAAGATTATCTATTGAAATTCCAAGATTATCTTAAATGAGGTGTTGTAAAGCGTCCATAATTTGAATCCTATGAAATTGTAATGCAAATGGATACAAGTCTTATGACAAATGGAATGGGAACATGAAGGCAGAATATAACATCAGCATGTAATGCAAGACATGAGGATAGGCATCTTTTATCATACATGGTCAAAATTTGCAAAATCATATTGGCCATAAAATATAATGCCTAAAGAAAAGGTAGCTGTGTTGCATTTTGCCAAATACCAATACTGAGAGACACTACTATTTTCACTTCTGTGTCTTGTTTAGTTCAGTAATCTATAATTCAATGTTTAATATATGACAGACATTATATAGTAGGCATATATATAAATGGTAATTACGTCACATCATCTCTTTCCTGTATATGGTTGAGATATAGAAATATTGCATTTTGAGCCACTAATGATGCACATTCTAGACAATAGTAACCAAATCCAGTTCACCAGAAAGATAGAAAATCATGCTAACTTTGATCCTAAAAGGGAAACTGGGAAGTCATATCTAGTTCAATCTAAAATTTAGTAGTGTTTTAAAACTGAATTTCACGTAAAAGTTTTGGCTCCTGGAGTGGAAAGAAATGGGAGAAAAGGAAAGCTGCCAAAACCATAACAGGAAGACTAGCAGAAGAGAATTACCCAGTGCACAGCCATGCAGACTGCCATTGCCTTTGCCCTAATTCGACTTGGCAGTATTTCTGACAGAAGTAGACTTGGGACTGGACCAGCACCAAGAGCAAACGTCAGGACAAACCTGCATCATTAGTTTCATGTTCCAAATGACAGATATCAAAAAGCAAGCCTGGCAGAGAAAATAAATATTATATCAAGAGAGCAGAGATGCTTTTAAGGTTACTTTCTATTTGACAACCTATGGGCAGAAGACTAATTCCAAAAACTTCATCCCAGCTTTAGCCAGTTGTCATTTCAATTCCAAATGATGCTTTTTTCTAAAAGATTCAATCATAAAATTTTCATGAACTCGTGATGCCAAAGCGACACAGAACTATCTGAAAGTAATGAATCAAGCTTTCATGAGCCTGGTTGATAACTCGGTTTATTTAGATTCATAAATATTCTCATCTTTGCTGTACAAGTTGTGGAGGATTGACTACTTACATCAGCATTCCTCCAACAGATAGATACAGTGCAGAAGTGCTTCGCACAAATGAACTAGCTGCAGTAGCTTGAAGACCCATTGACACTGCCTGTACAGCATAATACAAAAGGTACAAAACTAAAATATATCAATCTTTTATTTTTCTCAGTGCAAAACCTGGCGCGAATGAACATCATAATCTCTGATATGACATTTGTATCCAGAGTCATTATAGTTGCAGGAAAAAAAAAGGAACTAGATGTGTTAAATCATTATATTCTCATTTCACTATTGCTGTTTTCTTATGTTTATTATTTGTAAAGAAAATTTTTGTTACTTGATGACTAAGAACAATTTGTTTTCTGTTTAAGGCCACTACTAACATGGATAAATAAAGTTAATTTTATGACTAAATCAAATAGCTAGCTAGTTCTGGAAATTTTTTCAACTGAATGGTCAGCATAAGATTCTAAATGAAACAACTGTCTACAAAAAAAAAAAAATATCATGATGTGTGCTAGTGACCGTAAGAATGCAGATATAAGCCTTGAGAACAATCACTTAATATGAAAAAGACTGAAGTGTAGGATGATCTCCAAATTCTACCTCCCAAGCCATTTAGTATCTTAACTTAAAAAGTGACCTTCTCAGAGAACCACACTGTGGTTTCAGTGCATTTATTTAACCAAAAAAAAAGAAATAAAAGTAATAAAACCTGTTCCAAAAAAATTTTTTCTTCCTTACCATTCCAAAAAAACTCCCAATAAGAAGCAACTTTCTTCCAAGTTTATCCATCAAGAGCAAGGCAATCACTGAACCTGATGAAATATAAAACAATTAGGAAAACCAATCAAACCATGATGTACAAATACAATGTATATGATGGGAGTAAAGCCATAAATATACCCAATAAGTTGCAAATTCCAACACATGTGTTTGCCAAATCTGAAGGAACACCAGCACTTCTAAAGACGGTTGATGAGAAATAGAATACAGCATTTATGCCAGATAACTGTTGGAAGACAAAAAGTGCAGACCCAATGAAAACCACTGCACAACGAGAAATCAAAAGTAATTATCTGGAGGGAAACTGATCTCTAAATGCAACCTCAAATCAAAGAACATGTGTACCTTTAGAGTGGCGACCATATAGTAACTCTGATAACTTTACTTTGTCCACTTCATCTCCTCGGTCTGACTTCAACAATTCAGCCATTGCAGATTTGACATGTGATCCTCCTAGAAGCTTCTCAAACTCAGCTTCAGCTTCAGCACCTCTTCCCCTCTGAAGCGATTCCAGAAAAAATCAGTTAGCATCAGTTTGATAAAATTACCATCAAGACATCAATGGTTAAATGAGTCATTACTTTGTAGATATGTGTAAAAACAAGAATAAATTATCCCTCAAGAAAAATGACATAATTAAACAACCTTAATCATGTCAATTAAACAACTTTAATCATATTTCAAAATAAAATTGTAATTTCATTGTAATTTTATAATTTATAGGTGTCGCATGCTATTTTTCACAAATACGTATTAAATACATCTATATTTATACTCTAGTTTTAGATTTACAACTTTAATTTAAGGCAGCAAATCAATTTATATTTATACATAATCATAAATAATTTAATAATAACTAATTAAATATTTATCTTACAATATAGAAGACAAAAAATAAAATTTAATTTTAACAATTTCCTTCTCTTAAGGGCTTTTCAACAATGTCGACAGAACCCAAAAAAATACTCATAGACACTAGTGCAAAGTGATTTTTGAATGCGTTGAATAACAAAAATAGAAACAAGGGGAAAACCCTGCTTCATATGAACTGTGCACATGTTCTGATTCAGATCCCTTTTGCAAATACTGAACAGAAAACATGTCAGCCAACACTATATTTAAGCATCTGTTTGAGGTTGGTATTTGACATAGAACTATTCTTTTATGACAAATGCATTTCCATGATGAAACTCTCATTGAATTGTATGTTGATTTCTATCACTAAAAACAAAATTTCAAACTACTCTTTTTAGCTATTCTCCATGTATGGTTATACGTGCAGATACTTCCACACTTGGAATCAAAATTCGGTAAGGCCATAGAGAGCTGTGAATGCCCCACCCCACATTAATCCAAATCAAAGCACCCAATAAATTTACAGTTTAAGATGCAGATGATCTAAAGCTGAGAGCAGAAAACCTTTAAAAGCCAATGAGGACTCTCAGCACAAAACTCCATGAAAATTGCAAGGGCTGCAGCAGGAATGGCAGACACCCAAAAACAAATGCGCCACCTGAACAAAATAGTTATTATTTTGAATAGTCAGAATGTGTCTCAATAAGCATACACGATCATTTATTTTCAATACTCTGTCACTATATCTTACCAGCCCACAGTTTCCTTGGCTGGAATTCCAATAAATAGAGATGCCATAATTCCAAGACATGCTGCAAGTTGTGTTAAGCTACCATAAGTACCCCTTACATGAGCCGGCGAAACCTGCTATGTGATGGATCAACAGAAAGAAAGAGAAATTGCAGGGAAGAGAAAGAGCAGGAGGCTTAGCCGTTAACTGACAACATAAATTAAAAGTAACCATCTACCTCTGACACATAGAGAGCTGCAACAGGCGGGCCAATACCCATCCCAGTTCCAACAAACAACCTTCCCAGAAGCATACCCCAAAGATCTTTTGTGGTGGCACTGCAATATTACATTTGAACAGCTCCATAAGCACACAAGGAAAACATATTAATAATTGGATTATAATAGACATAATATAGGAGTACTTTCAGCAATTAAATTATAAGGGCAAGATGATGGGGGAAAAAAGAAAGAAACAAAGAAAAACTAATCCAGCTCATGCAAAGTATTTCTTTTCCTACTTTCTGCAAAATTCTTATAAAAAAACTGAATGAGACTTCCAGATTTTGGAGCCTAAAACGGTAAAAAATTGTGTATAGACTGCTAAAATTACCTTCCAGGGTAGAGATTACCTTGATGATATACATACTTCCAAGCCTATCAATATATAAATAGACACGTGCGCACGCATACACATAATTCCATTTGGTACCCATTTCACAGACAAAACTTATAGACATCAAACAAACCCCACACTAAACAATTTAATAGTACATTTGTAGAAGATGGAGAACCCTATTTTTATGATGCATCTTTTCATAAAATTTTCTTACTAAGAAAAAATTTTATTAACCAAAAAAACACCATTAATTTTGCTATAAATTAATAGAACAAAATGAAAAAACACCATTGAACATCCTCGTGGAAAGACAAACAGAACAAAATTTTTGCGGTTGAAATATATGAGCCTGTAAGCACAAACCTCATTGAAGCCCCAATTATCATTGGCAAAGCACACAGCTGGAATGCCCTGCGTCGCCCAACTCCATCTGCAATCCAACCACTAAATATAGATCCAATGAAAGCACCCCCTAGGCATGTACTTACCACTAGACCTGCATTTAATTTGAAAGAACACATTAGAATAATTTATTAAAGGAAAACATAAAATAAAACCATTGTCCATCACAGAAAGTACCTTCAGCCATTGTATTCCCACTAAAGCCGAGGTCTAGAGAAATAGTTTCTAGGGGCTCATTAACCACACTGTATTAGAAAAGGAAGAGTGAGAGAGAGAGAGAGAGAATTTATCACTTGTGAAATCCTCTAACCTGAAAATGAGAGCAATTGAAGATTGAGTTTCAAAAAGACATACCTGAGGTGGTAGCCAAACAAGAATGAAGAAATAGTTGCAACCAATACATGCAACAAAGAATGCCTCCAGGAAGGGTTTCCAGTATCTTTGCCTGTTCCATTGGGCAAATGTACTACAATTTCACACAAGAAATCGGTCCAACTGTTAGCATATATTATACAATTACTGAAACAAATTAGGAAATGCTATTTGTGCATTGTTACCAAACAAAATAAAATTCTGTTTATGTTATTAAATCTATTAGCTCATTGATGGTCAAATGTTGTCATGAAAAGGAAAATATTTTAATCAGATCTTCAAAAAATTGAAGTGTTTTTGCTGAGCTACTGACTGGGCAAGTACCAGGCCCACGATGTAAGCAATAAGCGAGTTTCCCCTCCTTTGAACAGCCAAACAAAACAAGACTGGATTTGTACACAACTGCTTTATTAATTAATAAAGCAAACTACCCTAAAACATGCATAAAGCAAAAAGAAAATCCTTATTCTAGGCAACTTGCAATAATATATCAATTACCCATTCAGTATCTAATTAGATTTGAAGGACAAAACACTCTATGCCACATCAGAGCAAGATAATTAAATGTTAATTAACTTTAATTAGGTCCATAAATATAATTAACTTGATTTCACACTCAATACAGCTCCATTTGGCTTTTTTAATTGATAAAATTAAAAATATATATGAAGTGTTTTTTCATGGACATGAACTTGAAATTAAGAAATAATAGAATCTAAAAACAAAAATTATAGAAATTTAAAGAACACACCTGAACTTTCTTCTGTGTCATAAGCATTTATAAAGTCTCTCGACGGGACACGCTTGTACCTCGAGGACACAACGTCCACATGACGCCCTCTCATAGCAAACTTATAAAAGCCTTTTCTACAAAACTCAGCAACAGACTGCAACAACACCACCACCACCAGCAGATCAACCACTACCGAATTATTAATTATTAATTAAATTCTAAATAATCATTATTTTTACTTCATTTTTTAGATCTGATATCGCAAAATCCATAGCTCTGGATTTGAATTTTGCAATTATATAGTACAATCATATACACACATTATATAATAAAATAATTTAATAAAATTGATCTTGGAAATACGTAAATATGTCGCGTTTTAAAGATATAAAAATTTATAAAACCTCACCATTTTTTAATCAGATGAAGAACTAAACAGCTTTTAGTAGCAAACACAATTATATGAATCCACATTTCATATATATATATATAGAGAGAGAGAGAGAAGAGAGAGAGAGAGAGAGAGAGAGAGTACCTATATTATTATAAGCAGATGCCAGAAAATGAAGAGACAGTAATTGATTTCGGATTGAAAGCCAAAAACAGAGACAGGTAGAGAGAGATATGTATATATGTATATGAATGAAGAAGAAGAAAAGAAGAATGGAGAAGGTTGCTAAAATGCGCCTGTGAGTTGATGATTAAGCTTTAAAGTGAGGAGGACACGGAAATCTGAAGCGAGCATTTCGAAACCGCTTTTTATTAAGAACAGGGGAGACTACTAACATGCGCAGGTGGTTGATGTGGTGTAGTTATATAAATGGGGATTTGATATTACTGGTGTTTAGTAGAGAGGAAGCAAAGAGAGAGAGAGAGAGAGAGAGAGAGAGAGGAGAGGTAGGAGACGCTCGCCACGTAACACCTGCCACCTCTGTGCTGGTGATTGCTGTTCAGTGGAGAGTTGGATCTGCTGTTTTGTTTCTATAATATATTATATTTTGGTTGTCTTATATTTTGACACGATAGCAAAATTGGCAAAATAAAAAAAATAATTAGTACTACTTTTTATTTATGAGTTCTGATCTTGATTAAACGGCTACCTAAATATGGGTAATTATATAAATTGCATTTAATTATGGAAGAAACTTTTGTTTTTTGTTTTTTCACATTTTCTCCGTTCCCTTTCGTATCATTTCGATCGGAGGAATATAAAATAAAGAAAATATCAGGATATATAAACTACAAAAAATATGAAATATAAAAAATGTTCAAAATCTCATTTGCTAAAATTTTAAAATAAATAGGTTTTAAATTGAGAATTATGCTAATTATATTTAAATAAAATATTAGAATTCATATATTTTATAATTATGATAATGGATTTCATATTGTAAATTTTAATGAACTCTATCATTTTTTTAATGAATTTTCAACAAAAATTTTTATATTTTTATCAAAATTATTTTTAAATAAAAGTAGATAAATTAATATATTTTGGAAGTAATTTTAAAAAAGTTTATAAAAAATAATAAAAACTAATTAATCAAATAAAAAATTTTGAAAGTGTTTTTTTAATAATAGCAATCTGAAACGTACTTTAGCAGAGATTGTTTCTTGAACCCAACCCCACCGTTCGATAATGGAGATAAGTGAATGATTCTTGTACTGCCACATGGCACCATCACATGGAACCAAATTGATACCCCTTTCCCAATCCTATCAGTTTTTGCCTGATAAAGGGGGCTGAGACATTCGTTTTTCTTATCCTCTATAAATAAACTAAACGACTAGATAGATATGCATGGTTCACCAATGGACAAAGAAACACAATACTGAGCAACATTTGCTAAACTTATGTCATATTGTCCCCTATACAACACTCTTATTGAAGAAATATCCAACACAATTATCCATTTAATAATACGTCTATAATTAAAATCTTAATACTTCGTAATAGTGAACATGCTACCCTAGTTTTTTCCTATATACGCTCCCTTGGTCCAATTTGCAATTCTCTTCACAAATTTCTCAAGCCCAAGTGCCCAACCCCCTCAAAATATAAGAAATATCTGCCTGACCCTCAGCATACAAGAGTAGCAAATTTTGACTTGCATATGTAGACATGTTAAGGTTTTGCCATCTTATCACAAAAAACTGTACTGCATTACAATAAGGCTCGTGCTGGTGTGCATTATGGTTTACGGTCAATGTGAGAGTTGTTAAGACAGCGAAGCAATAAACAAATTATTGATTAAGATGAAACATACATATTTGGTATGTCTTTATCAAACTGACTAAACACAAGGTTGCGTACCGCGTATTTTGCAGGCTGTCCCCAAGAAATATTGGAGGGTAAATTACATACACATATAAGTAATTTCTTTTCTAAAGAAAAAGAAAATCTTGAAATGCCTGTAATTACGATAGAATAAATAAAAAAAATTGAGGACCATCTTCAAGATGGAAAAACAGATTTGTGTATATACAACAAATTCAGCTAAATTACAATACATTTTAAGTTTTTGAGGGACAAAAAAAAAAAAGGCTTCCCGAATAACTCCTGTCAAAACACTTGAACAAAACCTCTAAATCCAGAGTATAGAGGAAAAACTCCTGAACTGATCAATTCGATCTACTAAATGTACTATAAACTATACCGTGAACTTCCAAAACTAGTTGGTAAATCTGTTGACTTATTAGGTATTGCCCGTTGATGAACTCATTATTTGTATCTGTCAACAAACATACGCAGCTATGAGAATACATATACATAAATGATGAATTGAAACAGTTTTGGAGAAATGATGAAGGTTAACAAGGAAAAAGTAGGGTAAAAAAATGCTACCTTATTCACTAGCAAGTTTACTTGCTCCCTATACATTTCTTTCAAGTCTACAATATCAGCACGGAGTTCCTCCAACTAAAAATAAACAGGAAGTCTCATGGTCAGGATATAATATCATATTCTATTTGTCACAGTAAAATTGAAAAAAAAAAAAAGAAAAAGAAAAAAAAAGGTATCGAGAAATTTTACAATCAGTAAATACAGGAATCCTGCAGTTAACTGCAGCTATATGCCTAAATTTCCTCAATATTTGCTATCAATAATATCTAATGCACCTCTTCCCCGAATTAAAAGATTTATCTATGATCCTTTTCTAAAATGAAAATAAAGGTGACCACAAGCCTCTTAAAAAAAAAAAAAAAAAAAAAAAAAAAAAAAGGAAGGTTCGCTCTATAAGATTACACATGATATAATGAATAGAAATAAAAATGAATAGATGATTGTAAGATATCAATTTTGGTCTTAATGTTAAAACAACATTAATTGTGGTGGAAAGCACAATAAGCAAAAGAAAGGTTGGGAACCCTAGTGCTTTAGTTATTTTATCTTCAAATCTTTATCAGTATTTATATAACAGCAGTCAAGTACATACAAAATGCTTGGCATGGAACCCCCTATAGCTAAAAAATAAAATGACATTTCATTTTCTGCATTCTCTCTCCTCTTAAAATTCACCAAGTAACTATAGTATTCTCCTCTCATTGTTTCCAAAATTGTACTCAATCCAATAGGTGATGAGAAAAAATCAGCAAAAAGGGTGGAAAGGAAGTTGGAGAAAGAATGAGAAACAAAGATATGCAGCAATCCAGTAGAGAAATGTGTTGCTGCCCTGAGCTGACTCTCTTGCAGCTTAATAAGCACAGCAGGGACTAAAGATGGTTAATTCATTCAGTACAAGGGAAACCTAAATTTAGGACCTGATTTCAGAACTTAGAACTACTATTGTGTTTGTAGTCTGGGGCAAAATGGGAATTGTATTGTAAGACTCCTTCAAAATGCTGGGAACTGATATTTTTTTGTCCTGAGGATGCTGTCAACAAATAGGTGGCTGATCCAGCACTTATTGAACATACAGCAGGAATACAGGATATAAAAACACCAGCAGCATAGTACACATGCCTCATTTTAAAACAATTTAAGGATCAAAATTCTGTCTGAAACCAAAGCAAGCCATCCCAAACTCAGTTACTACACGTACCTCCTCATCACGTTCACCCATTAACTCCAGAGCAGCAGAGTGCCTCCGCCTTAATGCTTCTAGCTCTGCTCGAATACCAGGCAACAAGGCAGAATCTGCCCGCAACTTTTCACACTGCAGAGAACACAAGAAATCAAAAAATAAAGGAAAAAAATGATGAGATATTGGATCAACTATATCATCAATCTGACTTGCTCAAAACAACATGTAGAAACTCACCTGTGCTGTCATTTTGACTAACTCCTCTGCAAGAGAGTCGCGGATTGACTCCATGGATTGCTAAGCATATGAAAATGTAAATCATTAAGCAGTCAGTATATATGAAATAGAATGATAAGTCATATCCCCATAAACTCATAGAAGAGTCCAAATGTATCAGAGCTCTGTAGAAGCCAGGTCCAGTATGCACAAGATGACATATAGCATGAATGCATGTGATGAAAGAAAATATTTCAAAGACAAGGAATTCAAAAACTAAGGCATACCAAGCGAGACATGTATGAAGCAAGTTCACCCTCTTTCTGGCGAAGGGCAGCTTCAAAAGCACTAGGTGTCATACTCTTCATGTAGTATGGGCTCATGGTTGCCTCTCCAGCATTTCTCCTTTCAGAGAAACTGTCAGATGTGTCTAAAGATGCTTGCAGAAAATAGCTCTCCTCCATGCTGCCTAGGCTACTAGCGGTTGAGAGCTTCCTTCTCAAATTTCCTACAAAATATCAGAACACATATGAACAAGGAAACAAATAAACACACTGGTGCAAAGTTGCAAAGTGAAGAAAAATACCATTCTCAAAACCAGAATTGTTCTTTGCTATAGGGGATTGATCAGATACAGAAGTAGAATGGATGCGAACTGTCCTTTCCAAATCCAACCGAGCAGCTTTTTCTCTTTCGATTTCCTGTGACAAATCAATAGCTTAATTAAGGAATCCTATTTCAAATACTATACAGCCAATGGCATCAATAATTCAGGAATCTAGAATTTCCTACATAACCACTCAGCTGGATAAACCTAAAGGAAGCCCTTCTAATAATGTCAAGATGGAGTTTTCGTTGTATCATTTTCAAAAGATTAGCTTCTTGGAAAGAGAAGAACTCCCCATTTCATTGGTTTATTTCTTCAAAAATCAAACTATATCAAGTTAAGCATGTTGCATCAAAGTATCAATGAGACCAAATCCTAGTTATGACTCATGAATGATATAGTTGTTGGCAAAGAAAAATTGGAAAGGAAAGGTGAACTTGGAAAACCTAATTGTGGAACCAATAGACCTTGCATAAATTATACAGAAACTATAAGCAGAACCTGCTGTAGAAGTTCCCTGTGCATTAGCGCATCTTGTAACTCTTGCTTGTGCTTCTGCCTGAGTTGTTTAATTTCTTCTTCAAGTTGGTTTGCATGACCTTCTTGAGTGTCAGCTTCCTCCTTGGCTACAAGGTATTCTTGCCTGTTTTCAGCCGCCCTCTGTCTCTCCTTTTCAAGGGACCTACTTAACTGTGTCTGCTCTGCTCTAAGACATGAAATCTGAAACATGCGACTGATTTCAGTAACTTTAGAGAAAAAAAGCTCCAACACTAACAAAGGGTTACCCATGGAAAGAAGAGGAACCTGAGCTTCAAGAACATTAATCCGTGATAAGGTTTGTGACATGCGTTCATTCACAGATCGTTCTCTTTCCTCAGCAGCAGCAGCTTTGGCCTCTGCTTCCTGCAGAAGCAACAACAATTAATAAATAGAATATACTTACAATTTCAGCATACTTTATTTCATATTTGGGGTATATTTAGGAACCTGTAGTCGAGAGTTTAGAGATCTCTCCACAGCGGACCAGGCTTCTGCCCTTCTAGACATTGTTTCCTATTGCCAGTTGATGAAGGAAGTCATAACTCAAAACAAGCCAACCAAAGTTTGAGGTGCATAAAGATCCCAATAGAAACTCAAAAGATCGATTGAAAATTACAAATACTACCTGCATTGCTTCTATCTGCCTTAGAAGAGGCCTTGTAGATTCAGGAACTTGAGTAACCAACTCCTCACATCGGCGCTCACTTGCCTAGAGACAACAAAAAGAATACCTATAACAACTAAAAGCTAATAAAGCATAAAGCAAAATTTCCTTAAAGCACAACTAGAGAAAGTTCACACACTTGATAACGTTTTTGAAGGTCTTCAATTTCCCTAAGAAGTGTATCTTCTCTAACAACAGCCTACAAAATTCAAAAGTAATAAAAAGGTAATATAATCATCATTTATGGCAGGTCAAACAGATCTAACCAACAATCCTGCTAAATCGAGCAAAAACCTGCTGTTCCTTTCTACTCAAAGTTTGTCTTAATTCTTCAAGAGCCTGAACCAGCATACTTTCACGCTCCTCAGCCTCTCTCAGACGACTCTCCAATTCAGTTCTGGCTTCATTATTGGCACGTGCCTCTGCCAAGGCTTCAGCCTCCTTGGCTGCAGTCAAAGCATTTGTATAATACTCCTTCTGTCCCGCAAGTTCTGCTTGGTGTTTCTCTATTGTCTCTTGCAGCAACTTTTCTGTAGCTGTCTTGTCCTTCTTGATACTCTCTACTTTATTCTCTTCCACCTGGAAGTGGATCAGAGGAAGTTCATAAAATTCTATTGATATGGGTTCATGCCAAGGAATAATGACCATGTAAGTAACTCCTGAACAGAAGCACATTCATAAGACACATTTGAAAGTTGTTTTGCTGCAGTTTGCAGATAATTTACAAAGGGAAAGCAGAAGAAAGAGTTGGATTCTATAATAAAATCTTTAAAGAACGATCCTCCACCCCAATAGTCAAGGAATTGCCT
This sequence comes from Reutealis trisperma, assembly GCA_947687605.1. NCBI lineage: Eukaryota > Viridiplantae > Streptophyta > Magnoliopsida > Malpighiales > Euphorbiaceae > Reutealis > Reutealis trisperma. The sequence continues at coordinate 3,117,325 of CANTUT010000010.1, forward strand.
TTATTTTCAAGTCATATACATACACATTCCAATTAACTGACATCAGAATATTTACCAGTGATCTGAAAAGCATTACAAACAATTCAACAACCAAATCAACATTCAAGTCTCGTAAGCAAATATATAAAATCGATGCTAGAATTATCATTTGCGAATCCTCCAAGAACAAATTCATTATTTATAAAGTATCAGCACATGGAGGCCAGAAATCAAATGAGCACATACATAATAGTCGAATTCATCACAAATTCAAATGAGGGGGGAAATGACATCAGATAAACCAGCAAAAATAGAAGTTTTGAATCAAATTACCTGAAGTTTGGTCATCAAGCCTTTCTTATCTTCTTCAAGTTCCCTGATCTAATTTTTCACGAAAACAGTATAAAACAAGAAAAACATTTCCTACATCAGAAAGGCAGCTGTGCTAGTATTAAACATTAAGAGTATGTTTCATAAGCCATAATCTAATGTAATCAAATCCATTTCTAGTGTCAATATTACACTAGAAATGCATTTGACTACATTACATTTCATTCCATTATGGCCTACCAAACGTATCCTAAGAATATAGAATCATCAAGCCAGTAAAATACCTGAGCTCTCAATTTCCTAATTGTAGATTCTTGAGCAGCCTGCTTTTTGGAAAGTTCTTCGCCTGGAATACCAAATAAATATCTTCTAATATAAATCATGTATAGAACAATAGCCACATTATTTTGCTAACTCTACATTTCAAATTAACCAAAAATAATGCATTTCTTTATGAGATATTCCATCCAATTAACTGTTACTAGTGGGACAAATGTTGATCCATAATTATTAATAATCATACAATTTCATATCGTAAGCCTAAGCCAAGGCTGGCACCAGACTTCAAGAATTGGGGGCCAAAAGAAAAAAAAAAAAAAAAGGGTTTGAGATGCAATATAAAACTGCTAAATTCTTGGGGTGTCATGATTATATTATAAAAATATTTATATGTGAAACATAATAACAAATGGATAGCAAATTAAAAAATCTAGAGAACTTGGGTGACTTCAAGATAAAAAAATACACAAAATATATATGTAATAAGTAAAATTTAAAAAGTTTGGACGGGCTAAATGCATAAATTTTAGAAACTACGCATTAAATTTATAGATAAAAAGCAATTTTGAAAATTTTCTCTTTAGGGGGGCAGCGCAATATATTTTAAAAACATACATAAAATACATGGGTCAAAATCAAAATTTTCAGAAGCTTACGGGGGCAAGTAGGTAGTCTACACACCTAAAGGTCATAAACATAACAAGAGAACTTAAAAAAAAAAAAAAAAAAAAAAAAAAATTCAACATGCCCCACAAAATGGTAGTCAGAAGAAAATATAATATATCTTTTTCCATGAAAAATAAATGAGAGAACACACAGAACCCTGCATCAGAAATGGGGGAAAAAGATTTTTTCTGCTTTACCTTCAGCCATAACCTGACTGATAATTTCATCTTTTTCCTTAAGAAGAGCAGCTGCATCACTTTTTTTATTCTGCTCTCTCCGGAGAGTATCCCTTTCCTTCGTAAGTGCATAAACCTATAACGAAACTTACAAAGTTGTAATTAAATCACAGCAGTAATGAAAAGGCCTAATCACCCAGAAAACCCAAATTTTTTTGAAGAAATATATTTGTACTCAAACCTCCAAAATAGACTATTTTACCCTAATTTTGAAAATTAGTTGCAACTGTACTGTTTGGTCAAAATTACACAAACCATTTTTTGTAATTGAGAAGAGATTGGCAGAGAGGCCTAATGAAAATATAGGCAATAAGATTAACCCAAACAAGCATATTTTCTTTCTCCATTTTAAATGCATACAGAAAATAGGAACTAATGCAACTAAACTCTTTTAACTTCTAATTCTATGAGGCCATCTACATAAAACTTTCAAACCATGCTAGCCTACCAAAATGCATTACACACTTCTAAGACCTTTTGAAATTCAAATGTTGACAATAATCTACATGAAGCATCTTTCTCATATTATTTTCTTTAACACGTAACATAATTATGACAAAAGGAACATAAAATCATCCAAAACATCCTTAGCTTTTTAATTGTAGAAAAAAAATCAAATATAAAACTCGCTTTTACAAATACATTACATGAAACAGCTGAGTATTTTGCATTACACAATCTCTTAGTAGATACCATTTATATATTAAGCACTAACAACTACTTTCTGGTTATGTTGCAAATAAACAAAAGGCACATTATTGAATGAATTTTTGTTAAAAAAGAAAACAGTAGATTTTATCAGGGGAAAACATTTAAAAAAAAAAATACCTTTCTTTCAAGGTTTGCAACCCTTTGATGGTATTCCTCCCTTAAAGACTCAATTTCAGCATCATTGGATTTTCTCTGTTCCATACCATTTAGCCATTAAAATTTAATATTTAGTCCAGAGACAGAAGAAAGAGTTTAATACGTCAAAGAATGTGCATAATCAAGCTTTGAACTAGAGAGGAGACCGAGAGCAAATGAAATTTGCTGTGAGCACATAAAATTTAAGGAAACTGAACAAGTTTCTCCAAAATGCATGAGGCAACCCATTAAATCACAAGTACAAATGAGCAGATGATAAGCTTCTTTTCCCTTCACACCAATAAGCAGGATGTTAGAGAAAAACTAAAATTTTAAGTTTCAAGCTAAGCGCGTGATATTATTAGGTAATAAACATATAATAGTAGTGATGCGTCACTAGTTATTTTAATTTTGAATAATTGCAAGAAGAAATAACAGTACCAATTCATTTACAGTAAAAACTATAAGTGCATCAAAAGAAACGGAGTATTCCATAAAATGTAGTTGGAAAATGCAGTTTGCATAATTCAGAATTAAAAAAAAAAAAAAAATTCTACTGATCAAATAAGATTACATAAATTTGTACCTAGTCCACAGTAATTTAAAGGAATAAAAGAAGTAAGATTGATAGTAACCTTCAAATCATCTATCACAGCTTTCAGGTGCTCATTTTCATTCATCATTTTTGCAATTTCATCAGCCTTTGCCTGGAATATTTTATATGAGCAGAATAAGTATAAAATGTCTCCACAATATGCATAAAGAAACAAGATAGCATGAGGAGAAATTAGAATTCATCAGTACTGAGGCAAAGTCCAAAGTCTTTTTTCCTATACAACATTTTTTTTTTACAAGTGAAATACCTGGGCTTGCCTTGCAGCACCTTGTAATGCAGTTTCCATCATTTTCATCTCCATCTTCATCTTTTCTAATTCGACTGCTGAATCCATGGAGTCAGAAAGATTGGATGCTGAGCTCAACCGTTGTTCTTTAGTGTCAATCTCACCATCATTGACTTGCCTGTCCTCCACACCTGTCTTAACATTTGTATCGTTGTCATTAGAAACTGATTCAGCAACCATCTCTAAAGCCTCATCTAAGGGAAGTGCAGCAGAGAAAGAAACTTCAGGAGCCTTCAGCACCTCTTCAGCACTGACTGGCGAACCAGATGGATCAATTGCATCTCCATGTCGGATGTCACTTGATGCCTCCACTGGGGCATCATTTGAGATTTCAGCCTGAACAACAGAACCTTCTTCTACAGTCTCGTCTGTTTGCACCTTCTGTTCATCTTTGCTCTCATGCCTATCAACCACTCTATATGACTCATCATGCACAGTATCATTTTCAACCCGATCGACTCCAACAGCTTCTGACTTGATCTCCACTGACTCTGAATCTTCAGTAGGCCACACTTCAGATATCTGTTTCTCCTGAAAATTTTCAACTGAATCCAGTGTCTTAGAATCATGGACCACAGGTTCAGGTGTTTCAACAGATAAAGGTTGTGATTCAGACTCAGGTTTGATGGGCTCTGGAATCACATCACCCTTTTTTTCCACAATCACTGGATGCTCATCTCCTTTTTCATTTTCTAGCACTTGATTTTCTTTTTCAACTGTAGGTTGTTTAGTTACAGACCTCCGTGACTCGTCTTCCTCAACAGTAGACAATCTCTGAGGAGATCCAGACTTTCCGGAAGATTCACTAACACCATCCTCATTTTTGTGCCCCATAAAGGACATAACAGGCCATAGTCCTGAAGGTGGCAGGCAAAATAGGAGAGGAAATCTAAATATAAGCTGTCTCTAATTTACAACAAAAAAAAAAATTCAAATATAAACAGACAGATTGTGCTGTTCACTAACTTCTGTGAATTCCCAAATGTATCATTGGTTTATTTCTAGTATAACAACCTTGATATTCTAGCAAAATACAAATAGGAACTAACCATTCATTTTGCCTACTTTAAAATCTAGTGAAATTACTAAAAAAATAAAATGCTTTAGCTCCAACCTTCCATAAAGAGTAAAAATATGACGATCCAACAATATCACCAGTTACAGCCTAAAACTTGAACTACACAATTTCACATTGAATAAGAATGTAACTGGCACTAGGCTCCTCAATAAAAGGGAACTTGCAACTTCTAATATTAAGTTAACAATTAACGGCACCATATACAAGAAAATCTTACCTTCGCTGCTAGACTCTGACTTCTCCTCCAACCCAAGAGCGCTATCGAAATTCTTCTCAATATTCTTGACGCTCTCGCTAAGCTTATTCACCGCACCAGCAAGATCCGGGAAGTTCCCCAAGGACACCTTCCCGCTAAACCACGCCATTTCTTAAGCACAGCCAATTCAAAAACAATTCGATCCTATACCCACATCGAAACCCCTGTATGCACACCCGCAAAACGTCATTAAAAAAAAAAAACGAGCAATCAATGCATAGATCACAATTAACCTAACAAACCCAAACCACAAAATGCAGCAATGAAGCTATTTCTAAATATTACACGCATATCTCACCAACAATAAGCCGTCCATCAAGATCTATAATCAGATGCATATTAATAAAAAATAATTTTAAAAAAATAAATATTAATGAAAAAATATAAATGAGTAACACTAATAACTTGATTAACAAAGATGAAATTGAGAACGTAATCAATCTAATGAAATTCAAGAAAATGGAATCAGATATAAAGGAAAATCAAGAAACTATGAATTGAAACCTTATTGTTTGGAAATGTGATATGATTCAAATCATTACTTTCTATCTGTTTATGCTTGAGCTGTTGCTTGATTTCGAGAGAGAGAAAGAGACGGAGATGGCGTTCGAAAGTGATAAATTAAGGGTCGATCTGATTAATCAGTAAACGTTAAGATTTTTTTTTTTAATTTTAGCGGACAGTAAAATGAGTAAATGACACAGGTCTCAAGGGTGAGAAGCTGTTGATAAAAGCTTTAACAACCGATTAATACAACTAAATCGTATTTATCCAATTTCCACAAAATATCGTTTTACTGTATTCTATTTGAAATAAAATTTGGAATATAAATTTATTATTAAAAGAAATTTTTAGAAAAATTAATTTTATCACTTTATCTATGCGATAAAAAATAAAACACATTAATCATACCCCATCACTCATTCACTAATTCATTATAAATAAGATTTAATATACTTAAAATTTCCTTATTATCATATTATGTTGTACTATATATATTTATCATTTTAATGATAAACTATAATATTTTATAAAAAGTTAATATATAAATTTGTCCATCTCACAAAAAAACAAAAAAAGAAAAATGTAAATTTGTTAATATATGTGGTTGGTGAATATTTTTTCTTGTTTTAATTAAGTGCATTGAAATGTTTAAATTGAATTGATATGTATTATTATCGTGAAGTTTGAATGCAAATTTTAAAAAATGATTTACTACATTTTTTTTTATTTCTCCATATAATTTTTTATTCTATATTAGTTGCGTTTTGTTTCAGAAAAAAAATAAAAATGAAAAATGAATTATACTATTTGTTTGAGATTGATATGAATAATAAGGAGATATATCTTTAGTGGCTACTAATATAATATTAAAGGGAAATTTAAAATGTGTATTTGAGTATTTTAATGATAAATGGGTATAAGGTATGAATAATAGATTTAAGTTTAATTTTATATATATATATATATATATATATATATAAAATATTTTAAAGAAATTTTTTATTTAGTATTATAAAGAAAAATCGATTATGGATTTATTAAGTAAATATACACATATGTGTCGGTGTGCAATTTTATACATAAATTTAAAAAATACATATAAGTTGTTTTTTATAATAATATATATTAAATGTAACTATTTTAAAGGTTTAGACATTTGCTATTTTTATAAGTTCAAGCACTTAATCATCTATTCTTGACAAGCTGAGATTAATTGTGCGTGTGTGTGTATATATATATATATATAGGAAAAGAATTTAGAAGTATGCAATTAGTCAATTCAATTTAAAATCAAATCAAACTGAATATTAAATTTATTAAATTTTATAAATTGAACTAAACTGTAGTTAGTATAAAAGCCAAACCAAAAAATTATGTTCAGTTTGATTTGTCGATTTTGAGCTACTAAGCTTTTTTGAGCTTTTTTTTTTTCATAAATATGATATAAATTAAAGTATTAATTTTGCTTTTGTATTTAGCAAATATATATATATATATATATATATATATATATATATATATATATATATATATATATATATATATATATCAAAATAAATAATTAATACTAATTCATTTTATTTAAAAACTCAATTTTCTATAATAATAATAATAAAACATTTAAATTTATTTATTTATATATATATATATTGAAAATAAATAGATTTAAATGTTATATTATTATTATCATAGTAAATTGAATTTTTTTTTAAATAAAATAAATTAATATATATATATTTTTAAAATAAAAATAAGTCAAAAAAATAATTCGATTTTTTTGGTATAATCAAATCAAACTGAAATTAATTCGGTTTCAAAAATAAAAATCAAAACCGAACTCCACTGAACTGATTATAAAAAATACTTATAAAAAAAATGCAAATTCATTCCAATTTTTTTTTCATCAGATTTTCAAATTTCTCAACTTATAAAAAAAAAAAAAAAAAAATACACATGCCATTTTGTCCCAATCTCCCACTCCAAGTCGAAGCTCGCAGCAATCAAGCATCACTGTAATTCTCTTCCTTCACTATCTTTTGCAATTTACATTGTTTTAATGGAATTGAAAGATTTTAATTTCTGTTTGGTTGCTGAGTAAGCAGAGGAAAATGAAATGCAAAGCAAAAGAAAAAAGAAAATTTTGGATCCTTCAATTCATGTAGATTTTGCTCTTATACAGAAGAAAAAACTTCTCCTCTATTTTAGGCAATTACTCCGTAAATCTTTAGGTTTTCGGTGATTGGAAACCTTAAAATTGTTGGGATTTCCTTTTTCCTTCCGTTTCTTACAGTTTCTCTGTTAGCAAACGGGGTCCAGAAGTCTCACTTTATTCGAATATTTAAAGTTAATTTAATATGTGTCTTTTTTTTTCCTCTTTATCATCTCTCTATCTCTCTCTCTATAGTGAATTTGAAGTGTTGATGGAGCAAAACGAGGATGGAGATTTCCCGCCAAAAAACTGATGAATCAGTAGAAAAAACAATAAGTACATCAGTTGCAAAAACGAGAGTTATCGTTGCAGAGGCATCAAATTTCACTCCAAGGAAGCTGGCTAGGCGGCTAGTTTTTACTGAGTTCGGTTTGTCGCCTCTGGTCACTACATCGCCACCTCTGCCGCTGCCGGAGGACTTGTGCTCCCAGGCAGAGCCACATTTGCCTCCCCATTCTCCATTTTGCGCAATGTGCGTCATGTTCTTCTTTGAAATTAAAATTGCTCGCTGGTTTAATTGATTGGATTAGAGTGATTTCCTATTGTATTCAATTTCCTCTTGTATTTTGTTTGTTAAAAACGTTTCAGTTGAAAACCTTCATTGAGAGAGAAAAGAAAATCTGGTTCATAAATGTTGACTCTGCAATTATGATTGCCATCGCATCTAATCTTATTATCAGATTGAGAGAAGTTTATGGTATTTAATTTGTTGACGTTTTATTTGTAATTTCCTTTTTTCACTTCATGTAGGAAGTTGGAGTATCCAAAATTGCCATCACAAGCAGGCACCAGGCTAAGCAAGCATGCTTCAAAGAGCCGGAAGAAATGTCATTGCAAGCGGTCGAAGTGCTTAATGCTGTGAGTGCATAAATTAAATATATTTAGGATACATTTGATAGGCTGTAATGCAATGTAATCAAATATATTTTATAGCTATGTTTATGTTAGAAATGCATTTTGTTACATTCTATTATAGCCTACCGAAAAGCCTTAAAGCATGCAAATATTAGTTAACTTACGTATCTTCACTTTCTCCTGTTTCCTTATAGTAAGATTCTTTGTAACTGTACAGTAGTTATGCATTTCATTATGGATTTCCCTAATGAAATGCTAGATGGTTGGAGTAAATTGCAGGTACTGTGAATGCTTTGCTTCTGGAGCATACTGTGATGGATGCAGCTGTTCTTATTGTCATAATAATATTGAGAATGAAGCTTTAAGGAGAACAGCTGTTGATAGTATTCTAGAGCGTAACTCGAATGCTTTCAGGCCAAAGATTGCTAGCAGTCCTTGCAGTACTCAAGCTGTTGGGGTATGTAAGTGGTATATATCTAGGTCTATTCCACTTAGTTCAGCCAAGACATTGTCCTGAATTTGTCGGTGTCAGCTACATAGATCCTCTTTCTCCTTTCTGTTCTGCTTAAAACCTTTTGCTGATCTGTTTGGATACTAACTATCTTTCACCCACCCTCCATCTTTCCATATTATTTTCTTGGTTGCTGGATTTGTTCTTTTATTTCAAGCCAAGCGCAAATCACACTAGTTCTATTATTTAAACAACACATGAAAGTACTATTTATTCTTGAGACTTCAGTACAGGTTAAAAATATCCCAATTAGTAATTAATAATCTGATATTCGTCACTTTCACACGCTCTGTTGTATTACTGTTGTTGATAACACTCTTGTAATAATAATGCTTGCATGTCTAGAAGTTACTTATTAATTTGTTTGCTTAGGGTCTTAGCTCAATTGTGAATCTATTGCTGCAAAGCATTGGCATCACGCAGACTGAACTGAAATGGAAGAATTGGAAATTACCATCAGGAAATATGAATCTGGAAATGCTTATCCTTGATAAACCAAGGAAACATGTTAGAATTAGCCTTCCTAGGTCCTGAGTTAAACTTCAGAATTGCTGAGTAACTTGTCACTTGACACAATATGGTCTTTGGCTTTGCCTTTTACTATGGAATATTCAATGCACACAACGTTTTAAAGATGTGATTATTGGTGTCAAAGCTATATGATGCAATTTGACTGAATTTCTATTTTTTCTTTCATTTCCATTGCGTCTATTACTTGCCAACACATTTTTTCTTTTTACACATTTCTTTCTGTTCCCATGTCTTGAGTCATTAACTGCATTTAGCATGCTTTGCAACAAATTTAGGATAAAGCGACGAATGTTCCAATAATGGGAAAACACAACAAGGGATGCAAATGCAAAAAGACTAGTTGCATCAAGAAGTACTGTGAGTGCTTCCAAGCAAACATTGCATGCTCTGAAAATTGCAAATGTGTTGACTGCAAGAATTTGGACGGATGTGAGCAGAGTATGGCTCATCCTTGGGGAGGATATGATAATAGTAAAGCCTCCATTGAGCAGACAAATGCTGCTACTTTTGCTGCTATTGGATCCTCAGGCTGTATCTTCTCTCAAGAAACCAGGAAGAAAAAATTCCGGAAGATTCTTGATTCAGACAAGAAAGAAATTCAGAGCCTCACAAAAGATCAACAGGTATGCAAGTCTTCACATCCTCAGTCCTGACTAGAGTCCTATTTTTGCTGCATAGTTTGTAAGTTTAATCTGGATATGCTGAACGTGGTCATTTAGCAATTTGCTTTGAATCAATGAGAATGACAGTGGGTTTATGTTGCCCCCTTGAGCTTGAATAGGTTTTGATTATTTTCATTCCATTTATTTTTTCTATCATCTTGATCTCTGCGGTTAAATGCTCCATTATCCATCTTCACCTTCATCTCAATTATTATATTTTCTTGAATAGGGATGGCATTTTTCTTTATTCTTTAATTCTGTATATATTTCTCTGTGGCCTATAGCTCCATCTATCTCTTCCTACCTTAAATTGTTGTATATTTCTATTCTACATTTAGCAGGTAAATCCAGTCAGAGTTTCTAGTTCCTTCCCTAAATTTTCTGTTGATCCTGCTTGCTGCATTGTTAGTTCTACAGTCTTTGGCTCTTCAAAGTTTGCATACAGGTTTATAATTTTCTTAGTAAATTCTTCATGGTTTTCAGTTGTTGAAAATGTTCCATGTTCTCCGTCTGCATGAACTAATTAGTCTAGCTGATCGTGGCACAAGGTCATTGTTCACAGATGTTATTCAACCTCCAGACACGAGAGAGCTTTGCTCCTTTTTGGTGGTAGCATCAGAGGCTGCTAAAATTCTTACTGGTATTTTTTCATCTGTAGAAAAGATCTTCTGGCTTAATGGATTAAAATTTACCATGAGGTTAAGAACTAAAAAGAAACACACATGAATATGGTCATAGAATTATTTCCTTAGCCTTCATGCTTTCCTATCTCATATTTCTGAAATCAAGAATTCACTTCCACAATTGGCCAACTGACTGTTTGCTTCTTTAATTAGTTCGGTATAAATAAGAAATTTGAATGTTTAAAAGATTAAAAAAAAAAACTACTGAGTATGTGTTTTTATACAAACTCCTTTTTTATTATTCTTTGTTTGTTTTCTTGGACTTCTCTGAATAAATAAAGGCCATCACCAAAACTGCAAGAAGATTTCTATTGGGGTTTTATCTGTTGCTTTCTTATTCCCTCCCATTTTATTTTCTTTTTGTTGATAATCATCTAATTTTCAGCTCAGGTACGTGCATTCATCTAAACTTGTTTCCTTTTGTATGATTGTTTACAAGCTGAGAAGACTTTTATGAGGTGTAATTTGTATGCATTATGCTTGGGATTGTTCAAATTTGAATGGTGCATTTTTTCTTCCCTGACAAAAAATGCCACCACATAAATGCATGAAGCAAAAGAAAACCAGGTTGCCCCTGCTGCTCAGGATGGGAAAAATCAGAAGAAAGAACCCAGCATTCAGAAAGTGGTACCTATTAACAACTTGAGCGCTGGGAACCAAACTGATACTCTCAACACAGAGGTCTCTGGGTATGATGGAGCCAATATGCAAGAAGGAAGTCCTTTTTTGCCTCAAAGAGATGAATTGATGTGTGATGAAGAAGAAAAATCATTCATGGGAGCTGCTTCTTCCGAACAGAATCTGAAATATGGCTTCACTGCAGACATATATGGAGAGAAGGAAAGGCTGGCTTTGACATGTTTACGTGATTGTCTTGCAAAGCTCATCACTTCTGGAATGGTAAAAGGTAGTAAGACCTTACCACTCATCATTCTGAATATAGTATAAAAATTACTATCCTAGAAGAGTTTTATCAACAATTCAACAAAAAAAAAATTCCTAAACTAATTAGTCCATCTTAGCATTTTACTGTCCTTTTGTTGTCAATGAATTGCAGCATTTGAGTGTTTAGGAAGAACCTGAAAACTATTATTCCAAGCTCTCCATTGAGATACATCCCAATACCAAGCTTGCAATATCTTGGAGAATAATTATGATGTAACCAAATAATTTTTAAAAACTGCTTTTTATTCTGAAGTATTACCTTCAGAAATGTGTTGTCCTTTTTGAACTCCTTATATAATGATCAAGTTTCAACGGCTTGAAGGGAAAGATCTTTTCCTGTTCCTTCCAAGTTCCAATCTCTTTGAACTCCATCTGAGAGCACTTCTTAAAATGTATCTCCAATGTGAAACCGTCTATTATTTGTCCTCGTAATAACAAAAAAGAAAAAATGTTGCTGTACACCAATATTGTTGACCTATTCTTGCCCTTTTGCATATTAAATTCGATGTATGTTAAATTTCCTCAATTAGCCCATAAATGGATACTAATCTCTCTCTCTGTTTTTGCAATATGGAAAGGGTTTTCTTATCATCAGCTAGAATTGTGACAGTTTGTTTGAACTTTGCAGCTGCTGAATTATCGGAGTCATTACTGAAATCTGACCAGAACTAAAATCTAACAGAGAGTGGTTGCAAATTTACCCCAAAAACTCGAGGATGAGAAGCTAAACCATCTCCAATTTCAAGTGAGGTTACTGCCACAATTGATAACAATCCAAAACAGAAAACAGCGTATATCTTGGATGTTGAGTGCATGGAATGGAACCAAAATTTCTTATAACTTCTTACTCAGGAGAGTCTCACTCCTATAGTTTTGTTTCGATGCATTTAAAAAAAAAAATTGAGAACAGTGCATCTCATTTTCTAACGTTCAATATGAATGTCATGTATGATATATGCATAAATAGCTCCAAATAAACGAGAAATTCAACTTCAATTTGGTTATCTTCTAATAAAAGTTTTATTTCAAACTCAGGGCTCTGTCCAGTACAATAGAAGCCGTTTTGTAATATATCAAGGGATTATATAGATATATTTCTGCATTTACATTTCCATTAAACAGAGCAAGTTTGTTTATGATAATTTTGGGGAGGCCGAGTAACTACAACTGGTGTGCATGGACAGCAACCCAAGAAGTTACACATGCATGATGCAGCATCAGAAGGAATGAACCAATATTTAGATGTTGTGTACACTGGATTTAGTTTTGTTAGAATAAATATATTACATGTAAATTAAAGTATTTATTTTCATTTTATCTCCTAAAAAAAATTTGCTTACATTAATTTATCGTATATATGTTAATTTACTGGTTAGTAGTCGAAATCTTTAATGGCCACAGACTGAAGTTCCTAATAGGATTCTTTATCACCATAAGTGTCCTCATTTCCTTATATAAAGAGAAATATTAGGCACATTAATTACCCTGGAACACCAAAGAACTGGGTAGAAATAAAGCCAAATCCAACAATTTATTGCAATGAGTTCTTCTTACAAACAGCTTCCGAAGTGATTTGAAAGATTCATTGGATTGTCTTTTGTGGATGAAAAACTTGCGTCCATATTCCAATTGCTTGTGCCATATTTAATGCATAAATGGAGGCCACTTCTGGCTTGGGAATACAGAGAACATGTATTGGGAATACAGAGAACGTGAATGCTACCAATTTAATTTCTCCACTCAATGCATTTTACTAAACAAGTTGAACTATTACCTTGGTAGGCTATTCTGTACAATTGTTGATGAAGCTTGATGAAATATTTATGATATGATTATGTAAGAGTGTTTATATTTTAGATTTCAGTTCCTAATGACGCTGTCCAGTACTAATTAGGAGATATTATCACAGTAGTTTCATGAATACGCGTTCAGCCTTTTCTTTCCTGCAACTACTACAACAAATAGTGTATACATTCCAACTCCTATCCAAGCTTTGACTAGCCTAGCCTAGTCGGTAGTAAATACACACCATAGAAGAAAATTGATGCCAAGTAGGGACAGGGTGACTTGACTCTTGAAAATTTGGAGTGTAGGGTGACTTGAGTTTGCTACAAACTGTCACTGTGAAATCCAAAAATCAAGAACTCTAGATAGCTGCAATTTGGTTTTCTTGAATTGGAGAATTGATGATGGGAACTTATTCTTTTAGTGTTCTTCGGGTGCTGCTGGTACTTCTTTTGATTCGGAGTCCTGGAGCTGATTCAAACGTGAGCTGTATCAAGAATGAAAGAGATGCCCTTCTCAAGTTCAAACAAGGCCTCACGGACCCTTCAAACAGATTGGAATCGTGGGTTGGAGAAGACTGTTGCTCATGGGAGGGAATCAACTGTAGCAACAGAAATGGACATGTTATCAAGCTTGACCTTAGATATCTTCAGAAAAGCAAGTACTGGCGGCCAGAATTCGAGAAATCTCGCCTGGGAGGTCAGATAAGCCATTCTTTACTGAATTTGACACACCTCAATTATCTAGACTTGAGTTGGAACAAGTTCTCAGGGATTGAAATTCCTAAATTTCTTGGTTCCTTCAAAATGCTGAAATATCTAAATCTTTCTAAAACAGAATTCATTGGAAAGGTTCCTCATTACCTTGGAAACCTTTCAAGATTGCAGTATCTTGATCTCAGCCACAGTTACGGATTGACTGTTGATAGTCTAAGCTTTGCTTCTACCCTTTCTTTCTTGAAATATCTTGACTTGTCTTCTATGAATCTGGATATGGCTAATGACTGGTTACATTCACTGAATCTGCTTCCTTCTTTAATAGAATTACATTTGTCTTTTTGTTCTCTTCCCCCCTTTCCTCACTTTTTCCATGTTAATTTCACATCTCTTGCCATTCTTGATCTCAGCTCCAATGTCTTCAATTCCACTATCCCACATTGGCTTTTTAATATTAGCAACATTCAATTTCTTGATCTAAGTGAAACTATGCTGCGAGGCTCCCTGCCAAGCGAGGTGGGTAGTTGTACTTTTCTTGCAGTCGTGGATTTGGAATATAATGTCTTGGAGGGGAAAATACCAGAAACATTAATGAATATTTTGTGTAATTTGCATGAGCTGTACTTGGGTTCCAACTCTTTCAGTGGTGACATTGGTGAACTTTCTGTCAACTCCTCTGCTTGTATCCGGAGTAGTTTAAAAATTATGAATCTTGCTGGTAATAATTTCAATGGGAGTCTTCCAAATAGCTGGAGACAATTTAAAAGTCTAGAATATCTTGATCTCTCTATAAATTCCTTTCATGGTCCAATCCCAGAATCAATAGGAACATTATCAAGCTTGAGAACATTATTTCTCAACGGCAATTCCTTGACTGGCAGAATACCAGCAAGTCTTGGACAGCTTTCCAAATTAGAAATTTTAGACCTCAGTGACAATTTCCTGAATGGAAGTATCCCAACAAGTCTTGGACAGCTTTCCAACTTAAATACTTTGGATATACATAACAACTCATTGGATAGTATAGTCTCTGAACTTCACTTCCAATACTTAAAGAGCTTGACTCTATTGGATATGCATGGAAACTCACTAGTTTTTGACATTGATCCCACTTGGGTGGCTCCTTTTCAGCTTCAATCCATTGATTTGTCATCCTGCAAATTAGGCCCCAAGTTTCCACAATGGCTTTTATCACGAACAAATAATTCATTGGAATTTCTCGACCTATATAATTCAAGCATCAATGACGGCATCCCAGATTGGTTTGAAAGCATTTCTTCCAATATCCAATGGTTAGATTTGTCTCATAATCAAATCATAAAGCGCTTGCCATCGTTGAGATATCTCCAAGAGTTTGTTAGTCCAAGAGTCATATACTTGAATTCTAACAAGTTTGATGGTCCTTTTATTGCTTTTCCTTCGGATGTGGATGTATTAGATATCTCCAACAACTTGCTTTCAGGCCAAATTCCAAAAACAATTGGCAACATGATGCCACAATTGAAACATTTATCCCTGTCTAACAATCATTTGAATGGTAGCATGCCAATTTCTTTGTGCAAGATGAAGCGTTTGGGGTCTCTTGATCTTTCAAGAAATCAACTATCAGGATCATTGCCTCAATGTTTGCAGGAAATGGAAAATTTAGGTGTGTTTGATATGGGATACAACAACTTGAGTGGTCAAATTCCAGTTTCATTGGGTTCTCTAGATCTCCGGTCATTGCACTTGGAAAAGAACAATTTGCATGGAAATATCCCTACATCATTAAAGAATATGAAAAATTTGTTGTCCCTTGATCTTAGTGAGAATGCATTTACAGGTTTGATTCCTGCTTGGATAGGCGAAGATCTATCTTCCCTCGCAATACTTAGCATCCATTCCAACATGTTTGAAGGGAAGATTCCAACACAGCTTTGTCAACTTGCCTTTCTTCGTATCCTGAACTTAGCAAACAATAAGCTGACAGGAACTATTCCTCCTTGCTTTGACAATTTCACTTCAATGACAGTCAATAATCCTCAATTTATTGATTATTGGTTATCAAGTTTTGCTTTCTCTGCTCTTTATCAAACCTTACATCATTGGACAGCATATGAAGATCATGTTTTGGCCTATGTAAAAGGAAGACAACTCGAATATAATGGCACAATTGAGTTTCTCTTTTCTATTGATCTTTCAACCAATAATTTTGTTGGAGAGATTCCAAAAGGATTGATGAATCTTTCACTGCTAGAAAACCTTAATTTGTCTGGAAACAATTTGAAGGGGCAAATTCCTCAAAAGATTGGCAACTTGAAGTCCATTGAATCACTTGATTTGTCAAGAAATGAACTTTCAGGCTCGATTCCTTCAAGCATTTCGAATTTGAACTTCTTAAGTTACTTGAACTTATCATTCAACAATTTATCTGGCCCTATTCCACATGGGAATCAACTGCAGACACTGGATGACAAATCCATTTACATGGGCAACAATGGACTCTGTGGACCTCCATTACAAAGTTGCCAGCAGGAAGTTACTCCTGAAGATCAACATCACAAAGCTGTTGAAGAAAGCACCAGAGATGATGAATTACTTGAAATGCTTTGGTTTTACTGTGGCTTGGGAGTGGGATTTATGGCTGGATTTGTGGGAGTTTGTAGTGCTTTGTATTTCAAGAATTCTTGGAGGCATTCATATTTTCAATTAGTTGAAAAAGTCTACAATGAGTTTTGGGTGATTGTTGCAATAAAGATGAACAAGCTCATAAGAAAGTTCAATAATGAAGGTGAATCTTAGATGGCAAGCATATATGGTAAGGTTAGTTGTCTGATTTTCTATCTCGCATAATTCAATTTTTCATTCTCGAAAAATTAGTTCATGCTCACTTAATAATATAATAAATTCCAATACATAGGGTGAAGGGACGGCTCTGAAATTCAATCTGTGTTTAATTTATTAAAAATCGTCATTAACTGGTACGAATGGTGTTTTATGATTCTTTGTACTACTTGTTATTGAAGGGCTTCAAAAAGTAGAGGGTGGTGGAGCATATACTTGAATCAAATTGAGCTAAATAAAGCTAAGCTATATATGCTCGAACTCATAGGCGGTTTTCCAGCTGATGGAAGATCCAGATCAGTCAAATTAACTTGTTCTTGGTTGGTTTATGAAATGATCAATATATGCACCTCTTAATTGATAATATATAGTGTTCTTGTATGGCTTTTCTGCGTTGGTTATGGTATAAGTTACACTAAATTATTGCCTGCGTCGTCAGATTGATGCAATAATATGACATGATATAATATACAACTATATTAACTTCAAAAATATTAATCTTTTCCAGCTACTCTTCATGCTAATTGCCTTGAATTAAAGATCATTTTATTATTATTTTTTTAGATGAAACACTACTATCAATAAAGGATAAATTTTTAGATGGGCTGTCTCTCTCACATATAAGAATGAGTCAAGTGATAACACAATTTAAAGAATAAAAAAGAAATTTAGGAAAGAAAGAAAAAGAAACAGAAAACTTAGGAAATTCAAGAATAAAAAATAAATTTAGGAAAGAAAGGAAAAAATTGAGATAATGATTCATCTGCTATTGGGTGTTTAAACCCACAGCAAATGACAATTTATAGCTTAAAATTTCTTCTATTCTCTCTTTGATTTCTTTCTTTATGTTGTACGTCCAATTCTCCTCCTTGTTTCCTCTTTCCATCCTTGTTTTAGTTGCAAGTTCAGGAGAAAATATTATTCTTTCACTTTCAGCACCCATCCAGTTGTGCACTCCTACCCCAACCATTTGTTTGTCATAAAACCATTCCGCTTAAAAGGCTCAAGCTATGGCTGATGCTTCTAGTAGCCAAAGAAGGATGCTGTCCTTGGAATATTTTGTTAATATAAAGTTCAATTTTCCACCATTACAGCATTACTTACAGATACTCTATACAGTCGAAATCAATCCAAGGATTTTCTGTAGTTTGTGCACAGATGTCTCTGAAAATAGCATTGATCCATTCCTTGCTTGCTCAGAATTCTTCCCCAATCCCCTACTCTGATTTTTTCAGTGCACCACAATAATTTCCTGATTATTTCTTGAGTCATGAATCTCGAAAGCTAAAATTATTAGGTAGCTTTGCTTTGTTCAGTTCACCAATAATCACCACAAGTACATGTTCCATCACTAAAATGATGATAGCGGTTAACATCTCTAACAGTGATTTCTCTCTTTGTAATTTTTGAGATCAACTTGATTGCGACATGGCAATCCTCGCAAATTTTAAGGTTCTTTGTTATCAAAAGTCTAGTTCCAGAGGGAGTGCTGATCAATCCAAATGCAATTGCTAGCCTTTCGCTGTGGCTATGTATCATATTGGCCTTTTCGCCATCTTCCACATCATGGAAAACATACCCTGTATTAGGTACATAGCCAGCATCTTCCATTCGCCCTTCCAACCTCTTTAATTCAGCATATATTTCCTCACAATAAGGATGTGTAGTGTCTCCAGAAAGAAATGTATGAACTTTGTTTTTCACATTAATCCAGCTACAAGCAGTGCTTTTCTTCAGTCCCCTATCTGTCATTAATTTTCTCAGATTTGCAACCCCATCCCACCTCCCTGCTTTAGCATAAATGTTTGATAATATCACGTAGTTGCCAGCATCATCAGGTTCAAGCTCAATCAGCTTCTCTAGAGCCAATTCCCCAAACTCAATATTCCCATGGATTTTACATGAATTCAACAACGCACCCCATACACCAGCATCTGGCACCACTCTCATTTGCATTATAAGATCATAAGCCTCAACCAACCGACCAGAATGGCCTAGGAGATCAACCATACATGTATAATGCTGAATCGTTGGCTCAACATGGTAATCTCTCACCATTGATTCAAAAAAAAACCAACCTTTGTCAAGCAAACCACCATGGCTACAAGCTGACAAAACACCCACAAATGTTATATGATCAGGTTTTGCAGCTTCCCTCATTTTTTCGAACAAGTCTAGCACCTCATTTGTATGACCATGCATTGCATACCCAGTAATCATTGCATTCCAAGACACTACCCTTCTCTCTTTTAGCTGCTCGAACAAATTCCGCGCAACCTTCACGGAACCACACTTGGCATACATATCTAACAATGTGGTTTTCACCTTGTCATTAGACTCAAACCTCAATCTCCACGCAAATCCATGAATCTCCCTCCCTTGAGGAAGGGCTGAAATGTCAGCTGAAGCTGAGATGACAGTCACAAGAGTGGCCTCAGTTGGCCTTAAACCTGCCAACATCATTTCACTACACAAAGCAAGCGACTTATCTGGTTTACCATTCTGTGAATATGCAGCAAGCATAGAATTCCACAAAACAACATCTCTTACAGCAATCTTGTCAAAAACTTCACGTGCATTATCAACATAACCACACTTTGCATACATGTCAATCAAAGCTGCACCTACGAAAACATCCCTTTCCCACCCAGTTCTCATCACTTGCTCATGAATCTCCCTACCATCTTCAATAGCTGAAAGAGCTGAACATGCTTTTAGCACAAAAGGAAAAGTAAAATTATCAGGCACTAACCCATGATCAGACATCCTATAATAAAGCTGAATCGCAACTTCATAAGGGCCATACCAAGCATAACCCCGAATCAAGACATTCCACAAGAACAAATTTCTTTTAGGAATTTTATCAAATAGCAGGTAGGCTTCACGCAAAGAATTACAGACGCAATAAAGATTAACTAATTTGGTCGCTAAAAGCTGATCAAATCCAAGACCCAAAAGGCATAAGTAAGCATGAAGTTGTTTTCCAGGAATAAGGGCCTTCTGGGTGATGCAAGACTGGAGAAGGGGCGCATAGTAAGAAGGTGTTTGATAGGAAGAAAATGAAAGAATATTTTGAGATTTTGGGTTGGGTTCAGGTGTAGTTGACAAGTGAAGCGAGTGAAATACGAATTGGATTTGAAGAGGAGATAGTAAAGATTGGTAACAAAATTGTTTTACTTTTGTTCGAGTGCAAGGAATCATCTGAAAAGATTGCCAGTTAATAATCGAAATTCAAAAAATAGAACTCCTTTCTCTTTGATTGTTTTTGTTGTGATCTTTAAATCCCACATCGAGAAAACAAGAAGAAGATCAAACAAGCGTGCTATATAAATGAAGAAATCAAACAGTTAACAAGGCATACCTTTCTCGGCCTTTTGGCTAAGATCAAGTGTAGTATCTGTTCTTATCAGTTTAATATCTGATACGTGGATTATTAGTCCACATGATATTAAATTAATTTTTACAGGGTGAGATCCCGAACCAGTAGCTTGCTGCTGGGGGGTTCTTGAGCGTTGACCATGCCTTGCACTGCAGCGCGGGCCAGGCGCACCCAACAAATTCTATAATTAAATTTTTAATTGAAAATATCTTTTAAGTGAAGATATTATTGGGTTTTCTATAATCTATAATATAATATTATATGATAAATTTTACGAAAAATAAAGTTTTTGTAAAATAGTAGTAGTACTTCATTTTTTTTTTTTCTTATTTGAAAAATAAATTAAACACTCTATCGTTTTTGTTTACTTATTTATTTAATTTGTTTATATTCTTTGCAAATATGAAAGCTAAAATTAAAATTTTATAACATTTTGAGTTCTCGAAAGGGTTCATGTAGGTGGTTCCGTTGCCTCGTGCAAAAGGGGTAACGTAACTACGGCTATCAGGGTTGAAAATATACGTAGTTTAAAGTATGTTTACCATTTAGCATTTATTTAGTGTTGATAATGGAAATTATTTTTTCAAAACCTCCAACGCCGGCAGCCCTTTTACTGGGTAGATTGTATTTTCTGAGAGGAGCTGTATTTGTATTATTTTCCTTTACTGTTTTAGGCATGGTGTCCCATTTATGAAGGTTACTTATACCTTGAGCCAAAAAAAAAAAGTTATTTAATAAAATTACTATTTAAATGTCTTGAAATTTTAATTAAATTCATTTTAAATATGTTGTTTAAAACTCCAATTGAACCAACAATTCTAATATCAATGTAATTTCAGCAGTAGCCATATACATCATTACTCCAAGCCCATGAGATAAAAACGGTCTTAGGCCTATTTTTGTGAAAATATAAGTATTTGAAAAATAGTATTTTTTTTTTAATAAAATTCCCAATAGAATAATACTATATAATATCGTATTTTAAAAAAATATTAAAAAATTAATACAAAAAGCCAAGTTAAAATAACAAATTAAATTTTTAATCTCTTTAATCACTCAATATAAGAACTAATTTGCAACATAAATTGATTTTTTTTTTTACAATTTAAACATGAAGGAAACGAATTTATTTTTTTTCATTGTACATGTAAAGTGACAAATTATTATGCCAATTATATAATTTCTCTCTAATATTATTTTAAAAAATTACTTTTAGGTGACAACATAATTACTTTATTTCCGCAAATGAAGAGAAGTTAAAAATTCCACGTTGTTAAAGCAATACAAGTAAAAGATGGAGCACTATATATCTATAAAAAGTACAATACATTATTGAACTAAAATAAAATTAAGTAATATGATATTAAATATGATTAATAATTAAAAAAAATATTAAATTAAAAAATAATTTGATTTAGTAGAGTAAAAATAAAAAATGTAACACTATATAAAGTAATAAAATATATACTTACATCATACATGCTAATTATAAATTTCGATTTAATACATAATTAAAAAAAATAATGATTAAATATCAGATTAAAAAATAATCACAAAATTTAAATAACTTAATAAATTTTCATAGGTCATCTCTATTAAGCATTAATTTTTCTAATTATGTATTTTTTATAATTACAAGAAAAAATAAAACATAATAGTAAATTAAAATAATTTATATTTTTTATGTTATTGTTTGCTCTATATTATTAAATAATATATATAATTTCTCATAATATAAAATATTTATAAATTGAAAAAAAAAATACCACGTACAAGGCACATAATCTAAAAATTAGTATTTATAAATACTTAAATTTCATATAAACTCACCAGATATGAACTATATACTAAAAAATATCTTATTTATTGCCATCCCTTATTTATACATAAATCTAAATACCATTTTTAATATTTATAGCATTCTTCACTATTCAAAATTGATTACTATTATTATTATTTGTATCCACTGGTACTAACCATTATTAATATAAATGCTCGGCTAAACACACTAATAAAAATTTTATTTATTTTGATATTTCACCATATTTAATTTAAAATTTACTTATTACTTTTTTTTAGTGCATAAAAATACACATATTAAAATGAATTAAATAAATAAGATAAAAATTAAAATAGTTGAAAATGAAAATGAATTAAATGTTGAACTTGAATTTTTAAATTTGAATTCGATTCAATCCAATCTCACAGACTTATTATTTTGATTAAATTTAATTTATATTTAAAAAAATTATATTTCACATAAAAATTTTTAAGGCAAATCAAACCCATTGAACAGATTTCAAAAAAAAAAAAAGAAGAAAAAGGATATTTCTAAATCCGCCTAAAAAAGTAGTTGAGCATTTTCAGACTCAAACTTGGATGAGTCCAAAACAAATTTATATCCAAGCCTGTATTTTTCAAAGCAGACTTAAGTGAGCCGCAGGAGTACCTAAAGTCTAAACCTATGAGCACGTCTGCCTTGATCCGGTGGCCTTTGTACAGGTTTCTATGGACACTGAAATCAATTCTACAGGAAAAGGTTAAAATAACAAGATTTCTACAAGTCTATTTTACCTGTACGACCGACCAGGTAATCCCCCTATTTTTATTATTTCTGCTGGCAGCAATTATTATTTTTAGACCTGACAAATTTACAATGCACAGTTATTACGTCCAATCTGTCAAACTCAACACCAAGATAATATGATTTGAAATGAGATCTACAGTGTTTTATTAAAGGAAATTTTTGTGAAAATATACCAAATTTAAAAATAGAAATCCGAGTATTTTTACTGGATAGAAAAATAATAATAATAACATTCTAGATTTTTTTATAAGCAAGAATTAATTTATTAACAATTACGAAAAAATAACCGTACAAAAACTGTAGAATATAAGTTCACGTAAATATAAACTACATACATTAAATATTATTGGTCTACGTATATGAGATAACGATATAATATAGCAAAGATTTTCTTTCCCTCATGTATATATATATATAGTTGAGTTTGTGTTTACATCATAATCATTTTTAAAAATTTATCACCTTTTTTTTTTCAAACTTTCAAATTCCTTAAATTTACTGTAATCATTATGATTACTATAATTAATCAATAAAATTTTTTTGTTATATAGTTATCATTTTAGTTTTCTAAGTATCATTTTTTAATTGCTATATGGAGTTTAAGCATGGTATGATAAGAAAATTTAAGTATTCATAGTTTATTGATTAGAAATTAAAACAGCACGATTTATGTGTTTGTGCACTTTCATCTGTATACGAATATGGTATGTTCACAAAATTACCTAACCACCATATGCCAAATTTACAACCAACAGTTTGGTATTTTAAGAAATTGTCTTTTTATATGAAAACTTTGTCTATATTTTAATAGAATCGTTATTTTATTAAGATCAAAAATTTAAAACTAAAAGGGATTCATTAGCGTAAAATTAAATGGACAAAGAATTATTTTCAACTAATAATAACAACTTTTAAAGTGAGATTCACATCAGAATTTTCTTATAATTAATTCTTACTGGGTTAGCATTCAACTTATTCTTAGATTTTTAGCTGTTTTATTTTCATACCGTTATATACCACCTTCGACAGAAAGAAAAATGTATAAAGCAGCTTTCGTTCAAAAGGATCTAATGAAATCAAAAATACACAAATTTGATTTTTTTTTTAATGTAGTCAATAAAGAAAATTTTTTTTGCAGATAAATATTTAAATTTTTATTTTTTTAATCAGAGATCATTAGCTATATTCAGATCAAAACTTCACCGGAGTGCTGTAACACGACACGTCATTCATTTGATTTAACAGGTCTTTAGTAAACAAATTAAAAAAACTCACAAAGTTTAATAATTTTTTAAATCATTTATATTTTCTATCTTTTGATTCTTTTAATTATTTTTCATTCAAAATATTTTTTTAATTTCTTCATTAAAAAAATTCTTTAATTATTTTCACTAATATTCTTTTAGTTTTTCAAGTAAAAATATTCTTTTAACTTAAATTTTATTTACTTTTCACAAATTCAAATATTAAATTCTCCCTAAAAATCGACCTATGAATCCAAAATCATTAGTTACTTTTTTCATATTATTCTTCCAATTTAAATTTTAAAAAGAAAATGAAAAATTATTTTGTCTCATTAAAATTTAAATAAGTTTTTTTATTGATTTGAATATGAGACCATCTAATAGATCTTAAATTTTAATTATTAATTAAGTTGTTGCTTTCTACACAAGAGTTTATATAAATTCTTGAGATCATTTAATAGATCTAATAGTTGTTAATTTATTAGAAGAATATCTTCTGATTTAGTAAGTTTAAATTAGAATAATATTTTCACTTAAATATTAAAAGAATATTTGAATAAAAAAAAGTAACTAATGATTTTGAATTCATAGATTGATTTTTAAGGAAAATTTAAAGTTTGAATTTATGAAAATTAAATAAAGTTTAAATTACAAGAATATTTTCACTTAAAAGAATATTTTGATAAAAAATAAAAAATAATTAAAAGAATATTTTAAATGAAAAAATAATTAAAAAATCAAAAGGCAAAAAATATAAATAACTTTAAAAATCACTAAACATCATAAATTTTTCTAATATAGTCACTAAAGTTATATGCTGAGTCAAATAATTGAGGTGATACGTCATGGCACATCACACACTCTGATAGAGTTTTGGTTAGAAACTCTCGGGTGACTTCTAATTGAAAAAAAAAAATTAGATATTCACCTAAAAAATTTTTTTTTCAATGACCACATTAAAGAAAAACCAAAATTTGATGATTTTTTTTTATCATTTACCCAATTAATAATTGTAGATAAATTCATAGAGGTTTATCCAGCAAGTCCAAATTTGGGTTAGGGTAATAGGATTTTCTACTAAGCAAAAATAAAAAGAGGAAAATTAAAAGTCCAAATTAAATTTTCAACCCATGCATTGATAATAATTAAAATTCAGTAATTTTCACTGCATGATACTTGAGTAAATTCTAACTATAATTAACACAGTTGATATTTTAAGTTATAAGTTAAAACAAACTCGTAATAAGTAAATAGTAATTATATATAAAGATATCATTTATAATTATAAAAGTGTGTTAATGTAATTTGAAGGATTATTCTTCCTTCTTTTAACACATTATTATTCTCTTCTTGTCTTAATTTTGATCTTAAATGAGTTCGGAATTTGTAAATTCCGACTCTTAACAATTAAAATGTTGCAAATTGAAGTTTTTCAGTTGGAACCTAAATAATAGTAATAAAGTTAAAATTCAAAACTTGAATAAGAGGGTGAAACCAAATTGCATAAGCTATTCCAGTAGTTTTTGTCTTCTTCATCAACAATGGAACTACAGCTTCCATTAACATTCTTTCCCACGTTGAATGAGCTCTCCAGATCACAGGAAAATCTCTCCACAATATTAATATTATTCTCTGCTTCCATAAACCATGCATTGCTATCAATACCATCAGTACTTAACATTTCTTTAATTTGTACTATTTGGTTCATTTCTTGATCAATACAATTGATTTCTCGAGTCAATATCCCACCTTCGCAAGCATCACCGCTACTCTTATAATTATTTGAATTCTCATGAAATCCAATTATTGGTGGTGACTGGAAGCTACAGTCACCGGCACGGCTACCGCAAACTATTTCTTGCCACGCTTTGAGGATGTCAAGGCATTTAATTGGTCTATCATTGGTAAGAAGTTGTTTGGAGTTGTCACGAACCAATCTTGCTTCAGCTTGGAGACGGGTGCTTTCCCACTGAGCAGTATGTCTCAGAATTGCAGTGTTCTTGTTAGAGTAGGAGTTGCCACAGCCAAAGGCATCAGCTCTAGGTTTATGGGTAACAGGATCAAAACCCATTTTTTGCAATCTTTTCTTTAAATGTGAGTTCCAATAGTTCTTTATCTCATTATCTGTTCTTTTCGGCAAATAACTTGCTATCACTGACCACCTGATCCAATTTATATATACATAGAACAAAAGAACATCAGAATTCTTGCTGTTAATTATTATTTTTAATATATATTAGTAATTTTTTAATTATACTAATGAAATTAATTAATGAAATTCTGTACTTTTCGTAGTGAATTACAATTAGATTTTAGTAAATTTTAAGCTAATGAATTGGCAGTAAAAATCTGAAGAGATTTTTGTGCTTTGCACCCAAGAAAGCCAAATTCATGAACTAATGAAGAGGTTATTATGACTTTCATGAACTAAGAGAGGTGGCTATGTACGTAATGTTTATTACCTGTTTCCAAGAAGGGCATGAAGTTGAATTATCGTCTGGTCTTCATGTACACTGAATTTTCCTCTCTTAATATCTGGTCTCAGGTAATTATTCCACCTAAGTCTGCAACTCTTTCCACATCTTTTAAGTCCTTTAGGGTCAATAGATTAGTATATGAGATACTACATACAATAAAAATACTCATTTAATAATTAATTTAACACTATCATTACCAGCTTTTTCAGGCAGAGTTTTCCAGCTTCCATGGCCATGTTCTTGGATATAAGCTGATAGCCTCTTGTCTTCTTCAGAAGTCCATGGCCCTTTCTTCAACTCTACCATTTTCTTATTTAATTTGGAGAAAATGACGTTCAATTCACTTCTAAAGACACCAAAAATAGGGTATATATTCAGAGTAAGAGTATGTTGTATATTTGAGCAACATGGACACCTTGTAGGCAACTTATATAGCCTAAAATAGTTATCTATGAGTTATGGCGCCAAAAGTTTTATACCTAAAATGTATATGAAGCTTTTAATGCTTTCCTCTCACCAGTGAGAAAGAAAGAAAAAAAAAAAAAAAAGGTATGATTAGAAGTAGCTTGATTATTCACCATGATATTAGGAGATTCATATAAATAATAAATTCTCGATTATGATTTAACTTCAATAATCAAATATCTTGACTAATTAAAGCGAAAAGAAAACCTACTTATCATCTAAATCAACTAATAAAATTATATGTATAATATAACTATTTTTCTCAATTTTTACTTTCATTTTTTTTTTAAATTCAAGCCTTATTGTAGCAAATATTAAAAATGGATTTTACTTAAGTATTATTTGATATGGAGTAACTAAACTAAGAAAATATAATCTTCTCGCAAATAAAAAATTTTGACATGTTTGATAGCTATTATTGAATAAAGTTCTCAGAAAGTAGAATGTCTATTTCTTGAGTTGAGAAGAAGTTGAACTTGCGTAATTGAAATAAATATAAATTGACATATTTACTTTCTGTTAAATAGAATTGAATAAATGGGCAATGTATTATTATTTTTTTTATTATTAAGTCAAATAAAAAAAATCTATTGCCTAAAAAGTTATATGCAAATCAAATACATAATTACTTACAGGAAAACTCAATTATCAGAAAATAACTTTCCAGAAAATATATCAAAAAATACCTTATATGTGTATTCTAATTTTATGGGTTCCTAAATTGTCATATAATAGAGTAAATATACATATAAAATAATTGATTTCCTTTTATTTACTACATTAGAAATTATTTCAAAGAGAAGAATTGTTAGAGGTTTGAATATTATCAATGTTCTATACATTATAGAATTAGTATTTTAATTATTAAATTATTAGTTCAAAGGCAATTGGTTATATATTAGTTGTGGGCCGGAACTTTATACGGTTTTGATTATATTTTTTATTTAATTATTTAAAAAATATATTACTATATGTTAACTGTTATTATTAATTTTTATTAAATTTAAATATTACTTTCTGATAAATTTAAATATTAATATAAAAAATTTTCTATATGGACCAACTAAAAATTAATAAAAAAAAATATTAACGTATTACTTTATATATATTTTAATTAAAATTTACAAAAATATAATGACAAAAATTGATAAACTAAATTTATATAAACTTAACTTTTAAGAGAGTTATCATTTAATGTATGACTAAAAATTTTTTAAACGTATTGTTTAGTTGCTACTAGGATTTGATATGTTGAGCAGTAGCAACCCTCAATTTTCAGAAATTGAAGGATTTGTCTATGCAATATAGAGTTTTTCTTCAAGTGTATATTGACAGTGTTATTGAGTTAGAGCATTTATATATGCCAAATTTTTTATAATAAATAGTTATTTTAAAAAATAAAATTTTAATAGATTTTTTATTTTTAAAAAATAAAAGGAGAGTTGATTTGACTCTCTATATCAAAAGAGCAAAATATTATTTTTTATTTTAACTTTAATTAATGCTATATAAGTTTCTATATATTTTATTTAAAATAATTTTAGTACTATTTTTTCATTAGACAAATATAAAAATTAAAAATTAAAATAATTAATACTTAAAGTAAAATATAAAAAATCTATTATATTTAAATAAAATTTTATATTTTTTATTATCTAGATTTTTTAATAAATAAAATATATTTTTTAAAATAAAAAATGTTATTGAAAATACTTTTAGACGGATATTACAAAACATATATAGCATTGTAGCTCAAGATGTACTATAGATAAAAATAATAATAATAATTTTGAGAAGCTTGTGGCTGTGCATCCTTAACCACCATTTGGTACCGCCCCGGATTCCAAATAGTAAGGACTATTCACCCCTTAATTAATGATTGTAGCAGGTAAATCGTAAGTGTAAAGAGAAAATTAAAGATGTCATGAGAAAAGATAAAAAGCTAGCAAGGAAAAAATGATTCATTTGATTAAAAATATTTGATTAGAGATAAATATGACTCTCAAAAAAGATTTGGACCTTCTTGTGTTCAAGACTCATTAGGAGGTCTTCAGGGACTTTGGGATCAAGAAAAAAGCCCAT
Source organism: Reutealis trisperma (assembly GCA_947687605.1). Classification (NCBI taxonomy): domain Eukaryota; kingdom Viridiplantae; phylum Streptophyta; class Magnoliopsida; order Malpighiales; family Euphorbiaceae; genus Reutealis; species Reutealis trisperma. The sequence continues at coordinate 3,146,355 of CANTUT010000010.1, forward strand.
TGGCCAAGCTCTTGAACGACTCAAGTCCAAAAGCTTCTAGACAAGCTGCTACTCTCCTCCGCCTAGCAAATGACTTGCTGAACAAGCAATGGCCGAAATCTTTTGAGGACGTGTTCAGTCATTTAGCAGAAGGACCAGTTCTCAGACAGTCATACCATGTCCTGACACCCCTCTCACTGAGCATCCCTAAGGATGGGACATAGGACACGCGCCTGCCAACAACTTTCACCAACTAGTATAGCCAAACGACATGAGACATCCCTTCTCAGAAAGAGGTGTCAGACATACCTAACCCGAAACCATACAAAAAGGAAAGAAAAGTTTAAGCAAAAGTAGTTGGAATTCTACATTCTCTCACCCCCTTTCTCTCACTAAAATCACTCTGAATTGGGTATCGACTTGATCGTCAAAGGGTTTTGGCCAGGCCAAAACCCTGGCTCCTCCTTGATCCCTTTTTTTCTCCTTCGCAAGTATCAGACTCCAGACCCAGAAGAGGAGATCCAGCCCATTCCCTTTCATAGTGATTAAGCCTGATCAATATTAATGTTTATTTAATTCAATAATATATATAAACTGCAAAAAAAAAAATGATTTAACAATATCAATGTAATTAGATATTTGATAATAAAACTAATAATCTATAATAAATATATACTTTTAACAGCATGTTAATGATAAATAAATATATGTTAAAAGTATTTCTTGCAGTAATATGATCCTTTAGACCCTCTAGCAGTAATTTGCTCACCAAGCCAAGGACACTGCATTTATATATAAATAAATAAATAAATAAAAAGGTGTGGTCCACAATTGTAATAATATATATACGTATTTATTTATTTTATGTACTAATTTACCTGATATTTAAATTCAATTTAATGGTTCTGAATTTTTAATTTGTGGTGTTTTTTATATTGATTGCAATGGCTTTATTTCTGCAATATCAATGTTCAGAAATTTGGATGTGTATAATTAATATTAGTAGTTATATCAGTTTCCGGCAGAGTAAAACTTCTTTATGGCTAAATTGCAAAAGGGATAAATTATAAAATTTTGTATCAGTGTGTTTGATAAAGCTATTTAATATTTAAAATTAAAATTTTCAATATTTATTTTTTATAATTTAAAAAATTATATCATTTATTTTTTTATAATTTAAAATTTAGTATCTAAATTTTCAGCACTTAAAAATTTAATTATAAATTATAAATTTAATTTCATTGAGAAAATTACACCATCTACTTAATTTTTTAAGAACTTTATATTTATACCGTCCATTATTTTTTTAAACTTTTTGGCTAAATCTTTTTTATTTTTACATGTTCTTTGCTTTTTCTTTTTAACTTTTATAGGTTTTTGTGTTTACACTTATCTTTACTCTTTCTTTTTATTGTGTTTGAAAATTTTCTTGGTGGCTTAAGGCACTGTCTATCCTTTCCTTAACTGTTTCTTATATACAAATCAAAAGTTTTAAAAAATAATAACAAACAAATTGTATTTTGACTTTTTATTTTTGAATATTTCAGTTTTTTTATATTCTCAAAAAAAAAAAAATAGTGTTATCACTCTTTATATTTAGATTATTCTTCCTTGCCATTGATCTTTAAAAGTTTTGGACATTCCCTATTATCCTTGCATTCAAGTTTTGTTTTCGTCAAAATTTTTTTAATGTAGGGAATCAATTATAATAGTATGTCACTAGCCTTTATGGTTTTGACTACTTAAAAAAAAGAAAAAGAAAAAAAAAAAGACAACGCATTTATAAAAAATCAAAATCCAAATTCCAACTTTTTGATTTTCCTTTCATTTTCCCTCCAATCACATCTTCCTCTTTTATATGAAACACTATTTGTTAGTGTCAATCCAATTATACTATCATCATTTTGTTATTGTTTTAAGGATCAATTTAGACTTCTCTGTTTTGCCTCATAAAACAGAGGAGAGCAAAAGAGAAGAGGTTTGTTGCTTTGGAGAAGAATAATCAATAATTCATGGTGTTTGCATGATAAAATAAGAAATTAATTTTTTAATTTAAAGTAATATTTAATATACTAATATATTAAATAATTATAAATTTTGTACAAAAAATTTTTGTTCCAAACTAGAGTTTCTTATACTAAATAAAGAAGAAAGTTGAGGGTATTAAGTCTCCAAAAAAGATTAAAAAAAATTATTTATGGTATATACTTATGATATACCTAAAATATGCCTAACATATACTCGTTATATACATAAAATATATTTAAAATATATTGTTTACTGTGAATATTAAAAGTCATTTGTTAATTTTTTTTTTAGTTACTTACACATGTCACATTTTCACATTTTCTTTTTTACTTTCATTTACACATGTCACATTTTCTTTTTCTTTCACTTACACATGTCACATTTTCTTTTCTTTTTTTTTTCACCTACACATGTCATATTTTCTTTTTATTTCACCTATACATGCCACATTTTTTTTCTTTCACTCACACATGTCACATTTTTTTTTCTTTTACCTACATATGTCATTTTTTTTTCCTTTCGCCTATACATGTTACATTTTCTTTTTTCTTTATAAAAATAGAAAATAAAGAATAAGCATTTAATTTAACTCTCAAATTCTTTAAAAATATTCATATATTTCAAATTAATATTGTTATCTATACTTGATGATAATTCACATGTTAATCACGCTTCTTCAAACAAAAAAGTTAAGAGTGTTAAGTCTCTAAAAAATACGTAAGCATATATTTTTAATATATATTTAAAAAATATCAAAAATATATTAGTTATATACTTAAAATATTACTTAAGGTATACTGTTTACTGTAAAAATCATTTGTTTATGTATGAGATGGATTATCTTCATTTAATAAATTTTATGTTTTTTGTTAGTCTTTTCTTACCTTTTTGAATTTTTTGTATGTGTTTTTAGTTTTTTTTTTTTTCATTTGCGTACTAATAATCAACATTAGTATTACTAAAATATTATAATTCGAGAGACATGATGGAATAGCTTGAGAATTAGGTTGTCTTTTGGCTGATCAGAAATTGATTTGTAGTTGATTATATGTTGATTGTTGGTTGATTACAAATTGATTGTTGGTTGTTGCGTATTTTAACATTAGTATTGCTAAAATACTTTTTTTTTTTATTACAGGTTGATTATTGATATTTTATGGTTGATTATTGGTTTTTATGTATTTTAGCATTAACATTTCTAAAATACTATAATTTCAAAGAGATTATAGAATATCTTGAGAATTAAGTTATTCTTTGGTTGATCAAAGATTGATTTTGTAGTTGATTAGGTTGATTGTTAGTTGTTTATAAGTTAATTTTTTGTTAATTACAATAATCAATATTACTTAAATATTTCCAAGCATATATATATAATTGTGGTAATTACAATAATCAATATTACTTAAATATTACAATAATCAATATTTTGTGGTTTTGATTTGTGGTGTTGTTCATAATTTTAGCAACGGCTTATTTCTGCAATATTGGTGTTCAGAGATTTGGCTATGTGTAATTAATGCTAGGCTAGGAGTTATATCAGTTTCTTGCAGCAGTTAAGAAATTTCTTCCCACCGCAACCTCAGTCTCTGAGACCGTCTGACATAAACTGGCCGTTCCAAACTTGTTTATGGCCAAATTGCAAAAGTGATAAATTATAAATTGCAAAATAGTAAAACTCATCTGTCAGCCTTGCTCAGTTTGACAGGTCTCGTGGATTAAAACAACAATACTGTGTTTAAAACACAAATGTTGGTACAACTTCAATTACACTTTGATTAAGATTTGAACTTATAATCCCGAATTCTTTGCACTTCTAACTTTACTGCAACATCCGTGAAAACAACTACAATATTACCAGAAGTGAGAATAAATCAGGCTTGAGCTTTATGCTCTCTAAACTCAGATTCAGTCCATAACTTGGGAAAAAGTTCGGGCTCAGAGACAAGGTCAGGATCCATTCATTGGAATAAAAATAAGTTACTAAAATAATATATAACAAAGTACTATTTAACGTTTAAAATTTATTTAAATCAATAATTTGGTTTATGCGATTTGAAAAATGAATTATTTAATTTTTGAAATTTCATTTCATTATACTAATAAAAAATTTCAATTATTTTCCATTAGGCAACTATAAAAATAATATTTTAATACAACATTCTATATTTTTTACCAAAAATTACCCTGTCTCTAATTTTCCTTCCTTACTAAAATTATTTTACTTTCTCTCTCATCTCTAAAACCCATCTCTCATCCTCGCAAAGCAACAAATCCATGTAATAGGCCTCAACCAGTGTTGCTCCGCAGTCATCCAACAGATTCCCATACCTGTCTCTACTATTTAGTCTATTGTCCGACGATTCGATAATCCTTAAGCTTGCAAACACTTCGGCAAAAGTTGCCACATTATTTTGATTATCCGGAATGTTGTTTGGAGTGATTATTGGGGTGGCTAAGTGTGACGGTGTGGGCCCCCACAAGGGCATTATTGTAATAAGAACGTAATTTTGATGGCATTTCCATCAATAAAGGGGCATTGGTGGGTCGATAATGCTATGTTCGGCAGCATACGCAGAATTGGCCTGCAGGGCATGCGGTGGCGTTAGCCAATTCTTTATATTTCACCTGTGCATTTAGTCTCATACTTTGTGGGAGGCCTTTAGATCACTAATGATGGTTGCATACCAAATTTGGAGTCATTCAGAGTTCTGTGGAAGAAGTTATGGAGGACTCTCCTCCTCGCACCTAGGAGTTTCTCATCCCTGCACAGCCCAGTTTGCTCTTATTGCATATATAGGGGGAGACAGTATGATATCAGCTCTCCACCATCCCCGGGCCCAGTAGTTGGCTACGTGCTGAGGCCAAAATGAGCTACTCTAGTGGGAAACTAGGAGGCAGACTTCGTACCTAAGGAAAGAGGGGTCGAAGTCTCCATAGGGAAGGAGCTCTATAAACACTATGGGCAGGCGGCATACCTATAGTGCATCCCTCTCCTAGTGTGAAGATTACGATATATGGGGAGTTTATACCATACGGCTTCCCCAATTGGCTTACAGGTCAGCCATACTCGGATAAGTCCCTTTGTTGGCAATAACAGTTTGCTTGAATGAAATGTCACACAGGACATTCAGAGAAAGGCTGGCTTAGATGTGTGAAAATCTAGATGCCACACAGGTGATAGACTTGGCCAAAGTCTAGGCCCATGACATTTGGTATCAAAGCTTAAAAGCTTTGTGCTTGACAGCCCGATGACAAATGTTGTTGCTTATAAGTTGACTTAAAACCACAAGGGTGGTCAATGGTGCAACGTACGAATTGGCCAGCGGAATTGGCTTGTTGCCATTAAATTAGAAAATGTTTAGACCTTGAGTTGGTGAATGAAATTGGCTTATTGCCACAAAATTGGTGGCCTGGTTGGCTATTTCTATTGTGGACTAATGCGATAGGCTAGTGGGCGAATGCCACAGGAGCTTAGCCTATTTGTGCTATGCGAGCAATGTGAAAAGCCGATTGGCTTCATTATGTTCGGTGAAATAATCACCCGTGTAAGCTTGGGTGCGAGAGCACGCGGGAGCCTTGTTTACACGTTGTGACTATAATTGTAGAAACGAAGTAGGTGCACTTCCCTACTTGAATATTCATGTTTATGAGCATAGGGGGTGAGTACCTACGGGAGCCTAGCTCACAGGGCATTGAGTATTCAACAATGCTCTTAATGGAGCAATGGAATCGGTGGTAACAATGAGATCTTGGTCAACATAAATAATGTGATGGAATCATTGGTAGCAAGGAAACTTGCGAAAACTTCCAGTTGGGAGCAATAATTGGAAACAAGTCAGGATGCTTAAGGCCAATGCATAAGCCTATTGAGTTGGCTAATATTGGAAGTGTCAATGCTAGCATAGGCAAATGAGACCCGAGGATGGGAAAGCCAAGCAAATTGGCAAAATTGATGGATATATAAATTGCCTTGTGAATGGCAAGCGGAATGGCGGTATACGGATGCAAATATAAGCCAGTTGGCTTACGGATGCGAAAAATTGTGATATGCAAAGATGAATATAGGCTAATTAGCCTATGGATGGAAATATGCAAATACAATACTTCAAATAGGCCGGTGGGCCGGTGGGCCAACAAGATTGAATGTGAAAATTGTTTTAAAAGGGGTGATGCCCCAAAAGCACAAATTTTTTTTTTTTACGATTGGAAACTCAATACAAGGCTGTAATAGCCTAAAAAAAAATGATTTGAGAAATTGGCTAGTGAGCCATGAGGTGATTCAAATATTTGGCTAGAGAGCCCCATTCTGATGATTATCGGTTAGTCCTCAGAGCGTGAGGCAACTGTGTGAAAAAAAAATGATAAGAATGATAAAGCTAAGAAAAGAGAAAAGAGAAAGAAAATAATATCATGCCTATAGTTGGTCAAAAATGCTTAAGGCAATATGCGTGTTAGCCAATATAGCTTGTTGTAACGATGAGAAGAAAAGAAAAAAAAATGAGAGAAAGAAAATAGGAGAAATAAAATATCCACAGTTTGCCAAAATAGCTCGAGACAACCATCTGTAAATTGGAGGGTGTGGTGCCCCATTCTACCTTATGAAGGACTAGTGCTCTTGTGAGAATTGGAGAGACTAGTGCCTTGTCATGATTCATCTTGGAGAGTTTAGTGCCCCATATTAATAACTTGGAGGGTTTAGTGCCCTGTATTGATAATTCGGAGGGATTTAGTGCCCTGTATTGATAACTTGGAGGGTTTGGTGCCCTGTACTATTATCTTGGAGGGTTTAGTGCTCCGTAATAATATTTTGGAGGGTGTAGTGCCCCGCATAATTGAATTGGAGGGCTCATGGCCCCGTTTTGCAAATTTGGAGGGTTTAATTACCTGCTTGCTGGTGTTGGAGGACTTGCCTAAAGAGCTTGAGGCCTCATACAAAACCTTGGTAGAGGAATTCGACTCTACAACAAGATGATGCTAAAGAGGCAATGGTAGCAATTCATAATGAAAATTGAAAGAAATGGAGGGCAAGATAAATTCCTTGGCGGCCAATGCATGGAATGGCGAAGTAAGGACATGAAAACAGGAAGGATGAAAATTCCTGAGCCCAAACCCTTCAATGGGGCGAGGGACGCAAAGGAAGTAGATAATTTTCCTTTTAATCTTGATAATTATTTTGAGGCCTCTAACATTCCTTTTTATGCTAGGAAGCTATAATTAGCTCTAATGTACTTAACGGATGATGCAAAGGTGTGGTGGCAATCCAAAGCCGAAGAAATTCAGAATGGGTCATATACAATAAAGACTTGGGATGATTTTTTTTTTAAGCAAGAATTGAAATCCCAGTTTTATCCAGAGATTGTAGCAAGCAATATTTAATGCCAGTTGATGGAAATGAAACATACAGGATCGGCGAAAGAATATGTTCAAAGCTTTCCACGGACCACATTGGAGGTGCAAGACATGGCAGGGAATGATAAATCGTTCCACTTTCATACACGAGTTAAAACCTAAATCCAAAATAGGGTTAAGGTTGGATGGCACGAAGGATCTTGCCTTAACATTGGCAGTAGCAGTGGCAATGGCAAAAGGTATTGATGAATACTCAACGAGTACTCAGAAAAGAAGGTATCCATGCTTCAGGGACTTAAAAGGTAGAACAAGTGGCCAAGGCTTTGCAACAATGAAGACTTTGGGACAAGATCCTCTTTAATGGAAGGGATAAATGAAATTTCAACATATATGTTGATGTTGCAATAAAAGAGAAAATCCTTAATAACCCTCGTGGATACATGGGCTACAGATAACTGTATGGCAAAGGCTGAGGTACCCCACCTTCGATTGGAATTCAGAAGAATGTGAGAATGTCAAAAGCAATAAATTCAAAAGCAGTTGAAATAGTGGGTATGTCTACAGTAGTTGCTTATCGGTTTGGCCCTGGCTCGATTAGGTGGACTTCACAGTAGCTCTAGCTAAAGCTCCATACAGAATGGCCTCACATGAACTAGCAGCATTAAGGAAACAATTGGACAAATTATCAGAAGTAAGATTCATTTGGCCGGTGTTATTTCAAAAGAAGCAAGATGGTAGCTTAAGATTGGGGACAGACTATTTAGCTCTTAATAAGACCTTCGATTTGGATGCCATCAAGTCCGAGTTGTCAAAGAAGATGGACCAAAGACAACTTATTTTACTCAATAAGATAACTGAATCATTGGCTGGCTTGGGACTGCTAACCAGTGTAGCACGGTTCCAATGACAATCATGTACAAATGGGGTAAGCTTGGAGAAACGACAATCGTGTACAAATGGTGTAAGCTTTCCTTGCTTTGATTGGCTATATTTCCCATGTATTATTATTATGGTGGCTAAACAAAACAAAATCTTTATATTGTGATAAGATATATTAACACATTATAACTATATATATCTTGTGGCTACTGTCTTTTTCTTGTTTGTGTTTTGCAAGGTACATTACAACAGTAAACTACACCAAAGATACAACAATGCCAATATCTTTGAGGATGGCAATAGATTGAGTAGGGGAGAGTACAATGGGGCTGAGAAGGCCTAGACATGCACAAAGAAGTACTCGAATATACAACATAAAGATGAAACAATTGAAGCTCATACGATTATTATGATGATGAAGAAGGATCACAATGAAGAAATATTTGTGGAAATTCTTTGTCATCATAGTGGAGAACATGTGCAAATTCCTTTTGATGTAATTGAAGCAAGAATGCAAGGGAGCGATGGGAACATTAATGAGGATATCGATAGATTGAGTGGGGGAGAATGTGACGATGCGGGCCCCACGAGGGTATTATTGTAATAAGAATATGATTTGGATGGCATTTCCATCAATAAAGGGGCATTGGTGGGTCGACAATGCTATGTTCAGCAGCATACATAGAATTGGCCTGCAGGGCATACGGCTGGGCCCGTTCGTATGGGGTTAGCCAATTCTCTATATTTCACCTGTGCATTTGGTCTCATACTTTGTGGAAGGCCTTTAGATCACCAATGATGGTTGCATACCAAATTTGGAGTCATTCGGAGTTCTGTGGAAGAAGTTATGGGAGACTCTCCTCCTCGCACCTAGGAGTTTCTCCTCCCTGCACAGCCCAATTTGCACTTATTGTATATATAGGAGGGGACAGTATGGTGTCAGCTCTCCACCATCCCTGGGCCCAGTAGTTGACTACGTGCTGAGGCCAAAGTGAGCTACCCTAGTGGGAAACTAGGAGGCGGGCTTTGTACCTAAGGAAAGAGGGGTCGAAGTCTCCATAGGAAAGGAACACTATGGACACTATAGGCGGGCGACATGCCCATAGTGCGCCCCTCTCCTAGTGTGAAGGTTACAGTATATGGGGAGCTTATACCATATGGCTTTCCTAATTGGCTTACAGGTCGGCCATACTCGGATAAGTCCCTTTGTTGGCAATAACAATTGGTTTGAATGAAATGTTGCACAGGACATTCGGAGAAAGGCTAGCTTAGATGTGTGAAAATCTAGGCGCCACACGGGTGATAGACTTGGCCAAAGTCTAGGCCCGTGACACTAAGGGTTCATCAGAACGCATCCGCGCTACCAAGCTTGGCGATTCCTTGAAGTTGCAAATCAATAGGATTCTTAACTTTGGTGGCCATGTGGATTGGAAATTTGGGAACAATTTACGTGTGTTAGGGCTGATGTTTGTTGGGCTTGAGAGTGCTTTGATTTACTATAGAGACACTAATGATTGGTCAATATGGCTCTTGCAAGACTTGGGATTAGGGCGATATATCATGCGGTTAGGAGGCCAAGGTTGGCGGCTATTGCTAGGGCTATTGGAGGAATCGAGGCGACAGCAATTGTTATTGTTACTGTTCCTTAGGTGGCCCTACCATGAGGAGGCATTTACCGGCCACCAACCTAGCATGAGCATCTCTCGTGTCTTAGGAGGAGCAGCATCGTATAAAAATAAATAACTTACGCTAATTAATTTTAGAAAATGGTGATATATTTATAAGTGTGATTCATTTTTTAGACATTTATATAAAAAACTCTCTCTCTCTCTCTCTCTCACACACACACACACACATATATATATATATATATACATGGGCTTTGAGCCGTCGTGCCTATTTGGGCTCCAACTTAGACTTAGAGGCCTAAATATAAGCCCAAGCCCTTATCCGATCCTTCCCACTACTAAGTACTATTAAACAAAGACTCATTAGCATAATCCATATTTACATCATAATTAAATAGCTTATGTTATGGAAGGCTGTGTCTTTCCATTAGGCAAATTTTATATAATCCTAACCCAAAAAAGAATAAACTGAACATTTGCAGCATAATAATTGAAATAAGAGCAGCTTCCCAAGCGAGACACAGAAAGCAGCCACAAGCAAAGTTTCATAATAAAGTCCCAAAATTTGAATAAAGGGATGGTTGTTTACCTGATACTTCAATCAATCCTAGTTGTTCTAGCAGGAATGTCAATGAGATGAATAAATTAGCATAAGGAAACAATTTAGAATTGATTTTACTTCTTGTAACGAAAACTTACATCCAACGTTGAAAATATTGGTCAAGTGTTCATTGCTGCTAATACAGATGCATTAACATAGAAAAGCTCCATAATTTAATATTACACCCTTAACTGCATTTGGCAACATAATTTACTGGCCCAAAATATCAGATACTGACTTGTTGACGATCTGGAATAGCTCTTCCCTGTTTGCAAAAATGAGGAACAATAAAAAATAATAGTAGTGTAAATGAGGATTCTACATTGAATTATTAATCCAGTTTTAATCGTACAAGGACCAATTAGCCACATGAAAGTCAAGAACTATGCAACAACTTAACCAAAACAAAAGGATACTGAATTTTACTTACCGGTCAGGTTTGAATAGCAGATATCTATATATAAACCACTGAAATGGACAGAGAAGTTTACATTAGTATTAGACAAAATTAAGGAAAATGAATGAAGCACTATGCAACATAGAATTATACGTTGAGGAACATTGTGATTTGTAGAATAACTAGCAGAGAACAAAAGAAAAAAGTGTATCAAAGGAAGAACAAATTTTATGGACTGTTAGGCCCATAAAAATTGTTGCAAGTTTTGCTTCCTTTCCTCTCACATTATAAGGTAATTTAAGTACTCACCGAAGAGTATAGTATGCCAATGAGTTCTAGAACAGTTGGGATAAGTGGCAACTTGTCAATGGCCTATTAATACCAAAACATACAAAATAAAACTAATCAGATTTCTCATTGTGGCAAAAGCAGTAGAAAAGTTGCGTGTAGTGGCATATGCATTCGTGTGGTGTTGAGTGGGTGGGTGGAAGTCTATATTAAAAGATCTCTGCTATAAATATAACTAAAGTAAATAAAACTAAAATTACCAAAAAAAAAAAAAAATTGTAATACTATCCCTGTTATGGTTTAAACTTTATTGCCTAATTTTACAGGAAAATGTGGAGAATCTTCATGAGATATTTTAACCCTAATTTGGTTTTGTAGACTTGATTTGGAGGAATATCTAAATTGGGGGTTTACAGAGCTTTGCATCCCCCAGGTAGAAAAAGATGGATGTTTAACCTCTTATGTGATCATTGTAGGAGCATAAAAAGAAGTAAAGTTTGGCAGATGTATTAGTGTTAAAAAAAAAAAAAAAAAATTGTATGCAAATATTTCTATTGACAACTTTATCTAAACTTGTTTCAATTTTCACCATCAATTTACTCATCTGATTGCATAACTATTACATTTTAGTTCAATATCTCTGTACTAAATCAATTTTGCTAGATTATTATCCTATAATATTCAAAGGAATGAGTCAAAGTAATTACTGATACAAGATTTGCAGATGCCCATAGAGCTACTATAGCTGCAAAACCCAAACCGAAAAGAGCCAACCGGTCTTCAGAATTATCCCACTGTTTCATATCAATCAAGGATATGTATTAGAAATACAAAAATGTCTACATGGACAGTATAGTTTATTTTCCCCCAATTAAAAAAAAAATGATGCACAATTAGAACAATTATAATCAAGCAGCTAATAATCTTAAAAAAGAAGCATCAAAGATTTAAACTTCAACAACAGAAGAATCAATCCCTGGCATGATGATAATCTTGCAGTAAACAAAGCGAAGAAGATTTAAACTTGGCATGAAAATACAAGAAGGCATGATGATAAAAGATTCTGCAAACAGATAAATTGACCCAAGAATACCACAGAGAACAAAATCACAGAGAGAGACTCACAATATTCTGTACAGACTTAACAATGCTGAGAGAGGTTGATGACTCAGAGCTTTCACCAGCAGCCTTCATAACAATGGCCACACGATTCTGTCTCTCTGCAATGCAAGATTATCAGGTTTAAGAATAACGATACACAAGGAAAAGCATGGATGAAAAGGAATTAATTTAAACCAGGTGCCTGGCTGCATTATTTCACTCAAAAATTCAAAGATACAACATGAATAATAGACCCCTGAAAATTTATTCCAATAGATTCGTCAAACACAGTCATGAACCTTCAACAACAGAAGAATCAATCCCTGGATTCCAAACTTGTAGAAAATCTATGAATTACCAGGAGCTAAAATCTATAACTCATTCACAATTACTATTGAGTTAATTTCTAGGAAGAAAGAGTTATTCATCATATTTAATTCAAAAAGTGATAGCAGATGTTTGTTTGCTTGTTTTTATCCTGCTCATTATTGTGGATTTCCATACAGAAGCACCTACCTACAGCTAAAAATTCAAAATTTCAATCCAGCCTAAAACTTCATTTCTAGCTAGTAATAAAGATATCATTGGCCTAGTAGCCAAAATCAGATTTGTCTTCCCCATTAATTTGCAATGATCATGGAATCTTAAGTTCCAAATTGAATATGGCATTCCATTCAAAATTTCAAATCACTATTTATTCCAGTACCCTCCAAGAGAAATATAACAGGAAAAAAAAAAAAAAGAATGCACGTTCTTAGTAAGATACTAATCAAGTTCTATAACTATAAGCAACTGTTAATTGGATGTATCAACTGCTCAATAGAAAAGTCCAGTTGAAGTAAACCATAAGTTTCATGAATTAATTAAGTGGAGTAATAACCAAAGTTCGATCCTTTAGAATCTACAAGGCTCACCTCTAATGGGAGAAACTGGAAGTTTTTGAAGAGTCTTGAAAAGGCTGTTTCTTCTTGGGACCAAGAATGCTGGAGGAGGCAAGTTTGAAATAATGGAAGCCATGTCCACCTGAGAAAACATATAGAACAAATAAAGAAGAAGAAAGATCAAATTTTGATAAGCATTGCAAACTTGGTTTTCACAAAACAAAACTGGGTTTCAGTAATTTTTACCTCTTCGATTGCACACACAGAGAGAGAAAGAGAGAGCAAGGAGGAGGCACTAGAGCTAAGAACACCACAGGAATGGCTGGAGCTTTGTGGCCAGGAGGGTTCGAGTACTAACCTGAGAGGAGGTCTGTTCAAGTGTTGCTGGGTGTAAAGTAACAAGTGAAGTGTCCAGCTCTTATTCCCTTGGCTGGGTCAGACACGTAACCGATAACTCCACTCGTCCGCTCTACGATGTTACGAACTTTGACTAGCTAAGGGATTATGTAATATTTAGTTCACTTGATTTTTTTCTTAATTTTCTTTTGTTATATTTGCAGGTATGATAGTTTGAATGGCTAATCACTTAAAAAAGTAATTTTTTTAAATTTCATCTAAATTTTTAATTTTATCAATTTTGTTTCAATTTATAATTATAATTATAATTATATCTAAATAACAAAATACTTAGAATAAAAATAATATTTCATTTACAACTAAAACAAACTAATTAGGTTAATAACTTTACTAAAGAAATTGGTGTCAAAAAAAACTTTACTAAAGAAATTAAGTTTAGAGATATGAGGAAAAAGCGGGATGAAAAATGAATAAAAATTGGAGAGAGAAAAAAGATAAAAAAAATATGTTGGGTTATTTCAATTATAACTATAATGTATTTTAATTTTAATTTTGACCAATTTATGAATGTAATTTATTTTAATTTCAATTTTGATTGATTTATCTCATTTGGATATAATTGTAATTGCATTTGAAAATTGAGACAATTTTGACAAAACTGAAAAAAAAAACACACAATTTATTTTTTTTTTTTATCATTAGGCGTAGTTTGAATAATAAACGATTTTGAACTCGTCCGAAGAAAAAATTTAGTCTCAATCCACATATAAACTGACTTGAGGATACTATTTATCAATTGAAAAAAAAATAAATGATTTTGAATATTTTTGGAATATGTTAAATTTTTTTAAAAAGGATTATCATGATAAAAAAGTTGTTGATAAAAATAATATTACAAATTAATTTGAGATTCAAAGATATATATATATATATATATATATATATATATATATATATATATATATATATATATATATATATCTGTGTGTGTAAAAAGACTAGGCTAATCCTCCGATGGTACTTATAAATAGATGAATATATAGACCATCCATCTGTCTAGTAAGTGGTAAGTTCAAAAGTCACAAGGAAAAAAGGTAGAAATTTTTAGGTAGACTCATGTTATTTATAAATTAACCTAATAAAAGCATGACATATCAATTAGCAATAGCGCATCACTCATAAACTAACACACTAAAAATAAACCACATAAATAAATGATGTCATAATCTATCGATGATGTGATATCATTAATTAACGTATCATATTTCTATTAAGTTAGTATATGAATGATACAGTAAACTCAGTTTACCTAATAATTTGTTAGAAAAAATATGTTCAAAATCTTAATTGGACCCCACTAAAATGCAATCCATTTTAAATATACCATTAGGTCTAATTTGGAAAGCAAACAAGAAAGTCAAGTTTACTTGATCAAGAGCTTACCTAGGATGCAGCTCTCTTTCATGATCTCGCTCATTTTTTTCTCAAATACCAACATTCACAAAGTAAGACACTATAACAACTATTACTTATCAAGTACACAAGGAGAGGCTTGTCAAGGAAAAGCCTATCTAAGATGGAGCTCCCCTCTCTATCACATGTGATGTCACAAACTTTACTATGACCAAATACACGCACCATGCTAGCTACAAGGAAAGTGGAACTTGCCATATGTCTCATCAAGGCCATAATTCAACATCATTACTTTTGCAATGTTCATCACTCACTAAAGAGGTCTAAGTAGTATATAAGAGAATAAAGAAGACTATTTTTAGGTAGTTTACTCTACACTCTCTCATCTTTTTTAGGAAGTTCATCTATTAGGAAATTCATCTTCTTCCTCAAATCTCAAGAAATTCATAACTGACTTAAACATTAGAGAGTCTTTGCCAAACACAAAGCTTGATCTCTTGATGTTCATTATTTATCTTGCAAGCCTAACAACAAAGCTCAAGAGAGATTCAAGACATCATATTCTTGATTGAAGACAATGATCACTAAGGTACCTAATTAGTATGAGACCATCAAAGAGGAGACTGTGTTGGACTATGAGTTTTGAACTTGTTCTTAGAGAGATTCTTTAGATTCAGCCTATAAAATGAAGAAAACATTAAAGGGCCAAGTTTTGACTTGACAATGATACTCTGATGCTTATTAAGTTAGTGACGACAATGGAGATTTTGATATTAAGGAAGGAGATGACTTCCTGTAGATCTAGAGAGTGTTTCAAAGATAAGAAATAGATGAGATGATGGAAAATCAACTACCTAGAATCGGTGGTACATTAGGCCTTTTATGCTTGATAGATTTTCTCTCTTAGTTGGTGGTTGGGTAATGTGACTATGAGACATGTCCTACTATGGCGAATTAGGCTATGTTTAAGCCATCATGACTTTATATCTCACGTGTGGATTTAGGAATTATCTTATATATAACATAAAGTAGTTGAACTAGAGCCAAAGATGTGACAAGCCACCTTTTTTGGTATGGAGTTCTTCACATCTTCGGGCATTTGATTCGTAGAGAGTTTATAATCAAAAAAATATAACTGAAAGAGTGCTCTAGTAAGATCTCTTCAACTCATGTGAGAGTGACAAAACCAAACTTGACTTCATTGACATCACATGAGCAGAGAGCTTATTAGATTTATTTAAGTGCAACTAAATTTTTTGATATATTAATTTTAAGGTCAATTAGACCTAATCAAACTCAAAAGACATAGTTGAATTTTACCCTTATAAGTAACTAAGTGTCATTTTATAAAAAATATATGATATGGTTGATACAGGTCAAATTCAAATGTCACGGTGGTTCTATCATGAAAGATATGATAGGAAAAAAAAGTCAGCAAAGTTGGAAGATATTAATACCATTTTTTTTTTTTTTTTTGAGTAATGGAGGATATTAATACCATGTTCATAATCGAATCCCATTAATACAGATTATTTTTTATCTTTGCTAATCTCTTTTTAATCTTAGCCTCTTCTTTACAGACATCTTTGTCAACTTCGAAAACATGTCTTTACCCCACAGTTTACTACTTGGACTTGAGATACAGAGTCATTTTCTATTGAAATCATATTTTAAATGGTGCAATGCTATTTATTCCCTAAAATTTGTTAAAATACCACGGTTGTGAAATTTGGCCCATTAAACAGAGGGTGATGAGTTTGAAATTCAATTGAAATTTAACTAGAATTAAATAAATATTATATATTATATAAAATATATGAGTTAATAAATTTTTATCAATAATTATGAGAAAATTAGAATTAATAAATATTATTAGAATTTATAAAGTAATTATTAAAACAACATTATTCAAATTTTAAAATAATAATTTCATGTAAATAAATTATTTACATTTAAAATTCACAACGTTAATGGCGCATGATAGCAAAAATGGTAAAAATATAATTGTAAATCTATATAAGTTGATGCAGATTAAATTAGAATAATTTTGATATATATATATATAATTTGAGAGATGAAAATTTTATTATTTACTAAAAGAAACTGTACAAAAATAAAAAATGAATACTTTTATAAGAATTTGTATGTGTATATATCTATAATTATATCTATAATAATTATAATTATATAATTATAAAAATTATATCTATAATAATTATATTTATTAACAATGAAATGTCATAACAATACATTTAGCTTAGACGGCTGAGAATAGTGTATAACTCTACTGATAACAGTGATAAGTAGTTGTTTTGAGTCACAAAAATAACATCTTCTACAAATTTTTGCTTAATATAAAAAATTAGTTTACCCTCTTTGAATCGGACTGAATTAATTGGTTCACCAGCTCATTTGAATTTTTTCCAGTTCATGTGAAGCCGATTATTCTACAGGACAATAAGAACTATGTAATTTGGGTTGAATATTTTTTGTAGGAGATAAGAAAATTTATTTAAAAGTTTCTCATTAAATTTTTAAATTATGCCTTTATAATGGATTAATATATTTATATATTAATTAAATAATATAATTATCTAATTATGTTTAATTTAAAAAAGAAAAAAATTCAATTTTAAAATATTAACACTGAAAATATGAATTCAATGTAAATAATAAATTTAAATCATTTATTAATTTAAATAAGAAAAAATCCTTAATGAATTATAAAATTGCAAAATTAATAAATATTAATGATAACTAACTAGTATCAGGTAGTTTAATATAATTAAAAAATTTAATTTTTCTTAAAAGATAATTAATTAATTAATTAATTCATCTATTTAAGAACAAAAAGTTAAATTTAGAAAAATATTACAAACTAAAGTTTATGCTAACGAGTCAAATTATTAAAAACTCATGGTGGAAATAGGACATGCATAATCATAATATGGTGTGAAGCATGTTAATGAGAAACTAAATTGAAAATAACTCGATTGATTATTAATGTCACTTTATCTTATAAAGGTATTAATTGTGTACTTGAAATTCACTTGATTTTAATCAAATCGAGCTCAAGTTTCATCCATTTAAATAAATTTTCATATTAAAGTTAAATTTCTTAGTACTCAATTTTATGAATTCTCAAATTTAATTGAATTTTTATTTTTTTACATGTAGGTTAAAGCGTGTATCTAACAAAAAACTTTAAAAAATTTATATTATGTATATCATATACATTATTCAAATTAAATTTAAATATTTTATTTGTAAAATTTTATAAATGCTTAATTTTCTTAAATTTGAAAATTTTAATTTGCTCTATATTCTTTGAAAATGAATATATTTTTAGCAAAGAAATATAAATAAGTGGTGGTGTTTTGTTTTGGTTACATATTGGCTCAATATAAAATGCTCATAAATTGATTAACAATAATTAATCAGTGAGGTGCCATGTTAAAATTTTTTTAAATATCAATTTTATTTAACACTTTAATTTTTATGAGTCATATTATAATGAGTCTTAATGAGAGTTAGTGTGCGAAGCATATTTGATAAAAAAATTTTGTGTATATATATATATATATATATATGAAAAGCCAAAATAACGAAAATAACATTATGTATTACAAAATATTTAAGAAAAAAATCAATCAAGTTATATCTATCTGACAATAAAAATAAAAAAATAAAAAAATTTAGGGTCAATCCAACTTAAGTCCTAGAATTTTTAGGGATGTTGAACTAGGTATTTAAATCAAAATCAAATCAACCTAGCCACAATATTCTTAATTTTTGCCAAGCTGAATTTATGAACATCCTTAATATATGAGATTATAGACTTAATTTAAAAAAAAAAAAAGTTCATAAGTTATAAATTCACATAATTTTTTATCTTAAACCTCATCTGGCATGGTAGATTTTAAATTTATAAATCTATTCAATTCTATATAATCTAAAACCATGGAATGTGAATCATGAATTTTTAATACATATCATGTTTGTTTATAAAAATAAAATCTTAGAATTTAGAATTTAAATTCATAGGACTCATATTTGAATGAAAAATTATAATTTCATGGATTTTATGAGTAAATCTCAAAATTTATCCTCAATATTTATTACAAATAATTTTAATTTTAAGGTAAATATTAGTTTTGAAAAATTAAAATATTAGTATACATAATTATGGAATATAAATTTTTCTGATAGAATTCATTATTTGCTCGAAATAATGGATTGGCCAAAATCAATATCTCATGTGGATTTTTTTTTTTTTATTGGCTCTCATGTGGATTTTTAAAATTCTAAAAAATGAAAGATTTGGAAAATGATAAATTTTAACAAAGCCATAAGATATAGTTCAATTTTTCAAACAAAACAAAAAACTAAAGTTATAATCCATAAATTTTATGAAACTCATCATTAAAATTTATCATACTAAACGAAATAGTCACTCTTATATCAATGTAAAATAAGCAGCTTACTATTTCTAAATGTAAATGTAAAATACAAATTTTTTTTTTAATTTTTTATAAGCTCAATATAATCATTGGATTAATTTAATGGCCAATGATAATATCACAAACAATAGATCATTTCTTGCTTGAAATATCATATATAGGAGATCCCATGAGAGATAAAAATTATTTATTGAAAATATATAATTTATTGCTCAGATATTTATATCTTATTGTTTTAGTATCATATGTAGACAATGTAATAAAGTAGCTCATTAGATATCCAAAACTGCTTCCTTAAACAACAAGTCTATTTAGCCTTGCATTCTGCCTAATGAGTTACAAACTCCCATTAGGATGGGCTCGTATGATTCTCGTCATTAATGATAATGAACATTTCTGTTGAAAAAAATAAATAAATAAACAAATAAAACGCTGCGTTTTATAACGAAACTCGGTCGTTTTCGTCTTTCCCTGCGGCTTGATTTCTCCTCTTCAACGAGCTAATGTTTGAAACTCTGGACTCCCAGAAATTGCAGAGAATTCGAAACATTTGGTCAGTAATTTCCAAAAACTATTATAATCTTCGCAAGCTAAATTTATGAATTTTCTCTTGTTCTCATACATTTTTCTTAGTAACCAAACAGACCCGTATTACAATTAAAAATCGTCTAAAACATCACGATACCATCAGCAGATTTCTATATTATTTTAGTCACGTTGTTGCTTTCGCTTGGTAAGGTGAGAATTAGTGATTCTGTTTGGTTGTCTGGATAATGAAAGATGTATTAGTGGTTATTTAATTTTAATTCCTGATTTTTGGGATGTCAGATGAAGAATGCAGTTCGGTTCTAGACAACAGGGTCAGATTAGCATAATCTCAATGCGGAAATTTTTTTTTAATCTCTTAGGTAATGCTTTTTATTTTGAATTGATTGCTGATAATTTGATGGAGAAAAACCTTGTTGTTAATCTGAATTTTATGAATCATCTGTTATAAAATGTTTGTTTTAGTGCTATCAGTTGTTCTTATATTGATGCTTGTTACTAATTAATTGCTTAAGATGCATTGTGAATTGCCCCACGTAAAAAACAAGGGATTTAAGCTCACATCGAGAATCATTTTGCTGCCAACTTGAGTTTTTACATAGGAATAAGGATTATGCCAATCTTTTACTAGCATAGTGAGGAATTTGCCTATTTGCTCTTTTAGTTTGGTGATCACTATCTTGGAAATTCGTTCTTTCCAAAGTCCTCTAGTCTTTCCTTGTGAAGATTACCAGTTTCATCATTAGAATTTTGTAATTTCTGTAGATGTTGGGGAATAAATGACCCGGGTTTTATTATTTTGGATCCTATAGGGATATTTTCCTATGGACACTTTCAATATCTGATCCTCCCCCAGGACTTGCAATTCATGAAACATCTTGAACTAGAACACCCTTCTAAATATTTTTTTCAGGGAAACATGTCAACCCCAAGAATTTGTATTTGATCATTTTTTTTCTCATGCGAGAGCTCATTTTTATAAACATGAATTTGTATTTAATTAAACACTTCTTAAATGTTATGATGCTGTTGAGCTACTAACTGAAATATTATGGTTCTTATTTATGAAGGTCTAGAAAATTATGCAAACATGCCAACTAGCTTTGTTAACAAACAACATTTATCCAACAGTGGGAAACCCATTCTTTCTGCTTGAATACCTATCCAGACATGTAAACTGTTACTTCTGCTTGTTGCTAATTTCAGACTTGAATTTTGTACTATACAATCCCTTAAATAGTATCAAATGCATGTTTTCTAATACCCTATGTGTGGATGTCAATTTAATGAACCCAAACACATGTGAACTATTACTCGTTAGCTTAATCACCGGTGTTCAACAAGTGCAAAACTATGTGTATTTTTTCATGATTGTAGAATTTTTTTTGTCTGCAGTCAATACATTGGTTGCTTTGACCATCGTAATTATGAGTGATCACATAGATTTATTTTATTTCATTTGCAGATCTCTAGGGACACTTTCCTTATTTCTCTGTGCTGCACCCTAGTTTTGTTCGACACCATTTTTTTTTTTTTTTCCCCCTCCGGCTGAATATCTGCTGGGTTGTTTCTTTTGTTTGGATAAGATCATTGGATATGATTATAGACAGGACTGGTCACCATAAACATCGACAAATGTGTATCTATGTTCTTACAATGACTTTGTCTTGGAAGAATCCAGGTGGCATTACTTTTAAGCTTCCTAAAAGCGATGACATAAAATTGGACCTCCAGGACAGGCACACTTGAGTTAGTTGTGGACTGGTAGCTTTTTTTTTTTTTCACAACACATTTTGAAATTGAACTACTCAATAGAAATTATTGGAATTCAATGTTGATGAATTCTTATAGTTATGTTATGCCTTTGTGCATTTTTAGTTTTGGCCTAATATCTAACATCTATGGAACTATGGAGCTCTGACTTTACTTGATTGTGATGATAATGGAGAATTCCTGATGTAGGTAGCTTGCTTTCAAATCTCTAGTTGTCATTGTAATTGCAACTTTCTAGATGAATTAGATAAGTGGATACAAGTTGGAAGAAACGGTTAGTTTTGATATGAAACTGGTTGCTAAGATTTTAAAATGGCACGGTTTTGGAGTATAAAGAGATTTAAGAGTTAAAACACAAAATGCAAATAGTTCTTCACTAAATTAATT
Organism: Reutealis trisperma; assembly: GCA_947687605.1. Classification (NCBI taxonomy): domain Eukaryota; kingdom Viridiplantae; phylum Streptophyta; class Magnoliopsida; order Malpighiales; family Euphorbiaceae; genus Reutealis; species Reutealis trisperma. Next base: position 3,168,422 of record CANTUT010000010.1, read on the forward strand.
CCATGGGGTGATCTTTTAGGTTAGTTGATGGTAGGATAGATAAAAGTAACAATCAGAATTTACCAACTCAGTCATTCAAGTACAGTTACTATTTTTTGTGCATGTTCGTCCTTTGTTTGTTTTTTTTCAACTAACTTCTTTGTAAAGAGGGGTGAAAATGGAGAGAGTCTATATTTCTTTATATATTAGTTCAATACAAAGAAGGTACGGTTAGAGGTGGAGAATCAATTTCCACCTTGAAACTTGCATGACCTAATGTTAAGCAATGGGCATTCATGAATGAGTGACATAAAATTTTACAGATACGCATGAAGTCTCTTTGTGAGAATCTTCGTCAGCATTTATATCTATTTTGGTATAAATGTATTCAATATTGCATGGCAACATATTTTATGGTGGTAGCTATTTTTTAACTGTATATTCCAAAACCACCATGTTATCTACTCTTCAACATCTAACTGTCTTTTGCAGTTGGATAACAATTAGAGCCACTTTTATAACGTAGATTAGAACCCCTTTTATAATGCAGGATTTTTCGTGATTCATGTTGATGGTTTCGTAAGAATCTGTCAAGGCATTCTGTTTGACTCATTAACCAATACGACAGCATCCCTACGAAGATGTTCTTTCTGCATTCAGTGGGCCTAATTACTCTGGCATAGTGGCTCCATGCAGATTCCGTGTCGTGTTAGAATTTCAGGCTAGCTTAATTGGAAAATTCTAATTAAATGTCATTTTATTTGTCTTAGCATATGTAAATTACTATATTGGAATGCTTTCATTTATATTTTATTTATAGAATCACAATTCTTGTTTGATGAATGAATTATGATATATTTAAAACGTATGAATACTTGGACAAGGAAAGATACAAGAGTGAAAGAGAGAGAATAAGGAAATGTAAAGCTGGCGTTTTGCTAGAATATTATAAGATGATTGTGATGGATAAGTTTTGCTAGGATGACATATATTTCTGTGGCGTGGTTTTTATAAGGTTTTGTTGCTTGTGATTAAGAAAACTGAATTAGAAATAATCAATACAAAGTTGTGACATACATCGTGTGTATGTGTTTGTAGCATGTCTTATATTAGGTCTATCATCTGCCTTTATACATAATATGTGCAGTTTATACTTGTAAAACACATCATTGCCTGCATACATATTATATTTCAATATGCAGCCAAATTGTGAATATTGTGGAAAATTCTTGCCTACACTAAATACAAAGGTTTATTTCATACATAAAATTAATGAGTGATGAGATATTTTAGCGGACATGATTCTTTTATCTTTTTTTTTTCTTAGTGAAAAGACACCAATATATATATATTTTTTTCACTTTATATATTCTTATCTCATTAGATTGGTATATGCACTTAGCGTAGGCAATACTTAACCAAATCTTTAGTGTTTATAATCTTTAAATGGTTTTTGCTTTTGAAGGTATCTTTGCTTGAACTAGGGATAAATAGAATTATAATACATTTCTAGTAAAGAGATGAAAGGAATAAGAATGAATCAATAGAACTGAATGAAGAAATCTGGAAAATACGTACAGCTACACTTGCATTGACTATATTTTGATGTATTCATAACTTCTGCTTTTTTATTTATCCTTTAAACTGAGAAGCCTTTTCTTAATGAATCACATGTTTTTTCAGTTAATTTTCCATGAATACCATTTTATTTTATTGTTAAGTAGCTAATACTTTGATGTTGTACTTGTAATATTTGTTTATACTGATTTTTTTCTCTTTAATTCTGAGCTTTTGGCCCCCCTCTTCCTTCTTTATAACTTTATAATCACTTCATCATTCTAAATTCACCTTTCCAAATAAGTATATCAAGATTTCTACTTTCTTCTAGTACTTTTAAAAATTTTTAAGATTCTGTTCAGTTCAAGATTTGGGATCCCTTGACTTGCTTCATAAGAAACTTTATGAGAAAACTTTAACTTAAAAAAAATAGCTGTATGGAATGGAAAAGGGGCCAAAAAAAAAAAAAAAGAAAAGAAAAGTGGATAAAGTTGAGAGAGAGAGAGAAATCAAAAGCAACCCCAAATAAATTAATATGGTCTGTTTATTATTTTTATCTTTTTATTATTAGGTTTGCTCTACATCATGTGATTGTTTCATATCAGCTACCATTCCTAACTAACAACGCACATAACTGTAAATGGGGAAAGAGAAACCAATGAAAAATAATAATAAAACTAATAGTGAAATGGTTTGAATTGCGGATCAATTCAATCATAACCTGTATAGCACCAAAACTTTAATTATAGAAGGTGATGGCTAATAATGGCGTCCCTGAATGATATCGTTTCTCCCCTTCTTGTCCGGACCATTAACTGTATAATCTCCAATTAAAAAGGTTATTTTTTTTTTTATTTCAAATATGATACACAACAGGGTAGCTTTCCTTTTTAATATTTCTCGCTAAATTGATGATAATTATTTATAATTTGATATATTTATAATTTAGGACTTTTCACCTTTCATTTATTTAAAGGAGATGAGAAGGCAATCAAATTACAAGTGATTGGCAATTAAAAATAGTTTTTTGATGGACAAAAGAAAATAGATTATGTATAAAAAAAAATTAATAAGCTTAATTTTTTTATCTCAAATTATGAATTTAATTTTTATATTGAATAATACATCATCTTGATATTAGTATTTTTATTATAAGAATTAATTTGAAATATATGATTTTAATTAATTCCAATGACGTTATGCCATGCCAATTAAATTACAGAAAAGTTACAAATTTTACGAAATTAAATTATTGGATTAGTGATTCAATATGTAAATGTTTATTTTGTAATTCAACTAAAAAGTGAATAATTTGAATTTATGTCAATTCCAATAAAAATCTAATTTGTACTCGTTCTAGATCTTATTAATATTATTCTAAATCCTCTATAATTCTTTCATTTTATTATCTAATTAATAATTTCTATATAATATTTATAATAATTTTTTAAAAATTAGTAATCAAATAAAAAAATTTAACTTTTTCAATATAAGAAGACTCTAAAAGTTTATTAATTATATAAAAAAATTCTAAAGTTTTAGGAGTTTTTCAATTTTAGACTTTTTTATTTTTAATATATATATATATATATATATATATATATATATATATATATATATATATATATATATATATATATATATATATATATAAGTTTATCAATTTAGACTTTCAATCACATTCTAGCAAAACTAATTAATTACCAAAATGCCATTAAATCATAGGCAATTTCATTTTTTAAAAAAATACAATAGAGAGAATACAGAGTTTACTAAAATGAGAATTTTTTAAATTTTAATTAGATTATTTAGTTAAATAAATCATTTCTTGGATTTAGCGGTTTGAGAAAAGAAAATCTATTTTCCCCCTGTTTTTTTTTAAACAAAAGTAATACATTTTTCATTGTGCTTTAACAATTATAAGGTTATTTTTTATTTCATTGTATATTTTAGTCACTAATTTTACTCAAGTGTAAGTGTGTGACTGAAGGTCAAAATTAATGTAATTTTAAAATTTATGTATTTAATTATTAAATATAAAAGAGTAGGATAAAACAATTAAAAAGAATACTAAAAGGTAAAATTTTTTAAGTAATTAATTAAGCCTTTAATATTTAATAATATTTATATAATTCACATAATACACACATGATGCACTAATTCTATATCTTAAATTTCTAGTTGCCTTAAATCCATTTATATATATTTCGAGCTAATTCTAGGATATCCCATGAATAATTTATCTCACTCCTTTTAACCTATTATAGTAGGTCATTAACAGATAAAATATAACATATTTTTCAAATTGTATTAGTATTAAGTGGGATCTATCTTTATTGTAATTATAATGGGCTTCAAATTGAATCATTAACATTATTATTTTTATGAACTTATGTTACTATTTCACAGGGGTGAGCATAACTAAACCAAAACTGAAAAATGGAATTAAATTGATATGTTCGATTTGATTTGGTTTATTTTTTATATTATCAATTTGGTTTCGGTTTTATTTTAAGAAACCGAATTAAATTTCAGTTTGGTTTAGTTATAGCAAAAAAAAATTTAGTTATAACCAAACCGACCGAAGTTTTTTAATATATATATATATATATATATATATATAGTTTAAATGCTCTATTATAATTATTATAGAAAATTGAGTTTTTCATTAAAAAATAAATTACTATTAATTATTTTTTAGACTTATACATACGTATATATATATACAGTTTAAATAAGTAACCAATTACTAGATCTAATGACTATAATTAAATTTACATGATCTAATAATTTTAAATTAACTGGGATAAATTATTACTAGGACACCCTAGAAGCCCTCTATATTTCGGTCTAAAAAATAACATTTATAAATCCTTAAATCTCAATTATAATTAAATTAATAATTGTATAATTGAAAATATCCTATCTATCTTGATAAACATATTAATAATTTTTTTCTACCTACCAAACAAAACAAATAGAAATTCATCAAAAGCAACTAATGAAGAAAGGATACCAAAAAAAAAAAAAAAAGGCATTACTTTTATGGTTCTATAATTTCTATCTACAATATGTATAAACTCCAATGAACTAAAATGAATTACTTTAGCTGAAAATTAAACTTTTCTATATGCTTTTTTGCCTTAAAACATATGCACAACCAAGCTAAATTAATTAGGGCACCAATTATTTAACAATAAATTTCGTCAAAAATTTATTGCAATAATTAAAATATGGTAATTATTATATAAGTTTGGGAAAACTTTTTTCTTTTAACATTTTCCTTATATTTTAGCTATATAATATCGCTATTATACAAAATAAATAAATAAAGAGGAAGGAGAGAAGGGAAAATGGATCTAACCACGGGCCGATTTAGAATCAAATGAAAATCAACTTGAATCGATCAAAAATCAGATCGAATTATACTCATAATTTTGGTTTCGGTTCAGTCTTAGCTTATAAAGAGGATTAATCCAATTATGTCCTTAACTTAAACTCGAATCGGAACCAAAAATGCCGGTTTGATTTCAATTTAAACCTTGATTTTATGTGATTAATTTGACTTGTGCAATTTTTATAAAAGAAATTAATAAATTTGAAATAGTTCCGATTCAAAATCATAATCAAAATCAAAATCGAACCTTTTATCTATGATTCAATCCTAGTTTCATAAAATATTGAATCATAATTGTCGAATCGATTTTGATTCTGATATGATTTGGAATAGTGGCCGGGGAAAGGGTCTTCACCATATCCATCCAACACTCTTCCTTGAATTTGTTTTTGAAAGTTGTTGGAAATTTTGAAACTGTAACACGTGCCAGTCCAACCCTAAAAATTGGTATTTCTTTACAAAAGTTTTATGAGAAAGCTCATTAAAATTGTATAACTTTTATTACTTGGATCATAAAAAAAATAAGAAATAAAAATATCTTGTGTTAGAAATGGCTCCTCCTCCTCACTCTATATGATACCTAGCTAATTGGCCATTAATTAGTGGACAAGTAGAAAATTAAGTTTATTGGGTCCCACCCTACATTCTAATTGGCAATCATATAGGGTATATATCATCAATTAATAAATAATGTTGATGATGCTAATGTTACTTTGTAGGGTATAAATGAATTTTCTCTTCCAACTTGGTAGATTCTCCTTAATTAAGAGAAAAGCAACTATTTATGAAGGGAATTTTTTTTTTTTTTAATTGGGAGGAAAATACTCCGTAAAATATTATAAGTTACACAACAAGAGGGTAATATTCCTTTTTAATATCCCTACCACACCTGATTGACAAAAATTTTTTTTTTTTTTTTACATTGTAATTAATTTAAATAGTGAGCTGTATAATTGAAGTAGCATCTATTTTTTATAAACTCTACCACCAATTCAAGATTAAAATTTGAGATCTCTTGAAAGAGACTTTAAATTTTTATAGTTGTGATATATAAAGAAATTTATTAGATAGTTAGATAAGTATAAGTTAATTAGTGGATTTAACTAACTCATTTGAAAAAGAAATTATGCGTCTATTATAACTTAATTTTTAAATATTAAATAAATAACATTTTGAAAAAATAATGAAAATGCATATTTTAATTTGAAAAAATAAATTTAACTTTAAATTTCACTAGATATTAATTAGTTGGATTTAAGTTTCAAAAAAAATCAAAATTTTAAAAGATTTCACATACTCAACCTGCAATTTTCTTCCAAATATAATTGTAGCTAAGAGATTTGACCAATAAACAAACTTGAATCTCACTTTCTCCATACTTACAAAAGACAAAGTATATATAATAGGAAGAACCATTTTTAGGATTAAAAAAATTACTAAGCTTCCCTATACATTTTTTCCAAAATCATATTGATTTTCCTTTTTTGTAAAAAAAAAAAAAAAAAAAAAAAAGTTAGAAGAAATCAGGGAAAAATTAGGATTAAATAGAATAAAGTTTTTTTTTTTTTTTTAAGCATGAAAGTTAATTTTGAATATATATTTAAATAATTATTAGGAAAAAATTGTTGCTATTAATTAAAATTAAAGAAAGATTACGTGTTTGGTATTGATAATTAGTGATGCATGGTGGAATATAATATGTGTTATTTTCAAAGAAGTGTAATTAAGATAATAAAATCAAGAATTAATTTGACTTACCCAAGTTGGAGACAATTTGTTAAAAAATCTGAAAAGTTTGGAGCCAAATTCATTAATTGGACCCTTTTAAATGACATAAAGACACACAGTGTATAGTAGTAGTACAAATACTACTTAAATAAGAAATGGACACCCACCTTCACATATTACCGTGCAGGTCAGCTGTGACTCTATCTTTTTCACTTTAACGTTAACCCCCTTCTAATTTGGCGGCTACAACAAATATGGATTAGCCGGCTAATCCAAGCCAAAATTTTTATATATAAGAATTTGTATATTTCTATTCTAAAAATATTAATTAATTAACTATATATATTTGGCCGTGCAAACTAGAAATTATTTGATTAAAAAATGAAAATTGAAATTATTGATAATATGTATTATTTTTTATATTCCCAAAAAAACTTTTTACTTCTCACACTTTAAAAAAAAAATAAATAAGCCAACTCATGTTTTAATAAGATTGGCTCGTTTCCAAATTTATCTCTATGTTTCTTTTATTCCTCCTCCTGAATTAGAGGAGTATTTTGCTCCTGATTTAAAAATAAGAAGATAAATAGGATCATACATTATTAGATGATAAGATATATTATTATTATAATATTAATCACTATTTACAATTGCATAATAAATAATATTTTAAAAATTATGTGAATATATGCTTTTCTTTAAAGTGGATTTGATATATTTATTTATTTTTTAAATGATATGTATCAAAAATAAACTATAAAAATTATGATTTTCACATTAAAAATTGAGAGGAATTGTATCAGTCATATATATATATATATATATGTATATGTATAAATTTTGAGGTAAAATTAATTAAGACTAGTAGGTATTTGATTTACTGTAACAAGGAAAAGTAGGTTTTAATAAGTTTTGGAAACAAGCCATAATAGTTTAATTGTTTCTACTTAATATATTTGCTTATAAATATAATAATTAATTGGTCTAGTAGAAAAGTTAAAAGAAAATTGAATTCTTTATGGCTGCTAGTGCATGCTAGATAATTATAATATATTAAAGTGTTGTTTTATGAATTATATATACATATAAATTAATTATATCTAATTATAGTGCATGCAGGAATTAATGGTATTCAAATCCTAATATCCTTTTTTCTGAAAATTTTAATTATTATATTTAAGAAACTTGAGAAGGTTGAAATTGCCCACTTAATTTCCTCTTTAGAAATGAAGTGTAAATAAAAGCCATTGGAAGTAATTAATAATTGCCAACCAATTAGAGTGGGAGATATACAATTAATATGCCAAAACTTGTGGGAGATGAAAATTCATATACCTAATTCCTTTACCAAACTCACTTTAATAAGCTTTTCATATTATGTTCCTGAAAGAAATTAATGACCATAACTTAATTATATATATATATATATATATATATATATATATATATATATATATATATATATATATATATATATATATATATATATATATATATATATATATATATTGCGTAAACAAAGAGACAAAAACAAATTAAAATTATAGAATTTTTAAATTTTATTTGATATGCAAAACATATCAAACAAGAGTTTAAATAGAAACTCAAAATTCTAGACATAAAGCTATTAAAAATGGTAAAATTATAAAAGTTACTCTAAATGAAAATAGGTAATAAAACAAGACAAAAAACACCAACAACACCCAAATAAAAGTTCTCTACCAAAAGATACAACAAAAAAAAATATCATAAATGAAAAAACTATTAATTTAAGGGTTCAGATGAATTAATTTGGCTGAAAAACAACTTTACTTATCATCGAAAACGATAATTTAGATCTGTTGACCTATCTTTTGAATCATATACTTGCAAAAGCTCAAAATCACAACTGAACCATACTGATATTTTCTTTAGTTAAACTATTATTTGTCCAAACGAATTAGAAATATCTCTAAAATTACTTTCATAAACCATTGATAAACATATTTATTTCTTGTGATTTTTCATTAATTTCAACTCTCTCTCTCTCTCTCTTTTTTTTTTTTTTTAAAAGATAAACATAGAGAACATATAAAATCCAAAAATTCTTAGAACAAGGCAAACTTTAATTATGAGAGGGTATTTGGGATAATCTAGCTAAAAATAGGAATTGGAAAAGAATCAGGCGAGCTAGGTAGCCTAAAATAGGATTCATCAGGTTAGGATAGAAAATGCCAAGGAGGTGCCATATATAGATTATTAATATTGTTTTTTATTATTATTTTTTTCTTTTGGTATATATCAACCATTTTTAATTTTTTAATATATATATATATATATATATATATATATATATATATATATATATATATATATATATATATATATATATATATATATATATATATATATATATATATAACGTTTTAAAAGAGGACAGAGATCTTAATTAGGTAATATTTTAAATTCATGATCTCTTAAACATTATAGAAGTTTGACATAAACACTAATTATATATATGATAAATAAAATATTTTGATACCGGTCTTATTATGATTTTTTAGATAAGATTTTTTTTAAATCAAGTTTTTAAGTTTTAAATATCTCATATATTATAAAATGGATATTCAATATCTCATCTAATTATTAATTGTATAATATATCTTTTTTTAATAGGATGAAATAAAATGATAACGTGGAACTGTTTTAAAAGTTAATAGCAAAGTTTGAATCTTACCGATTTTAATTAAATTCTCCCGTCTTAATATTTAAAAAAAAATTAAATGGCAAATAAGAGTTATTGGTTAGTGATATTAGAGTATTATTATGATTGTGAAATTTTGAAATTTGAGTTTATAGCCATATATATTTATAAATGAAAAGAAAAGAAAAGAAAAGGAAAGAAAAGAAAAGAAAAGAAAAGAAAAGATTAAATGATATGTGGGTATGGCTGGAGCCACTAAAGCTGATGTAAAAAGCAGGAAGCTAACTAAAGGGAGCTGAGAAATACCGTTGGAAAGAGTAGCTTGAAGTGCATATGGAGTTAGTTGGATCTTCACATTTGGACTAAAGAGAATATCTAACAGTCAACTCCTACCAGCAAAAACTTCATTTTTTGTTTTATATCCTTAAATCAAAATGACCCCACACTTCTCTCTTCATTGCTGTTTCCTTCCTCCTTAAAACTACAATTTCATCACCCCAAGAACCGAAATCTTCTTCTCTCTGCCATGGGCGTCGACATGTCTAATCCACCCACTTCTCATACCAAAGACTTCTTTGCCTCTCCTGCTCTTTCTCTCAGTCTTGTAATAATTCTTTAATCTTCTTTATATGTAATATAATTATATAATATTTGTATTTGCGTTTTGTTTTATATGTTAATTATATTCTAATTTTTTTTGTGCTCTTTGCTATTCAAGGCTGGAATATTTCGCGGAGCGAATGCACCTCCCACGGAGGCTCCTCCCGCCATGGAGGTGGAGGAAGGAGATGAAGGAAGCGGAGGCGGAGTAGGAGGAGAAAAAGAAAGAAGAGAAGAAACAGTTGAAATTAGTAGTGAAAATTCCGGTCTAATGAGATCAAGATCAGATGATGATTTCGAAGGCGAAGGAGAACATGACGATGATGATGGCGGCGATGATAAAAATAAAAAGAAAAAGAGAAAGAAATATCATAGACATACAGCTGACCAAATTAGAGAAATGGAAGCGTAAGTTTTCTCTCATTTTTCAATTTTTTTTAATAATTATTATTTATTTATTTATTTGCTACATTTATTAATCTTTATATATATACTTTGCATGTATTAATGAATTGATTAACACAAATAAAATAATTATTATTAATTATATGCTACATAATAATAATTAGCGACTTTGAGAAATACTTTTAACAGTAACAGAATTACGATATTCTTGAGAATACTCTGTTATACGTACTTTCTATATCTATGTGCCGGTAAAGATTAAGAAAAAGTTAGTGAAATGCTTAAAAAAGGAAACAAGATTATTACATAAAAGTACTCAGATTACTCGGAATTACGCGGTAAAGTTTTCTTTTTTCTTTTTTCCTTTTGTTCTATACAAGTCAATGGCTCTCAATTAACCCAGAAAGAACCCACAAAAAAAAGCTTAATTATTTCTTTTTATAGGTAATTATCTCTAATTAAAGTACGCAGTAAAATTTATTATTATAATGTGGTATATATATATATATATATATATATATATATATATATATATATTTTAATTATCATTTTCATATTTATTTGATTGATTAATTGTAATAATGCAATATTAATTATAATTTACAGGCTATTTAAAGAATCCCCACATCCAGATGAGAAGCAAAGACAGCAATTAAGCAAGCAACTAGGACTTGCCCCTAGACAAGTCAAGTTTTGGTTTCAAAATCGCAGAACTCAAATCAAGGTATATATAAATATATAAATTTTCTTCTTAATAATATATTCAAATTAATAGTTAATTAATATTAATATTATTAATCTGTGTGTATTTATTATTTCAAAAAATATATATATATATATTCTTATATATGTGTGTGTGTAAAATAATATGGCAGGCTATTCAAGAGAGACATGAGAACTCTTTATTAAAAACGGAAATGGAGAAACTCCGAGAAGAAAATAAGGCAATGAGGGAGACTATTAATAAAGCTTGCTGCCCTAATTGTGGCATGGCGACCACTAGCAGAGACGCTACCTTAACAACTGAGGAACAACAATTACGTATTGAAAATGCCAAACTCAAAGCTGAGGTTATAATTAATTATTAAATTTTATTTTATTTTATTTTTTATTAATTAGGCTTCGATTAAAGTTCCAACTCACAAAAATATTTAATATATATATATATATAGGTAGAAAAGCTTCGAGTAGCTCTAGGAAAGCATCCTCCAGGAGCAGCGCCTTCATGTTCGTCCGGAAACGAGCAAGAAAATAGAAGTTCATTAGATTTTTACACTGGAATTTTTGGGCTTGAGAAATCAAGAATCATGGAAATTGTTAATCAAGCAATGGAAGAGCTGAAGAAAATGGCTACTGCTGGAGAACCATTATGGATTAGGAGTGTTGAGACGGGTCGAGAAATTCTTAATTATGATGAGTATATGAAAGAGTTTGGAGTTGAAAATCAAAGCAATGGGAGACCAAAAAGATCGATCGAGGCCTCTAGGGAGACTGGAGTTGTGTTTGTAGATCTTCCCAGATTAGTTCAAAGTTTCACTGATGTGGTAAGAGATATCAAATAATAATTATCATCGTTATTAATTAAGATTTCAGAATAATTTTAATGTTGATTGATTGTAGAATCAATGGAAGGAGATGTTTCCATGCTTGATCTCAAAGGCAGCAACTGTTGATGTTATATCCAGTGGAGAAGGTCCTAATAGAAATGGAACAGTACAATTGGTGAGTTTTATTATGCATGTGTATTTACTAAGAAAAATTAATAAATAAGAAAAAAAAATAATCATTTGAATATTGATTAAATAATTAAGTATACAACTTTCATAGAAGATCTTTAACAGTACTGTTTTCTTCTTTATAGTTGTTTAATTAAGCAGGTTTTTTTTTTTTCTTTTTATTAAATTTTAATGCATAAATAAAGAAAGAAATCAACATCAATTTTAGTGAAGACAAAATCATGGGTAATTGATTGAAGTGGGATCTTTACACATAAAAGAAGGCAGCAACTACCACATAAAAATTTACACTGCAATTAATGATTAGCATGACCCATTTCCTTAAACTTTTCGATAAATACAAAATTCCTTTTGGCATTACTATATAATTTATTATAATCCAATGGTCCAGATGTGGATAAAGGAAATAGAAAAGGATCTTGTGATTTCTGGACCACTTTTTTTATTTATTATTTTACCTGCCTCAGCTAACTAATTAGCTAACAAGGTCAAAAATCTTTGACATTTTGGCCACTCTATTTTCTCTAATTAGATGATAGGTTTATGATTTTGTTACAATGATTTAGAGAATTTAATGTGTTTTTTTTTTTTTGGGTTGCAGATGTTTGCAGAGGTGCAAATGCTGACACCAATGGTGGCCACCAGAGAAATATATTTTGTTAGATATTGCAAGCAACTTAGTGCAGAGCAATGGGCAATTGTTGATGTTTCTATTGACAAAGTTGAAGATAATATTGATGCCTCACTTGTCAAGTGCAGAAAAAGGCCCTCTGGCTGCATAATTGAGGACAAATCAAATGGCCATTGCAAGGTACTGTTTTTTTATTATATATTATATTCTTTTTTCTATTGCTTGAAAGAATTTAAATATTACAACTTTTGTCTTATATAAATAAAGACATTGGCTTCTTCAAAATTAAACCTTATCTCAGAAAAGAAATAATTTTATTTAATTTTCAAATTCATCATGATGGATAGTTTTGGTTTCATATCATTCATTACTTCTGTCTAATTTGAAACACCTATCCTTATCTTGAATGTATGGAACGTCTTTGTTCAAGTTTTCAAAATTACTATTTGTTCATAAGCTTTTTTTTTTTTTTTTTTTTCCCTCTTGGGGGTAAACAGAAATAGAAAGCAATAGTCAAAATAAATGTCTAAAATTTTGAAATCTTATTATAAGTTTATTTTTTAAATAATTAAATATATTTTATCGATTAGATTAATAATTATACTTAAAAATATATATTATATTAATAAAAATTGGAGTTATTCAAATATAAAAAGATGACAAAAAAATTTAAATTATTTGTGAATCAAAGCAAAAAAAAAATGGAATTATATTTCAAGAATTACAAAAAATTGAAAAAAAAAAAAGGAATACGAGCGTCTTTTCACTAAATAAAAAATAGACAGAAGAGTTATATTAGTTAAAATATTTTATCACTCATTGGTTTGGTATATGAGATAAACTTATACCCTAGCATGGCAAAAATTTTGCTTGCATTTCATTCTCAATCCTGAAATGAATTACATCATGTATATCTAGAAAGACCTCACCATACTTCTATCAGGTGATCAAATTTTAGAATACCTCACAGATAATTTGAGATATATGAAATTGATGGGAAATTAATTTAGCAGGTGACGTGGGTAGAGCACTTGGAATGCCAGAAAAGCACAGTTCATACAATGTACCGTACCATTGTCAATAGTGGTCTAGCCTTTGGTGCAAGGCATTGGATGGCAACATTGCAGCTTCAGTGTGAACGTATTGTTTTTTTCATGGCAACTAATGTGCCCACAAAGGATTCAACTGGTATACTTTTCTTTTGCAATTCCACTGCTGAATAGATATTTTTGTAAAGAATATTTAATTTCTAAATATAACCATTGCTGAAAAATAGGTGTTGCAACACTAGCTGGGAGGAAAAGCATTCTCAAACTAGCACAAAGAATGACCTGGAACTTTTGTCGCGCAATAGGTGCATCAAGCTATCATACATGGAACAAGGTCACAAGCAAAACAGGGGAAGATATAAGGGTTTCCTCCAGGAAGAACTTAAATGACCCTGGTGAACCCCTCGGAGTGATCTTGTGTGCAGTTTCTTCTGTATGGTTGCCCGTTTCTCCTCATGTCCTGTTCGATTTCTTACGAGATGATGCAAGTAGAAACGAGGTATATATCTAAATATGATCGCTTCAGCTTAACAGTTTGCAAAACAGAATAATTTTCCAGATTCTGAATGTTTTTCTGCTAAATTTTTTAGTGGGATATCATGTCAAATGGAGGTCCAGTACAATCAATTGCAAATTTAGCCAAAGGACAGGATAGAGGCAATGCAGTAACTATACAAGTGAGTTGGTTCTTCTGTCTCAGAACTAAATTTATGTGTCTTGTCTTTATTCAAGTCTCTGAAATAACAGAGAATTGTTAAATTGCAGACAATGAAATCAAATGAAAATACCATGTGGGTACTGCAAGATAGCTGCACAAATGCTTATGAATCCATGGTAGTGTATGCTGCTGTAGATATTAATGGAATGCAATCTGTGATTACTGGATGTGATTCAAGCAACATAGCTGTATTACCTTCAGGATTTTCAATTCTCCCTGATGGACTTGAATCGAGACCCCTAGTGATCACTTCCAGGCAAGAAGAGAAGGGAACAGAAGGGGGATCTTTGTTGACAATGGCATTCCAAATCCTAACTAATGCCTCCCCCACAGCAAAACTAACCATGGAATCTGTCGAGTCTGTTAACACACTTATATCCTGCACATTGCGAAATATTAAGACAAGACTGCAGTGCGAAGATAGTTGAGCACCATTAGCTTTGTTAGTTAGGCAGACACAAATCAATTGTAAAACTTATAGGTTTCTAGGTGGGTTTCTTTTTTTTTATTTATTTATTATTATTATTATTATATTAAACTTTCTCTCTAAATTTTAGATTTTTATAGAGGGATAGTTTTATATTTATATGGGTTTGCCTTATTGTTTGTGGTTGGAGTCGGGGGGGCTTGGAGCTAAGTGCATCTCTCTAGTTTGGCATTCTGGAGTGTGAGGGAGATGTGGTTTACAAACTTCATAGGTCTAGAAAGAGTGAAATACCTTCATGTATATAACTAATATTTATCAATGCCATTTTGTGGTTGTTTCGATTCCTATCTTATCAAATTTCAGCATACTGAAATGGTTCAAGCAGAGTGTAAAACGACAATGGTTATGAAAAATTGTCCCTGAGAATTTGAAGAAATATTTCAATTTCATTTGCTCATACACAATTCGTGGCTCTAATGCATAAACTAGATCTACAGATCATGACAATGACTAAGAAAACGCATTATTTCTTAGTCACCGCTACTCATAATCCCGCAAGTTCAAAATAAATCTCATTCTTGTGCTCACGTAACATGTCAAATAACATTACAGTAATGTTAGCATTGTAAAATTCCAGAATATGGATAAAGCACGAATTGGAGGATTTGCTTCGCAATGTTTACATAAGCTTACAGTAATCATGTTGTGATGCATTCATTTGATAGATGATTGCAGGTGCAGTCGTGCAGATAAGCAATCTCAAGACAATCAGACAAGGCAGGGATACTAGCATGAGGATTTATACTATTTGAAGCACACCAGCATAGAAACTTTCCAGTGTATACAGCAGCGTGCATTCAACTAGGCAAGCAAGCACGCCAAAAGAAGCATGATATATGTATAACATGTAAAATTTATTTGCATAAATACTCATTTAAAATGTGCATAGTCCTTGTTTGGTAATTCAAAATCCATCAACCACTTAATAGGCTACCTGACTTCTAACACAAGCAGACATAAAGATCAAGGTAACCAAAACTACTCCTTGATATCAACACATTATTCACAGGAGCTTACTCCAAGCTAAAGACACTAAATTCTATAGAATACCCATATTTTTCATAAAGTGATTTATTTATGTCCAAGTTTCAACCTGTCTTCATCTTCTTGTCACAATCAGGATACACGTTAAGATTTCACCATGTGAAAAATCCAACTCTAATTTACAACCATAAAGTTATCTTCTTTTGCTCACATGCATCACTTTTGTCACACTTTTTTCCCCCTTAAATTTAACTATTTATTGAATATTTCAATGCCTATCTCATACGGGATTTGAGAGTTAGACAAAGACCCTATTCAAAAAAAATAATTATGTAAATTATGCCTATTTAATTACATTCATAATCCGCCCTCAAAAAAGAAAAAACATTCACACTCATCATAAAGCCAATTGAAGCAGGAGCGACAGCAACCCCCCACCCAGTACATTACTAATCAACAAGTCCATAAAAAGAATAGAAATGATGCGCAACTCAACATTCGTCCTCATCAATAACATATTAAAATACCATGAAACCTGCCAAGAAAAATGCATTCACTAATCCTTTTGCTTCTTGGAATCAATTTGAATCAACTGCAGTGATGAAAATCTTGGCAATTAACAAGAACTAATTTAGAAGGAGAAAATAACAAATTAGTTCAACTCATAACCATAATGACCATTAAACCATTTCATAGAAACATTATCTATATTCAACTCCCCATTTCATACACATTACCAAACCCCATTAATATGGTAGCAGTTGTGAAGCACACCAGTAAATTTCAATTCATAGTTCATACCCATCATAAAAATATTCAGCTGCCAAAATCCATCAAAACACGACTGGATTCAAATGCAATAACTCTGATATTTTGCAAATATTCAAAACCAATCCAAATCATACCTATTGCAAAACACTTCAATCCAGATTTTAGAAAAATCAAGTTGCCAAAATCAGAATGAGCAACAAGAGACACCAGTCCATTCAACCAATATTGCTCTGGAAGAAAGTTCATCACATAACTACACATACTAGAAAATGACATCAAAAGCTAAACATTACCATAAAACCAAAATACCAACATAAATTTTTGAACCACAAATGAAAGCAATGGCACATAATTCAAACTAATTAGCAAATTCCATCCAATCCAAACTTCTTCTCTAATTGTTCGGATGTTATTTTTGCCCAATTGATATCCAATGAAATAGCAGAACTCAACTTTACAATCAACACCAATTTCAGTGCAAAATCATAAGATTAACAGAACTTGTATGGTTTTACATTCATTATACAACAATAAAATCTGAAACAGCTAACTAAGTTCCAATTCATTGCAAACAAGCAACCAATATGCATTCAACAGCAATTAACAAATGCCATCAAAAGAAACACTAATTTGAAGTCCAAGAATTCCTATTTAAATAAAAATCCAGAACACACACAAAGTTAGCACATTAAGAACAACATTCTTCTCCTAATGAGACTTCAAATACCAAATAAATCCTAGGCTCCTGTTTGCACCTCCTCATCTAACGCAAACACACACACCCCCACGCCAAGCCCAAAAATTAAGTATGATGATTTCCCACAAAAAAAAAAAAAAAAAAAGGCCATCAAATTAGTACTATCGAAACAATCATATCAAAAAACTTCAATTTCATAGCCATTAAATTAGATTAAAATCCAGATACCAACATGGTATGAAACATCGAAGTACATAACAAAAATCCATAAATAAGCACAATTACATCAACATAAACCTCGCATTACGCCTGCTGTTCCTGAGATTCCAATGGAATTCCAAGCTCCTGAGGCACCGCCCCCTCTTCATTGGCTTTACTTCCCCTCCTATTCCTATCCGGTACTGGCACAGCAATAAAATTCTTGGTCTTGCTAATGGGTCTGCTTTTTTCAAGCTGGACAAAATCACCAACTTGGAACCGGTTCTCCGGGTCATGAGCCTGGAACTTCTTCTTCTTTCTAACCCTTCTCTTATACTTAGGATGCGGGGCCAACCGGGTTACCTCAACAGATACCGTCTTGTCATTTGTAGCACAAACCACTTTGCCTTGCATTGACTTCATGGCTCTGATTGGAGGGACAAAAGTTAAGGGCTTTTGGGGTTGGAGGGAAAGAGAAGAAGTGGGTTTTGACAAGTGAGAAAGAGGGGTTGTGCCATGGACAAAAGGGGTGGAAAGAGTGAGGGATTTGAGTGAGGATGTGAGAGACATGGTTAGTGGCATTGTTTTCTCAGCGAGTTTTGGGGATAAGATGGAATAGGAAGGTTTTGTTGGTTATCTTGCGGATGGGGTGTTTTTGCCTTTTGGGGGGATAAGTGATCGTGGAAAGGGCATTTCTCTCTCTTTTTTATTTTTCACTTGATTAACTTCTAAATATGACGATTTATTTTGGCAAATAAACTGGTACTTATTATACCTATGCTTATGCTTAATGCATGAGTCAGCCTAAAAACAGTATAAAATAAAATATCATCAATTTAGATTAAATAAATAAATAATCAAATAGTAAATTTTTAATTAAATAAACTCTATGTTAAATTCTAAGTCCCAGTTAAGTATTTTAATTTATACTATTTTATTTTATTAAGTTCATAATTCTTATTTTTAGACAAATTGAATCGAGTTATTTAAATAATGTCCTAAGAAATTTATCAAAAAAAACTGATCTAAGCATAGTTATGCAGAAGCAAAACCATTTCTTTTTTCTCAAATGAAAAGTTTAAAAAAAAAAATTCTAAATTCTAAATAGAATAATTACCTCAAGGTAAAACCTCCAAAATCAACTTTTATGAAGCATTGCATAGCTCCATTGTGAACGAGATGTTAGTGAATATCTATCACATGTAAATACAAAGCTCAGTAAGAGATTATTGGAAATCAAGGCAAGGGAGAGGTAGTCGCTCAGTAAAAAAAAATAGCTTAGCAATGAAAACTGGCTTAGAAGAGGTTCCGTACCAGACAGTATCTCGAGAATTAATCTTAGGTTAAACATGGAAATACCTTGGGAAATCGAAAAAAACCAAGGCAAGGATGGAAATGAGCCGTGTTAATTTTTGTTTTACCCGATAATTGTTATGGCCCACACCACCTAACAAAAGGACACCGGAGAGCCAAATACTGGAGAGATTATCATCATAGGCTTTAGTGAGTGACATACTCATGGACTTGACACCACACTCCAACCCAAAACCTTAAGGCAATGGCTTTATGGGTCTTTCCCACTTATAAATCACTCACTAAGTCCATCTCTTTCCAATGTGGGATTTCACTCATACTTGATATCCCAACAATAATGTATTAGAGAAATTAACTATGATTTTTTTAATGGACAACTCGGAAACTTTGAATACAATTCATTGCGCTCCTTTCATCTCTAGTACTTTTACGATAACTTTACGATAAAGTTAGCTTATCATGTGATTAACAATGACAGTGGGCGTCTTAATGCTTCTTGAAAGTTTGTTTGGAGAATTCCAGTTCAGCAGAGGATTCAAATGTTGAGAGTAATAAACGGGACTTCACAATGGAAACTCACCGCAGCAGCTATAATCATCATTATGAGAGATTGTTCTGTAACCCAAAAAGTTTGGATTGCTATTCTTCTATCTGAAGAAATTATTCATGATAAAACTTAAAATTTTCATTTGTGGATCAATGACAATTTGCATTCACTTCAGTGAGGTAAGGTGGAACTCAGGTGGAATGTGTTCTTTGCAGTAACATTTTGGTGGTTATGGCATTGGCAAAATGATAAAGTGCTTCGTGGCATTGAACTTGAAGTGTCTCAAAAAGTTGATTTTATCATTCATCAAACAAGGCAGTCGATGAAGTCTCAGAAGAAAGAGGAGAACTGCGTATGATTAATTAGCTGATATTTGCCTCCAAAAAATTGGTATAAATTGAACACAGATGGTTGTTCCAAGGGTAATCTAGAGAGAGCTAGTGGCGGAGGTTTAGTTTGAGACTCAAGTAGACAGTGGCTAAATGTTGTGGGTTGCGATTAAAGGTCTGTTGATGGCTTGAGATGTAGGTGCTAAGAAGCTAATTTTGGAAATGAATTCTAGTGTGGTGCTTCAGATGCTGAAATGAATTTTGATGAGGAGCACTATTGTTAATTCTGTGCGTACTTGGAACAGCATATCAATAAAAAGTTGGGAGATAAAGCTGAATATATTTGCAGGGAAGGAAACCAAGTTGCAGATTGCTTAATCAATATGGCTCTTATTCATAATAAAGGCTTCCACATATTAAACAACTTCCCATGGATTTAGTAGATGTGTAATTCACTGATATTGTTGGAGTCACCTGGATCTATTCCTAGTTTGTAGTGTTATCTTTCAGGGGCTTAAACCCCTCTTGTTCTAACAAAAAAAAATAAATTCTTAATGCTCCAAAAAGATAAAATATTCTCATATATCTCTTTTATTCTTTTTATTTTAAAAAATACACCTTATTAAATTTTCTATTTTAAAAATGCCTAATTTTTAAAAATATATCAAAAGTATATTATAAGTATGTCAGGATAAAATATATCATAAGCATGTAAGAAAATGACATTTTCAAAAATTAAAAAGATAAAAATGTTTTTTGAAAAAAGTAAAAAAAAAAAGTGTATTTGATGTAATTTAAAAAAAAAAAAGATGCAATTAAAAAAAAAAAAACCATTTATGGATCATTATTAAAAAAAAATAGAAATTATAACAGAACGGCAAAAAATAATAGTAGAGGCACTGGACTCTATGATTGTAAGACTAGATGAATGAGCCTGGCCTTTTGGGCTGCAGTTGACCTGACCCCTTGAACACCATATTAGCCCATATATATTTATATATATATATATATGGGAAAGTTGTGAAGGCCCCTGAATTTTTATAGAGGTGTTTAATATTAAGTCTTACCCACTTTAATTTGACCTAGATCTGTACTCTTTTTTTTTTCCCCGCCGAAAGAAATTGATTAGTATTAATAGGCATGAAGCTCAAAGGAGTACAAATAATTAAATTCATAGGAAAGCCCAATAAAATTTACAAATTTAGACTTTAAGTTCAAAACAGAAGCAACCCTTAAGCTGATGAAACATAGAAAATTACACAAAAGTTCTTTGGCCTTCTCTTCACTGAGACTCTTCCACCGACACACCTATCTCTATCGCCAAAGGCCAAGATTTGGAAGGCAAAAGAAGGACTTCTGTGGTTGAGTAATTCCTAAAAATATTGTACCTATATGTTTCAAGTATCGTCCTCTATTGCCATAAAATTTTCAAGGCAGTGAATCCATAACCAAAACTAGCCTCCTTCTAGTAATAGGATCAAGGTCAAAGCCCTAAAAAAGCCAATATTCTGCAAAGGGTTTCAAATCCCAGCCACAACACAAGATCAAACCCATAAAAACTTACTGAGAATTCAAAGCATTTACTAGTCACTCTTTCCCCCATCCACTATTATACAAGGACAAAAACCTTAGAGACAAGACCAGGGCTTTGAGTTGAATAGATATTGCTGTAAATGAGAATGGTCTCGCCGCCGTTCTTTACTAACGATACTAATTAAAAAAACCCATTTGAAATAGAGTTTAAACTAGCATATCTACAACATCAGATATCTTATTTGATAGAAGAAAGCACAGAAACACTAAGAAAATTGAAAAGCAGAGGTTATCCCACCTGTAGATGAAACCACTAGGGGATACCCTAAAGAAAAGCTCAAGCAGCGCTCTAAGAGGGGAGAGAGATCTTATTCAAGGAGATAATATTCAAGGAGATAAAATTTACTTACTTCCTACAATATCAAATGGCTTATTTGTACTCCGATCTCGCTGATTCAAATTGATCAGAAACATAAATATGTCAATTCACTTACCCAAGCTCTGAATCAGCGCGTCAAGTCCAAATCCACCTGACCCAAGTTAACAAGTATAATTTTGGTTAACTACTTCTTTTATTTTTTTGGCAAATTATTATTTAATTTTTAAAATTTGATCTAATTAATTAATTACTCTCTATTTTTTAAGAAATTAACTAATTGGTCTCTCAATTTTTATTCCATTAAATTATTTAGTTCTTTCACCCATTTTTACCATTAAAACCTTATAAAAAGATTAAAATACCCCTCTTTTACACTTAAATTTTTCATTCCAACCAAAACTAAATTTCATTAACAAATAAGACAATCCCAAATGAAGCTTAGATTTTTAAAAAAACTCAACTCAAATTTCAAATAAAAAACAAATAAGAACTAAATTAATTTACTTTTTGTTATGAAATTTCTCTTATACTATGCCAAAAGAGCATTTCTTCTTACCTTCAATACTTTTGTTAAAACGAATTAAAATTAACCCACAAATTTTAAATTAAAATCTTTTTTTAATTGAATTAATTTAACACAAGTTAATGACATTGAGGACTTTGCTTAGTTGCTTATTACAATTCGGGGTAAAAAGAACAATTGAAGCGTGGTTGAGTATGATTATGAGTATGGTAATTGATATTTATGCCCTTCAAGTTCAAATTTTGAGCTTAAACAAGCTGAGAAAACATAGAAAATGGTAAAAACTACTTCTAAAACTTTTTTGAAAAGGATCCACAAAAACGCTAGTACCAGCACTTTTTTTTTTCACAAAATTCATCATTGCTCTTAATCTCCTTATATATACTTATTAGTCTCCACAATATCTTCACACCCACAAAAATGTTTATAAAAACTATGTCTTATAACTCCCAATATAACATCACGCACAATTTCCATCTCCATTGAATTAGAATGCAAAATCCACATCCCAAAATCAATCATAGGTCGTAAAGCTGCCATGTTTAGAATAAGAGACTCGTGTAATAGTCTCTTACTGAGTAAACAATTTTTGGTGATTTTCTAAGTCTAAAATTAATGGAAACTTACGAGATCTCTGTTTATGGTGGTGGGTTTAAGTTTTTCGATTATGAGTGTTGGTTTTTGGGTCAAATCAAAGAAGGAGATGGTGGAGATGGAGGAGTTGAGAAGTCTGGTGTTGATGTTTTCAAGAACGGAAGTGGCAGTGGAAAAGAGAGATTAATAGGGAAGAGGGAGAAGGGGAAAAAAGAAAAAGAAAAAAAAAAGTATTTTGGGCACTGAAACTCATTTTTTTTCTTTTCTATTCCTTTTAGATTTTTTTATATAATTTATAAAAAAATTAGACAAAAAAATAAATTGCCTAACAGAATTAAAATAGAAAATTTTTTTAATTAATTTCTTAAAAAATAAAAATAAATTAGTTAATTAGATTAAACTTTAATAGCTAAATAATAATTTATTTATTTTTTCTAATTTTACTTCTTTTTTTTAATTTATAATTTTTTTTTTGAAATATATACAGATATATTTATGCAAATTAATTGGAAAAATCTATGATTGTCATTCTCCAAAATATATCCGGTAAAAAAAAAATTCTCCAAAATATGATTTTTATATTTAACATCGT
The DNA here is from genome assembly GCA_947687605.1 of Reutealis trisperma. NCBI lineage: Eukaryota > Viridiplantae > Streptophyta > Magnoliopsida > Malpighiales > Euphorbiaceae > Reutealis > Reutealis trisperma. The sequence goes on from CANTUT010000010.1 coordinate 3,191,853, forward strand.
ACCATTAGGCTATATTTAGATACCCAAAAAAGTTTTTTTTTTTTTTGCCCTTTTCTTTTTATAAGGAAAATAACGAAAGCTACATGCCAATTGCCATTGTTGATGGGTCCTTAGCCCTTTAATTTTTTTTTTTTTTTAAATCAGAATAGCCCTTTAATTTAGTGGAAGATCATATCATAAAATGGATAAGCTTATCCAGCTTCAATCCACATGGCACCACAAAAATAACTCTCAAAATCTGTCTCAAGAAAACCCATTGTGCCACGTGTCCTGCTATGATCCATGGAAAAGATCAAGAACTCCATTTTTTCTACTTCGTCCCACAGAAAGAAATTAGCTAGCTAAACTACAAACCCAAATACAAAATACACCAAGGCCATGGCATCTCTGGCAACTTTTGCATCTGTGCAACCAGCCACCGTGAAGGGTCTTGGTGGCAGCTCCCTTACCGGAACAAAGCTGCATGTGAAGCCATCTCGCCAGAGTTTGAGACCCAAAAATATGAGGTATTAATTAGTAATATGCATTTTGAGCTGCTTAGTTACATTAGAATATGGGTCAAGTGTGTGATATTTTTTGATAGGAGTGGTGGTGTGGTGGCTAAGTATGGTGATAAAAGTGTGTACTTCGATTTGGAGGATTTGGGCAACACTACTGGCCAATGGGACTTGTACGGATCAGATGCTCCTTCTCCATACAACCCTCTTCAGGTTCCTCACCATTTCTCCTTTCAAATTGGAAAAAAAGAATTTGCTTTCATTGAGAGTCGAACTCAAGACCTCCCGCTTACTAAACGGGTGCTCTAACCAACTGAGCTATGAAAGCTGAACGTGCTTTCTTTTTTCTTTTTAAAAAAAATTAAATAATATTCAATAATTTAGGATTTAATGTGTTCAGAATCTTGAGATGATTAATTAACCTTGTACATGTAAGTTGAACAAGGTTGAGAAGTAAATTTGTTGAGGAGAATAAAATAAATAATTCGATAAATTTGAAGATTTGATATTGTTGTAGATTTTTTTTTTTTTTTTTTTTTAAAAAAAACTCAGTGATAGTTCTTGCAAATTACGGTAGATAGACACTACGCAATGAACAATAAAAAATAAATGAGACAATCAAATTGTACTTTTGAGTGTTGACTAGGTGGAATAGACAATCAAATTTTATGAAGACTTAATTGAATTGAGTCGTATTGCTAGGTGTTAGATTTTCATTTCAATGGCAAGATCTTGTAGCATGATCATAGTGTAGAATAGGTCATTTGACTAGTACAGATTAAGCTAATAACAATAGACTTACCATAAGTGCCTAAAATGTGATAGCCATTTGTTATTTTCCATGCCTGTTGAGCTTAAACTCTATATATAACTATTATGACTTGTATTCTGCAAATTTTACATGTAACTGCAGAGCAAGTTCTTTGAGACATTTGCAGCTCCATTCACCAAGAGAGGATTGTTGCTCAAATTCTTGATTTTGGGAGGTGGCTCCACCCTAGCTTACTTTAGTGCTACAGCTTCTGGTGACATTCTACCAATCAAAAAGGGCCCACAACTTCCACCAAAGTTGGGGCCACGTGGCAAGATCTAATTTAGTTACTGTTCATCTATTAGCCTTTTCAATTGTATGTATCTTCTTTTTTAAGTTTATCTAAGCCTCCTTAATTTAATCAAGACTCCTGTTATTACTTCAACAATATTCATTTTCAGTCTGATTTTGGCAAGTTTATGCATTATGTTAATGCTGCTATATTCTAATTTCTGAAATGAAAGCAGTAATTGATCAATTGTGGCTAAGCCTAATCATTGCTTAGCAGAATTGCAATTGCTAAGGAAAATTGCAGCTGTTCATTTCAAAACACTTACAAGAGAAAAAGAAATCATTTTGAGCTCAACCAAAATGGCATGTAAGTCTAACAAACTACATATGCATTTTTTGTACAAATGAAAGAATGTATGAAATGCTTCAAATACATTAATTTTTACACTTATATGCTCTCTTCCCTATTTACAAAAGGAAGGAGTAGAATGAACATATGAAACTCTCAACTGAAAAAAATAGAACAAAATTCTTATTTCAATATCAGGCTGTTTTGTCACTCTTTATATATCTCTCCTACCATTCTTTCTGTGTGACATGCATTTTCCTCCTCCTCTCCTTTCTTCCCCCTATTGTCGGTATCAGTGACGTGCAGCAGGGCTTCTTACACCACCTAAGTTCTCAAGATAGGAAGGCTTCTTCATGGTCACTATATTAGCAAGTTTTTCTGTTAACTTTGCATCTTCTTTAACTCCTATCTCTTCTGAATTTCCAGCTGGTTCCTTCTTTGCCTCATCATTTGATTCTAAACTCCAACCCATAAATTCCAATAATGTCATTGAATTGTTTGATTCTGTGGATTTTCTTGCTGTCTCTTCTTTGGGAGTTATGTTTTCTTGAGGCGTCTCTTTTAGAGGGTTCCTCTTTTGTCCGGCATAAGAAGGATTTCGAGTGACATAATCAGCATAGAGAACATCTTCAATTCGAGACATGACTGTATAGGCCAAGCTTTCTAGAATTCTTGAATAACTTTCTAAAATTGCATGTCCTATATCCTGTTAACCAATAAGAAATTGTGAGTTCTAGTTATTTCATAAGCATAACTATAACTTATCATACTATCATTGTAAATTCTTTGATCTTCCCTCAAGTCTGTATCTTTCTGATCAAGGTGAATAAGAAAGAGCTCTGAAGGTGAAAATGGAACATATGTTCTTACCCGATTGTATTGAATTTTGCTGATGTCTAGTGCAGACTGTGGAATTCCAGGAAACCTCTGCTTGAGAATAAGTAAGATGGTTTCTGCTCTCTCTTCGAAAAGTTCTCTTTTCTCCAAACTGACGGCAGAACCCCAAGTAGATTTCCCATCTTTCTGGTTCATCTTCCTCTTCCAAATCACTATAGAAGCCTCAATTCTATTCTTGAGGTCTAGGATTTTATGCTCTGTTGATAAGTCCATGGTGGACAGAAATTGATCAGGATCAAAAAATTCTACTGTAATACTCCTATAAATTGAGTCCCCAAGACTTGCTCTCCCATTCTGCCAAAGTAAAATTAAAAAAGTAAAAATGTAAATACCAATGAGCTTTGGCTCAATAGCATTGCAGTCGTCTCTAAAGCTGTGAGATTGCAAGTTTAAACCCCAATCAAAGCCAAATTAACCTAAAAACATGTAAAAATGTAGTCTAGGCACTTGTATAAGATATTTTAATGAGAATTGTTGCTTTTCTTATTTACCTTGGGAAGGGATTCAATGTAGTTTTCAGGAATCTCCATTTCTGATAGAACATTAGCATTTATAGCCATAGCTGCTTTTAGCACTTGGTTAACACAATCTTTTTGATATTGCAGAAATTTTCTTGATGCTTCTGATAGACCATTTGGAGGAACTTTAGCAGTAGGCAGCCACCATTTATCATCTTTTCTCTTTGTATTTCCTTTTTCTGAGTCAGGGGCATCTCTTGAAACATAATAGAACTCATTTTGGTCTTTGAAGTTATCCAGGCAGTCCTGAATATTTACAATACCATATCAAGAAAATACATTAGAATATTACATCTTTTGTCATCCACATTTAAGAATGTTCATATAAATATTAAGCTCAAACAAACTAAGAAGATGAAAACATCTTGTCTTCTTACAGTTAGCATTGCATCAAGCTTGCGCAAGGCAGGAATGTTCATGTGAAGATCATTCCGTTGTCGTGTCACCATTATCTGTTAAATCAAGAAACAGAAAGGTAAGATAGTATATGAGAGAGACATATAAATCAAGAAATAGAACATATTATTAGGAAAAAAAAATGAAATGATAGGGAGACTGTTACCTCCATATTTAATCCATCCTTGTTTTTCTGTTGAGAAGCAACAAACTCAACAACGTAATCAGTCACAGACAAGAGCCAATCAAGTTCTTTTCTCCACCTTGCTTTCCTTTTTTCAGACATAGGCTCCAAACGCCATTGTTCACCAAAGACAGAAGCTACAAACAAGAGGGAAAAAAAAATAAAAATGCAATAGATCAACATACATGATAGGTATGTTATGTTAAAAATATTGATGAGAGATTGTTAAAGTTTGTTTTTAAGGTGAATTTTACATGTTCTAGTCATAAAAACTTCAAAAACAGCTAAACAATTCTCTCATACAGCTAATTTCAATAAGCCTCCAAAATTAAAGTGGTTTCAATATCAATGCCAAATAGACTGTAATAGTAGACACAGCTATTACTTCAAGCGAATGAAGAAGAAGATTTCAATAACACCATGAATAATATACAAAAGAAGAAGAGATCCACATACCAGCAAGATTAGTGATAGCATTTGACAATGCAAGAGCAGAAGAGACACCCTTTCCTCCTCCTGACATATCCTCTCCCAAAAGCAATTTAGCAAATCTTTCCTTCATCTGCTCCATATCTGAATCAAAACCCATCAAACAAAATGAAATCCAAATTATAGTGTTAACCCAAAATTTATACATAATTAATTAATTAATCCTAGCTAACTTTGAAGCAGAGTTTGCCTGGATGTTTTTTATCTTTTGTTGGAGGAGACTTGGGACAACAATTCTTGTCATTCTTATTGTTAATCTGCTGTTTCTCCAAGGAAGAGTCTTCCAGAATAGCAGCATCGCCAACAATAAGACTCTTCACATGACTCTTGACATGACGACCTCCTGAATTCTCATTCATCCCTTCAAAATTGATCAATTTAGCCTCACAATTTTCTTGCTCTTGTTCAAGAGTTCCTACCATTTTCACCCTCACATAAAGGTATAAACAAACAACAAGAAACTAAAATTCGAAACATGATATTGGTTCAAACTTAAAAATCTATATATTTCTTAATCTTTAGCACAACTTCAAACTAATCTTTATTTATTTATTTAGTTATTTTTTGGTTTCTTGAAGATTTAGATGGAGTTTGACAAGGTTATGGAGGTGATTAATTAATGATTATGTAGGTGGGTTTTGTGTTGGATTAAAGACATTGATAGAACGTGGGGTGCATGTATTGAAAAAATGAGGTGTATGAATGAAGAAGAATAAACAAGAAAAAGAACAAGTTTTTGATTAATTTTTGTGTTTTTCTTTTTAAGTATGTGAGAATTTAATGGTTATTTTCTAATTTTGAAAGGTCAAACCTTGCAAAGAATCCGGAAAGACACACATACATGGGCAACCACCATTTCTATCTCTCTCCCTAATCCTTTCTATATTTTTTCTCTATTTTCTCCCCTTCCCCAAATATCATGGCACCTAATGGACGGTTTAGATTGAAATATACTCCCTCCATTTTAAAAAAATTGATTATTAAAAAAAAATTATCATTTTTAAAATAGTAATAATTTTATGATAAATTGTCAAAAATACTCATATTAATTGCAATATAAATTAGGAAACATCTTTCATATTTGGGAAATGGAAAAATAAATTAGCTATTTTACTTTTTTTTTTATTTAGTTGCTAAATGACCACTTATTTATGAACAAAATTAACTTTTTTAATAACCATTTTTTTCAGAATGAAAAGAGTATCTCATATCAGCTTGCGTATCATTTGAAATTAAATTTTTTCTTTAGATAAATTTAAGAAACACCGATCGGACTATACATTTAAGAATTATCTCTTATATATTTTTTAATATATATTTGGTTTTAATTACATAAAATATAAATTAAGTAGATAGTAATTTTGTTACACAAAATATTAAAAAAAAGGTAATATTTTAAATATATTTTGTTACTTTGAACCTGCTTGAAAAAAATATTAAGCTCTTTTGATTAGAACAAGTAGTCAAGTTCAGATAATGGTAGAAAAATCATTTGGCAACATGGTTTTCTATTTTTAAATATCAAATATTAAAATTAAATATATTTAGCAATAAAAAAAAATTCTTTTATAGTTTTAAGAAGTAAGATTTACTAAAAATCATTTGGCAAAAAAAAAAAAAAGGATTTACTAAAAATCAATTAGAGCAACAAATACGAAATGGGCTCTGCCACCAATGTGATGTTACTTAACAAAGGCCCAAGACTGTTACCAGTCTCATCTCAAGCCCCACAAGAACGAAATTTATTTTGGGATTTGCATCATTAGCCCCTTTGGTTTATAGTTATAATTTATTAATTATTATTATTTAACATAATTAAATACACAAACTTATTTTGCTCGAATTTTTAACCGTTCAATTACAAAATTTTCTAAAAGCTAATGAAACTTAAAAATGATAAAGATAAATTTATACTAAGTTAAAATTAAAAATTCGTGAGTATATAATATTATTTTTAAAAATTAATATAATTAGTAAGTAATTTTTCTCTTTATTTTATGCAACAATTTAAATTTTATTGAAAATAAATATTATTTTTGATACATAAACAAATAATATAAGACACGAATTTCTTATTATAATAGTAACTATCAAAAAAAGTTCTTATTATATAGTATACCATTTAATTTAAATTAATGAAAATTAAAAAAAGAAAAAGAAAAGATAAATTATACTAAAATTAAAATAAAAAATTCGCAAGTGGATACTATTATTATTTTACAAAGGTCAATTGGTTAAAATACTTTAAACTTTTTAACTTTTTATAATTTCACCCTGACTATTATATTATAAATTAATAAATTTGTTTGCAATGGTACCCTTAATTGAAATTGCTCTCTTTGGACATTTCCAGTAAAGATAGGAAATTAATTCTTTTATATATATATATATATATATACTATATTTTTTTTAACGTGATTTGCATGATGATTTTCATTATGACTCGTTAGATTTCTAAATACTTATTTTAAATTTTTACTTTTTTTTTATTAAATATTTAATAATCAGTTTTTTGTTATTTAAAAATAAAATTATGTTGAATAAAATTTTCAATTAAAATGATAAAACTTTTCAAATAAATAATATGTAGCTGAAATCTTATTAAATCTACTTTTAAAATTATCATGAAGAAAATTTTATATAATTTAATTATTAAATTCATTTTAATTGTTAAATATAAGCTAAATTAAATTTTCATATAAAAATCTAAAAATCTAACGAAAATATAATTATGCACAATAAATATTATCTAAATTATATAGTTTTACATGTTTAATATAATTAGAATGATAACATAAAATAATTATAGATTCTATATAAATATATGAATAAACTTTAAAAGGCAATACATACACCATATTAAAAGAATATGAGTCAAACATATATAAATAAATCATTTTTATAATTTTAAATGATATTATTATATTCAATAATATATTATAGAAAAGAAAATAAATGAATAGATAAATACATTTTATTATAATTTTCTAATTTATTTTGTTATTATTGTGTTGCCTAATTGTTAATTATAAATTGATTTTCATGTTAATACTTTGTACGTATATTTTTTTCTCATAATTTCAATGTAGGTTGTATTTTTTTATTAATTTTGATAAACTTGATATTTTTGACATATTATAACTTAATTTTTATGCTTTCAGAAAATCAACAACAATCTTTTAAGTGTCTACATGTACTATTGTTTTAAAAATGACTGGTAACTAAACCGAACATGTCACTGATTCACAATTCTACTGGTCAGACCGGTTGGACAAAATTTCTTATTTTTTCATTTTTTTTCATTTTTTTGTCATTTTATAAAAGATTTACATTAATATATATTTAATCGGTTAAAAACTGATGAAATTACAATTTAACTGGAATTTCAATTTTTTCCAATAAACTGAAATGGACTAATTGCCAATTTTTAGTTAAATAAGTTAAACCAATTAGTCCAATTTTATTTTTATAATACTGATATGCACAGATTTTATATCATCAGTAATACACTTATTATCCCTATTCAAATCTACCTTGTCACTCACATTTAAGTTTAGATTTTTACTCTGATATCTCTGACACCAACCCTTTAAAACTATACTCTAATTCCATCAAAAGACTATCTGTATTCGGATCACTATCACTCGTTTTTGTATTTGTATTTTTATCAGTTATTACCAACTATTATTTGCAACCATTTCTTTAAGTATGCAAATACTTTACATAAACCAATTTCACAGATGATGTAAGGATTATATCAAATTCAAAGTTTTTAGTTACCACATCTCATAAACCATCCTTAAAAACAATATCATAACTACCCTTCTTACTAACAATAAAAAATGGTCTAAACAAATCCACATTTTAATATATTCATAATATTGAAAGAATATGAGTCAAATATATCTAAATAAATTGTTTCTTACAATTTAAAATGATATTTTTATATTTAATAATATATTAAGGAAAATAAAACAAATGAATTGATAAATACATTTTATTATAATTTTTTAATTTATTTTGTTATTATTATTTTGAATTAATTATATATTTATTTTCATATTAATACTTGGTCCATTTATTATTTTCTTATAATTTCAATATAGGTTACATATTTTTATTAGTTTTGATAAATTTGATCTTTTTGATATATTATAGCTTAATTTCCCTTCCTCCAGAAAATCAATAATTTTTCCAATATTTATATATCATTGTTTTAAAAACTATACCGGTAACCGAATCGGACAAATTTATAAAATACATTATTTTTTTATTTTAATAAAAAATATATTATATATTCACATTAAGATTAAATGCATTGTCTGTTAATTTCACATTAATGTTAATTCAATAATAATTATAGGCAATTAAATTATCATGTGATATCATATTATATTATATGATATCATATTATATCATAAGTTCAAAATATTATAATTTGGTGATTATATAAAAAAATCTCTAGTTTATAAAATATATTAATTTTTTTAATTTCAATAAAAGACTTATTATACATTTACATTATGATTAATGCATTACTTCTAAATTTAACATCAATATTAATGTAATATTAGTTGTATATAATTGATTTATCATGTGATATCATATTATATTATAAGACCAAAAAATATATATTTAAAGGTTATATCACATGAATAATTGTGAATATTTTAAATTTAATATTTACAAATAATAATTTAATCAGATTCTTTTTTATTTAAATTAAATATAATTAACTATATATTAAATAATATTTTTTTTCTTATTCTAATTGAATTTATTTTTTCTTTATTTAAATTAAATTAGATAACTAAATTATTAAATCATATAATTATATAATTATAAATTTGTAATATAATTAATTATGTATTAAATAATAATTATTTTAATTGAATTCATTATTAGTTATTTAAATTAAAAATAATTAGATAATTATATTATTTAATTAATAAATTACAATATTGCCATCATAAATACACAATTAGAAATAAGTTAATGAAGGGCTCTTATATAAATATGCTTATCACCTTCCATATATATATATAGATATATCAGTGAATACTCTAACACTATAACCACTCATAATATGTGCAATATAGAAAAAAAATTATACAACATTTTCAATTTTCCATGAATAGATAATTTCTATAACCACTCATAATATGTGCAATATAGAAAAAAAATTATACAACATTTTCAATTTTCCATGAATAGATAATTTCAACTCAATTAGAGAAAAAAATATTTTCTATTACCTATTTAAACTATTTTTATCTCTATTTTCTAGATTACAATTCTAAATTAATTTATTAATTTAGAGTATAATAACTTATTTCTAAAGTATAAGTAAAATTATTAAAAGTAAAAAAATTCAGGGTATTGCAAATCAATTTGTCTTTTTTCATATAATTTTTTTAAAAACTAAACTTTCTAAGAAGTTATTCTCAGGAAATATAAATAATTGTATATTTAATTTGTATATAACTTTCTCAAAAATATGTTTTTTTATTTAATTTTATATTATCATTTTTAAAAAATTAATAATACAAAAGGTAATAATATTCTTGTAATCAATTGACATATGCAATTATAATTTGATTTAATTTTCACATAAATATTTTGGTAATAAAATACAAATTTTAAATCTTTTTTCATCAAGATTATTTGGCATATTTTTTTCACATAATTAGAAAGCTCAATTTTTATGATAAAATTTTAATATGTAAAATATCTATAGTATAATTAGTAACATAAAAAATGAAAGAGGAAAAAATGAAACAAATTTTTGATAGCTTTTATCTTTAACATAGAATAAATATATAAATTTATATTTATTTCAACTCAAGAAATCCTAATGAAGTTATTTACTACGAAAAGGAAGTAAAAATTATTATTTTTCAAAAATTTTATTTAATAATGACTATTAAATAAAATAATTTTTTTTAATTTTCTTATCTCATTTGCTCGTACCAAATGAACCCTTAATTGATATTTTCCTCTCTCTTTTTTTTTATTGCAACAATTTAAATTTTACTGAAGATATATAAAGCTTTATATATCAAATAAACTAGAAATTAATGATTTAAAAAAAAAAGAAATTCACCATTTAAATTATTTTGACTAAGTAGAAAACCAAATATGCAGTACTTGGAAATTCCTTGGCCGTGCCAAAAAAAAAAAAAAAAAAAGAAGGCTCTCCTCCGCTGGGCTGTGCCAGTCCACAAATGAAAAACAAAGCGCACATCTAACTAACCCCACCCATTGCCACTGTAGAACACAAACCAACCAACTAAACTCAGTTGCGTACAATAATCATTATCACGTTCACAACCGAAAGCCAGAACCCTCCTCACAAGTAGGAGACACTGACTCCATTCAAAAACACCAACCAAAATGGAGTCCATCGGTGTTCTTATGACCTGTCCCCCAGTCCACCCCTACCTGATCGAAGAACTCGAGAAGCGTTTCACCCTCTACAAATTTCAAAATTTCCCAGACAAGACTCAGTTCCTTAATTCTCACAAGAACTCGATTCGAGCCGTCGTGGGTAACGCTAGTATCGGGGCCGACGCTGAACTGATAGACCAATTGCCGATGCTGGAGATCGTGTCCTCTTTCAGCGTGGGGCTTGATAAGGTTGACTTGCCCAAATGTAAAGAGAAAGGGATAAGGGTAACAAACACACCTGATGTTCTGACTGATGATGTTGCCGACTTGGCTATTGGGTTGATGCTGTCGGTGTTGAGAAGGTTGTGTGAGAGTGATCGGTACGTCAGGAGTGGCAAATGGAGAAAGGGTGATTATAAATTGTCTACTAAGGTTTGTTGTTTATAATTTTTTTTTTTTTCGTGTTTGCTTTCTTTATTGCCTTCTGGGTCGCTCTGATTTAGGGTTCTTTAGATGTGTATTTTATTGTTTGGTCCCCCTTTTTATACAGTAGATTTTAACAAGAGTATTGGTAATGATGACGATTGAAAATCCCTGTGCCCAATTCAGCAGAGTGAATGAAAAGTAAGAGACTTTTAAGTAGAACGATTAGTTTAGGGGCTGGCAGTTTATCTTCAGTTAAGAGGATTCGAATTCTAAAAAGATGGTGATTAAGTTTTATGTTGTATTTGGATTTGCTTCCTGAATTTAAACAGTGTTTCTGCCCTGACTTGTTTCTGATTCTGATCCTGCCGGTAGTTTTCTGATGCTGCCTGGTAGTTGAGTAAGTTATTTGTTGTGGGATGGTTAATTATTTGTTTGGGTTTTCAATGACATCGGTTCATGTTTTCCAAATACTTATAAGATTGTGGTGCTTTATTTGGTGGCCCTGTATGTCTGTTTACTTTGATGTCACTACTAGAATTATTGATGTCATTATAGTTTGCAAGTTGTGACTGCAATAAATGGTGGGCTTGGAAATTAGTTTAACAAAAACTCTTGTTTTCGGCGCATCTACAATGTTGCCAGAACTTATGAGAATGCAATTTTTCTTAGCATTGATATGTTCTATTTTATTATTATAATGGTTTAGTTTTGTTCTACAATCATCATTTAAATTTTGTATTCTCGGAGACCTTCAGATTTTTATGTTTTTGTGGTTTATGGCAGTTTAAATTCAGTATTGGAACATTGATGCTGGGGGTGTTCTATTTGCATTTGTCTTAGTTAAACAGAAGATAAGCATGAAAGGATTTTAAAAGACCATAACAGATGCTTAAACTTCTTAATCATGGGTTTTCAAAGTAAAAACTAAATTTTTTATCTTGATTACATCCTCATATTGCATGTGTTTGAGACATGATAATTGGGAATGTTGCCTCTATGCAGTTTAGTCATGTAATCTTTGAGTTGCTGAAGATTAAAAGAGCTGAACAGAATACTGCCAGCTTCAGTTATGCCTTTGGATTCATATGAAGTCGATGTGAGAAGTAAATTCATATTAGTGGTGCAAATCAATCATTAGTGAATCAATTAGAAGCTAATTAACCTTATACAATGTAGGGTTACTGCTTAATTTTGCACATGGAGCCATGATACTACTTTGTGTGTATCTCCTTATATTTCTGTTTAGCCAAGGTGCAACGTGGATTTTTAAAATAAAATAAAGTGTTATAATAAATTATGACTTCTCCTCTTGGTTATTCTGTGTCTTGTCTTTAAGACCTTAAGTCCAACTTTCTGCAGATATATGGGAATGTAAAATTTTCATAAGCTTTCTAGTTTCAACTTTCAAGCATTCTATATTTTTTCATGCATCCTATAACGGTCTAGTTAATATTTCTGCTGGATGTAAATTGGCTAGGCACAAATTTGATGAGCTTAGGCTATAATGGTCGTGTTATATTCATTCCTTTTATGCTCTTGTGATTCTTGAGTCTTGACTCTTATACGTATTTTTTTTTTCTTTTTTAGTTCACTGGGAAGTCAGTTGGCATTATCGGGTTGGGCAGGATAGGAATGGCAATTGCCAAGAGAGCTGAAGCGTTTAGCTGTCCAATTAGTTACTTTGCTAGATCAGAAAAACCAGATGTAAAATACAAGTACTATCCAAGCGTCGTTGAGTTGGCTGCCAACTGCCAAATCCTCGTTGTTGCATGTGCACTAACAGAAGAAACACGCCACATCGTCAATCGTGAAGTCATGAATGCATTAGGTCAAAAGGGCATCCTCATAAACATTGGTAGAGGTCCTCATGTTGATGAACCTGAGTTGGTGTCAGCATTACTTGAAGGCAGGCTAGGTGGTGCTGGGCTTGATGTGTTTGAGGATGAGCCTAATGTACCTGAGCAGCTATTTGGGCTTGAAAATGTAGTCCTCTTGCCTCATGTAGGAAGTGGCACGATGGAAACCAGGAAAGAGATGGCTGACCTTGTTGTCGGCAACTTGGAAGCACATTTTTTGAACAAACCTCTGTTGACTCCAGTGGTTTGATTCCGACATAAACGATTTATGAATACAACAAGATTGATTGAAGGCTTCGTCATGCTTATGTGACTTGCAATTTAATCTAGAGATCATTATTTTCTGGACTTGGCAATGCCTTGATGGAAGACATTGTTCTTCACATTTGAAGTTGTACCCTTGTTAGTTATCTTCTTGCTTCTTGGATTTAATACTGTGAGCATCGTATCTGCTGCACTGCAATCTTCTTTTTCTTTTTTCCATTTTTTTTTCTTGGGCTTTGATTTGAATAATCCTCCTCAAGTTGGGTGTCGACGCTAATGATTTTGATATTTGAAGCCAAATTAGGAATGGACTCTGCAGTCTGCAAAATGGTTAATGGTGAAATGCATGAAAAGTAAATAATCTGACAATTTCTTCTTTAACACTCTTTGCATATTATGACTTTGTGATTAGGTTTACAAAGTTAATGTTTGCTTGAGACACATATAAGATGAATCTTGAATTTCTGCGTTAGGAGAAAATTCTTTTAGATTGTGAGAAAAGCATATGCTTAGTCCATCAGTTTTTATTTTTTAACTGGTACTAAAATCATCATTAAATCTTTTTCATTACCTTAGGGGTGGTGAGTGCGGTGTCCGGCGGCCGATAAAGGGCTCTACCTCTGCCGCCAATCGATTCACCTGAAGATGGTGGTTGTTTGCTGTCCTTCTATTCCTGACAAGAAATAGAGTAAGGGATAGACTTGGACCACTAGTTCCAATACCTCTTCTAATCATTAGTCTCGAGCTGTTAGTATGTAAGTTGGACTTACGGAGTTCGGGATATATAAAAAATTTCTCCGGGCCAAAATTAGTTTGAGAATAAAACTTGAGTAGAGATAATAATTTGTCCAAATTGAATAAAAAAAAAAAAAAGTATTTATATAAATAAATAATATATTTGTTTCAAAAAATAAATAAAAATAATATTATAGTATCCATGATAAAAAAGGGTCAAGCGGTGAGGATAAAGACATTACTTGTAAATTGCAATTGTTTTATTGGCACTATCCTACACGAGGAGATACACACAATACAACAATTTAATCACTCTGCCTACCTCATCTCACTAATTTGGAATTATTATTTTTTAAATGTAGAAATTAATTAAAAAAGAACTCTTCGCTGATTTATATAGAATTCTATATTTTTAATTTTATATATTTAATTATATTTGTGTAAAATACAATAAATAGATAAAAATTTTACATGAATTCTTCTTATTAAACTTAAATATATTTTAAATTTACATCACTACATAACATATAAAAATAAAAAATTTCATTTATGGATAAATAAATTTTTTAATAGATTAATTATGAAATGAATTACATGTGAATTTAATCCAAATGTCAATATAGAAACTCCTGTATTTTTTTTATTTTTTGTGGTTGAGAAAATTAGAATTTAATTTTTTTTTTTTGGCCACAAATTTTCCATTTTTTCGGTTTATTATTATTGTTATTATTATTTATCTATTTTTATTTTGTTGGATATTTAATCTCCCCCGGCTAAAACGAAAATTCATTAGAAAATGGAAAACGACCCAACAAAAGAAAACGATTGCTCGCACGCAGAAAACGACTTGTCGTTAAAACCGCGCCAATCTCCAAAGCCCTAAGCTCAATTCCCATCTCTCTTTCGTAACATTTCAATTTTCACAGACGGACTCAAAAATGAAGAATATCGGAGTCCTGATGACTTGCCCAATGTACGCATACCTCGAACAAGAATTAGAAACTCGCTTCAGTCTCTTCAAACTCTGGCAATATACCTCAAAAGCTGAGTTCTTGAGAACCAATTCACACAAAATCAAAGCAATAGTGGGTAACACTAAAATTGGCGCAGATGCTGAGTTAATTGATGCATTACCAAATCTGGAGATTGTTGCTACTTACAGTGTGGGTCTAGACAAAATTGATTTGAGAAAGTGTGAAGAGAAAGGAATTAAGGTGACAAATACCCCTGATGTGTTGACTGATGATGTTGCTGACCTCGCAATCGCTTTGATACTGGGAGTTCTAAGGAGGATTTGTGCTTGTGATGGATATGTGAGAAGTGGGAAGTGGAAAGATGGTGATTTTGAATTGGCAACAAAGGTTTGTGTTTCCCCCTTTTTTTTCGAGTATTTATTTAATTTAGTAGTAGTCTTGATGTGAATTTATTGAAATGTTGGTTGCCTTAGGTTTTGCTTTTGCTTAACAATAATTTGTTTGGATTTTTGTGTTTCTTGATAAGCAGTGATGTAAGGTATTGGCCTACTATTACATAGATTTCAATATTTTATTTTATCAACTTATGCAGGTTTGTAGTTCATAATTTGGACAAGTATTGCTTTTTCTCTTTTATACTGTTTATGTGCCCTGAATTTTGGTTATTGACTCATTGGCAATAATTTTGGTTTGGTTAATAGATTTCAAATTAGTCTCACCTCATTGTTTGATATTCAGGTTAAGAAATTCATAGTAGCCCTCCTGTTAGTGCGACTTAGGAACAAGCTTCAAATTTTTCAGACTTTCTATCCGCAATTTTGATTTGAAGAATTTCAGGACTCCCATAGCTTATCCATGTTTGGAACTTTGGATTAAAATAAATTTAATTTATGTCCTCTAAGGTAAATAACAGATTCTATGCAGAAATCAAAGTCAGAGAAGGGTATAAAAAAATAGAGAATTTGTATTATGTGAGGAGCTAGACAAACCACATGCACCTTGAAAACTATAAAAATTTAAAATGTTGAAATAAAGAAATTTTTAATTTCTGCTCCCAATATATTTAGCCCTGAGTTGCATTATGGATAACAGAACTTACCCATCTTATTGCTTCATAATATTTTCCTGTCGATTCTTATTGTTGATTTTTTATATCAATTCTTTTAGTATGTGTAGTATTACTTATTCAATATGCATCTGAAGATAGAGTATAAACTGCAATAAGAATTTATATAGCAGTAGAAATTTTGCTGGAAAATGTAAAGAAAAAAAAAAAAAGATGCATAGTTTACTTGGATGCTTAAATGCATTTTGACCTGAAACTGAAGTCACTCTTTTTTGTGTTTTGTTTTCTATTTTTTGTGTTTTCTAGTTTTAGTTTATATTTGTTTAATCATATATATCTATTTTCTTTTTCTGTTGTTCAGTTCAGTGGTAAATCAATTGGGATTGTTGGGCTGGGCCGGATTGGTTCAGCAATTGCAAAGAGAGCTAAAGTTTTTAGTTGCTCCATAAGTTACTACTCCAGATCTCAAAAACCTTATACAGATTATAAATACTTCCCAAGTATTGTGGATTTGGCCAAAAATTGCCAAATCCTTGTTGTGGCATGTGCATTGACAGAGGAAACCCGACATATTATTGACCGTGAAGTCATTGATGCATTGGGTCCAAAAGGCATTCTTATCAACATTGGACGCGCTGCTCATGTTGATGAACCTGAGCTAGTGTCTGCGCTGCTTGAAGGCAGGGTAGGTGGTGCAGGGCTTGATGTATTTGAAAATGAGCCAAATGCCCCTGAACAATTGTTTGGCCTTGACAATGTTGTCCTTCAGCCTCATGTGGGAAGTGACACTATAGAGACCAGCAATTCAATGGCAGACATTGTGATTAGAAACCTGGAGGCACACTTCAGCAACAAGCTCCTCTTGACTCCGGTCATATGACTATGTGAGGCTTCATGTATGAGTTGGTTGATTGAAGGCTTGATCTAGATGTTGAGCTAGTGTTCTTGGGTTCTACTGATAATTGTTCTATCAACATCGTTATGAGGCCTTTCAAATATTCAGCTGTTAGCGTGGCATTTCAGAGAGCATTTAGTCTTATTTGGCAAGTACGTTACCCTCATTAACATTACTTAGTGACAACAATAAAATTGGGGTATTCTGGTTATGGCAGGCGCTTTGACAGAGGAAACCCGACATGATATCAATCGCTAAATGTATTTGGTACAAAGGGCATTCTTATAAACATTGGACTAGCTGCACATGTTGATGAACCTGAGCTTCAGCATTCTGGTTATGGCAGGCGCTTTGACAGAGGAAACCCGACATGATATCAATCGCTAAATGTATTTGGTACAAAGGGCATTCTTATAAACATTGGACTAGCTGCACATGTTGATGAACCTGAGCTTGTGTCTGCACTGCTGAAGGTCGGCTAAGTGGCGCAGGGCTTGTTGCATATGCAAATGAGCCAAATATTCCTAGCAATTGTTCAGCCTTGACAATGTTGTCCTTCAGCCTCATGTTGGGAGTGACACTGTGGAGACCAGCAAAGCAATGTCAGACCTTGTGATTGGAAACCTGGAGGCACTCTTGACTCTAGTTATTTGATGCGTGTGAAGTATTGATTTGGACTTTTGGAGGCTTGAGCTAGATGCTATCATTTAGGTATTTTTAGGCTCTACTGGTAAGTGTTACATCCTTATCAAATAATTATGAGGCCTTTAATTATTCAGTTGCTAGCTTTTTTTTCCCCCAAAGAAAATGATAATTGTCATTAAGGATAATACAAATCTAGGACGAGAAGATTTTCAAATTGACCTGCAATATTACAAATCCAGTTAGGAGTAAAACATGGATTCATGGATCTAGACATCCAGACAGTAACTTCGTAACAATGTCTATGAATAAAACTGAATGTACATAAAATAAAAGTCCTAGCTAGTTGTTGTATATGTTCAACTATTGGTTTAGCCTCCACGGATCCTATCATATTGAAGGATGTGCCCCTATCTAACTACGTCCTGCGTAGCGCAAGCTGCTCTGCACAAGCTTGATTAGAGTTCAAAAAGAGTAGATCTTACCTTAGCAAATCTAATATCTTCACTATCACTTGACGATGTTGGAAAAATCCATGCCACGCAGCTATTGGATAACTGGAAGCTCCAAAATCGGGTGTCCAAGTCTAACGGGGAAAACAATAGATCATGTTTTGTTATGGATAATGGTATATAAGCTCCAAATCTGGAGAAAGATTGGTCAGACTGTCAAAGACTAGAAAACAACTAAGAACTAAAAAATAAAATTAAAATATTTAACAAGAACCGTGGAAAACCGGGGAAGGGAGGTGGTTACCGGCCAAAAATGGCCTCTGACCACCTCAATGAAATAGCACTGTTAGAAACTGAGACTTGAGAAACGAGAGAACTCACCAGACCCTACAAACTATTCAGTTGTTAGCTTGACATTTCAGTGAGCCTTTAGCCTGATTTAGTAATCTCCAATCTTCCAATATTCTTTTGGTTTTAGTACCAACACCGATGGAGATTAGGGGTACCCTGTCTTTTCAGTTTTCATGTGGCTGCTTGTCCATCACCATAAAAATCCAACAAATTTTGGAGCATTCTCACGGCGCAATGCTTAGGAGTCATAGCAAAATCTGAAATTGAAGTAAACCTTCCAACCTCTGGAGTTGAAGTCATAAGCTTGTAGAATAGTAAAATACCATTTGCTGTATTCTTTATTTGCATTAGCTATTATCAGTTACATCCTAGCTCTGCATTATTTATTTATTTTACCAAAAAGACTATACTTTCTGAAAGTGTTGCAGCATATAAATATAGCAATCGATTATTTTAAAACATCTGATTTAATTTTAAAAAATTATAAACCCAAGTTAATAGTTCAAAACTAATTCTGAATTTTTTTTTCCCACTCAATTTCACTTAATTGTGTTGTACACAACACTGCCCTTTTTTTTTTTTGTTTTGGTTTTCCCACTCGCAACAGCAGGTCTTCACGTTGTGGTTTAACAAGATTTGGGCAGCTGCCATTCTCCTAATATCACATATAATTCCATAGATTATGCACATTTAAGGTGATAATGATTTGATTTGGGAAGTTCGGTAGGCAATTAAATTGTTTAATGTTTCATTCGGAAAATATAATAATGTGGGAAGTTTGGTATCTCATCAAAACATTTCAATCCTAATAATTGACACAAAAGATCTTATTTTTATTCCTGGGCCCTGGCTTAAAAACTATAAGATTAGAATGAATAAGACAGGTATCCAAGAATTAAAAATAAAGCTTAAACGGAAATGAGAAAAATGAGAATGGAAACACCACCACCATGACAACTAAGCACCAACTTTATGTATACAATAGGGACATTTTGCAAATGAAAGCACTATATTTACAAAGGTTCATAATCACATAGGAAAATCCAAAAGACCCTCCATGTGGCCATTAATGTTCTCCTTCTCTTCTTTTTTTGCTTCTTCCTCTCCTCTCCAAATCACTTCTCTTTGCATCTCACTTTTAACTTTCTTGGCAACCAGAGATGGCTTCAATCTCTTAGGAATAAGAAATTATTAACTGGATAATAAGTTAGTAATTTCTCTTCAGGAAGCAGGCGGAGAAGAAGCCCCTTTGAAAATTAGGAAATTGAGAGTTTCCAGGGTGAAGTAGATGAAAGTCCCTTTTGAATGAGTAAAGAAACACCCAAAATTGGAACCCACCACACATTGCCATCCACCCCCATATTTCACATCAAACTCCTGCCCAAAATTGTACACGAAAATAATCAATAAAAAATTGCAGAACATCCCATATTCCTTTTATTTTATTTTATCAGTTATAAATTCATTTAATATATTCCAATCACATAAGAAAATTAGATTAGTCATGTAGTAAAGTTTGCTATAAGGGAAATTTATGATTTATATGCAGAGGAATAAGCATCATCTAAAGTTCTTAACTATGGCTAATAAAGAGATTAACAAATTTTGAGTGTATGTAGGAGAAAGATAGTACCTTTTTTATGTGGGCAGCAATGGATTTGCAGTCCACGACATCATAGAGATCCAAGGCCTGAGAAGCAGAAGCCATGGCTTGGATTTGCATCTTCACAGGCATATCTGTGTCCTCTATCAAAGCTTTTCCTTCCAACATCCTCACTTCTCTCTGTCTTCTCTCTCTCTCAAAAATTTGAAAATAAAGAAAACCGAGTTGAGATATGCACAAGCTACTCTATCTTTATCTTGAAATGAGAAAGAAAAATCCAGAAGAAATAAGAGAATCTTTCTGAAACTCTGTTTCCAAAGTGTAAGAACCAATGTAAAAGAGACACCAGGCCTAATAAGAAAAACCCAAGTACCCTCTCTTTCTCTCTCTCTCTTCCAATTGTGAAGGAATCACTGGAATATACAGAAATTGGCAATGGGGTTGCCACATAGTCCAACTTTTTTCTGTCAATATCTTTCTCTCGTCATAGTAAGCACACTTTTTAAATTTACCTTACCAAAAAGTAACTCCCTCTCTCTCTCTTACTTGTGTCACAGTCATTCGGATAAAGCTGGTGAGGCTCAAAATAAAGTCAAGTATTATTTGTATTTTTGTGATTATTAGTTGTCAAGTTTGCTTTGATTTTTGGATCCTTCGATAATTTTTCATTTTTCTTTTTTCTCACCAATCAATAATTTTCCGTTTGCTATTATCCATAACTGGGTTTCCCTATTAATAGTCAAGACTCAAGACTGATAAATTTAACCCTAGTTTGAGGTCTATTACTAAATTTATTATACTTAATTACTAAAAATTTCCTCCTATATTAACTAAGTTAAGAAAGAAAAATTCTATTTACGAGAAGGAAAATTATATTTTGTTGCGTAACCATTTATTATTAGATATGAAAATTGTCTTATTACTATTATATTTCTTGAGAAGCAATAAATAAATAAAACTTTACGTATTTCAATTATAATATTATATAAAAAAAACTAAATATTGATTTAAGCAAACAATTCATCTTAATATAATACATGAAAATTTACTACTCGTATTAGTATTTTTATGAAGTGTTTAAAATATAAACAAATTTAGATAATCTAAATCACATCCAACTTATTAGATATTTAAAAAAAAAAGAAGAAAGGAAGAGAAACGTTGGCTTGTGAGTGATTCCAACACCTGTTACTTATAATGAGTAGCCTATGCCAAATTCATAAACTTCATTACCTATGATAAAGATTCAAATGGATATATATCGGCAACCCACTGCATCAGAATCAAATAATAATGATTGGCGAAAAAAAAAATCAAATAATAATAATGTTTATTAGACCAACTATTTTTGGTAAGGTCATGCTGAATTATTAAAAACAAATTGTACAACATTTAGTTTTTTTAATATATGTTAAGTAGGAAATTTAACCAGTCTTGCACGAGTTCAAAATTTAAAACTTGAGTTGGATTCATATTAGTAAATAATAATATAATTTGATATGATTATTTATATATATATATATATGAAAAATATATACAATAATAATTTTTAAATAAAAAATATATTTTCTTCATTTTAAAATGATAATCGCTTAAAATTTCAGTACATAAATTAAAAAAATATTTAATTATTATAATTTTAAATTAAAAAGAATAAAATATCTCTTTTTTTATTTTGATGCGAAAAAATAAAACTAATTAATATGAATATTTAATAGAGGGATAAATAAAGAATAAAGTTGTAAAAAAAATAATAAATATGTTTTTAAAATTTTAAAATAATAAATATTTTAAAATAGATAAAATAAATAAATATATTAACGTATTCGGGCCTTTTTCGTTAATTCCTCTTCCCTTTCTTGAAATAGGTTGGATGGCGGGATAAATATAAAAAAACATTGATGGAACAAGTATGGATAATGGAAAACCTGCGTCATGCCTATCCCGTTGTGTTCCTTAAAATTAAGACCTGTCTTTATCACATTTTTTAAAAATCTTTCAGTATAGTTAGATCATTAAATTAAAAAGAGGAGTTTTAGGACCTGATTATTATTTTCCCCTTTTCCATTGGTTAACTCACTATATCTGTTAAAAATACACAAGTGGGAGTCGGTTTAGCTGATAAAATTATTTGTTGTGATCTGTATATATGAAGATCATATTTCTTTAATCAATTTATATATATAATAGTTTTTTCTTAAAAAGAGAAAGAAAAAGATTGTTTTGTCAACTGATTTCTTCAGTTTATAAACATGAATAGTTACCTAAAAATGTTTTTACTTCCAGCTGACTAGCAATCTCCACAGTGAAATAATATCTGAGATATTTTGTGTTTGGCTGAAATATCAATATGGATAACAAGACTATTCTATGATATGCAATATCTGGAACACTAAATCCAAGATAGATTCTATCATAAGCATAACTGTCCATTTCAATTACTTCCAAAAATTGTAATCCACAAAACCTTTATTTTCTTTATACCTATTAATCAAATTACCTCTATTACTACCAGCTCCCTTTCACTAGCTTCTCCTTTTTGGATCTATTCCAATGCACATTTGCCCTCTTATAAATGGACTAACAATTGACTATGAGGATTGAGTAGTCACCTGCAATAAAGATGGGCATTAGCTTCTTAGTATCCGGATGAATGGGAATATGATGCCACAATTGACAAGCCAGAAGAGAAAAATATTCCCAAGCTGCTGAAATGAATAGGCTTAAGAGCAAGGAGGGTGCTTTCTGCTTAACTGGTTATTTGGATTTTGGCCTCAGGATTAATCCTGAAGTGGAGTAAGCAATACATCAAACTTGCAGGCCAGATTCCAAAGGACATGAGACATCAAAACACAAACAACTAAGTAGTTAGCTGGGAACAAAATAGATAAGATATGGCCCTCAGTATGGCCAATTGGCTAGAGAATAGCAATAACTAGTTCTGATACAGAAACTCACACTGAGGATCCCCAAGTAAACACACCTGCTCACTGGCAAAATTTTTCCATATTAAAATTCTATTCCACGCCCATAATTCCAATTTCAACATTATCCTCCATTAGAAGAAATTGTCTACAGGTCGTAGATAATTGTCCACGCAGACAACAATAGCCATGGATCAACATATGCTTCTTTTTCCAGGTGCACGATTAGTCTTTGTCATGAGGGTGGGCCTAAAGAAAAGGTCGTGTGTCAAATTGACTCCATCCCAGATCATATTGATAGGTGATGATTCTATGTTACGTCATGATGTGCATTCCAAAGTTTTTAGCAAAATTATGTGCCCATTGTAAATAAAAAGAAATAAATACAGGTATAACTAATTGTGCTACCGATCCAACCGTTCAATTGATTCCTGAACTAAATGAAACCCTTGTACAAATTCTTAAACAGTTGTGACCTTTCGAGATTTTGTTGGCCGTTGGGTTGGAGAATTATTTTCTTTGGAGTGGGAACTCCTGCCTTCAGATTGTCTGCCACCTTTATTGGATTTGTGTTTCCTACATGGCAAAAATAAAACATATGCAATTTTAGAAGTTAATTATAGCTAGACCAAAAAATAAAAGCAAAGCTCTTGGAGCCGGTAAATTGCAAATGATTCATAAAAGGGATAAAAGAAAGAGATCATTGTTTCCACAGGTGGGGGGCAAATTGCACATATGGGGTTCATATCCCCCCAATCATATTAATGCAAGGATTGGAAGCAGTCCTTCCATGTATGGAAATGCCCTGTCATAGAGTACATTATATTGCACATAAGCACAAGAAGCATTGCACATGCATACCGTTTTCTATTGTCTCTACTTTCCTGGCAGCCTTCCTGGTTGCTGCAATGCATATTCCAATACTCCTCTTCAGTCTTAGCTGAAAGTAAAAAACTTAATAAAATAAGAACTTTTTCATTTAGCGATCTCCAAGGGGTAATTTAACTGAAGCTCCAACCTAAGGATTTCTGAAAAGGGAGAACTGGGAGGATCAATAACATAAATTTAAGTTATGATCAGTCGCTACCACTCATTTATGATTACACCTATTTCCTACCCGCAAAAAAAAAAAAAAAATTGAAATCATGCTAATTATATTTCATTTCATTTCTAGACAAAGATCTCCATAAGCTAAAGCACTTTGACAATGTTCAGATAGAGGGTTTAAATTGAAGGATTTTAAGATTTTCAAACGTAGGAAAATCTGCACCCAAGTTTGTGTAGCAACCTTCTGAAGACAACAGTCTCATGCACAAAGCTATGTACGTTTAGATTCATGTCCCCAGAGCCACATGGATACATGAATCCCCCTGCCGAAATCCTAAGGAAAATCTAACCCCAACTGTACCAAATAAAAAGTTCTGGAGTTGCTACATACCAGTAACTGCTTTGAATGAAACAATGAAATTCTTCACAATGAGGCCCCCACAAATAAACTCTGCAGCAGCGCAGGCTCTTATAGCTCCTTCAGGTTCTTCAAAATGAATATAACCTGAGACTGCTCCATTACGATAATCAACATGCTGCACAAGAGAAAATATATAAATAAATAAGCATAAAGAATAGGTGTCTTACCAGAATTCACAAATTCTTATGCAGATTAATTCCTTAGTAACACTCTCTTAATGGACAGAAATGATAAAAACAATTAGCCATCATCAACAGGTAATTTTGCAATTTTATGCTTTCTCCTATACCTATATAAAGAAAAAACCCTAGACTATGTAGTGGTTGTATGCTTGTATCATGTCCATAGTGAAAAATTGCAGATTGCTCCGTCAATTTGGCACATTGTTGAATGGCGTAAAAAATGTAGTCTTTAGTTTTTCTGTCTCTATGTTTTTTACATTTCTCTTAGCTATGTGCATGTTGTGTGGGCTAATATCTAAGAATCTAGATGAGCAATGAGTTCCAAATTTTCCAGGTGATGTCATTGCTGACTCAAACATCAAGTGGCCGAATGATGCAAGATATTAACACCATGCGGAAGAGGAAGACTACTTGGAGAATAGAGGCTCAAGAGATGCAAATCAAAACATTTGCAGAAAGGATTTTCAATACAAACTTAGAACACAAAGAAAGTTAGTGTAATTAAATGAGGAAAGCCAGACGACAAGAGAAAAATGCTCTATAATACCTTAACAGCACCAAATCTTTGAAAGACATCCTTTAGGTCCTCGCACAAGAGAACATCCTTTTCTTCATGGACCAAAGTAGTGCATATTTCTTCCCCAGCTACTTTCTCTTTAATCTCTTGAAGACCATTTTCAGGAGATTGATCTCCATTATGGCAAATGGCATCTTGCAGATGCTTCTCCTTGCTCTCTTCAGAAATGATCTCTTTGTTATTTTTTTTAGTACACTTCACAAGGATCTTTTCGCTATTTACAATCTCTTGAGAGACTATCTGCTCACACTTCTCAATTTTTTTGCACTTTTCCTTCTCAGGATTCTTCACAGTGGCTTCTAAATTACCTTCCGAGGCATTTTCAATCTCTTCAACAACAGGACCATTAGGATCCAAATTTTTCTCTTTTTTACAAACAACTCCACTGTTAGTAATCAACTGAGCATTGCCTCCATTTTTTACAGGTTTTCCAATTGATTTCCTCGTCAATGAAAATGCAACTATTAAACCTTT